>OX596280.1:44082758-45332758 GCA_951394225.1 Harpalus rufipes | reverse complement strand
CTGGCTGTATGCATAAAAGCAAAGAATATTTTTATAAATACAAATAATATATTCATATAAATCTATGACGTATAAACTTCTTTATTATTCAATAATAGCATGTCTCAACATGAAGATATTTTACCATAAATTATGTTACAATAAATTACAAAGTAGAGTTTACCATATATAAATATTAGGCTGGTAACTGCAATTTTCAATTCGAACAACGTTGTTTACTTTCTCTTCATATTCTTCTAGTAAAAACATTAATTTTGGGCGGTCTAAAATGTATATATGGATTGTGCATCTATTCTTACATATCTTCTTTTACATTTTATTTTTTCATACATGTTATATCTAAATAACACTAATTCCCTTTAATAAAGTGACGGATAGATTGCACTCCGATTATTCTTATATCGATGTGTAATTTTGTCAATATTTACAACTTACTTGAGAAGAATTTGATAGCTTTTTCGCAATTCAAAGTTACTCTAGTCTATAGTACTGGTGTACATTGTCCCATAATGTTTGAAACAAATTTAAGTCCTTCAACCTAGACTTGTCATCTCCATAATAGTCACAGATCAAGAACTAAGGGATTCTTCAAGTACATTTTTCCTTCATTACTCATTATTTCTGACACTGACATTTATCTGTCAGTTACAAATAATTTAAATTATCAACTATTTTTCATGGCATTCTTTCGGCTGTCAAATTTATTACAACAGATTATTTTATATATTATACTTCTTTTATCTCTAAATCTATGGAATATATAATAAAATATTTAAATGTATCAGATAGAGAATTTAATTTTCTTTAATATTACCACGAAAAATTTTCAAAAAATAATATTTAGAAGATTTTTTTTCAAGAATCTTCTACTTCCGGTTGTCCAATTGTTACCAAAACCTTTTCAGATCTTCCCATGAATGTCCGATTGGGAAATACGTTGTTAAACAAATTTTAAGTTTTATAGTTTTTGAGTAACCGTCCTTCCAACATCCCACACACACACATACACACACACACACACACATCCACACACACACACACACACACACAGACATCATCGTAAAAATGTTAAAATCGGATTGTAGAGACCTTAAAACGTGCTTATTCAATAAAATCTGGATATGCGATTTTTAGCATGAATGCAATACCTCTCTTAGCGAGAGGTAAAAATGCTTTGAAAATTAAATATTGGTCAAGGTTGTTACATTTTACAATTTTTGAATTTTTTTTTTTTTTTTGGAACACAAAAACACATCTAAGATAACCTTTCAAAGGTAAACAAAAAGTCTCATTTAATCAAAATCCTAACTCTTATAGCCATTCAAATAATATTTTGTGTATACATATATAAAATTTGTGAAAAAATGTGATAATTTGGTAGCAGTTTAATAAAGTATTATTGCTCATTATTGTTGTAGTAATTGTTATCATACAAATATAATTCATAATCTAATTTAAACATTATAAAATAGGTGCATACACAAATAAATATAAAATAAATATATCATGACGGCATATTACCCATTTGCTGGGTGTGCCAATCTACATTCTACATAGACATCGGTAATGATGAAATATTCGTACCATGCGGGCGCTTACCAGGCGTCACCTCATTGGCGTGGATAGTGCACCACAGGTGTTAATTTAGTGCCATTAAAATTCGAAGTAATTTTTGGCGTCGGTCGGGATCGAACGCGGGTCCCCAGATTCGCGACCAGACACGCAAGCACACAGCCACGAGTCCCCATACATTAAACAAAGAATTATTTTTTTGGTAAAATTATACTATAGGGTATATTAGAACTAGTGTAAAAGAAATTAATAGCATATTAGTGAGATCATTTTGATTAAAATGTCATATGAACATAGGTCCTATTCCTTTTGGTTACGAAATTAAAAGGGATCAAAATTTTATAAATAGCAACAAAAAAAATATTAATTTTTTAAACAAAAGAACCAAATATGGAAAGATATTTAATTAATTTATTATAAGAAATTATCCATAATATGCCCCTAAAAGCTACAATCGACGAATCAGAGAATTATTCTATTCCGCAACCCTAAACCCATCCAATTTCACAATAAATTAAATTAATAAATTAAAATATATATATACCAATTTTAGATTAATTATGCTTTGTTTTGTTTATTTTTTATTAACTTTAAAAGTAGGTACCACGGTCATATTTTAAAAAAATTGCAGCTTTTATAAAAACTATGATCCCTTGTAATTCCGTAACCAAAGGTATATGAGCTATGTTCATATAAGACATTGTACGCAATTATTTCCGTGGCCATGAATCTTGGCAGTTTTGCTCTAAAAATTACAGGATAGCCAATATCCGCACTTATTTAAAATCCCATATTAAATTCCTATATTCCGTATTTCGATGCACATCCGGCATAGGTATCTTTATTTAAAAAATCTGTTGTGGCCATCACAATACCTCTCGCGCCCTTTTCATTGTGGTATATATAAGTATTGTGTTTAACATTTCTTGTACGCACAAAAAATTCTAATTACACCTACTCTTTATATTTACGTAATTTTAAATTCATTCCATGAGCAAGTTTTCTCCATTTCTTCTAAATGTTCGAGGTTTTTCCAATCTATTACCGAAATTGGCGGTATTTTTGAAGGGTTCATATAATATACCTATAATTTTAAATATATAATTAATAATACAATAAAAAATATTAAATATCGTTCCCAGAAAAAGCCTTCAGTATTATCTCTGAATTTTTGACACTGACATTAGTGACATTTATTTGTCAATTACAGACATTTAAATTTCTCAAGTAGTTACCATGGAAATGTTTGGGCTGTGAGCAGGCTGTGAGATTTATTACAACAGATTATTTTATAGATTATATATCTATATCTTTAAATCTATAGAAGGTATAATATTTTTTTTAAATGTGTCGGATAGAGAATTTTGATTTTTAATATTTGTAGTAACATAAATTTTCAAAAAATAATATTTAGAAGATTTTTGTTAAAATACAAATACTTCCGGTTATCCAATTGTTACCAGAATCTATTCAACTCTTCCCATTACTGTTAGATTGAGGAATCCGTAGTTACACAGGTCTTTAGTCTTATAGAATTTGAGAAATCGTGCCTCCAACAACCTCACACACACACACACACACACATCCACACACACACACACACACACACACACACACACAGACATCATCGTAAAAATGTTATTATCGGATTCTAGGGACCTTAAAACGTGCTTATTCATTAAAATCTGGATATGCGATTTTTAGCATGATTCCAATACCTCCCTAACGAGAGGTAAAAATGGGCGCTCACTTTACATTTACATCCTAGCGTCACCACTGTCGACAGCGCCGTACGGTGGTATTTTGGCACCTGGGGGCCAATTTTGTAACTAGAAAGCGACAGCGAATACGAATGCAATATGGCGGGTCACTGAATAAGCGCCATCTTATTTTCTATTCATATGACTGATTTCTATTGTATTGTGTACACTATACATATTCAGTACTAGTCTGACATTTGTTCAAAATTCCCGCGCTGGGAAAATTTTAGTTCATTTGAAAAGTAGCGTTATTTGAAATTGTATCATACTTATTTTGTGGTTATATTTCCTTTGTGCATTATACACATGTTTTTAGATAAGGTATTTTAATTAATTTCCAATAGAAGAAAATAATAATAAAAAAACAATAATTAAAAGGCACTAAAAAATAAATAATTATACAATCAATAACAAACTACACATTAGGAAAAATAAACGAGCCGATTATGCTTATTCGTAAGCGAATACCGTATTCATGAGGTCCGGACCAGCTGAATAGGTATTCAGTCGGAATAAGGCATCATGGCTGACAAAAAGTAGTGGGGATAATCTTATTCAGTATGAATTGTATTCGCTGTCGCTTTCTAGTTACAAAATTGGCCCCCTCTGGAGTACATAATATTCAATTTGGCCCCTGAAGCACATAATATTAAATTTGGCGCCATAAGCAGGCCGCTCCCGTGCAGGTGGGTAGGGTGTACCTCGCACAAATGCGCCTGACCATGAGGGACGCCATTTCATAACAGTAATTAATAGTATTTCTATAGTAAGGTTATAGAAGTGAACAATATTTTTTATTAATTTGTTTGCATTAGACCTCTAATTAAGTTTAAGTAAAATAATTATCCTGCTAAACGGATATTTTTCTAGCATTGTTAAATTCAAATAATAATTGTGAAGCTGTTGATTACAACAATGAATATTTTGGTTATAGCTCATTAATATTGATTACAAGAATGAATCTAACAATGAATTTAATAGAAATAAAAAAATAAAATGGAATATCCTGCTAAACGGATATTTTTCTGATATTGTTATAACTGTAAAATTGTTGATTACAACAAACAAATTTGATTACAAGAATGAATCTAACAAAGGATAATTTATCAATATTTTAAATCTAGTATTTTTCGGAGAATCAAAAATATAATGTAAAATTTAAAGAGTGTGTTAATTTGCAAATTGTATATTATGGGGGGCGCTGAAATATAACTTTGCACAAAGGCGCCTTTACCCACGGAGCGGCACTGGTCCTAAGAATAATATTTATTTATAAAAGAGTGAATTTTTCATTAATTTGGTTCAATACAGAAGAATATAGAACGAACTGGCTCTAGCTGCTTAACACGGAGATTATCAAGAGCGTATCAATCAGAATATATCATCTATCATTTTTAACAAAAGGCGTCTGGAGCGATTGCTCCTTTGCTGCATATCACCGCACCGCCCTGACTGTCGAACACATATTCTACAAAACTTTTTGACTTATTATGACCTCCTATAAATGTGTGACACTTATTTCTTAACACCTGTATATGAGTAAAAGATGTATTGATATGCATTAATAGATCGATAAACAATATTCTGTTTTTATTTAGAATGAATCTTGTTCTTCCTTTACTACTTTAAAATGCGTTTCAAACTAATAAGACGATTTGTACATCAAATCAATATAATTCAACTGAAAATGCAGTATTAAAATACAACGAACAATTTGAAATCAGTGTTTCCAGGTAAAACAGTATGACTTTGTTTAGAAACTTTGAGCAAAAACGGTTCACAACTAAATATTCAAAATTTAGCTATGTTTCACACGGAATAAAAGAATGAGTTCTCATTTATTATTAAACATACCAATAATATTCGAAGGCATAAATTTTTTATCAATACAGAGGCTGCTTTGCGATATATTTAAAAAAAAAAAATCAACATGTACGAATTAGGCACAACGTCATGATTTGTCAAATGAAATAGTGCATTTACCTTGCATATATCAGCTGAACTTTTTCTTCTACTGCTCCATTGTCACTTCGATTTGTTTAAAACAGACCACAAAGTAAATATAACAATTAAATACACTACTAAATATAAAATAAATAGCACACACTAAACATGTATCGCTCCACTGTGGTTGTCTGTCTGAAAGCAACAAACCAAATGAAACTAGCGTTGACCAAATGTAATGTGACTGGTTTAGACCTTGAAAAAAAATTCAGCTGATATTTGGACTTGATGAATGTGAATATTTTATTCTAAAATAAATCGTTATTTTTATGTATATTTTTTAAAGTGCAGTATATGAATTATTATTCGAATTATGGAAAACTTTTTTCCTAAATATAAAAGTATAAGATTTTTCTCTAATTGTTATAATATATATGTATGCATAATACGTAAAAGGTAGTACAACTAGAATAATACGAAGAATAAAATATAAACAAATATGATATGAATGTTTTTATTATAATGCAATAATACCTACGAAAATAAATGTATATTTAGAAAGGATTTGTTTTTTTTATACATATTAATCTTATATCTAAGGGTAAGGTAAAATACATATTGGGGTTGTATGAGGGAAATAGTCAGGCCATAGTCTCTCCCCGGAAATCCTCTCCATGTCCAGAAAATTCGCTCAGAACTACCATATCCTCGGCAATACATCTGTATAAAAATATATCGTATATTAGTAGAAATATTATACAAAATTATATAAACCTATTCTAAATTCTGGTCAAATTATCCCTAAACCAAAAATCGATCAATCAATCAAAAATAAATCAACTGGTAAGTATATTAGCAAATGTAAAACGAAATATGTGAAAAAGAACGGTATTCGTATGGCTATGAATTAAGGTAATGTATCTGAATTAATAGATAAACTTACGTTGCAGCGAAAGTATTATCAACAACGAGCATCGTTTTAAATTGGAATGTCTTAACTTAATCGAAACGATATGAATTTTTGAAAGACAATCGCGTTATATCCATCCTTATCGCACACGCTTACTGCCTTCGCAAAGGAAAGAGATAAATGTATGCCAATTTGCAAATTGGTTCATAATACAAATGATCTTGATCGGATATCTTTCAAAAATTTTACTGTACATAGTGGATTATTCCATAGCAAAAATAAATAAATTTGAAATTAACATAAACCATATTCAATACATAAATGAGTAATTATTTAAACATAGTAAATATTTTTGAATATTATACTGAGCTTAATATACAATATGTTATATACGCAGTGGTTGTCCCATAGGGTGTACTCCATATATTCGTACACCGTATACTCTCAAGGTTATTTTTGAAATACTGCGTATACTTTCAAGCATTTTATGAAAACTCGTTAAAAAATGATTAGAGGCGCGAAAGGGAATTCATAATAAATAACCGATTTGAGGACTCGGCTAACTAATGAAAATGGATCAGATTTGATGTTCATATCAATCAGTGGCCCTCCGTTGCAGACTTTAATCCGCGAGCAAATGCAAAACCACAGATCTGCACTTTCAGCTCCTCGTGGTAAAGAACCGTAAAACTATTAACTAATATATTGCGGATCCCTTGCTCACCGTGACGCCTTGACTGAGAGATGGGAATATCATTGCTGTATAAGTCTATCTCACTCAATTTCCCAAGTCTTGATTTTGCGCATGCACGTAATATTTGACGACGATATCTTAAAGCCGTGTGATTCACAATCAAAAGCATCAAAGTGATCATGATTAAGACGAAGTATGTTTTCTCATTTCTTATTCGTTATCCCCACTTTCTCATTTTGTGATCACTAGACCAACCGTCCCCTTTCCCTTCTGAATCATCCTTTTTGAGTGATCACACAGATTCATTTCAGAACAAATTTAAAAGTGGCTATAACGACAATAGGTTTTCGGTTTTCGAGCGTAAAAAAATATATCAATGTGGAGTTTGTTGCATCAAAGGAAATATGATTTTCCTACAAAATAATGTAATGACTCACCATATTTTTGAAAAAAAAGAAAATATGTTACGTAAAAGATTTGTTTTAAGGAAACATACTTCATATATTACCAAGAACATTTTTCTTATATTTCTATATGATCCATTTTTAATATGCTGACTATAAGACACGACAGTATATTATATATAAAATAAAATAAATTAGTTTGTATTGGTGTGTTTATGATATTTGACGCTAGATGGTGTTTATACTATTTAAGTCACGATTAAACTAATCAGGATTCACAAAATCAAAATCACAGTTAGAGGAACACGGCTTAAGTTCTAATTATTGAAGACTAGCGCAAACTTTAAATTTAAATCTGAGAAATTAAGTATGTACCTACTATTTATTTTGTGTTTAAATTCTTCAACATAAATATTAATAATAATAAATAACAATGAAATATTCTAGTGCTAAATTTGAATTAAATAATTTACTCTGTTGTACTGTAAAAATAATAGGAATTCAATCTGGTCAGGATTCATTTATTTTGATGAAGGTAAAGAGTAAAAGAAATAATTTGTAAAATAACAAAAAGAATTCAAACTTATTTTTAATATAATCGTCTTTCTCCGAGAGTAGGTAACTTAGTCTCATGATAGAATCTAATTTTTAAATTGTATCAATTATAATTTTTATAATTTGCGTTTTATGATTATCTAAAATGGTTTGTTCTTTGACGTGGTTCAAAAATTCTGTTGTATTAAACACATATGCAAAACATTGTTGAAATACATTAAGAACGATATGTTGTTTTAGTTTTTTATTTTAAAAATTTGTTCTTGATTATAGATATAGAAGACTCCCCCGATTTTTTTATATAAATTAGTATGCTCTCTCTTGTATCAGAGCACAAGTAGTCCCAACAAAATGAGCAAATGTTCATATTTTTTAAATTTTACTTAGAACATATCCCGCTATATATTCTACTATATTTTCAACATAGGTGTTCAGACCCCACATTGTATTAATGTGGATGGTCAAATCTATTAACACAGAATCTTCTCCACAAACAGGATTTTTAAAATTGTACCTTTTTGAAGAGACCTGTAAAATGTTAATGTCGTTCACTAGGCAATTGGCCTTTGGCATTATTTATGCTCGTTTTAATAAGTAATATTTTGTACGCACACAAAGCAAAGCTAACGATTCCAAGTGCATAGAGAAACTGAATATATACCATGTGCTTGCTGCATCAGCTGGCGGCCGGTGTCAGCGTAAGCCAATATAATTCAAATATAATGTGCATGGGCATAATCAAAACTTAGGAAATTCCCCCTGCCCATCATAGGAAAAGACAAGCACATTCTGGCTGTAATATACCCTCAAAAGAAATTATGGGACCACCACTACTTATATGTACCAGTCCACAATGTAGTACAAAAATAATGCTATACAATCCTACCATAAATGAAATCTTCAAGTAAAATGCAGGTCTCGCAGGGTGTCCAAAAGTCGTCTCCAAGTACCAGAAGGTCATCCTCAAAACATTAGTACACGAGTACACCTAACACACGACTGTTCACTAGGACTACACCAATGAAACTGAAAAAATAACCCATGTAATATTTAGGCATTAGGTAACATTGGAATGAAATTTTTAAATAGACTAATTAAAAAACAAAATAATAGCAAGTAATTGATACCTACCTATGTGTTATTTAACTTTTTAATTGTCCACATTTATTTTCTGGAAAAATGATAAAAAAAAAATCACTGAAATTTAATAAAAATCACAAACTTCCAAACCACTCAAAAGAAAACTTATTAATACACAATTGTTTTTGTTACAATGGCTCACAAAATTATTCGTACACCTTACTCTTCTTCTTGAAAAAACGCAGTTAAATATCATTTATTGACATAATGTTATTATAAATTTTAAAGAGTATGTTTTTCTCTGTACGATGTGATTGCATTTTATACTTCATATTCAATAGATAGAGTTAAACAATTATAAAGATATTATATTTCATACATTAGCCAGCTATGCTAACCATGGAAACTGCTAATATATTTAAATAATTCAAATTGACAGATGTCAATATCAATAAAAAGTAAATGAATGTGGCAGAGATGATGATGTTGAGATAGATATTGGGGAAGACACGGAAAACAGGGTAGACATTGGTTTGAACATGTCATGAGGAGAGATGAATATATTAGAAAAAGAATGAATAGCTTAGTAGTGGAAGTTAGAAGAAACAGGGGAAGACCAAAGATAAGATGGAAGGTCTGTGTTGTGGAAGACTTGAGAGAAAAGGAATTGAATGAGAACGACACTCAAAACAGAAATGAGTGGAAGAAAATAAAAAATAGCGACCACTAACGAATATGAAAAGCTAAAGAGGAAGAAGATGACAGTGTCAAGTGCAATTTGGATAGTTTGTTTATGAAATAATTTTACTGAAAATATATAATCTTTTGCATGAAAATTTTTGTTTAGAATTTGTACATAATACACAGGATCTGATGTGGCCAGCACATTATAATGTGTTGGCCACATCAGATTTTTTTTAATGAATTTCTTTTTTTATAACCCTTTTTATTTTACATTTTACTGATAAAAGTAAAGTCTATGAATAATTTTGTAAGCCACTGTATATAAAAAAAAAAATTGAAGGTAACAGAATATATATTATTTTAACCCTGAAAACAATATTAATATTCTCTGTGTGCATATGTATTTCAGGAAAACACTTTCCGTCTTTGATTTATAAAGTAAAATAAAATTTTCGTTATTTTCATCAATCACTTAAGAATCGCTTTATGTCAGTAAAGTGGAGTTTACGATAAAGTGCATAAGTTTTTATTAAATTCAAGCCGATACAGACGATTTATTGCGCGTATTGTGAATTTATTATCAGACAACAACATAATGTGTTTTGAAGTTTTAAATAAAATGGAACTTGTTTGCGATTTGGCGGAAACTCTACAAACGGAAACGGATGCCCTGGGCATTTTACAAACAAGCAGCAGAGGAAGTTGTACGAACTTTCAAAAGTTTCACGACTAGCGAATAATGAATTCTCCTACGTTCTGAATTAAAATTTTAAATAATTTATCTAGTTTAAAAGGAAAAATTTCTATGGAAAAAACTTGTACTTAACCTTTTTGTGTCAAGCAAAAGTAAAAAAGATTTATAAAACACGACGATTTATTTTCTTTCATTCACATTCTCTTTTTGCACATAATACAATAAACGTCAAAGCTTACATTAAAAAGGCCGCTTGCAAATATTGTAAAAAAATACTCTTACACACTGAGAAAGAAAGAAAGAAATACATGCTGTTTCAAAACTATATCGACAAACTACGTTTAATTTTAGAAATTTATAAAATAGAAATTTAAACGGTACCAAATTTACCCCATGGTGCACTCTTCACGCAGCAATGACTGCCCGTGAGGTGACAAGTGGTAAACGGCCGCGCGGTACAAATAATAATATTTATTTATTTCCAAAGACTAATGTACATAGCATAGAAAAAGTCACATAATTAATATAAAACAATATAATATACATTGAATTCAAAATATAAATAGTATAGTTTGGTTCACGAAAGATGACAATTATTCAAGGTCATTTATTAACCGTATGGTGTAATATTACTTACAGATAACTTCCCTTCATTTCGTATACATAGACGTGCAACATGAAATATTTATGCATACATTTAACTGAAAAAATAAGTGTATTTTTTTAGAAAATCATGTTTCTTTTTTAAATAATACCTTTCTCAAAGATTTATGCTCTTCACCTCTGTTTTTGCAAAACACAATAACCTAGGCTTGACAAAAACCATGGAATAATAATTTGATTTAAATGTCAACGTCACTGGGTAAATATTAGCATAGAGTGCAGTGTAGTAGATAATTAGATATCTTACTCTACGACATACGACATTAATATTTGTAACGTGTTAGAAAGTAATGTCAACATGAACGTATATCTGTCACATAACATAAATTACATAGACATAAGTCAAGTAATCTTTCTAACATGAAATGTTGCTAAGGTAGGTACTACTGTATTAAATGTGTATTCTTTCTTCGAACAAGTGACCTTGAATTGTCATCTTTCGTGAAGCAAAGTATATTCGAAATATTGGTTAGGACTTATCACTAAGAAATTCATTTGTGCTATAATAACTTTTTTCTATGAGATAAATTTTTAGTTTATTCTTGAAAGATGTTAATGTTTTTGTATCTTTTATATCTTGCGGTAGTTTATTATAAAAAATTAAACCATTATAGTTTGGGTAATTTTTTGATTTAATATAGTTAATTTTCGGTATTACCAAATTTGACTTTCCATTATCGTAAATAATTCCACGCGTGTTGTAGTTGTGAATATCACTTAGAGATGTTAGATTGTCTTTTGCTTTCCTAATATGAATAACTGTATTAAAAATGTATATATATATATATATATATATATATATATATATATATATATATATATATATATATATATATATATATATATATATATATATATATATATTATTCGATTTTTGAATATGTCCCTAATGTTCTTTTAGTTAGCAAAAAAATGTTTCTAACTACATGCTTTTGCAAAATAAACACACGAGAAGCAGATGGAGAGTTACCCCAAAATAATATACCATAATTTAGTATGGCATAAAACTTAGCATGATAAAACATTTTAGCTAAATTCACGTTTGTCATTCTTCTTATATGCTTAATCAAGTAACAAAGTGATGGCAAAGAATTGCAAATGTTGTCAACATGTGAATCCCAAATAAGATTTTCATTTAAATGAGGTCCTAATATTTTTGTATAGTTATTACAATGTGCATTTATAGGACAATTTCTTTTATTGTACGAGAAATTAATAAGCGCTGATTTGTTAGAATATGTTATCATTACCGAAGTGTATGTACAAAGCATATTGGCACACCCAGCAATAGGTAATATGCCGTAATAATATATTTTTACCTCCCGCTACCCTTGGTAAGGGAAGTATAGGGATCGTGCTAAAAATCGCATATCGAGATTTTGGTAAATGACCATGTTTTAAGGTTCCTAGAATCCAATTTTAACATTTTCACGATGGTGTGTGTGTTCAGAAAATTTTGAAACCTTGTATTTCTACCTTATTCTAATATGGAAAGAAACCATTAGATTTTGACGTAAATCAGATAACCGGAAATGGCACTTTACTGGGAGCTCAAAATAGTTTTTCTTCGAAAAATACCTTTAAATATTATTTGTTCGAGATTTATGCTATATTAAATGAATGTATTTATGTATTTTCTGAAAATGTATTTATCTTTCAATATGATGCTGTAAAATGTACAAGCACTGGTTTGATAACGAATACTTCACTGCAGACTGCAGTGAAAACGATAAAGTGCACCACAATATCTGAGCGCACTAGCGAACAGTATATCATCTTAGAAGTGGCATTCATGTTCTTTTAGTTGCAGTATCGTTATTTTGAGTAACATTAAGATATAGAAAAATTTTATGACGTGATTCATGAGAGACGATAGCAAACTGTTGCGCCATTTCATCCGATATTTCTTCGCGCCAAATTTATAGCTTTATTTTTCATATAAGACAAGATTTTATATTTATGAATGTACATTTGTATTTTCAAATTGTAATTAAAGTATTGTATACGTTCAAAATAGCTAAAATACTCATTTTATTTTAATATTTGTGTTAAACAAGCAATAGGGCCATTGCAAGAATTTTTGTATGACTCTTAAATACTAAATCGCAGGTCGCACAATTCACATCGTCACTGTTCGCTTGGAAACTGCACCACCAACACCAATACCCAAACAAGTGAATTAGGGGGGGATACAATACTTTTTTTTTACTTTGGAGGCCTGTACTCAATTAACCGTAAAAGATATATTGACGGGTGTTACGACATTCGATTCTATAGACTTTTCTACATATTTATGTAAAATGGTCAAAATCTTTTAACATTTTCAAAACTTATTACAAATTTTGACTTTATGGCCCTATATCTCAAAAACTAATTAAGATATTTTAATTCTGTTTGAAAATTTGAAATCCTTGTAAATTTCTACATTACTTACATAAAAATTAATTAATTTTGACCGGTAGTTATATCATCAAACGATATTGAAAAAAATGATTAAATTTTTAAACATTTCTCAAATTTGTAACAAATTTTGGCTTTACTGGCCTATATCTTAAAAATTAATGGAGATAATTTAATTCTATTTCAAACAAACCGTACTTCAAATTAAAAGATAAAAAACTTTTCCTATAATAATTTTTTGTGTAAACCTTTTCAGTTTGCCAAAAATCGAGTGACCTACTTATTTTCATAACCTACCTTGCATTGTCGAAATTTTATCCATACTCCAAAATGCCGTTGATACTTCGTCCCTGCTTTTTACAACACACATAAAACATACAAACATAGTCGAAATTTTGTCCAAATCAATACTTCTCACTAATAAATAACATTTGGTGTTATCGTTTAAATGAAGTAAACAGTTGATATTATATTTACAAGTAAACTAATACACGAAATACGTGTTTGAGGATCTTATTTCATTATTACACTAATGGTCTTTAAATTCTATTTATACCACTGACGTTACTTGCAAATGTTTAAACAAAACATAAATCACAGCCATTTTGAACTAAACGTCAAATTAATTAACAAATATATTTATTTCATTTATATGACGATTATAAATGCTGATAATTTATATTTAGCAATAATATTAATAAATATAAACTTTTTTGAAGTTAAATTTTGAAATTTCTCTTTGAAAATTGGGGAAAAGTTCCAAAAAAAAAAACCCTATTTTGTATTGGTAGCGACATCTCTTGAACTCTTGGAAAAAACAGGAAACAACATATGATTTTTAAATAAATTTTTAAAACTTATTTACATTATTAAAACACCACCCAGTTTTCGGTGGTGAATATGTACCCATTTAAGGGTTGAATCTACAGCTTTAATTTTGCCAAAAATTGAGTCCTTGAGTAAAACTACATATGTTCAAATTTTTGTTAAAATATAACACTTGCATTTTTAAATTAATTATTTGAAAATCATAAGTTCATTAACCTTTGCAAAACTGGAAAATATTGTTTTACAAATTTATTTATTTGCAAAATTGGGATATGTATATAAGAAAGTATATAGAAACCAATTGATAAATTTGTACCTCCACCCATTTTTGGGTAATAAATAACCACTCATTAATTGGCGGGAAGTAACATTTAAAAATATATTATAATTTATAATATATTTTAGCAAAATACTTTTTTGTTAAGTAAAAACAACAATTTCATTAATTTTGCATTAAATTATGCAAATTTCGATATCTCTACTGACATCTGTAGTCAACAACTGTGTACTACATACGTGAAATTATTATAAAATATTTATAATTATTTTTATGTATCCTGAAATATCCAAAATCATTTAATATGATATAATTTATAATAGTTTTTATAAAATATTTTTTATCTGACAGTCGAAATATTTTTAGTTTAGCTAGGAAATGGATTTTCTCAAAATTGTTAATACCAATTTTACTATTGTACTCTATGGTGAAAACTGTGAACTATTTTTTAATGTTATATAAATAGAACAAAAAAAAATACCAATATTTTTTTCATATTACATATAAAATAGTAGATAATTCATAATATTCTATTTATTATTTGCAGAAAATAAAATATTTATTAAAGGAGGAGGCTGTGCCTCCTTTGCCCCCTCTAACGAGCCGCCACTGCAAGCAACCAATCAAATTACAAAGACCTGGTACGTCATTATTAATCGACTTCAATCACTTGTAGTAGTATGAGAAATAACTAATACATATTTAAACAAAATTCTTTCAGTAATACTCATTAATTTACGTGTATTTCGCATTCTTATCTGATATTTAAAATTTTACTATGGTATAGTACCCCAATAAAATAATTCAAAAATGAAGTGTAGCTTCATTGATTACTTGCGACAGTTCCAAAAAAATTGTGCAGTAGACAATGGAACGTCGTATAGTCATGCGCATTTTCACGTGGAAACTCCCAAGCACAGTCAATAGAGGTTATGTTTCTGACATTCGTAAACGTTCAAAAACATACGACAATCAATATAATATCTATTTAAATCTTCAGAATTCAACCAATGATCTTCCGATTATTCAAATCCCATTTAAAAAATCCGGGTAGAAGTATTATTTCATTTATAATTTTCATAAATTAATATGTAACCTCACTTTCAGTTCAATTCGTAAAACAAATGAGCGAAGCAGCGACTCCAGTTGTCAAAGAAAAAACAAAATACGATGGAAGAATCAAAAAAAGAAATTGGGAAGAAAGAAGATCGGATAGACAAGTCTCAGATGAAATTAAAAAAGTTAAATTAGACGCAGAAGGGAATAGAATTAAACGAAGAAAATATGCCATGCTACTCGGTTATTCCGGTGTGGATTATTTCGGAATGCAAAGAAATCCACAAATGAAAACTATTGAGGAAGATTTATTAAAAGCTTTACTTAAAGCTGATTTAATCGAGGAAGAACATTTTGATCAAATCCAACAAATACAATTTCAGCGTGCTGCACGGACTGATAAAGGAGTATCGGCTGCGAGACAAGTAGTTTCATTAAAATTGCCAGAAAAAATTGAAATTTCTGCAATAAATAAAGAATTACCCGAACAAATTAAAGTATTTAACGTTAAAAGGGTAACTAAAGGATTTAATAGCAAATCAACATGTGATGCAAGAACTTACATTTATATGCTTCCAACTATAGCATTTTCAAGCGATCCAATAACTTTAGAAACATATAGAATTACCGAGGAATCATTAAATAACGTCAATAGTATTTTGAAATTATTTATTGGTTCCCATAACTTCCATAATTTTACATCCAGAAAATTATTTAAAGATCCTAGTGCAATGCGGTATATAATTTCTTTTGAATGTGAAAAGCCTTTCGTAAGAAAAGACATTGAATTCGCAGTCCTTAAAATCAAAGGACAAAGTTTCATGTTACACCAAATTCGTAAAATGATCGGCTTAACAATAGCAATAGCTCGAGGACATGCATTACGCGAAATAATAAATAAATCATATACATCTGATCGGTTAGATATTCCAATGGCGCCTGGTTTAGGTTTAGTTTTAGATCAAGTACACTATGATAAATATAACGCTCGTTATGGAAAAGATCATGATACCTTAGAATGGGCAGAAAACGAAGCCGAAATACAAGAATTTAAGGAAAAATATATTTATCCCACAATAATTGATACAGAAATAAAAGAAAAATCCATGATACAATGGCTAGAAACACTTTCTTTTCATAGTTATGATGTTAGAGAAGAAGAAATAAATAAAACTGATGAGAAAAATAAGGACGAAGATTCTGACGAGGATGAAGAATCGAATATAACAAATAATAGCTAATAATTTGTATTTATTATATTTTCTTACGAAATAAACTATTATTGTTAAAAATAATACTTGTTTTATTAATAGCAGAACGTACTCATATTGGAATTCATAATATGAGTGTCTTGCATGCATCTGAAAACGGTTGGATAATTTCACACGAGAAATATATAAAAAATATTTACCAAAATGTTCAAAGAGATTCAAAATATTATAATTATCAATTAAAACAAGTGCTCTTTAATATTGAATGTCCATTTTTACGAAACAATCAAAATATAAACGAAAATGATTCTAAACATAACCTCAAACGAAAAAGAAAGAAAATATTAAGTAACACCAATTTTGAAGAGCTGAAAAATGAGGTTTGTTATACTTACAAAACATATAAATAATGTTATAAATAAAAATTGTTTCAGGTGGACTACGTTAGTCAGAAGTTTAAACAACTCACTACAGAAATTAATTTTTCCTCTATTTTTAATATAAACAATGAAAACAATAAACAAGATAACAAGCAAGCCCAAAACGAAGCCGAAAAATGTTATAATGAAACAGATAAATATTCTGTAATAAATTCGCATGGTGCAAATGGAGAACAACCAATATTGCAGACTGTTAATGGTGCCTCATATTTATTCCCAAAATTATGTAAATTTTATTGTAAAAATATATCAGAAATTAATGATACTTTAACTAATGAAACATTCGACTTAATTTTACTAGATCCACCTTGGTGGAATAAATATATTAGGAGAAAAAATGCCAAAAGTAATCAAGGGTAATGCTTTTAATTAACTAATAATTAAAAATTATTGATCTTCATTGCTTTTTTAGGTACCAAATGATGTATAATTTAGACTTAAGTGTTATTCCCGTTGACAAAATTCTTTCTAATGACGGACTAGTGATAGTTTGGTGTACTAACTCACCACAACATTTGAAAGATCTTCTAGAGGAAGTATTTCCTAAATGGGGAATAAAATTTGTTGCTAAATGGTATTGGTTAAAGGTAAAAAGAAATAAAAATTGTTTAAAACAAATATTTCAACTGTTATTTTTAGGTAACAAAAGACGGTGTTCCAGTTTGCGCGTTTTCAGAGCCACCTTGTAAACAACCGTTTGAACAAATTGTATTTGGAATGCGCGTTAATAATCATAAATATAATGTACCGCATGGGAAAATTGTTGTTAGTGTTCCTAGTGCCCTACATTCGCATAAACCACCGTTAGCAGGTAATAATAGTATGTTTTTTAATTGCCCACCCAAACTCAATTTTTTCCTTAACAATAATTATTACCGCGTTCATTTTCTGCTTATCAATTTACTCGAAGTAACCGTGTTTTATTTTTGTCTCAATCTCCCGGAATGTCCATACGCAGAATTGACAACCCTATGCCCACTACCCATCCAAACTGCCCACGCAACGTGCCCATCAGGGCCGGCTCGGAGGTCGGGTTTTCGGGATTTTGCCAGAGACCCCGCGGTTAAAGGGGCCTCGGACTTTCATATTCCCGAGAAAATTTGGTAATAAAACTCCATAGATCGGTTTTTGATTCTTTATAATTATATGCAACAGTAGCGAGTCGACGCTAGTTTGGTGACAAAAAACTGATTTCCCTAGTTGGGCCCGCTTTTAATTAACAAGCTGTATACAGGCTGGTGACCGCGACCCCGGAACATAGGACATGTAAAATCATACTTTCTCAATTACTAAAACTATAGTGTATTTATCAACTTATTTGATTTTCTGAATAATTTGTATTTAATATATTTTAATTCTAAAAAATTATTTTTCTGTACAAAATTCATGTGCGATAGAGCTAGTAAATATTTGTAATTTATGTTTAATAAAATTATGATACTCGTTTAAGAATTTTTTTACAAATATTTTGGGGCCCCGCGAACTTACAGCCGGCCCTGGTGCCCACCCAAACTATCCACTCAACCTGCCAACTCCAAAAAGTTATGCCCGCACAATAATTGTTAAATTAATTGCTGATTCCTTTCAGATTTGATTTCTGCATATTTGAAAGAAAATCCGCAATGTTTAGAAATATTTGCAAGATATCTCCTCCCAGGATGGACAAGTTGGGGATTAGAAGTATTAAAATTACAACACGAATGCCTTTATGAGACACAAAATTGTGATACATTAACACCAATAAGTATTATATAAAATATTTCATATCGTGATATATTACAAACCAGAGTATTATGCATGACCGTTAACTTTCTTTTGTGTGCGGTATCCATTTGGATTCAGTGTCTGCCATCGCCAGAAATCTTCACCTAAGAATTAAATACAATAACACATATTTTTTTTAATGATTGACAATCACATACACATTTGTTCTAAAGTATGAGTGGCTTTCCAACCTAGTTCTTGCTCAGCTAAAGTCGTGTTAGCGTACATTGAAACTATGTCGCCTTCACGACGAGGAAGTATTTCGTACGGTACTTTTGTATTTGTTACTTTTTCAAAAGCTTTAACCAACTGCAAGACAGAAACTCCTGTACCTGTGCCTAAGTTGTACGCCTAAAATGAAAAATAATATAAATTAAACTCAATGAGGACATTAGTTTAAATTAGAATTTATAATTTAATGCAGGGTACTACCTTTAATTAAAATTTAAGTCAGATAAAACAACGGACCAATCTCCAAATTAAGTAATATTTTTGTAATTTTTATCGGCTTTCACTGGAATTAAAAACATACCTGTGACACTTGCCTTTAGTCGAAGATGTTTCTTCTCTAACATACTTAGCGCTGAAACATGCCCTGCAGCTAAATCCATAACATGAATGTAATCTCGAACACCTAAAAACAGCTGTGAATATTGTGAATTTCATAAAAATGTAGAAAATTACCTGTGCCATCTGGTGTTTCGTAGTCTCCACCAAAAATAGTTAGGGTTGGTTTTTTACCAAGTGCAACTTGTGCCATATATGGCATGAGATTCGTGAAGGCTTTGGTAGGATCTTCACCAATTAAACCAGATGGGTGAGCACCAACGGGATTAAAATATCTTAGAGCTATTATGTTCCATTTCTAAAAATTGTAATTTAATAAATAATATTTCCTGTCCCTAATTATGGTACACATTACGGATTATATATTTGTCCTAAATTATGGTATACAACTATCAAATTGGATTTTTTACTTAAGGTAAATAAAGAAATACTTTTGTTTTATTGATTAATACTCGAGATGTTTAATGATCAATATCCGTAACATTTTGTGGAAATGTTACCATAATTTGGGACACGGAATAGTTATTCGAGATATTTAAACAAGTTATTGTGATATTTAGTTTCGTAGTCCCCACCGAAAATAGTTAGGGTTGGTTTTTTGCTTAGTGCAACTTGTGGCATATATGGCGTGAGATTTGTAAGTTTTAGTTTAAACCAGATGGATGTGCACGAACCGGGTTGAAATATCTTAGAGCTATTATAAGTTCTATTTCTAAAAATTGTTACTAAATAAATAATATTCCCTCTGTCCCTAATTATGGTATAAATTACAGATTTTATATTTGTCCCAAATGATATACAACTCTCAAATTGAATTCTTTTAAATTAAGGCAAAGAACTACTTTTGTTTTATTGATTAATACTCGAGGTTTTTATTGACCAATATCTATTAAATTTTGTTGAAATGTTACTATAATTTGGGACAACAGAAGTAGTAACGGTGTCCCAAAAGTTATTTTCAAAACAAAAATTCTTTAATAAAATAGTGTACAGGTTTAATGAATCAAAATTTTCATTTTATTAAAGTATGATTCTTGGGCATTTATTTTTTAAAAATTATGTCGTCTAAATTTGTTCCGTTATTTTGCTGGCCCTCTTCTAAACGTAACGCAAAATTTATGAGAACTACCCGGCACGTATTTTCCGTGATCGCTGCCATTTCTGTTCGGATATTTGCTTTTAATTAAATTCAGAGAGCGAGGTCTGTTGCTGTATAACTTGCATTTTAATAATCCCCAAAGGAAATAATCCATTGGTGTCAAGTCGGGGCTACGTGCAGGCTAGTTTATGTCCCCTCGTCGGGATATCAATTTTCCAGGAAAAAATTCACGAACAACTGTTAAAGACGTGTGAGATGTTGCTCCATCCTGCTGGAACCACGTGTTACGATTAAAACCAACAAAATTTTGTAACGCTGGAGTGAAAAAGTTGTTCATCATTGCCACATGTCGTTCCGAATTCACAGTAACTTTGCAACCTCTTTCATCTTCGAAAAAATACGGGCCGATTGTTCCTCGCGCCGACATTGCAGCCCAAACGGTAATTTTTGCGAATGAAGTGGCTTCTCAAGTTTACATTTTGGATTCGTTGTACTCCAATATCGGCTGTTCTATTTATTTACATGGGCATTAAGATGAAAGTGTGCCTCATCTGAGAACAAAATGTTGTTGAAGGAGGACGAAAATCGATCAATCATCTAGTTAACGGATTCGAGCCTCTGGGCAGCATCATTTGGCTTAAGTTCTTGCACCAACTGTATCTTATATGGAAAATTTAAGACACTGCCCTTTTGCGAACAGAGAGATCGGTAGTCTCGCGAATTGATTGGCGCAAGCTCTCCACATTTTTCGCATTTCTTGACGATCTAGGGCGGGGGGCACCCATGGGTTGTCTATTGTCAAACCAGTTTCCTCAAACTGACGAATTTGGTACAGATTGCAAAATTTTCGGCGCGCAATAACAGCAGAATTATTCTTCAACAAATTGAAAACAACTTTTGGGATACTTTATATTTTAATTAGTTAATTTATTAGGTTGTTCTAGAAATTTGAATAAGTTATTGTGATATTTAGTAAGTTATACATGAAATTATAAATAAAAATAGTTAAAACATTTTTTTCCTCATTTTAAAATCCTGTTAATAAATTACAACATACATAATCATTGAGTCATTTCAAATATATTTTACCTCATTGGAGTGAGTAATATCCTTCAACATCTCTTCAATAAAAAATTTAGTTCTTCCGTAAACATTCGTAACATTTCCAGTATTGTGGCTTTCGGTTATCGGCAGTTCTTGTGGCTCTCCATAAACTGTACAAGAACTAGAAAACACCAATTGATAACAATCATGATCCGCCATTACTTCAAGCAAATTTATCATCCCAATTAAATTATTCTTGTAATATAACAAAGGAAACTGCATCGATTCCCCAACTGCTTTTATTGCAGCGAAGTGTATTACGCAATCTACTTTATGCTGCAATAGAATTTAATGTTAATTATGTAGTACAACGTTTCTCTTCGTACGTACTGTTTGAAAGATTTTGTCTATGGCACTTTTGTCTAGTAGATCGCATTTATAAAAGGTAACTTTCTTGCTGGTGATTCTTTCAACGCGTTTTAATGCGGCTGAAGCGCCGTGGTCTTCGTCGACGCTGTTGACGAAATTGTCGATGGCGATGACTTCGTAGCCAGCGTTTATAAGCTCTACCACGCAGTGGCTGCCGATGTAGCCGGCTCCACCAGTCACGAAAACTGTTTTCGTCATTGTATCTAAAAGAAAAGAATTTAATGTTTGTGTTTTAGTTCACATCTATCTTGCACAAAATCCATTAAAACATTGTTAACAAATACTCGAAATATCAGTCATGCAGCAATTATTCTTACTAAATCGACGTATCGGTATACATTTATGTCTTCTGCAAGGTAAATTGAAGAAGTTACTTTGCGTTTCTGGTCAATACCAAAATTCTAATTTTTTAAAAATAAATACTGTATAACTAAAATTTTGAATATTTTTTACAACACTTAATCTTCACCACAGTAGAGAAATTTACACACATTTCCTTTAAAATATTTTTGCTATATTTTACATAAGAAAACAGTAGATGGCATGGCGCTTTAGAATCAACCGTTCTTACATGTATTAAATAAATAATTAAAATTCGTGAAACCAAACTTTGCCAATAATAAATATTTTTTTCTTCAAGCGTATTATAATATTCATATTTATGCTACTGTACACACACTATTGAAGATATTCATTATCTTACTAGTACAACAATGTAGTTCATTATTGTATTAGTAAAAAAATCTGATGTGGCCACCACACGACTTCCTTGTACGATTATTAAACTATACATATTTTTTTAATAAATAAATTACAAAATATTAATTTTAACTTCAAAGCAGTAAGATATATAGCGACCATAAAAGGAGTTTTTAAAGAGAGTTTTGATTACAACAAAGAAATATTTGATTACAACAATGAATATGACTAATTTCACAATAAAAATATAATATTTGTTATTGTACGAATCATAAAATTGCACGTATTTAACGTAATTTGACATGAACATTTTTTTATGTTTTTGTCCTAATCCATAGCAAGCTTTATTACAAAAACAAAAAAGTATATAATTTTTAAATTTACATATCTCGCTTATACAAAGGGCTAATTTAATAAAACTTGATGTGATAGACGCAGAAATTAATTCTCTAAAACTTTTATTTGAAGCATTTATTTCTAAAATCAAAATAAAATCATTTTATTCAAGAAAAACTGTTAACAACTTCAAGTAATGTACCACTTCCGGTTAGCCTATTTTAACCAAAATCTATTATATTATTTCGATTGACATAAAAGTCTTGTATACCAAATTTGAAAAGTTTTGGATTATATATTAAAAACAGTTTTTCATTAAAATCTATTATAGGCTTCATGTAAAGTACCACTTCTGGAAATTGTGTAATAATCAGAAAGGGAGGTGCACAACTAGATGTTATAGGAGTCCTAAATACAAAATTTCAACTTTCTACGGCTTACTGTTTTTGAGTTATGCGAGATACGTACGTACAGACGTCACGACGAAATTAGTCAAAATGGATTCAGGGATGATCAAAATGGATATTTCCGCTGAAATCTGATTTTGATATTTAACTTGTATTAAAGTAATTAAAACCAATAAATACGTTTAAAATTATATTTTTGAAATTATTTCATAACAACTCGACAAAATAAACAAACTCGATATTGTGACCTGGCCCGGCATTAATTAGTTCACTGTATCGAGATTCTACTGTAATACTATGTAGATTACGCCAAGTCGAACATTTAGAAAAAAAAAATGGTAGAATTATAACTCATTTTCGTACAATATACTGCAAAATAGCCATTTTTGATAAATGAATTTGTAGTTATATAAAAATATGTCATCTATTACATAATTATACTTTTATAATGCATTCAAATATGTCATATTTGGTAAGAATTGACCTTATCATCTTCTAGACAGAATTAGTGTTTATATATTTATAAAAGACAAGAAACATATGATGAATTAGTAAATATTAGTTTAAAAGTGAAAGTGTTGATATCTAAATATTTGGAATTGGAAGTAAATAAATGTACATCCAAGTATTTTCAATATGTATAGAAGATAATCTAAATAGCCTGCAGGCAAAAAATTACCACCGTATCTTATTGGAATTTTCTTTAACAACCGGCAAAAATCCGTCTATATTTTCTAAGAAAAATAACGTAATCTTTTACAGGAAATTATAATTACGTGTATTCTATTTACTCCCAAAAAAATCCAAGAGTTTTTTTTGATAGAAATATCGTGTTATTTTTTTCTAATACTATTTTTAACTTACAAATATGAATCAATGAAATCATACAAAATTTCCAAATCCATCCGGTTACAAGTTACCTACTTTTATTTATCTTTCCATTTATCACACATATGAAAATATTTTGCGCTTCGGTGGTCAATAACCTGAAGCTATAAGTACATAGACATAGAATAGGTAGATAAATGTGTGACGAAAATCGTCACATATAGTACCTGCAGCAGCTAGACAAGTGTACTGCGTATTCCTCATAGTCTTCAGGTAAATGACCATGAACTTCTCAAGGTTATAAAGGTACATCACAGGCAGACAGATAACAAGAAATCGGATGTTGATCGATAAAAAATGGATCTTTGACTACCTATGTTTAAAATTGTAGTTTTTATTATGACGAAACTATTATACTATAATCATAACTATGATAAAATAAGCCTATATAATGGTATAAATTTAAGTGTTAACAATTACAATAAATAAATAAATAAATGCAGTATTACTGAGATTTCGAGTATTAAAGATATTAAGTATTTGATAATTATTCGTAAATCTTTCTAAATTTCAATAACTTTTATCGTAAAAAATGAGTATAAATAGAAAACATTAAATAAATGTCAACATCACTTAATGAGTAATTACTTCATCATTTTTAGAGATGTGCTTTTTATATTTATGTCATGTACTCATTCAATTTATTTCCCACATATACACAGGGTCATCGCTCATTTACTCATTAAAATCACCAAAAAAATACCAACCGATTTCTAAATAATCAATAATCATGATAAATCAATATTAAATTATATATTACAAAAATCAAATAAAAATTCGCCACTTACATTTTTCTGCGTTGAAATGAATCACTCCTCGCTACAGCAGCGGTAAAATGTGACTGAATGATTGTGGTTGTGACTGTTGTGAGCAACGCCAACGAGTCGACCACTACGTCACTGACTCTTGCTCGAACGACCTTCTGCATTCCCTTTTCGCGAAGACTTGAAAGACGACTCATCTGCTTTCAATTTCCTATTGCTGATCTTTATCTGCTTGACTACTTCGTTTACAAATTTTTAAAATGTCAAACACTAATGGATTTGTTGAACACAGTAATTTATGGAGAATTTCAAAATTTATTAATGTTTTTTTTAAACCGGTTTCGTAAAAATGCCGGATGTATTTACAATAGGTTTATTTTTGTTTTTAAATTAGTTACTAAAAAATAGAAGATTTATAACAAAATCATAAATAACTAATTACCTACTTTTTTCGCGATCGTTCAAAAACTGATCACTTTTTAGACCGGAAATCCTTCTTTATTGAGCTAGCTCGAAAAATTATCTATGAATGTTTGTATGACGATCAGTTGTTCATTTATTTATTTATTTCCTCGCAATAAAAAAATTGTAACTATAGATTTTTATTTATTCTTTTTTTCATCGTGCAAAAAATATAATAAGCATTGCGGGCATTAAGTGCTACGTCTCGATCTCCAAACTAATCCTCAACCGGTAAGGTGCACTTACTGCCCTTAATACATAAATAACTATAATTTAACTTTAAAAAAACACTTATTTCCAATTTGCAAACAGCACAAAATTTACCCCTGTGGCACTCTCTCCATGATATACTATTTTTAAGAGTTCAAATATTCACACGCAATATTGTATAGTAACACTGGTTGCAGAACACGTTTTTGTTTCACAAAGTGGCAGCACTTGTCAAAAAATTGACATTTTGTGGTTACGTACATGTGATCTTTCTTTAGTTCTTTTGTAAAACATAAATTAATAAGATGGCCAAAGCGTTAGCTAATCTTTGCAAACTAAATTATCACTCAACTATATTAGGTCTTAATATATTTAAACATGGAACACCGTTTCTATTACCCGGTAATACAACATAACCTTAAAATTTCGTATTTCTTTTTACTTCAAATCATTTTTAGCTCGAAATCTATACGCTCAAACAACCCTTGGAATGGATGGTTACATTCAATCTCGTGAGAAAATAAATAAACAATTTTCAAACTTATCTGACAAGTTTCGAGTAAAGATGAAAGAATATGTCACGAGTGATAGCAGTACAAGTATGATTTTCACCGAAGATTTGAAGAATATGCTTCATATAGCAGAAGAAAATGATGAGGATATATCATTAGTTGTTGATATGATGAAAAAGTAAGAAATAGTTCACTTAACCCTATTTTTATATAACTGGTATTTGGTTTTAGATTCAACCAACAAAATAAAGAACTTCGTTTTGGTAGTTTTGTATTTGGTCCTGTAGTCATGAGAATGTTCCATTTTTTAAATAAACCTGATGTTGCATTAGAATGCTTTAAATCTCCAGAAATGGAAGGATTTTTTGACCAATTAATGAGCTATCAATTGTTATTAGATTTGTTATATGAAAATTGTAAATATAACGAAGTTATGGAAACATTTGAACAAATTAAGTCGAAACAAATACAAAACACAAAATATCCTAAGAATATTGTTGTTTTAACGATGGCCGCTTGTTATAAACTGGTACGAAATATAAAATAATAATAAAAAAATAATGTATAATTATGTTTAAATCTTAGAACACACCAGAAAGTTTAGATTACGCATTAAAATTATGGTTTGAATTACAAAATGTTGGTCACCTACCTATGCGAAGAGCCGCTACATTTTGTGCCGGATTAGCTCTGAACCAGGGTAGACCAGATGCCGCACTTGAAATTGTAACTGGAATTAGAAACCAAAATTATATGACAGTCAGGAATATCAAGGTATTTGTAAATAAACAAATATATATTTGAATTTAAAATAAAATGTAAAATTGCAGGCAGCAGCACTGGCAGATATTGGCAGAACAGACGAACTTATCCGAATTTTAAAATCAGTCATCGATATTGACGATGCAAACAATATAAAACACACATTTTGTAAAAATATTTTAGATCGTGCTCATGCTGTGGTAGAAAAACAGGATAATCCTACAATTAAACAAGAATTTTCGAGGATAGAAAAATATTTAAACGAACAAGGGCATATTAGCGATATAGTAAGTCGTGAATATAAATTAAAATATTTAAATTTGAAAAAATAATTTAATATTTCAGACTTTAGACAGTCATCTGTGTTCAGAAATTACCTCTCCACCAACTATTATGAATGATAAGAGAAACACACAGAAATTTATTCCAAGGTATCAACAATACGAACAGAAAAAGCCAAATCAATATAGGGTGTATAACCAGAGACCTGGTTTAAAGGATATGTACTAGGATCATTTTTGTATTTAGTTGATTGTATTAGGTCTGAATTTATATTTATACAAAGCCAACTTTATTAAACTGGCAAAGTGAAATGTAAATATATGAAATATACCTGATTTCAATTTTAAATAAATTTGTTTATAATTTATTTCGCATGGATTTTTTTTTGTCCAAATATATGTATTACTCAAAAATTTGTATGGCTAGTTTATAATTCACTATGACCATTCACCTCATTCTAAATAACTGGGTAGATATTAATTTGTAGAAGTCAAGGGGTGGTCCGGAAAATTTGACAACTATTATATAAAAATCTGATGTGGCCAATAAAATACCTCCCATTTAATTTAATTTTTATTCATGTAAATACTTAAAATTAAATATCAAGTTCGATTCCAACCGACGCTAAATACAGTGGGATCCACCTGTAATGAACTCGCCTATAATAGAAACTGTTATACCCTTTTTTAAAGTCCCAGTACAAACACGTGAAAATCCTCGGTCAAAATGAACTTGATTATAACAACTAAGTGCTCCTTATTCTTATTTTCTGTATTATTATGACAAAAAATAGTATTTCGTTTAATAATAATAGTTACAATTGTTTTAGTTCATTGTTTTATTTCAAGCCACGGTCATGGCTCACTATTCTCTTTTCGACTAGGTGTACAAAAAAGTGCCCGCCATTTTACTTTTTAATAATGTAACATATGGATTATTTTACATGATTGTAAAGCAAATTTGATGTACTTTTCAAATTTGTAAAAAAATATAGTATGTTCCATTTGAAATTTCAAAGTTGATATTAATTACTAATAAACCGGAAGTGCTACATGTTGCTGTATAAATCATGTTATATGAAAGAAATTACTAACTTAATAAATAAGCGAGATATTTGCTGGGTCCACTAAAATATAACACCTGTAGAAATGATATTAAATAAATCACAATACGGTTATTTTAAATTCACAATTTTAAAATTAATGCAATCCATGTCGCTTAAAAACTAATTTACAATCGACAATGACACGACAATAATTTAATTTGTTATTTTAGCCATTGCTTTATCAACCGAAGATCAAAAATAAATATGTACTATCAGTCATTAAAATTTCTGAATTTTTAAAAAGTATTTGCAGAAAAATTGTTTTAAAATGTAGACTACAATATCAATAACTTATTGTAATCTATAGTTCCTAACCTGTTTAATATTATTAATAATAATTTAGAAATGTCAAATATGGAGCTTTTATAGAATTATTATTGAAGTAGCTACAGTACAAATAACAAACATATAACCTATATCTATATTTATTTTGTCTTTCATTATAACAAACACCAAATAGCACCGATTGTTTTATCCAATTTCTAGGCAGAATTTATAAATTTTATAAACAATCAATAAATTTAGATAGAGATTGCAATATTAATTAATAAAATTATCAAAGTTATGTTCATGCAAGCAACTATGCAAGTAAAAAACAAAAATATTATAGTTACCATTTCTGTGATCTTGGAAATTCATCATTGCACTTTTTTTTATTTGTTAATTATATGAACAATACTACACAACAATATTAAACATTTTAAACTAATTATTAACCACCTTTCACTACTCAGACTTCAAAACATACTGTTCAAATGTCGGTAAGCTATTTTCTTCAAATCAAAGTAACGAAGTAGGCAACCACAAATGTTGAACATTATCGCAGGTAACATATCTAAATTCTGTTGTAGAATAAGAAACCAATACTTTCGAATTTATTATTAAACTTTTCTTATATTTACTATTCTACTTTTTAAAACAAAAATGATATATTAAACATTCATTTAATTCTCTCATCTACGTATATGGGAAATATATAATGTATAAAAATATTTACAAAGAATCAATGATTAAGTATTATATTTCAGAAAGCGTTTAAAAACGACACTCTTTATATTTAGAATAGAAATTAAAGAGTATGTCACATTCCACATTTACAAGTATATTTTATACCGTAAAAAATACTTTAAAAATACAATTAAAATTATCAATACTTTATCAAATAGTGCGTTTGTGTCCAGCGGTGCAACATTGCATGCTTATATATTAATACTGATTAAAAAATGTTACATTACGTGAAAAAGACAGTTTCAAATAAGACGCTTATGCACATTAAAATCTTAGTGCTTAATTCTCAAATGTAATCACATTTATGATAATTATTATAGGAGGTATCCATAAAGAAGAATTATTTTGCAATATTAAATGGCGGCTGTTGTTTTTCAACCCTGCTATCTCACTCAGGAGAGCATAAAAAGCTTTATTTACATGGAAAGTGAGAAATTTAGCCTTTTCGGCTCCTGCATAAAGCTTTTATTAAAATTACTTCAGGCAGAAGAATGCTCGTACAAGAACAATTGTTTTGATTATCGTATATAATAAATTGTAGGATGGACATTACCAGTCATTTAACTTACTTCATTCCTATTAATTGTTATACAAACTTGTGCATTTGACATTTTCCTTACTCTAAATTAATTGCGACATTTTCTTCTTAATATAAAAGTATTTAAATTAAAAAATAAATCTTACCTTAAATCTAAATCTTGTCTTGTCACTTTACTTGTAAGAAGTTTTAACTAAATGCATTAATACTGTGAAACAATTTTAAATTAATAGAAATAGTGCTTTGGTAATATTAAAATTCTTAAGTTTATCTTACAACTAAACCTTCTAAAGATGAAGGTGCAGAAGATGAAATATCAATAAAATACAGAGTGTTTCTCAACTTAAGGTATATATTGCAATGGCATGGCTGATCAAGAAACAAAAAGTTTTTTTGTTTCTAAATTAACAAAATTAAGGACAGTTTACTTGAGTACATTTTTAGTATTTAACAATATAAAACGCTGAAACTGTAAAATATAATAACTGGTGACTAAGATACTTCTTGCCATTTTTTTTAAACTATTTGGCATCCTTGAAAATAGATGTCGCTGTATGTAACTGATCATGGCCAGCTTCATTTAATAGATAGGTGCTTACACAAATGCAATTTGCACGTAGTGCATCTAGCGGCAATGCTTTAGAAGTAATGGTTGCTATGGTAAAGACAATACAAACAAAGAAATGTCAGCCATTCTCAATACCTGACTGACTGAAAAAACAACGGGAGGGGATTTGTTTGTATCAAGATGTTATATTTCTCTCTTGCGTATGACGTCAATTTATGTCTATACGAGAAAAAAAAATAACTGGAGATGGCAGGTCGGAGGACGACAAAGTCCCCCATTTGGCCGCCATTTTGTCTAGTTAAATAGTGATTTGTTGTTTCTACTTCAAGGTTAAAACATCGAAACGATTTAGTGCAAAAAATCATTTATATTCAAAATAGCCATTCATTTCAAATAATAAAAACTAGTTTTCCCCATTTGCTACGTTTACAAATCTCTCACCAGATGTCAATTACTTGTAACTAAAATTACACAAACGAAATTTACAGAGAGAGTACAAGTGATGTCACGCACGGCGTAACATTGTACCATTTTGAGAAATTATCTTTTCACAAATAAATAAATTATAACAAATTAATTTTCAATACTTCCTTGACAGAGACTAAGGGACACTGACGACTGACACTATCCTCCTAATTAAAATAAAAATAACTAGATGTCACTACTATCAGTACCAAAACTGTAAAAAAACGCGCGACAAATGTTCATGGAAAAAATTTTAAGTCGCTATTTATATTGTAATTTAAAAGTTTCCTGTACTAAAAATATTTCCTATCCTCCATTTGTAGCTACGAGTTGTTAATAGATTTAGATTTTGCGTGACTCTTTAAAGCACAAATTAAAAGTCTCCCGTAAAATTTAACTAAAATCAAGCAATATATGCCTCAAGTTGAGAGATACCTTTATATTGAGGGTTATATTCGAATTCAGTGATTCTCTCATTTATGATTCCATCACCGAGTTAATTATTACCTTAATTCTTAAATATATTAACAAGTTTAACAAGCGTAAAGAGGTCCAATGAATTCGAACGAGAGATTCTGTGTTGTGGTCCAAAAGAGTTACAGTTAAGAGGTGCTCTTATAGAAATCGTATCAACAAGAAGGGTCTACCATTATATCATCAGTGGTATAAAAAGTAAATAAACAGACTTCTCACCAAATTGTCCTTATAGACATTGTAAATATTAAGAGTTCAATGCAAGTTTGGACATTTCCTTATCCTAAATAGTTTTTTTAAGTTATGAACTTCACAAGTCTCTTTAAGCGTTTAAGTTAGATCCGTCTATTCAATAGAACTTATCAACATGTACCAACTTATCTGTACCTTACATTAATTTGTGCATTGGTTAATTTAGGCTGTGTTTAGGGACACGTTATTCTGTACCTAATGACAATTAAGTACACGCCACGTCATCACTGTTTATTGACGTCACACGGCATACATCCTCTCCTCTAGTACTACATGTTTCTAGAAGAAGGAAACAAGCTCGAAGAGAGAGTTGAGTTGTGCGCAGCGGGTTGTTTGCGTAACGAGATACATTGAAATTAAAATGGCGGAAAGTAAAAATTTAACTATATTAAATAAATTCTCACAAATATTTTAAAACGAAAGGAAGTGGAGATGGGAACAAAAAACGAGGTTTTATGTTCTACTAGAAAATCTGAAGTATTTTACTTTGGATAGTTGGATTCACAAAAGATGACTATTCAAGGTCACTTATTCGAAGAAAGAATACACAGCACTTTATACAGCAGTAGCTTAGCAACATTTCATGTTAGGAAGAGAAAGATTATTTGACGAAAGCCTATGTAATTTATGTTGTGTAACAAATATACAGAAATGGTGACATTACTTTCTAGCACACTACAAATAATAATGACGTATGTACTGGAGTTACAGATATCTAATTATCTACTACACTGCCCTTTGTGTTGATGTTTAGCCAGTGATGTTGACTTTTAAATCAAATTATTATTACACAGTTTATGTCAAGTTCATGTTTTGCAAAAACATAGGTGAGGCGCATAAATCTTTGAGAAAGGCATTATTTAAATAGAAACAGCATTTTCAAACAAATTACACTTATTTTTTCAGTTATAATGTATCCATAATTATTTCATGTTGCACGCCTATGCATATGAAATGCAGTGAAGTTGCCTGCAAGTATTTCTTTATAATCGAAGACAAAATAATTTTAGTTTTTGTGTTGTTAAAATAATTTTGTATCGAAAATAAATGCTTGTTCTTCCTATAATTTTGCTTGACAACATGGTAGCTCCACAACTCTAGTTCATAAAAATTTCACTACGTGGCACATAGAACAATGACGTCACGGTACAATAAAAATGAAAAAGGTAAAGAATTGTCCTAATCTGATACGACATTTATTAACGACGATTATTTGTTATACTTGCCGTCAAATAAGTATGGACTGGAGATTTCTACACTGTTGCCAATTTACTGGTCATGTTAAAAATGCTAAGTTATGAAAAATCGGCAACACCGCTGGGCAACAGACTGGGTGCGGAGAGGGGAAAAATTGAGCATCAGTCCATAATAATTCCGAAACACGAAATTATTCAAATTCATTTAAATACTGTTTTAAATTCGATCTAAGAAGTCATGATATCTCTCTCTTCGAGCTTGTTGTCTTTGTCTAAAAAGTTTAACTCACTAGATGGCAATCAAAAATGCTAAAATCATAAGTCCCCATTGTGTACAAAATTTACACCATACATGTTAATTTATAGGTTAAAATGGTATATTTTTTCTAACTATAACAACAATAACCTAATGCACGAAACTCGTTTTTAACAATTTAACGAGCATTTTTGGGTATTTTGGCATTTTGGGGGCAATAAGTTGATGGACTTTAAATGCCTACATCATAAAATCATAAGCGGTGATGAGATTTTAACGTGTACCTGGTACATATTAGCGTGCCCCTATACACATCCTTTAATTTACAAATAACAATAGTAACTTCCATGATAAATTAATCTGATATTCAACTCATTATTATTCTCTTTTATAAATTCAAATTGACGTTAGTGATTTTGATCTAAGCTGTTAATTATAAAATACAAAGAAAGTCAATTTGAAATCAGTCGTACCTTAGTTCCTAATCATTTCAAGCCAAGAGATCATTCTGGAATTGAAAGCCACTCAGTAGTAAAAGACAAAGGTTATTCAAATTTGATATGTTTTCACTATGAGTCGACGAGGACATGCCAACGGCAGAGCTGCTCTTGGTGCATGTCTTTCATATCCATCCAGTGAGCTAGTTCTTCCGCCCCGCTGGAATTCAAACCCAGGCTGAACCAACCGACCATCTCTTTGCGCTTGGTTACTCCTTTACGGTTATAAACGGACACCATTAGAGTAACGTCGGCTAATTGGAACAACGCTACCTATAAAGCAATATTTCACAATTTATTAGTTAATAAATGTATACAGGGTGCTTCATCGGTTTTTTTCTTTTTTAATAACTCGATTATTTAAAAATAAATAAATATATCATCACGGCATATTACCCATTGCTGGTGTGCTTATATGCTTAGTACACAGATTTTGGTAATAATGATGATATATTTGTACTGTGCGAGCGTTTACCAGGCGCCATCTTATATATTTATTCAAATTTGAAAAGTACATGGAGATTGCTATCCAATAGTATAAACACATTCATATGTTATATTATTAGAAACTACAATGGCGAATGATTAAAATATATTTTAATTAAATACAGAAATCTTTGCATCTCATTATTTTTATATTACATATTTCATCTATTTCAATCCGATATTTCATTATTATACTTTTTATTTAATATTATCAGATGTCTAATTCAAAAATAGTATAGCAAAGCCTTCTGTATTTAATAAATATGTAATATTTAATTCATTCGCCATTGCATTTTTACTTCCTTGTACATAGTAAAGGAAGTATTGTAATCGCGAAAAATTTCGGTTTTCAGATTTCAGCGGAAATATCCATTTTGATCATTCCTAAAATCCAGTTTGATTAATTTCGTCGTGACGTCTGTACGTATCTGGCACAAATCAAAAACGGTAAGCCGTAGAAAGTTGAAATTTTGTATTTAGGACTGCTATAACATCTAGTTGTGCACCTCCCGTTTTGCTCATTACATAATTTTCAGAAGTGGTACTTTTACTTGAAACCTATAATAGATGTTAATGAAAAACTATTTTAAAATATAATCCAAAACTTTTCAAATTTGGTATACAAGACTTTTATGTCAATGATAATAACATAATATAGTTTTGATAACCGGAAGTGATACATTTCCTTGAAGTTGTTAACGGTTTTTCTTGAATAAAGTGGTTTTATTTTAGAAATAAATGCTTCAAATAAAAGTTTTAGAGAATTAAATTTTGCGTCTAGCATATCATTATTAAATTAGCCCTATTTGTTAGACATATTCACGATAACTCAAAACATGTAAGCCATAAAAGGTGGAAATTTAATATTTACGCTTGTATAAAGTCTAGTTGTGCACCTCCCTTTTCTCCTACTGTTTTGAAGTTAGAATTAATATTTTGTAATTTAGTTATTAAAAAAATATGTATTGTTTAATAGGCCTATAAGGAAGTCGTGTAATGTCCATATCAGATTTTTTAATAATATAAAATTATAAATGTTTTTATACTATTGGGTAGCAAAATTTATTTTTAAGTGTGAATAAATATATAGGATATTCCATTTGAAAATATAAAGTTAAATACCATTGCGCAAAAATGGAACATCTATAGAAAAACCTATACTGCAGATTTTTAGACATTTTTAATATAAAATAAACGTTGTTTGAAATTTTTTTCCATTATATTTAAAATAATTGAGTTATTAAAAAAGAACAAACCGATGAATCACCCTGTATAAATAATAAAATTCAGTTGGTGTAGTTGATGTGCATTCGTATATAAACGTATCTATATCATGCTTAAATGATTGTTGACAACGGTTAATCGAGAGAAAATTGTAACAGAGTATTTGACTAATTTTTTATATTAATATTTATAAAAAAGTAATAAACACAGATTTTTCTATTTGTTTATATAACGACCCATTTCGTTGATTTTAATATTTTAGATAATGTTCCATGAACTACCGTATCATAATGACGTAGGCATATGCCTCGGCATATGCATTAGTACTTGTAACACAAGTAGAAGATAATCGAGTAGTAAATGAAGAAACACTTATATTTCTCAAGTTGACATTTCCAAACATTTTTGGCTTTTGGTGTTTGGAAATTATAGAAAAATATCCATTGCAAATATAAGTTAATTGTATCCCAACTTGTAAAGGTAAAGGTAACGGAAGTGGTACCCATCAAGGCTAGTGAAGAAAATTCCCTAATTACAAATAAATTCTTACTTGAAACATGAACGTTTCCTTGAAAAGTGGGTTTGGTTGTCCTCTCCTAACTGACGTTTTGCTATGCGCAAGTTCTTGTCCTGTACTGCTGACCAACGATAGCTTCACATATGTATCTGGAGCTCGATTCATTGCTAAATTTCTGTAATTACTATAAAAAAAAATGTTATTAAATTATGCTACTAAAATTTTTGAAATAAATGTTTTTTACCTAAAATGTGATCCCTTGACAACTTCTACACTCAGTCTTCCAGTGGTGGCATTATACGCCAAGCCAAGGAGAAGTTCCGGGACGCCGCCATGCTGCATGGAGTGCGTAGAACTGGTGCTGTCTGAACGCGCTAGGGACATGAGGTCGCCTGTGCAACCGCTCAGCTATACAACAAATAAAAGGGGGAACAATGAAGATTGGTAAAAGATTAAGAAATATAATACATGAATATTCAGTTTGCGTGCATATAGTTTATATGGGTAACCAAGAATATGTTTATTTTCTTATAATACAAAGTTTGCGGTATTAAAGTTTGCAAATTTATAAAATAAACACATTATTTTAATTAAAATTATGTTAGGGATTGAGTGCTCTGGGAATCTTTGTATCAGTGGCAGCTCGAAAATTGCATTCATGGCACACTTATTACAGTTATACAATGGTCACACTACAATTACTGAAAACATGAAATCTGGTTCAATTTTTATTCTAAGTATGTTTAAAGTAGTTCCGCTCAACAATTATACACTTTAACATTCTTTCCTCCCATTTCTAAAAAACTCCCAACTAATCCTGGCGCCTAACTCTAAACAACCCTTTTACCCAGTTCTATTTCTCCACCAGGCTAAGCCAATCGCCGAAATATAGGTAACTAGACAAAACTTCATTTGGTTTGTTTTGATTTCGACTGGCCAGACAGACAACTAGAGATTTAGATATGTTTAGTCTCGTTTGAGCATTGCTCACTAGAGGCGTAAGTGTTCTTAATAATATATTCATTAGAAATAAAAAATAAAACTATTAAATTATGATTAAAACCAACAAACGAATTATAATTCAACATATTTTAAGTCGATTAATTCAGTACCTTAGTAAATAAGATACCGCAATAAAAAAACTTATTATTCTTGTTACATTGTTTACAATAACTTTTATTTCGTCGTGTATTCTAATTTTAAAATAAATATCAAAAATACGCCCACACGGTACAAATATGTCATTAATATTATCGAAATCTGTGTACAAAGCAGATTGGCACACCCAACAATGGGTAATATGCCGTGATGATATGTTTTTTTTTCAAAATTTAAGTTCTAACTAAACTAACTTTCGCAACTTAATTTCAATTGATAGACGCCTGACTAATATAAAACTTCATATGAATTTGTTTAACGAAAAAAATGGTTATGTTGTATCGTGAAAGTATGAAAATATAATTGAATTCAGAATTAAATTCTCTGGATGAATAAGTAAATAAAAAAATATATGTTCACATTTAATATAAAAAAGTTGAGTCCCATATGGTACGTTTAAAATGAATTTAATATGGAAACAGAGTAAACAGTTCCTGAAAAAAATACTAATACTGCACAAATATAAAATTAAATTCATTGAAAGGACATCGATTGTTTATTGTTTACACTGGTACAAATATTTTTCATTTCGAAAAAATACCAGATACTGGGCGAAATAACAAAATCAGTTTTAAAATAAAAACAAAGTTGACCGGAAATAAAAACATAATCCTTCATCCTTCCGGGCAGACAACCCACACTTCTTGGGCGCATGTTTTGCGGCGGCACAAAAATACACCCACGAATAATTTAACAATTATTTCTTGCCGTTAGTTGGAACAATATAACATCAATCTTACAATAAATTTAATACTCACCGCTGTATTTGTTCGCGGTTCCAGGCTAAGCCACAGATTATTCTCCAATTCCAGGTTAATATGTGCGAAACTGACTACGGCCTCTCCAATCAGCCTCTCTCTCCGCATTCTTTCGCAGCCATAAACGCGGAGTCTCAACCCCATGGAGTTCACGTCCTCTGTGAATCAATAGCATATGTAAACATCTTTTGATCTGACAAGTTTTTCCCGTTCTCGCCAAATTTTCGCAGAATGGGGTCCGCCACTATTTTTTAAGAAACTTTATATTTTTTACTAAAAATAAACTTAATCAGAGTTAAAGTCAAATATTTAGGACACTGCATACTTATGTATATATTTGTTTTACACAAAAATATATTTGTATTTACGACATAATGAAATTAGAAATAACAATTTTCGCAATGAAATATCTCTTGTTAAAATTAAAGTTAGGAACTTTTATAAAATTACAATGGGGAAGTTTAGCGTGATTGAAATTACATGTGAAATATTTTTTAATCGTAAATATATGAATAATTATAATTTCAAATGTAATTGAAAGTTAAAATTATGTTTCCATTTATTTATAATTATTTATCATCGAACTTTTGTAACGTCACAAGTGTCTTATGCGCATGCCTAGAAAGAATGGTGAGACCGGACTTTTTCAACGTTTGAGGATTACATTACACACTTCTGGCTAGGTCACGTGAGTTTGTTTACGTTTTCGCGGAGTGAGATTATGAGTTTTTAGTTCGAATTGGAATCGTATTTGTTTTCAAAACTGTTATACGATTCTTAATTTTTAATATTGAATAAAACAATACACTAAATGAATTAAATAGAACCAGTTGTTTGCACAAGAAGAACAACAAAACTATAATAATCGCAACACAGAACTGTCACTGCTTATAAATGTCAAAATATGTGGATGCCATTTTTAACATTTCCTGTTGCCATGTGAACCCAGCGCGCACCTGCTTAAGGTAGACTATACGTTCTCCGTGAACTTCTGTGACGTCATTATTTTAGAAAATTTCATTTTTTGAGAACCCTAGACATCTTTGAGTAAAATACAATATAGAATATCACTTTTGAAGACATTCTTAATAAAATACACTAAACTTCCCCATGCTTGTATTTTTACTACTTTTCGTTTATCTATTTTTAAAAATTAATATTTTTTTATTAAATTAAAACTGGGGTCGTATTCCGCTTTATGAATTTATTTTGCAACATATATTTGTGTTTTTTAAATATTTTTTCTATGGGGTCACAAAATATCCGTCAGTCCGACACTGTTGAAATTGAAAAGGTATAGTTTTAATATAAACGACACATTTTCTAATTTATTACTATGATGGAGAACCCCATTAGTCTGTGGGGACTGAAAGCATATGTGCGTACGTACCTGGATTAACGCGGTGTAGCAAAAAGCTCTCCATGTACTGCGGATTATCCCCTGATCGTATTTTCGTTTTGTGCTTCTGTTTTTTGCTAGGGAGTATCAACAACCGCACCTACAAAGTGAGAAATTGCCTTTGAAAGTAACATAGAATAAAAAGAGATCGTTAAGTTTTTGCGTTAAGATTAAGTTCACTTTGTTTGGTAAATAAAAAAGATTGCAACGAAAGGAAATCAAATCCAGAAATGTTTATTTTTAAAACATAAATGAAATAATATAATAGAGTTAACTCTGTTTCTATATTCTCATTTTTGTTTTTAAATTATTTTTTTTTTTATTTTTCGCTAACTTTGTAAATCAATTATTATAAAAATACAAAAATAAATGTTTTTCTTTATCAAATATTCATAGAAATGCAATAATAAAGTATTCTTTGTTAATCTTTTATTCCAATTGTACATGTACCTTTGTATCTGCGTAAAATAAAATTAAATCTACTATACTCCGTTCGCTGAAACGAGAGAATGTGGAATTAATTCTTGAACAGAGACAAGTCTTTCAAAAGAGGATATTTTTGGAGCCGAACCAATAGAACAACTTATTTCTGTTCAGGACTTAATTCCACATTCTCTCGTCTCAATGAATGGAGTATACAGGTGACAATGAAAAACTGGTCAGTCAAAATATTTTTTTTATTTATAATTATTTTTTTATTTTTTTGATATATTTGTAACTAGGATTAGGGTCTCACAAATCATGGTATTTGGTACGAAGGTAGCGCTTCCGATATTTGTAATCTACGTCAAATTACGAATTCAACGATATGCTTGAAGTGCATTTTTATTGCAGAAATAAATTACAAAAACGTAAGAGAAATAAAATAAATAATTAACCTGGTAAGCCATATCAGGTAGGCTTTGGTAATAAATTGATCATTTTTAACAAAAATATAGAATCTTCAAAAATAACTTATTATTTAAACAACTAACTTAAATATTACTCAATACAGTGTGTTAAAAATACTAACAGACAAAGGCATGTCTTAATTTGAAAGTATTTAATTAAATGTCAATTTGACATGATATTGTCAAAAATGTTATCTAAAGGAATCAAAACTTTTCTTCTTGAATTTTATTTATTTAAAAATGGAAATAAATTAGAAAACGGCGAATGGCAATATTCTTTTACTACCTCTTGCAATGAATGTCAGGAAAGTTACATTTCAAGATCAATTTTGACATCTTGCCTTTTGAATTGAATAATGATCAGACATACGTTTTTCTGTTCATAGCCTTCTAGAAAGCGAAAACTGCCGGGAGCGTAAACAGATGGGGAAGATAAGCTTAATTACTCGCGTTCGACAGATCATCTTGTTCTATTGTTCGGAAACGTATGGCAAAATTACTGGAATGTTCTATAGTAATGGAGAGATGTAAAAGCGACGCAGCTCTGTGCGAGCGGGCAGTTCAGTTGAAACCAATATAGAGGTCACGAGTTGAATGTTGGTGAAATAAATAACATGTAAATAAAATAATCTTATGTTATTGTTTAAATAAATAATTCGTGTTGTGTTTAATAATATTATTTGTCTTAAATAGTGTTTAATATTTATTTAATCATAGTAATCGCTGTTTTTATAATATTTATCTTAATTATTTATCGTTTAATAAACATTTAATTTAATTAACAATATTTCCATGATTTTTACACTTCATCCAAATAAATAAACGTTACAGTATCAAGAAAATTAAAAAAATAATTATAAATAAAAAAGTAAATTTGAGTGGCCCGTTTTTCAGTGTCACCGGCATATGCAGATGGTTCTATTTTTAAATAAATAATAGAAATGTAAATGAGTTTCAAGTTAAATTGCTTTAAAATATGTGTGGACAGAGATATTAAGAAATACTAGAAAAAAAACTTGTTATTTTATACTTGCACGCAAAGTAATAAAAATGATAATATAAAGAACTGATCTTATATCTTATAACATAAAAAAACATTGCATTTTAAATGCAAGTATATAAGTTCAAATCTATTTTCTGCTGCAGTAAATTTTATTTTATATTTACGAGGTTTACTATTGATAAACAAATATAAGTTCTTCAGAAACAACATTCTGAAATATTGTTGCAAATCAAATCGGACAATAGGCATGAAAATTAAAAATAAGCATTATTATGCAAATATTACATTTTACAATAGTAAATTCCTGGAAAATTTAATTCAACACATTTACATTTTACGTTTTAATTTATCATAAATCTAATTAGTCACCGTTTTTTATTTGAAAAGTTATTAGTTACTATATTATTACATCAATAACAGTGGGTGAAATTCAGCAAATCTTAACCAAGAAAGAAATTAGAAATAAGGGCAAAGCACACTAATGCGCGGCGCGGCGGATCTCGGCACTGCGCTGATTTCCGTAAAATATAAAATGCATTGTTTTTTAAGACCGGGCCCACAACTGCGCACCGATCCTTGCACAGACCGTCGCACCGCACCAGCACAAAATATAATTACGTATATTCTAGTGAGCCTGGACATGACGGAGTCTAGACTCCGCCTCGCACCGACCCCAGGACCAACCCTAGGTCACTAATTATTTTTTTGACTTGCACTATCGTACCATGGACGAGGAAAAATTGTATCTGTTGTACTTCAAAGAAAAGTAAAATGAAATAAATTTCTCAAAAAGCACCACTATTCATTTTTTTTTTTCATTTATTTATTTTATTCTTGTTGAGTAACACGCACTTGACTGCGTGCTTACGCGGCCTGCTCCGAAATAAAAATGAACTCAGTTAAATAAAAATTAGGAGTATGTATAAGATTTTAATTAAGAAAAAACGAATATATTTAATAAAATTTTATATATCGATTAAGGCCATAAAGGCCAGAGGAAATAGTCCCATCTTACGAAAATTTCTACGGGCGCCCATGCGCGCAGTGTTACGTTGCGCCGCGCATAAGTGCGTATTGTCCTCATATAGTTGTTGGTTAGTTTTTTCTTCTATATTATAATTAAAAATCAAAGTACTTACATTTGAATATTTTCTTTGAAATTTCAGTGGAAAAAAATGGATAACTTAAAACTCGGTAAAAACAGAAAATAGTTATTTATTATATACAAGTAAGAGTTAAAAGCAGGAACACGGAATGAAAAGATTTTTCATTTTGTTTCGATTCAGCTCCGATAAAAATAATTTAGATTTGGTTAATATCGTTTCTTCTTAAAAAAAATTGTTTCCGTTCAAACGAAAAATAAATTTTATTCCCAACCAGTTATTTCGTTCCAGATATTTTTGTATATGTATAAAAAACAAACTTATTTTTAACAATTTTATTTATTATTACAATAATAAATAATAAAAAATTAAAATATAATTATTATACTTTAAAAAAAAAACAAAATATGATGTTCCAGAATATAAAGATTCAATAATTATTATTCAAACATATTATTTAATAGAACTGTCACTTGAGTAGTTGGAATAGCAGTAATAATCATTGCTATCAAGTAAAATAATATGTGTATTAGGAACAAAATAATAACTTTCTTGACAGGAATTTTTATTTCGGTTATACCGTTTTTGCGCCAGCTATAAGAATAAGATTTTTATTTCGTTTCTGTTTCTGTTCCGGAATTTCGTTTATCGTTTTCGTTTCTGTTCCGTTCCGGGTCCTTGTTTAAAAGTGTTTCTCCGAATTCAATAAAACAAAATAAAAATTACTTTTAAACATATTGGGTTTTTCTTAACTTCAAGTACATATTGACATGACCTATAGTATCTACTGATCACGGCTCGAAATGATTCCGTGTTGTTGAATGAGAATCCGAGTCGAGGAATTTCTCACAATAAAGTTAATGTCCCGTACCTGCGTGTGTGTGGGTTGCCCACGATCCCTGCTCGGTATATCCCTAGCCTGCAGAACGTGGACCGTCATCTTCCTCATGGGCGCGTCGTAGAGCAGCGCGATCTCCAGGTGCCCGCATTTGTTCACCAGCTGCGCGTCGGTCTCGCTGCCCACGCACGACTGCAGGTCCGAGCTCTCGAACGGCTCTTGGTTCATCACCACGATGCACTGCAACACAACACAAACAAACATCGCAGAATCACTGAGAAGAGAAGGCATGAAGGCAACAACTCATTAAGGCCATTGATTCGGAATGATGAGATTTAGAAGTTTTAAAGTGTTTATGAATGTTACAAAGGTGTTGAAGGAAGTTGAAGTTAACTTTGAAGAGAAATACATTTTCTTGTGCACAGAATATTAAAATTAATCTTATTAAACACAATAAACAACAATACAGTATAAATGATTTTTTTTTCTTTCCTAGTTTTAAATAATAAAGCCTATTTATTATCAAGCGAATTTAATGAATTCATAAACAACGGATTTTGGCTCACTACGAACCCAACCCCAAATGTATTCGTACCCTCTGAAAAAAATATATTAACAGTAAGAAGAAATAATTTTTTAGATTACAATACTTAAGACTATATTTGGGCAATTTTTTATCTTATTTATTAATAAAGTGAACTGGATTTAAATATAATGTTATTACCTAAATTTATTATTTTAACACTAATTTACGGGTAAATAACTAATTTTAATTTGCCAGTTTTATATTTACAGATTTTCGTCACTTTAGACTTTTTCAATAGAATAGTTTTTATTTGTAGATCTCATCATTTCCATTTATTGTGGGTGTGTTTGGTTTGCTTTATAAATCAATTCGCTTCAGTAATTTTACTGGCCATATATCAAAAATATAAAACTTTACACTATATTTCATTTCGTTAAGCTTATCTTTTAGATTTCTCTAGGGATTCAATATAATGATCATCTTTTTTGGCATATATTCATTTAAAAATATGAGTTGGTTATAAAAAAGTCTTTTTTTATTTATTTTTAGTTTAAAAAGTAATTACTTTTATTACAGTAAAAAATAGTAAAAAAAATAATTTTGATTTTGATGAATAATAATATTCACACGATATAAGTTATACTGTATAATGTCAGTTTTCAGTTTGATTTATATGAATACTACGAAAATCAGACGATTTCGTCCGATTTCACCCGACAACATGACGTCATTAATTCCCTCCCACCCTGGCGATTTGAATCATATGGTTACAATTGATGACGTGCGGATCAAGTCGTGGAAACGGAGTAAGCATGTGTTCTAACTATAGTGAAAATGATTAATCAGAAGATTCACGTCATCGACCTGAAAAAAACCTTATAAAATGAAATATAACTTGTGGAAATTATTTATTTTTAAAAGAAGAAGAAAAAAAAGTACTAGTATTAAGTAATTGTATATATTAATGATATTTACAATTATTTCCAAGTCAATCGTTACTCCATTTACGGAATATAAAAATATTTGAAATAATTGTAGTTTATTTTCGTACCATACTTTGGCACTACTGAGAATGATCATTTTGTGTCAAATAATTTTATATTCCGTAAAAGGGATAAGGATTGACTTAGAAATAATTGTAAATTAATTAATATATGTTTCTTTAATACTAGTATACTTTTTCTTCTTTTTTAAAAAAATAAATAACTAATAATTACTACAAGTTATATTTCTTTTTATAAGGTTTTTTTCAGGTTGATGACGTGAGTCCTCTGCGTAATTATTTCCACCATAGTATACGAAACCTCTACTCCTAAAGTCTAAAAATTAAATGCACACCGCGAGTACACTAGCATAACTGCACGGCTCAAGAACAGCGAAACGGATCATCCACGTATCTATAATTAATATAAGGCATAAATAAACAATGGAGAAATACACGGACTAAACAAGAGGTACTAGAAATCCGGCCTGTAAAACTGTAAAAAAGCTAGATCTATACAATAAAATAACCACAGTTGCCTATGTAGCACTAGCACGCAACATTTTTTTCCCCGTTAATTAAAATTAATTAATATACCAAATAAAATATATACTTACATCTCTGTTGCTGTTGATGTCTGTGTCTTCATTATTTTTCTCTGTCTTGGTGTTTTGGAAACCATTTCCATAATCGCCATAATTATCAATTTTGGTTTCTCTTATATCATGGGTAGTAATTCTATGGAAAAAGTAAAACAGTTATTGTGCAATTATTGATTTCTCATAAAATATCTGTAAATACATGATAGAATCTAGATTGTTATAGCTATAAAACTATATTTAAACCTTAAAAATGATTGTTAAACGTATGAAATATCCATAAATCAATGGAGAAGCGTGCGTATCCATATATTGCATGAGGTGGTGAAATACGATAAATATTCATTCTTATTTTGTACATGTTTCGTTTTATTATTTACTATATTAGATTTAAATATGTTAATGCTGCCTTTTATTATAAAAGAACTAAAGAAATAAAAGAAAACTGGAATTTTCTTTTGTGTGTGCGTGCTTTTATAAGAAAATGTTTGAAAGCTAATCTATTCAAACCTCATTCAATATTTAATGATATCTCATTTTATAATGAAATGATACATTTATTATATTTTTTATAATTTATTGATAAAATAATTACAAAGTTTTGAAGACATCTCATTTTATACTGAAATAATATATTATATCTTTTGTAGTTTAATGATAAAATTATGACAAAGTTTTGGTGCTTTTGGAAATAATAATTTACTGTCAATACTGTATTCGTTTGTCCTACATTCAATCATTCAAATTCAATTTTTGCAATTCTTCGTAAAAAATCTGATGTGGCTAACACAATACCTCCCGTTTAATTTTTATTCATGTAAATACTCAGATTAAATTAATTTAAATACCAGGTTCGATCCTAACAGACGCTAAATATTTCGAATTTTAAATGGCACAAAAATGATCCCTGTGTTGCACTCTCCACGCCTAGTAAACGCTCGCACGGTACAACTATGTCACCATCGTTACCGAAATCTGTGTACAAAGCAGATTGGCACACCCAGCAATGGGTAATATGCCGTGATGATATATTTATTTCATTTATTTATATACCTACATTCCTACATAATTATTTATGCTGATAACTGTATTAAGTTCCTTTCCATATAATTATTGTTCTATTTACTATTTTCTTTTTAAAACGTTACTATTATTGTTTGAAATGCTTAAATTTTTGACAGTGACATGCATTTAAGATCTAAACTGTGTAACCATGGAGTTGCGGTTAAAACGTAGGCTCCGGGATTAAAATTATAGATAGTTTTATAAATTTATCCATAAAATATATAGAAAAAGTATTAATGCAAACCTGTAGATAATTTAATAATCTTTAATTTTTATATAACATAAATGTCGAAAAAATAACATTTAAAGGTATTTTTCGAAGAAAAACTATTTTGAGCTTTTAGTAAAGCGCCATTTCCGGTTATCTGATTACCTCAAAATCTAATGACTTCTTTCCATATAAGAGTAAGGTAGAAATACAAGGTTTCAAAATTTTCTGAACGATAGTATTTAAGTTAGAGCGTAAAGAGGATCCACATACACACACATCATCATCGTGAAAATGTTATAATTGGTTTCTAGGGTCCTTAAAACGTTGTCATTTATCAAAATCTCGATATGCGATTTTTAGCACGATCCCTATACCTCCCTTACTAAGTGTAGCAGGAGGTAAACATATCATGTAATTTAATGGAATTGTGTTAGGGTAGAACATAGAACGTTCGGGAATTTAATTGGCCAGCAAAACTGTAAAAAGTGAGTGTTTAGAGATTTTATAAAACGAGTCACATACTATACTTTTTTACGACTTCAAATAGCAAAATACCAGAAATAAAGAAATATACTTTCAGATTAATTATTTTTACAGAATAACCGCTGTTAGCTCCACCAACGACCTTCAGACCGTGTTTAAAGAATCCGCAGTTAGTGGTTGCTAGCTTCACTCCGTGTCCAATACGATCGAAGCCACAGCTCATCAAGTTATAATTAAGATGTTCAATGTTTAGTGACATGGAAATCAGTCTATGGAAGTAGAAAAAATATCATTAAAGTATAAAATAAATCGTGGGCTTTTATTCAAAATAATTCCTTCGAAATACACAATAAGTATCTTATTAATTTATTCACAAAAGTGTAGTTTTTTATTTGTTATTGAAGAATTCACATTTTCATGCTCGTCTTTTATTTTCTTTAAGAAAATAGTCGTCGTATTTGTAGCTCGACAATGTACTGCGAGTGCTGCGTAGAAGTAAAATAGCAAGCTTATCAATATACGAATATTCTTGCTCCTTGTTCTACGTAGGAGTTATAAGAAAATACCTACATTATTAAATTTTTGTTGCTTTTAATTTTTTTGCATGATTGTTTTTTTGAATGTTTACCGATAAGTTTTCCAAGGCAGTTGGTTTTATTTACAAATTACTGATCGGTAAGTGATTGTGATTACTTACTGATTAGGAAGCGAGGCAGCAAATAAATAAAAAAAAACAACGATCAAAGCTTACTTTAACAAGGACAAAAAAAATTAATAGGTCATAATAATTTTCAAATCTTATTTTATTTAATTTTGGGCATCGATCGTTGAAAAAAACGTAATAACCATTGCGGTCAGTAATTGATCTTTTACAAAAACTGCTATTTGTCATTTAAATGATTTAGAATAGAAATCAAACAGAACACTGTTTATAACTCCATTAACAAATATTTGCTTCATTTTAATTTAAGCTCAATTGTTTTTCATACAAAGTCTACTGAAAAATAACAATGAAAATCAAATTTATTTAAAATTTAATTGAATTTTTTTCAATATTTTTGTTATATAAGGATATTATATAATCACATGGTTGAATTTAGAAAAAAAATACTCTTAGCTTGTTTAGCTCTTATAACATTATTTTGTATGTCAGAATAGGTGCGTTCAATGAAGTTAGCAAATCAACGTGCTACGCTAGCGAATTGTATATGACGTCATAAGTGATGTCACATTTAATGCTTTGCTAGCGAATAATGCTAGCACCGATTATTTCGCTAGCTTGATCTGCTAAGTGCTGCTAGGATACCAAATTTAAATTGGAATCAAAAATGAGTTTTATAAATCACGTTTTAAATGATGACGCTAGCTATATATTGTCGAAAAATAACAATTATATTTTATATTAACATTACAAGCAGATATGTTTTGACATTTGTGGTTATGTTGAAGTAAATGTAATTTTTTTGTAAATTTTTTAGATGGCGAATTAATTTTCTGTTATTCCCAAAACAGTTTTTAATTCCATGTTGAATGAAGTATTTAAAAATTCACAAAATAATATCTTAGTCAAATATTTGAATTTATATTCGCACCAGTTGCCCTTCAGTAAACGTTTTGCTAACTTTATTTTGCTACTTCGTTAGCGCTAGCTTGCTAACTTTATTGAACGCACCTAATGTCAGTGTCATTTATCTTATTTTTCACAAATTTGGTTTTACATTTACCAATAAACTTACCACTTGACTTATTTTTGAATTTTGAATGTTTTTACTGTAACACAGGATGTAATTTTTTAAACGGGCTAACATAGAAAAACAGGTTTTTAGCTTCTAAAAGTTTCTATATTTATTTATAGAAAAAATACGAATTTGTTGATACCAAATGTTATATTTTTATTTCATATAAAACCACAAAATAAATTTAAAAATGTGCGAAATTAGGAAAAAAATGTCATTAACCATGAAATTGACAATAACAGAACATTGTCATTTTTTACTAACATGAAGAACAACTGTTATTATAGCCCTAATAACAAAACAACAATAGTATCTTATGTAGTCCCATAAAAACAAAATAAAAGAACTACTGAATTTGCAGAATGGGCGTAGCTAAAATATTAACTAAAAGAATTTGAAGATGACCTTGATCAGAAATCTTTAAAAAGTGAATCTGCATTTTCTGATGCCTATTTCAGCCTCTTAGAATTTCAGAAACACTTTCAACATACTTTATTTAATTAAACTTACATCCCAGGGATGGAAGACACAACAATACGATTAAAAGTTTGATTAACAACAATAAACTGTATTTTCCTATGAAAACGCTTCATTCCTATCATATTATTTGCAGCAAAATTTATACGAATTCCCGCTCAACAACAAAGCGAGGGCTGTGTAAATTATCTCGTTTTATTAGCTCATGTAAAACTAATGCTGTTGTATGATGAATCTGGAAATCTGGTTACCGTATTTACTTTCATTATTATTAATTATTTCATTACAAGCTAATGGACACGTGTAGTAGCTGGACCGGAGGAAACGCAGACAAACTAAAAGCTCCCTGTAAAGCTGTTTCGATGTAACTTAACCAACAAAGTACATACGACACGACTAACTATTATTAATATTAATGTGTAGTTTGTCCCTAGTTTTGATTTAAATGGCTGTCAGGATCAGGCATTATAACAGTAATTGGACAAAACAGTGTTAATTGTATGAACGAAATAAACTTATCACAAGATAAATAATTCGTATTAAGATTATTAAGTCAGTGCTTATAACTTCATAAGATGTTTTTGGTTAAAGTTTACTTCTAAATTTATAGCTTTACCCTATGAATGTTAGTTAAACTCCTTGTAACTTTATTTCACTTAACGAAAAAATATTTGGATGACGCATACCAATATGTAATGATTTTTATTTAATTTTCAAATTTTTATAGTGTCACTAACTTTAAACTAAGTCAAATTATAGAAATGTATTTTATAACTCAAATGGGTTTCTAAATCATTTTTACCTCTCGCTAAGAGAGGTAATGGATTCATGCTAAAAATCGCATATAGAGATTTTAATGATTAAGCACGTTTTAAGGTCCCTACAATCCGATTTTATTATTTTTCCGATGATGTCTGTCTGTGTGTGTGTGTATATGTGTGTGTGTGTGTGTGTATGTGAGGAGGTTGGAAGGGCGATTTCTCAAAAACTATAATACTTAATATCTGTTTAATTACGTATTTCTCAATCAGACATTACTGGGAAGAGCTGAAAAAGTTTTAGTAATTATTGGACAACCGGAAGTAGCAGATTCTTAAATAAATTCTACTAAATATTATTTTTTAATTTTTTTTTGTTCTTGCTTGTATTAAAGAAGAGTAAATTCTCTATCTGATACATATAAATATTTTATTATATCTTTTATAGATTTAGAGATAAAGAAATATAAGGTATATAATAATCTGTTGTAATAAATCTCACAGCCCAAATAATGACATGGAAACCAATTAAAATGTTTGTAACTGGCAGATAAATGTTAGTGTCAAAAATCCAGAGACATTACTGAAGATTTTTTGTGGGAAGTACATACATTATTTCTTATTGTATTAATAGTTAAAGATTTAAAATTATAGATATATTATATATACCCTTCAAAAATATTGTCAATCACGACAATGAATTGGAAACATTTCGAAAAATTAGATGAGGACCATATTTCTTCATAGAATGAATTTAAAATTAAAAAATCTAAATGTAAAGAATAGATGTAAGTAGAATTTTTGGTGTAGAGTGTAGGTATACAAGAAATGTTAAATACAATAGGGCGCGAGCAGTCATGTGACTTTGCTGACCTTAACAAGCAGATATGGGGCCCCGTGTCGGAATGATAGCTAGTAATTATGTACATAGATGTCAAATATAATTTTTCATTCTAAATTCCATGGCCCGTACTACGATCACGGTTTTAGCTAAAACGCTATTTTAAAAAATGTCAAATTCAAATTTCAACATTTAATTTTGCACATATGTTTGAAGATCGATTTTTTCAAAAATATTTGTTTGAATACAAATTATGTTCTGCTTTTAAATCATATTTTGATAAATTCGATATTATTTATTATTGTTATTAAATAATGATATCTGACACTTCTTAAAACAGCGTTTTAGTTAAAACCGTGATCGTAATACGGGCCCATGTGTTTTATTTTCCTCAACAAGTAAATTCCACACTCCTGGTGACAAATTAACTACGTGACTTTAGAAAAATCGTGAAATTTATAATGAAAAATTCTGACATTTGACATCTATGTACATAATTACTAATTGCCATTCTGTAACCAAAACCAAAGTGGCGAGAGGTATTGTGCTGGCCACAACAATTAAAAAAAATAATTCTGGAAGAAGATATATGAATTTATAATGTCAGAATTTGGCGAAGCAAATAACTGCAAATTAAAATTTTACCAATGGAACCCCTATGCTGCGTCGTGCAAGTCATCACTCTGTATATTGAATATTAATAAAAACATGTAATCAAACCTTATAGAGATAAAATATTCTTTAATAATTATATCATAACATTTGGCAATGGTATAACCCCATTCTACATATGAGTGAAATTCAGAATATAATTTTTTTAATAAACTAAGTCCGATTCCTGATGTAAATTTTTAAATAAACCAAGTCAAATCTCTCTCACCTATGGCTGACTGTATGCTGGGGATGTCCTATATACACCGGCAAACTATGCCTGTCCCCCACGGAGCTGGCGGTGGAACTGCAGCACGAGGAGTTACTGCTGACGGCAACACGGCCTTTCTCTGCCAAGGAGATAAGGTCGTGGTGCGACTGGCGATGAGACGCTGCTGTTATGGGCGGCTGCGGAGCATAGAACCCTGATAATGGAGGCTTGGAGCTCATGCTCTCCGCCTCCGAGCTGCTGTCGCCGGCTACGTGGGGGGCGTCCAGGGAGAACGACTTCCCTAGAAGAAAATGTTCGGTTTTAAAATACATATCGTCCAAAACACCTGATGGTTTGAAAAAAAAAAAATATAGGTAGAGTGCGTACATGCTTAGATGTTAAGAACAAGCCAACTGCGTCAACAATTGTCAGGTGCGCGACAAGGGGGAAGAAATTGACGTTGACGTTTATCTTTGGCTACGGTCCTAATTCATAGGCTCATCAGTTTAAAACTGGGATCTAATTAAAAATTCATATTTTAATTAAAAATAATGATTTGTAATAACAAAATAGCACATAAAACAAATCTGTTGCGGCCAGCACAATACCTCTCGCCACTTCCGTTTTCGGTTACATAAGTATAGGGCGCGAGCAGTCATGTGCCATTATTGGCCTTGACAAGCAGATATGGGGGCCCATATCAGAATGTCAATTAATAATTATGTATATGATGACAAATGTCAGAATTTTTCATTAAAAATATCAAGATCTTCTAAATTCACGTAGTTAATTTGTTACCAGGAGTGTGGAATTTACTCGTCGAGGAAAATAAACCACATGGAATTGGAGAATCACTAAATTTAGAATGAAAAATTATGATATATGACATCTATGTACATTACTAGCTAACATTCTGACACGGGCCTCCATATCTGCTTGTCAAGGCCAACAAAGTCGCATGACTGCTCGCGCCCTATTGTATTTAACGTTTCTTGTATACCTACACTCTACACCAAAAATTCTACTTACATCTATTCTTTATAATAGATTTTTAAAATTTTAAATTCATTCTATGAAGGAATTTTGTACTCTTCTAATTTTTTGAAAGAACACATACACACACACACACACACACACACACACACACACACACACACATATATATATATATATATATATATATATATATATATATATATATATATATATATATATCATCGTAAAAATGTTAAAATCGTATTGTAGGGACCTTAAAACGTGTTTATTCAATAAAATCTGGATATGCGATTTTTAGCATGAATCCAATACCTTTCGAGGTAAAAACAAGTATCGTAAGGCAATCTGTTAAAGGCCTTATGAAACATGTTTTTTTTACACTATTTCTTCTATTGAGGTAATTTTACAAAGAGATTTTGAAAAAATGTTATTTATCAAAAATATGACTGTCAGTTATGTTTGTAGCGCTTCCCGCTACACATTTGAAATTTCACATTTTAAGTTTGTGTGTTGTGAATTTTGTATACATTAATACATTGTATCAAATAGTGCGCTTATAGATTTTTTAAACGACGTGTTTGCAGTGCCTTTATAGACGCATAAGAATACCGAAATAGAAGAAAAATATTAATAGACAAAAATTAATATTATGCACGTTGCTGAACTGAAATTGTCAAACAATGTGAAACTATTAGCCATATTGGTTGAAAAATGATACATAACTTTTCTTGTAAAACAATCTATAAATCAGACTCAAATGTTGTACAAAAAATATATTGTAAAATTGGCTTGAAATTAGATTTTTTTTATTAAAAATGTAGGTCTTTTCGACCCAGGATTATAAATTTTTTAATTAGAAATGTTTATTATTGGAAAAACGATAAGAAATTTACAAATCTTATTTTTATTATTCTTGTAATTAGAATTCAAAACAAATTTGTCCTTTAAATTTCGTTTTAACTGAATCAAATATTCAAATAAATTTCTGTTTGTAAAACATATGAAACGAAATGGTTTTAAATATTGGAAAATTTACAACCCTTTTTATGTTTTTTGATTTATTCCACGTTTGCGTTCAATCAAACAATTGCCAATCATAGTATTCATTTACTAATGGTGCAAAAACCGATTCAGTGAGAAATTGAACATCAAATAATTTCAACATTTTGTAATTAGTTGATTACTCCAATTACCAATTAATTGAGGCATGACATATGAACATGAACGAACGTAGGTAGTTTCTACTTCATTATTATTAAATTGCACTATACCTATCCTTTGTATTGCGTAGATGTTAAAAAATTGTTGTTTATGTTTACAAACTTGTAGACAAAATCAATAAAATAGAACAGTGAACCCGAAGCACCGAAAAAATCGTCTAGATAAGCATAAATAAAAATTTATTTTATTGTTTCATATTTGTCTTTCAAAACAATACAGCTAAACATAAAGGTCATATTGTTTTTTTTACCTTCCGTCACCTTTAGGTAAGGAAGGTATTGTCTTTGGTCAAAAAATCGCATAACTTCAATACGATTCCAAAACTTATATTTTGTTCGTATTCCTCAAGTTTACATCAACAACTGATTAGATTTTGGTTATAATTGGTGAATCGGAAGTAGCCTCATTTGAAGATTTAACAGTTAAATTTGATTTATTGACATTTAACGTTATTATAACTTAAAGAATATATTATTCTCTGTACGATTTGATTGCATTTTATACTTCATATTCAATAGATATAGAGTTAAAGAATTTTAAAGAAATTAAATTTTATAAATCAGCCAGCTATGCTAAACATGGAAACTACTAATATATTCATATAATTCAAATTGACAGATGTCAGTATAAATAAAAAGTAAATTAATGTGGCAGAGATGAGGATGTTGAAGTAGATGTTGGGAAAGACACGGAAAGATAGGTAAGGAAATAACTCTAGTGTTACAAGCAAGATACAAGCGAGATGATTACATTGGTTTGAAAATGTCATGAGGAGAAATGAATAATATATTGGATGAAGAATGAGTAACTTAATAATAGAAGGTTGAAGAAACGGAGGAAGACCAAAGATAAGATGGAAGGACTATATTGCGGAAGACTTGAGAGAAAAGGAACTGAATGAGAACGACACGTAAAATAGAAATGAGTGGAAGAAGAAAATAAAAAATAGCAACCCCTAACGAATGGGGAAAGCTAAAGAAGAAGAAGAAGAATAAGATGTTAGTGTCAAGTGCAATTTGCATAGTTTGTTTATGAAATAATTTTACTGGAAATTTAGAATCTTTTGCAAGAAAATGTATGTATGGAATTTATACATAATACACAGTATTGACGGAAGGTATTGTGCTGCCACATCAGATTTTTTTACTGTACCAGGGTATAGGTGGAAGAACAGCCTTGGGCTGAATTTCGCCTTTTACTTACATGGTAATAAAGGTTATTATTATTATATTATTATTATTTAAATTTGTTGTTAAATATATAAATATATATATATATCATCACGACATATTACCCATTGCTGGGTGTGCACTCCCTACGCCAGCTTTGAGTGCCCGTGGTAAGCGCCCGCACGGTACAAATATTTCATCATTACCGATATCTGTGTACAAAACAGATTGGTTGTTAAAAATTACACAAAGAAAATCAGAAATGTGGTTAAATATTAGATACTGCAGTTGATTGTGTTTGACCATGGTTTGCGTTTTGAACAATTAAAGGGTAGAATTCATATCTTTATCTAAACTTATGATCTATGAAATATACGAGTAGAAGGATAATTTGAAATTTTATCTGGATTTTGGATTGTAGGACTGTACTAAAAAAAGCTGAAAATTACAGCTGTTTTAATAAATCCGGTCGAATATGCTAATAGCAAAACAGATTATATTTCGACAGTGCGAATTTGGTTTTACTCTACACTTTTATTTTTCTTAGAAAAGTTTTTACTGGCTTTCTGACGTCAGCAATGTAAATACATGCCTATTAAAGTAATGTTCCTCAATTTTGGTGTTATTTAAAACAAATCTTATTGATCTGCATTCCATTTACAAAATTCTACTTTCTACTTTTGAATTTACTTCTCTTAGGTTAAAAACGGAATATAGCAGAAGACAGGACAAAGCCATTCGAAATAGATTAAAAAAATCTTTTCCGGAAACAATATCCAGTTTCCTGTAGTGGATAAACAAACAGAAACATTATCTACTTCCGCCATTACTCTTCAGATTTTTTCGAGGCTCTTAATGTGTTTGCCAAGAGGTTGGCGACCCTCTATATAAGTAGACGCATATAAAATCCTCTACCTCTGTTTATTGTCAATGGAATACTGATGTAAAAAACTTGCTCGAGCTATTAAAACTTTTTATATCTCAAAATATTCATAACAACGGGGAGCTTCGCTCATCGTATTTTAAAACAAGCAAAACCGTATTTTAAAACAAGCAAATTATCAAACAACAGGCTTTTAAGGTAAAAAATTAAATTTTTGTCTGGCTTTAGAAGAGATAGAAAATTCGAGGAAAATATGAGTGGTAGTGAGAAACAATATTTTAAAAGAAAATGTTTATTTATGTAATAAGTGTGTAAAGTGGTACTTTTTTTGGACGAGTGCGGAAATTATAGCACGAAATAAAAGTAGTACATTAAATAAATATCATAAGGTAATCTGTCCAACTTTGGAATACAAGCCATGAGGCGAGTTTTACAAAGGACGAGTGCGTTAACAGGCCTAATGAAACATATTTTTTATGCTATTTTTACCTTCCGTCACCTTCAGGTAAGGATAGTATTGTCTTTGGTCAAAAAATTCGATAGTGAGTTTTCAATGAATAAGCACGTTTTTACGATGATGTCTGTATGTGTGTGTGCGCGCGTCTGTGTGTGTGTATATGTGTGACGATCATTTCGGATCGCATAACTCCAATACTACTATTCCAAAAATTATATTTTTTTCGTATTCCTCGAGTTTAGATCCATATGCAGACGTCATTTCTGAAGTAAATAAAATATAATATGATCCTAAACTATGTACGTACTTATATAATGCTCATACCTTTTATTTAAAATAATAGCAAAAATCAAATTAAAAACTTTCTCAACACAATTTCAAAACGCCTTCACAAACAAATGTCACCGTCAAAAAATGACGCATAGAGCTATCTTTATTTCATAGAGCCACCCCAAGTGGTAGCTCTATGGATAAAGACTGATATGACGTCATATAGCATAGTTCTATTCGTTGCCGCTACATACCATTAGTGAATATAGAAACATTCGCGACATAGAGCTAGCTCTAAAGTTACAGAATAGGGGTCCTGGCTACGTCATATTTAAAATATGTACTTATCTACTTCATTTTCACCTTTGCTGTATATGGAATACTTAAACGCTAAAGATGTTGAATTTTGCATGCATAAGTTGAAAAAATGTATATTTTGTGACGTTTTTGAATATTTCAATACATATGAGTATAAAAATATATAAAAGTAAAATAAAATTTCATACATTCACATCTGCGAATTGAATCCGTATTAAATTTTCTGCACAATATATGAAAACATAAACATTTCTATGTATTCTTAGAGAACTAGAAATGTACCATTCTTAGTCTCATAAGTAGATAGAATTCACCAGTTCTGCAACCTCCATAATTGTGGACATGGGCGTTGTTCTATATGTTGTACATGTCATTACAGGTGGTTTATGAATATTTAATATAATTAGGTGTTCACAATTGCTCAAAAATTCAGTCAAACAGCATTTATTCTTACTATATCAACGTTTCGGTACACTTTGCACCTTCTTCAGGGTCTACAACAATTATACAACAAAAATGTAATACATACAAAATAACATGGACATTATCACACTTACAGTAAGGTCTTACAAATTGTTACAATTCATGTACACATAATACATTCATACAAAATATTTAGTTAATTTATTAAACATCGTACAAAAAAATCAAAGACGAAATACACATCCATTTGCTCTAAAAAACCTCAATCGAATAATACGGAAAATAGCTGGAAATCATTGATACGGACTCCTATTAGTCGTCTGTAGACCAATAATAATGTATCAAGTTGTAGGAACTTGAATAAAATGTAAGGAAATTAATGAAACTCAGTTTAGCCTGAAATTTTCCTTTTCCTTTTTGAACTTTTCCAATACACCAAAATATACGCTGTTAAGTCCTTGAATATCATTTCTTGCATTGGTGTTATTGCAATTATCCCTAATATGTAACATCTCAAGTAACATACGTTTGGAGAAATTTCCCGATCAAAAGTGTGTTTTAGTATCTTACTGTAAGTGTGATAATGTCCATGTTATTTTGTATGTATTACATTTTTGTTGTATAATTGTTGTAAACCATGAAGAAGTTACAAGGCTGCACCGAAACGTTGGTATTGTAAGAATAAATGCTGTTTGACTGAACTTTCGAATAATTCTTAACACCTAATCCACATCACAGTCGAGAAATTACCCACAATTATTTAATTTAATATTTATTAGTATGCAAAAGCAAGTGCACAAAATAAAGAGTTCAGGAACATAATACGAGTAATTTCTTTTTGATTTTTTTGTAATATTTCATGTTTGCCTTGGATTTTGGGTTAACGACGCCCATGATTGTGGAGGAGCGTTCTGCGGCAGAACCAGCGAATCCTCTCTACTCCCATCTTTCCAATAACAGTTTGACAATGAATAACAATTGAAATTATGATAGTATCTCCGATATCTGTATATCTAATATCTGATCGTACATTATAAATTGATTATCTTTTTACGACTTTCATTTCAGCGAAAGCATAACTTTTGATTACAAGCTCATTTCTGGTAAAGCAATAAATATAGTTCTTTGTATGCTTTGCTTGTTAATGTGAACTGACGTGGCCTTCGACTTCATCTTGAAATGATTTGTTCCGGATATCCAGTTTAATATGTATTTGCAGATTATAAGACGTTGTTAGTTATCCTTGTTCGCGAGCTCAACTTAATTGAGTGCGTGCTTGAAACTTTGGTTTTACTTAGTGGCCCACTTTTTGATTTCATAATGGAAACAAGTAATCAACGTTGGCAGTAATAAAATATAATATACAGTTACTTGCAAAAAAATCTGATGTGGCCAGCACATAACCTCTCGCCGTATATTTTACCTGGCTGTATGCATAAAGCAAAGATTATTTTTATAAATACAAATAATATATTCATATAAATTTATGACGTATAAACTTCTTCATTATTCAATAATAGCATGTCTCAACATGAAGATATTTTACCATAAATTATGTTACAATAAATTACAAAGTAGAGTTTACCATATATAAACAACTTTGTTTACTTTCTCCTCATATTCTTCTAGTAAAAACATTAATTTTGGGCGGTCTAAAATGTATATATCTGGATTGTGCATCTATTCTTATATATCTTCTTTTACATTTTATCTTTTCATACTTGTTATATCTAAATAACCTTAATTCCCTTTAATAAAGTGACGGATAGATTGCACTCCGATTTTGTCAATATTTACAACTTACTTGAGAAGAATTTGATAGCTTTTTCGCAATTCAAAGTTACTCTAGTCTACAGTACTGGTGTACATTGTCCCATAATGTTTGAAACAAATTTAAGTCCTTCAACCTAGACTTGTCATCTCCATAATAGTCACAGATCAAGAACTAAGGGATTCTCCAAGTACATTTTTAATTCATTACTCATTATTTCTGACACTGACATTTATCTGTCAGTTACAAATAATTTAAATTATCAACTATTTTTCATGGCATTCTTTCGGCTGTCAAATTTATTACAACAGATTATTTTATATATTATACTTTTTTTATCTCTAAATCTATGGAATATATAATAAAATATTTAAATGTATCAGATAGAGAATTTAATTTTCTTTAATATTACCACGAAAAATTTTCAAAAAATAATATTTAGAAGATTTTTTTTCAAAAATCTTCTACTTCCGGTTGTCCAATTATTACCAAAATCTTTTCAGATCTTCCCATGAATGTCCGATTGGGAAATACGTTGTTAAACAAATTTTAAGTCTTATAGTTTTTGAGTAACCGTCCTTCCAACATCCCACACACACACATCCACACACACACACACACACACACACACACACACACACACACAGACATCATCGTAAAAATGTTAAAATCGGATTGTAGGGACCTTAAAACGTGCTTATTCAATAAAATCTGGATATGCGATTTTTAGCATGAATGCAATACCTCTCTTAGCGAGAGGTAAAAAGTCTATTTTTACCTTCCGTCACCTTTAGGTAAGGAAGGTATTGTCTTTGGTCAAAAATTCGACGATAAGTTTTTAGAGAAGAAGCACGTTTTAGGGTCCCTAGGATACGATTTTACCATTTTTACGACGATGTGTGTGTGTATGTGCGTGCGAGCGTGCTTGCGTGTGACGATTTTTTCATAGATGATAACTTCAACACTACAATTCTAAAAATTATAATTCTTTCGTATTCCTTTTCTTTACATCCATATGAAGAACAGGAAGTATATACTATTACCTATACGAATTGATTACATCTTTCTCTATATTCAATGGAAATAGAGTTAAAGAATTATAAACAAATTAAATTTCATAAATCAGTCAGCTACTATATTAAGAAAATTCTAATTGACATATATGTCAATGAAAAGAAAATGAATGTGGTAGAGATGGGGATGTTGAGATAGATGTTGGGGAAGACATGGAAAGATAGGGTAAGGAATGAGCGAATAAGGGAAATGGCTCGAGTGATAAAATACAAGAGAGACGATTACATTGATTTAAATATGTCATAATGAGAGATGAAGAATATATTTGAATAAGAATGAACAGCTTAGTAATAGAAGGCAGAAGAAACAGAGGAAGACCAAAGAAAAGATAGAAGGACTGTATAGTGGAACACTTGAGAGAAAAGAAACTGAATGAGAACAACACGCAAAATAGAAATGACTGGAAATAGATAATCAAAAATAGCGATCCCTAACAAATAGGAAAAACTAAAGAACAAGTAGATGTCAGAGTCAAGTGCAATTTACACAGTTTATTTATGCAATAATTTTACTGGAAATATAGAATCTTTAGCAAGAAACTTTATGTATGGAATTTGTACATAATACACAGGATTGACGGAAGGTAATGTGCTGGTTACAACAGATTTTCTTCGGATTTGAGATAATCAAAGAAAAAAGAACTTTCTAGTTTTCTTACTTTTATGGATTTCTGTAACTTGATTCAACTCAGAATCATGTTTAAATATTAGGAAATTATTAAATGAATAAAAATTGATGAGAAATTACTTAATAATTAACTAGCAATTTTTCCAGGATGTTTTTCTAGAAATGCTTAAACTTTAAAATGTAAAAACTTGTGACTAAGATATTTTTTTGCGAAAAACAGTTTTACCAAACTGTTTGGCACCCATGAAATTACATGTCGCTGTATGTAACTCATATTTACAATATTTAGACTACGGTTGTTTTTGCCATAAAATAACAATATACCCAGTAGGAGAACTATGACCTGTTATATTCGTAGACACATAAATCAATGTTATACATTTATAATCAGATTAATTCCGATTTCGCATTATCATAATAATATTATCATTTCCACTAATTTCAATTTTATAAATTTATGATTGTGATTAAAACTAAATTAAATTAGCTTATCTATATTATAGACATACATATGTATTACCAACTCGCAATTCATTGAAATAATAAATTATTTACCTGAACATGGGAACTAATCTGAAATATCGATTATTTGTTATTAAATATATCTCAAAGAAAATTTAATCTATTGAAATAGATATTACCAATATGCACACAATCATGACAGGCTATTACTGATTGGTTAGTGCGAAAAAGTGCCCATAAGTTTTGACACAAATTTAATTTTTTTTTTTTTTGATAAGAAAAATATGTTTTGAAATACTTTATAATTAACAGGTCCAAAAATAACAAAACTATGATTTTAAATTAAATAAAAAAGGGCCGTGTTCTTCCACAAGACGCAACTTTCTGCGGATATCTACCAAAAGAGAAGATTTTGGGCAACATTTACATCAATTTCTCGGACTTCAAACTGAACAATTCCTAAATTAAAGGAAATAAAGGTTTTTATACTGATAATGTGAAATATTTTATATAATTATAACTTAAAATGTACTAATTGAAAGTTAAAATTATGTCCCCATTTATTTATAATTAATCATCATCGAACTTTTGTGACGTCACAAGTTACTCATGCGCATGCCTAGAAAGGATGGTGAGACCTGACTTTTTGAACGTATATTGAGGCATTACACTACACACTTCTGTCTAGTTCATGTGGGTAGTTTATGTTTTCGCGGAGTTAGGTTATGAGTTTTTTGTTCGAATTAGAATTGTATTTGTTTTCAAAACTATTGTACGATACTTAATTTTTAATATTGAATATAATAATACAATAAATGAAATAAATAGAACCAGTCGTTTGTACGTGTAGAAAAACAAAACTATAATAATCACACAAAACTGTCACTGCTTATAAACGTCAAAACATGTGGATGCCATTTTTAAAACTCCCTCTCCGTGAACTCCTGTGACGTCATTATTTTAGAAAATTTCATTTTTTGAGAAATCTAGGCATCTTTGAGTGAAATACAGTATAGAATATTCTTAATAAAATAAAATAAATACACTAAACTTCCTCATTTTGCACAGGTCCCTAATAATGTCAGATTAAACAAAATGAGAAGATTTCTTGTTTCCTGATCATTTGAATTTTTTGACAATGTTCAGTTTTTGTGAAAAATTGAACATCCTCTTTACAAAAAATTGCTTGCTAACTACTTCTGTAACTACAAATTACATGTTGTTATTTAATGCTTTTCAAGAAAAAAGTTCCGGAACGCGTTTCTGCACTGAATAGCACACCGGAACGGCGTCTAGAACATTTCCGGTCTCTATTCACTGTTGCATATTTGATTCTATTTTTACATTCGTTTACTTCATTCATTTATATATTCACTGGAAGTGATAGATGAAAAACTGAATATGATTTTTATATGATGAACTCTGTTCTGTGTGCGTTTAAAAATATAATATGAAAAAATATACATTTAATTATTTTTTTTCAAACGTCATGAAAGTAGCATCTTTTGTGACTTGATTCACAATTTAGAAGTTTAATTTCTACGCCGCCGGAGTAGAAGTAGATAATTTTTACGCCGGCGGCGTAAATAAATATCCATGAAACTATACAGAATCAACGAATATGAAGTAACTTGTACAAAAGAAACCTGTAATATCGCCCTAAATGTCATAATAACACACTAGATAACCTAAGAATAAAGTTACTAAATACCATCAATAACTGTCAAATTTAAATAAATAACCTATGAATTGAAATATAAACAGAGGAAATAACATATTAAAGAATAGCAGACTTACAGATTACAATTACAGGGACGGTAATGAACATAAGAATACTTAGAATTAAAGTGATAAAAATAGTTTATATTGTTTTGCAGTGATTCCTAGACATATCTTTCACCCACAATGTTAGATTTCCATCCGATTGAACAATTTTAGGTGGCGTACATTATAATACTTTAAATTCCGACATAATTCTACACGAGGAGGATATAAAATTGCACAGTTTTTATTTAAACGTCAAAACATGAAAATTCTCACGTCAATGTTTATAACAAAAAGTGAACATATAAGTATCCATATCAACAGGGCAATTATTGAAATCGCGAACGTACTTTATGTAAAATGTTTTTAATTATTGTAGATATTTTTCTTTAAATATCTACTTTGAAGAAAAAATATAATGTGTCATCCAGAGTAAAAGTGTCTTTGTCTCGTTGTGCAAACTTTCACGCTCGCTACACAAAGTATCACTTTTACTCCTAATAACAAAATATACTATTGTATGTATATATATATATATATATATATATATATATATATATATATATATGCCAGTCTTTAGGCACAGGATTTGTAATTTCGAATTGGTTGGACTGGCTTGATCGGTATCCACTCCCGTTACCTTTCTAAGTTGGACAAACCCTAATAATCGGGCACCGGCTAAAGTAAAAATAAATAGTAGTGTGTGTGTGTGTTTTATTTAACACACTGTATGTATATATATATATATGTATACATATGATTTTCGGGACTCAAACTCCTTTCAAGTTATGTATGAAATTATGGCACACACACACACTACTATTTATTTTTACTTTAGCCGGTGCCCGATACTTAGGGTTTGCCCAACTTAGAAACGGTAACGGGAGTGGATACCGATCAAGGCCAGTCCAACCGGATTCGAAACTACAAATCCTGTGCCTAAAGACTGGTATTCTATCACTGTGCTTTCCAGTGCACTACAAAGGGAAAGAAATGAATCACAAAAATTCTTACAAGCTTTGAATAAGTGTTTCATTTTCTTGCTGTCATATCTTTTGTTTTTCCGGCTGACACATTGTGATATTCTTACTCGAATTTTTATTCATAAGATAGGAATTGTTTTTTCTTTTATTAAACAGACAATATATCATTGTTGACAAGCATTTATAAAACCAGAGATTAAAAGCAATTCATATAATGTAACCAGTGGTAGCAACTAACAAATGCATTTAATCTAAAATTCAAACAGAATTGCATTAAATCCGTTTAATCAATTTATATAATGCATCAGTTATTGAAAGCGAGAATCCTGAACAAGAGTGTTTGTTCAATCAATGTAAATCTTTAATAAATTCACGGGCGTTACTCTGTACGGTACGCTAAGAAGAATATACTGTGGGTCGTAATTTTTTAAAAGTCAGTAAATTTTTATCCTTCAGAGATTCGGAGAAGAAACACAGCGAACTTGTTAATAAAGATCAAAATAATTGGAAACTGCGAAGAACAGTAATAAAAATGAAAAGAAAAAGAAAACAAAATATTCTTGTTTTCATTAAGGGTCAAACGACTATCTATATTGCTGTTGCCATAGTTACATATTTACAATAATTTATAATAAATTAATTTCTTATAAAATTCTATGTTTTTTGATATACTCTCTAAAAATGGAATTTCAATATGATGACGTCATTTAGTTAATTTATATAAGCCAGGTAGTGAAGCCGATTGATCTAGTCGATGGAACTGACATCTATAGTATACTTTATAATTTTAAATTAGAACAGTATATAATGAAAATTAGTTTCTATTTAATTATAATTGATTACAATAATAAGAATTGATTACAACAATTAACATATAAGAAAACAGCTCTGAATACACAACATACAAATAATTTTTAATTTAATTATAAAATAGACTTATAATTGATTATGAAAATGGCCTTATAAAAAACAATTTACTTTCATTTTGCATGTAAATAGTAGGTACGTCGAATTGCAGAACTGTCAATGTTTCGCATTGATTTTTGATGGATCACTAATTTTGAAATATTGATATATAATAGATCTTTGTTTAAATTAATTTTTGATATTATTTACCGTCACATGTGACAAATCCAAAGAAGTACAAACTTTCTAAAATGTAATTATATTCAGAAATCAGAAATAAGTAAATAGGAAATACAAAATTATCATTCCTAACAATATAATACTTACTCTTCTACTGACAATAATGGAATTAGGGTAACATACGTTTCTCTTCCTCAAATTATGCAGAAGTATGCAAAATAATTTCTTTACACAGTTTCGATAAATTTTTTACCACTCAATTTTTGAATATCATAAATTATTCATATAGCTCAAGTTACGGAATACGGAAACAAAATCTGCGTAAAAATAAAACAATATAGACAAGCACGTTGCTAAAAACATATGTGATTTCTCTTTTCATACTCTGAAATCACGTTATCACATTGAAATGCCATTCTAAGAAAAATTTGACTATACATACATATATGTAATATAACAAGTGATATGATTAAAATCGATGATATTCTCGAGTGAAACCGAGCTGCAGATTTCACGAGTCCGAAGGACGAGTGAAAAGTGCTGCTTCGGTTTCACGAGCAATATCTTCGATTATTAATCATATCACGAGCTTATATTTAATGAGAGAATATAATGAATTTTTGTAACACATTATGTTAACCTAACTTTTGATATACATATATTCATAATGTATTAAAATATGGTACTTACGAGTTTTATTTAATATATCGCAGTTTGAATTATTATTATTACTTATTTTATACTCAAAATTAACTGTCGATGTCGTAAATAAAGAAAACAAATCCCTGTTCTCTAGTGTGGCCTCAGTTCGCTGTAGTGCTTTGTTCAGGATGAAAATGAGATACATTTAACAAGAACTGAAGCTTTTCTCTGTCAAAAAAGATGCAAAAATTTGAAACCATGTTTTTAATGGTCATGTGGAGCAAATTATTAGAAAGACTAAACCAAAATAAATCATAAGTACCGTCCTCCCACATGGTGGCAATGGCAATTCCCCGAACCAACCTACATGTAATGCAGTCGAGAGAATTGTAAATTATAATATCTAGGCGGTAGACAATGCTGTCGAAAGCAGGTTCTGTTCGCGTTAACTGTTTCCTGTTCTAGAGTAAGCCCGGACACTTCTTGGAATGCCGGAGTTTGCGGAATCGAAATCGCGGAACCGAGGAATTTACGGGGAAATCTTGCCGATGATTCAATCGCAGAGGGATTGAACGAGAATGAGATTTCAATGCGATAATTGAGATAGAAGGATCTATTTTTATTTGTTCATGCCTTTGTTATTCAAATGTAATTATGAATATAATGGAAGGATTCATCTGGCTCTCGGTCAGTGAACAAGGATATACCAAAGTAGTTATCAATCATTGAATATTCAGATTTCTACTCAAGGCTCATTTAAATACATTTAATAGCTGCAAGCATATTTTTTCTTCAAACGTCATAAAAGTAGCATCTTTTGTGACTTGATTCGCAAGGTAGAAGTTTAATATCTATGCCCCCGGAGTAGAAGTAGCTTAAAAAATAAATAAATATCCATAGAAATAGAAACTATACAGAATCAACGAATAAGAAGTAACTTGTATAAAAGAAACCTGTAATATCGCACTAAATGTCACTATAACACACTAGGTAACCTAAGAATAAATTACTAAATACCATCAATAGCTATCAAATTTAAATAAATAACCTATGAATTGAAATATAAACAGTTTAATTTTGAGGAAATAACATTAAAGAATAGCAGACTTACAGATTGCAATTACAGGGACGGTAATGAACATAAGATTACTTAGAATTAAAGTGATAAGAAAAGTTTATATTGTTTTGCAGTAATTCCTGGTCATATTTTTCAGCCACACTGTTAGATTTCCATCCAATTGAACAACTTCAGGGGGCTCTAATTCCAACATAATTGCAACAAACGTAATTTACGTAAAATGTAACGTCAGTAGTAGATATTTTTCTTTCAATATCTGCGTTCGAAGAAAAAATATAATGTGTCATTCGGAGTAAAAGTGCCTTTGTGTGCTTTGCGTGCAATTGTCCGACTCGCTTCGCTCGTAGTGCAAACTTTCACACTTACCACTCAAAGTATCACTTTTACTCCTAATAACACAATATACTTTTATTATCATTTATTATTGAAAGAGCATTTAAAATTAGACAGCCGTTGATAATAACAGGTATAAATAATTTGACAACACAACCTTTTGTTATAAACAATAAATAAAGTCGGATACAGGAGCCATTTTTCTTAATATGTGCAGAGATATAAAGAGATAACTGGTAAATTGAAAAGGTCTATTACGTTATTAACGGTACAGAAACAGAAAAAAATATAGCAAGTTGCACTTTCTTATCATTTGTTTATACTCAAAATTCATATGCAATATGTAATTTCTAAAAAGCCGTAAACTAGTACGGGCCTATTGTAATGAAACTTCTATCTTTATTTGCCATTTGCATTGTATTTAGTTAGTTTATATCTGCAATTCAAGACTCTAAATAACTTTTGCATAAATAACCATATAAACATAATACGCCATTAGTTGCTTGAATTTTATTAAATAATTTACATGTTTTACTACTGTTTTATGGCTTTCAGCAAAATTTATTATACTTCACATAGCACCCTACGTATATTTTTATCTGTACATAAATTAAATCAAGTAATTAATGAATAAATATAATGATAACAAATTTTATTAGTTGGGTGAATAAAGTTATCAGGAATAATATGCCCGCACTTATAATGGCCCATTAATAATAATTCCCCTACGCATTGGTAGTTTTATTTGCCCATTATTTAAGCAAATGAATTGATGGAAATAGCAGTTCGCACTCTAGCCTTTTATTAGCCAATTCTAGGGCGGATTTTATTACCTTTTTCACGAGTACCGTAGCAGTTATTGGTTCCAAGTAGATATCTGGTAGGATAGGATACTTACTGTGTGACTATTGTGATCCTGCAATCCTTTAAACCTTTTTTTTCCTATATCTCTCAATGGTTTGTATATATAGTTCAACCTCGAATTTAGGTACCTACTATTTTTATTATTTTTATTTGGCGGAGGATTCAGTAAAGTACAAAGTAGGTTTTACAAAATTTTGAAGCGATATGGCTACAGTAATGTCAGATCTAGATCATTTACGAATTGTACGAATTAAGATTTTAGCTCCGCCCATTCTGTCAAATTCAATAATGTCGTTTACTTAGCTTTTATAAGGGTACATAAGATACTACTGTTATTTTATAATTATAAAAATATATGTTACAGTAAAAGCATTAAAAATTCAAAACTGGTCAAGTGGAAAGTTTATTAGCAAATGTATAACCAAATATGTGAAAAATAAGATACTCACATAGTGTCACTGACACTGACAGAAAATAGCATTATAGGCTATGAATCAAGGTAATATATCTATCTGAATGAATAAATAATGTCCTAACTTAGTCGAAACATGGATTTTTGAAAGACAAGCGTGTTATATTCATCCTTATCACACAGTTTTTATAGTTACATATTTAATGCAAATGCTCTTAATTTGAGAGACGTATTTACAAAATTATAAATGTTATATATTTTGTCGGCTGTGGGGTCCGTTAATAAATTTCTGAGGGTACCATTATCTTCAATTCGATACAGTTTATTAATACTATAAAATTCTAAATCACTACACCTTCTTCACATTCCTGTATAGCCGTATAGTTCGGTAAATAGTAGTGCTGTGATGATCCGACAAAACTTGGATCCGAGTACCCGGATTTCAAAATATCCGGTTCCTCGGATATCCGATGTTCGGATATTGAAGCGGATATCCGTAAATTTAATTCTGATTTGGATCCGGATCTGGACTTTACGTATTTAATACTTTTAGTTCAATAGGTTTTAATATTTATAACAGTATACATTCGTCGTGGCATCGAAAGAAAAAAGAAAAATTGTCAATGTTTTTCTGCAATTTTTTATTTTTTTATCCACCACTTTGATCCTGTTAAAGATGCAATAACGCGGTGTAAAAATTTGAAATCAGCATTTACTAACAACAAACTCACATGAAATCCCTCTAAAAATTTAAACATCTGCAAATCGGCTTAGTTCTCATTTGTTCATCCAAAATTTCGAAACGACTAAAGATAAACAATATTAAGTATTTAATACATGTCGAATCATTTTTAACTTTATTAAGTAAAAAAAAAAATGACGGAGAGGCCCAACGTAAACTCTTTGCCTAGGGCCCCATATTTCCCTTATCCTACACTAATTATAGCAATGTGAAACTGCAATAATTGCGAACAAATAATATGTACAAACAATTCATTTCCTTTTGCCATCAATCTGTCAGACAAAACTTGATTGTCTTAAGCAAAAAGTCACCTGCTTGCCCGCATACTCCACAAAACCCATTTTCTGGCTTACCTATCTTGTTTTTCGTGGCTTGTCCGCTAGTATTGGGCTCCGGGCTGGCAGGCGGAGTGCTTGGCCTTGGTACCGGAGGGCTGGGGCAAGGTTCGTCGCAGCAGGCCAAGCCGCTCACGGCACCCCACCACCAACGTTTGTTCAGGTACAGCAAGAACACCAGCAGGAGAGCCGCGAATCCTGCGATTGCTCCCAGGAACGCGCTGCCATCTGTCCGAGCTGCAAGAAGAAGAAATTTGTGTTAAATGTGGACAAGAGAGATATATTAATATTCAAGTATAATACAATGTTTGTTATCAATTGGCGAAATTTACGAACTGCAGACTATCAGTACTATTACATCCAGTAATGGGAAACCTCCTGGCGATTAATTTACATAATGTACTCGGATAATAATGATTCACTGCTTACCACATTTGCTTAGTAAATGAGGAGCTATGGATATATCTTGAATTTAGCATATATTAACCAAACACTACCCTATGTCTCAGTGGTTTGTAAACTACAATAAACTAAAGAGCTATTGTGTAGGCCGTCGGAAGACAAGCAACATCATTAAAATAGTTACTGACAGAAGGAATTCCTGCCATTTACCCGGACAGGAGTCTGAGAATGTGGTTATAATCCACATAAGCAACAAAGTAGGTTAACAATGTTACTATCTATTAATATGGCCCAGTTTTAACAAAATATTATAAAATTGAAATTAAATTTGTTGTCTGTTAAATATTTACACACAAAAAAATATTGAACTTAATTCTACATTAGTTAGTATTATTTGTTCGCTAGTATTTTTCCCTTTTTACTTCCCTGTACGAATTCCGGTTTTCAGATTTCAGCGGAAATATCCATTTTGATCATCCCTGAATCCATTTTGACTAATTTCGTCGTGACGTCTGTACATACGTACGTATCTCGCATAACTCAAAAACGGTAAGCCGTAGAAAGTTGAAATTGTGTATTTAGGACTGCTATAACATAGTTGTGCACCTCCCTTTCTGGTTATTACACAATTTCCAGAAGTGGCACTTTACATGAAGCCTATAATAGATTTTAATAGAAAACTGTTTTAAAATATAATCCAAAACTTTTCAAATTTGGGCTACAAGACTTTTATGTCAATCGAAATAACAATAGACTAACCGGAAGTGGTATATTACTTGAAGTTGTTAACAGTTTTTCTTGAATAAAATGATTTTATTTTGATTTTAGAAATAAATGCTTCAAATAAAAGTTTTAGAGAATTAATTTCTGCGTTTAGCACATCAAATATTATTAAATTAGCCCTTTGTATAAGCGAGATATGTAAATTTAAAAATTATATACTTTTTTGTTTTTGTAACAAAGCTTGCTATGGATTAGGACAAAAAAAATGTTCATGTCAAATTACGTTAAATACGTGCAATTTTATGATTGGTATAATAACAAATATTATATTTTTATTGTGAAATTAGTCATATTCATTGTTGTAATCAAATATTTCTTTGTTGTAATCAAAACTCCCTTTAAAAACTTCCTTTATGGTCGCTATATATCTTACTGTTTTGAAGTTAAATATAATATTTTGTAAAATATTTATTAAAAAATATGTATAGTTTAATAATCGTACAAGAAAGTCGTGTGGTATCCACATCAGATTTTTTAAGAATATTGATATTGGTTAGTCATTTTCATTATCGTAATCAAAATATACTGAAGGAATATAATCTGGGAAATATACTATATTCCTCTAGGCTCTAGTCCAAAATTTTTTTTTTTTTGTTTTTAACGCATTTAAGTCCACAATTTGTTTCTCTTTATACCTAAAAACACACTAAAGTCCAAAGTCATATAGAAGACAAGTTATGGATGACGGTAGTATTCACTAAGTCACTTCTTAGGGTTTATCTGTCATACAAGTTATTATATGGACTTAATGATTCATTTCATAAAATAAGCGGATATTGGACTTTTCACGAGTTTTTCAATAAAAATTATCTTATCCAACTAAGTCCACATTTACTAACAAACTAAAATAACTAAGTCCATTAATTTGAAAAATTCTGGATATCACAAAAGTTTAAAAACAAATATTTATGGTGTATTTTCACTTCAACCCCTGTGATTGAACAAAAGTGAAATACACAGAGTACTGGATTTTACACAGCTGTCCCAACTATTAAATCGTTTTTCTCAACATTTTACGTTTTGGACTTAATGACTTCTGCCTTACCGGCGACGATATTCATTAAATTATCTACAGCCTTTATACATAGATACAGGAAATTTATTTTAAAATAAAACATATTTTCCATCACTTACTATTGTTGTATGTTAATATTAGTCTTTGGTCTATTAATTGGAGAATTTTTATGGTTATTAGTAGTAGCTTTTGTAGGTGAAAAAGTAAACTAGATCGAGTTGTTTTTTGAGGTAGGTACATGTAAATTAAAATATTGTAAAAATGAATTGCAGTTTATGTTTTTATAATTGATATTATTAAGATATTGAATAAAATTACTAATTGATTTATACGATTAAAATATTTTGCAGAAATTTATTAACTTTCTACTAATACCCACAACAATTTTTGTCATTGGAAACGGCGAGCAACAATCTGCGAAAAATAAGTTTCCGTGTTAACGGGCTATGTTCGAATGTTTCAGGTTTCAAGTATTCACCCGGTATATGCACATCGGATTAGACTAATAACAATTATTGTAATTAATTTTTGTGTGCATTGAAGCATTATTTTTTTCGAAATCAAAAATATTTATTTAAATAAATTTGCTGTAGCCTTGATACACGTATGTAAGGATTAAACAATGATATTTTAACTTGTTAAGATAGTTCCAGACTACAATGTGGTGGAGCTCATTTAAAGTGAGAATTACGGACCACTGAACACCAATACTAATGTCAACAAAGAATCAATAAAGAAACATACAGTGAATATTTAATAAAAATAGATAAAAACATATTTGTAGATAGATACGAATATACTTGACTTTGACAAACTTTTAATAATAAAAGGTGTCAGATATTTCCACAAAAATAAATCATGTATAAAGCCACTTTTAACATACCTACGCACATACATACGTGTTTCATGGAAAACCAATTGCACAGATATAACTCAAACGAAAGAATCTTTCACCGTTTCATGAGGATTTCACAGAAAAGTATTTATCATTGTTGTCATGTCGTGTATCTATAGAAATACAGGAGAAAAGAAAAATATCTCTAGGCAGTACGTATATGAAAAAGTTTCCACCAAATCTTATTGTACCGTAAAGAAAGAGAAGAGATTTTTTTGTTATCTACTAAGCCATACAGGAAAACAAGTGAAAATAATATTTTATATAGTTCCAAATGTTCAATATACGATGTGTATATACAGGTGACACTAGGCTTAAGGGCTCATAAATCATGGTATTTGGCATGATTCGGTTTGACCGGAAGTGACATAAAATTTCATATTTCAAATGGGACACCCTATACATTTTTATATATTTGGAATCTACGTAAAATTACGAATTCTACGATATGTTTGAAATGTATTTTTATTGAAAAAATAAATTATTAAAATGATACATAATTAACCTGCTAAGTCCGATACCAGGCAAACTGTGAAAACAGTTGAGATAATATTTAGTTATATTTAAGTTAATTATTTCAATAGTAAGTTATTTTTGTAAGATTCCGTATTTTGTTACAAAAAATGATCAATTTGTTATCCCAGCGTACCTGATATGGCTTACCAGGTTAATTATTCATAATATTGTCTTACGTTTTTGTAATTTATTTTTCCAACAAAAATTCACTTAAAGCATATCGTTGAATACGTAATTTTACGTAGATTCCTAATAAATAAAAATATGTTATTTAAGTTCAATTGTTTTTCATACATACCCTACACAAAAATAACTATAAAAGTGAAATCTATTTATACACGGTGATTTTGGAAGACGCCCCCCCCCCAACCCCGGTGCCGGATTACCCAATAGGCAGACTAGGCAATTGCCTATGAGCCCCGCGCCTTTTAGGGGCCCCGCGCCCCGCTACATTAGATTAAAATAATATTGATTTGATTTAGAGACTTTTTTTATTACAAACAAAAAAATCCTTAAATAAATAAATTTTGATTACATCAAAGAAATGCTTATTTACAATAATGGATCTTGATTACAATAATAAAAAATATCAATCAATATTACAAGACCCTACAGTTACAACTCGATTTTTATAATACCAATACCAGTGTTTACCATTTTATGTTGATTTTCGGAATAATTCTTTTGCATAACGATTAACGATGCTATAATTATTTTGTATTTACAATAAATGAAGGGCTTATTGTAATATTAAAACCATTTTTAAAAAGTGTTGTAGGAGATTACTAACACGTATACTTTAGTAGAGGCAGAAAAACAACGAAAAACCTTTAAAAAAATACTTATTTCAAAATAAATTTACTTAAAAAAACCATCAAAGATTTCACTATGTATTTTAAAATTGAGAAAAGTGAATGTTTATATATATATATATATATATATATATATATATATATATATATATATATATATATATATATATATTATATTAATTTGTTTAAAAGTATGTTAATTTTTACCTTCCGTCACCTTTAGGTAAGGAAGGTATTCTCTTTGGTCAAAAAATTCAATGATGAGTTTTTACTGAATAAGCACGTTTTAGAGTCCATATAATAGGATTTTACCATTTTTACAATGATGTCTGTATGTATGTGTGTCTGTGTGTCTGTGTGTCTGTGTGTCTGTGTGTCCGTGTGTCTGTGTGTGTGTGACAAAAGTTCCGGATCCAATAACTTCAATACCACGATTCCAAAAATTATAATTTTTTCGTATTCCTCAAGTTTACATCCAGAAGAACAAGTGATTAGATTTTGGTTATAAGTGGTCAACCGGAAGTAGTCTCATTTGAAGATTTAACAGTTAAATTTGATTTATTGACATTTAACGTTATTATAACTTAAAGAATATATTATTCTCTATACGATTTGATTACAATTTATACTTCATATTCAATAGATACAGAGTTAAAGAATTTTAAAGAAATTAAATTTTATAATTCAGCCAGCTATGCCAAACTTGGGAACTAGTAATATATTCATATAATTCAAATTGACAGATGTCAGTATCAATAAAAAGTAAATTAATGTGGCAGATATGAGGATGTTGAAGTAGATATTGGGGAATACACGGAAAGATACGGTAAGAAAATAACTCTAGTGTTACAAGTTTTTAGAAAGATACAAGAAAGACGATTACATTGGTTTGAACATGTCATGAGGAGAAATGAAGAATTATATTGGAACAAGAATGAATAGTTTAGTAATAGGACGTTAAAGAAACAGAGGAAGGCCAAAGATAAGATGGAAGGACTGTATTGCGGAAGATTTGAGAGAAAAGGAACTGAATGAGAACGACATGCAAAAATAGCGACCCCTAACGAATGGGAAAAGCTAAAGAAGAAGAAGATGCCAGTGTCAAGTGAAATTTGAATAGTTTGTTTATGAAATAATTTTACTGGAAATTTAGAAGCTTTTGTATGAAAAATTATGGAATTTATACATTATACACGAGAATGACGGAAGGTATTGTGCTGGCCACAACAGATTTTTTTATAATAAAATTATTTTATTAAAATTGTTAGGGGTAAAATCGAAAAATTTATTAAGAGGGGGGCAAGATTTCGATTGCCTAAGGGCCTCCACATGGTTTAATCCGGTACTGCCCCCCCCCCCTTTAACTTTTGAATACATAAGTAATATAAAAAATGGCTCATATAAAAGTTTTATTATTTTAAAGATACTATTTTAAGGCTGATGTAGATATTTTTTATAAAGTCAGGTTTACAAGATGAAGAAATAAACCTCCATTTCTTTTCAACGTATTAGTTTTTATTAATGTATTTGAAAAAAATCGAGATAAATAACATAATTGAGATATATGGAAAATAATTTGTATTTAAATATTATAGGTTGCTATGTTTTTCTATTACTTATAATAAAATAGTTAAGGAGTGGGGAGGGGGCGTCTTCGCAGACACACCTGTATATATCCTTCCGACCAAATATCTTTGAATTTTTAATGATTTAAAAAGATTTGCAGGCTTATAATAAAAAACATGTTTAATTACAATAAAGAGAATTTGATTACAATAATGAAAAGACTAATCACACAAAAAAATATTATTGTTGCTATTTTTTTGTGTATAAGTAGGTAGGTACCGGTGATTACTTGAAATCTGTTATACAGGGAATACAATGTTTTACAGATTCATGTAGACACCCTGTATGTTTATTATGAGATAATTTAGTTAATATACTAGTATGTCCGATATTCCTCTTATCCCTTCAGTTTTAAAAATATTCTTTACAGCAAAGAGATTGTTAATTAAAATAAAGAAAAGTTGATTACAAGAATGAAAATGGGTGACTAAATTTATTACTGGCATTTTTCTTTTCTGTCAGAACGGAATGGATGGGATAATTTTAATGTATTTCAAAATTAGAACATGGAAAGTATTTCAAGTTCATTTTCAACCTTAATTTGGAAAGTTAAAATTAAATATATCTTGTCATTGCAAATAAACGAATTAACGAAAATACAATAATGAAAATGAGAATGAATGCTTCCCCAAAGAATTTCTTTACATAGAAGTTATTATAAAGTTTTGTAGGTTAGTAGATGTTAGTTGGAATTGGAATAATTTCTATAAAAAGCCAGGATAAGTTCTGTTTATAAATATATGAATGAACATAACAATGATAATGATAATAAACGGAATTCTTAAGAATATTATTGTTTTAATTAATTTAATTGCTTTTCTGTTCAATGAATGAAACAAATTTTAATTATTCTTTCACATATTGTAGGGAAATTAGTAACATGAAATTAATTTATCTTTTTGTGTTTATTTTCTGAGGCTTTTTCTACCAAGTTTTATGTCATAGTATCACATACACTTTAATTAAACTTGATATATTACCCATCGCCTTTTTGTTATAAAATTCTGTAGTAAATATTAAGTGTTTTTTACCTCTCGCTAAGAGAGGTATTGCATTCATGCTAAAAATCGCATATCCAGATTTTATTGAATAAGCACGTTTTAAGGTCCTTACAATCCGATTTTAACATTTTTACGATGATGTCTGTGTGTGTGTGTGTGTGTGTGTGTGGATGTGTGTGTGTGTGTGTGTGTGTGTGTGTGGGATGTTGGAAGGACGGTTACTCAAAAACTATAAGACTTAAAATTTGTTTAACAACGTATTTCCCAATCGGACATTCCCGGGAAGATCTGAAAAGGTTTTGGTAACAATTGGACAACCGGAAGTAGAAGATTCTTGAAAAAAAATCTTCTAAATATTATTTTTTGAAAATTTTTCTTGATAATATTAAAGAAAAATAAATTCTCTTTCTGATACATTTAAATATTTTTATACATATTTTATAGATTTAGAGATAAAAGGAATATAATATATAAAATAATGTTGTAATTAATTTTACAACCGAAAGGATGCCATGAAAAATTATTTGTAACTGACAGATAAATGTCAGTGTCAGAAATAATGAGTTATGAAAGAAAAATGTATTTGGAGAATCCCTTAATTCTTGATCTGTGACTATTATGGAGATGACAAGTCTAGGTTGAAGGACTTAAATTTGTTTCAAACATTATGGGACAATGTACACCAGTACTGTAGACTAGAGTAACTTTGAATTGCGAAAAAGCTATCAAATTCTTCTCAAGTAAGTTGTAAATATTGACAAAATTACACATCGATATAAGAATAATCGGAGTGCAATCTATCCGTCACTTTATTAAAGGGAATTAAGGTTATTTAGATATAACAAGTATGAAAAAATAAAATGTAAAAGAAGATATATAAGAATAGATGCACAATCCAGATATATACATTTTAGACCGCCCAAAATTAATGTTTTTACTAGAAGAATATGAAGAGAAAGTAAACAAAGTTGTTCGAATTGAAAATTGCTGTTACCAGCCTAATATTTATATATGGTAAACTCTACTTTGTAATTTATTGTAACATAATTTATGGTAAATATCTTCATGTTGAGACATGCTATTATTGAATAATAAAGAAGTTTATACGTCATAGATTTATATGAATATATTATTTGTATTTATAAAAATATTCTTTGCTTTATGCATACAGCCAGGTAAAATATACGGCGAGAGGTTATGTGCTGGCCACATCAGATTTTTTTCAGTAAAATTCAACTATTTGGTAAATACTCATATAATTTATTTTCGGAGTGTTCAATATGTTGTTGTTATACAGTGTTCATAATTCGGTATATTATTCTTTTTTTTCAGAAATCTATAAGTACAAATTCATTTGTTTTTACCTTCCGTCACCTTTAGGTAAGGAAGGTATTGTGTTTGGTCAAAAAATTCAATGATGAGTTTTTATTGAATAATAAACAGGTTTTAGGGTCCATGTAATACGATTTTATCATTTTTACGATGATGTCTGTATGTATGTGTGTGACGAAAGTTTCGGATCGCATATCTTCAAAACCACGATTCCAAAAATTATATTTCTTTCATATTCCTCCAAAAGAAGAGGTGATTAGATTTTGGTTATAATTGGATAACCGAAAGTACACTCATTTGAAGATTTTAACAGTTTTACTTGAAAAACCTCAGTTACATATTATTATAACTTAAAAAATATATTATTCTCTATACGATTTAATTGCATTTTATACTTCATATTCAACAGATATAAAGTTAAATAATTATAAAGATATTAAATTTCATAAATCAGCAAGCTATGCTAACCATGGAAACTGCTAATATATTCAGATAATTCAAATTGACAGATGTCAGTATCAATGAAAAGTAAATGAATGTGGCAGAGATGAGGATGTTGAGATAGATGTTGGAGAAGACACGGAAAGATACGGTAAGGAAAGAAAGAATAAGGAAAACAACTCTAGTATAATAAGTTTGTAGAAAGATACAAGAGAGATGATTACATTGATTTGAACATGTCATGAATAGAGATGAATATATTGGAAGAAGAATAAATAGCTTTAGTAATAGAAGGTTGAAGAAACAGAGGAAGACCAAAGATGAGATGGAAGGACTGTATTGCGGAAGACTTAATAGAAAAGGAACTGAATGAAAACAGAAATGAATGGAAGAAGAAAATAAGAATTTATACATAATACACAGGATTGACGGAAGGTATTTTGTTGGCCACAACAGATTTTTTAATCATATCAATGTACTTTTAAATGGTAGCTAAGGTGACTAAAATTTTAATTATTCTGTTGACTGTTAACTGAATTCACAGTGTATTTAGCAGCATGAGTTCCAATATTTATTAAATTAATTTGTTTATATACGCAATTTAGTTAACTTAGGTTACAATACTTCTTGCAGAGAAACTTATAAATTAGAAAAAATATTAACTTTGCCTTGCTTGTATATTTTTTCTTTAATTCTTTTTATACGTAAAAATATAAATATTTTATTAAGAGTCATGAGAAGCTACATAGGCTACAGTACTAGAAATAAACATAATTTAGTTTTACCGAAACAAATTGTATAATAAACTTCCAGATAACATAAAAGAATCTGTTTCTAAAACTTATTTAAATTAAAGTTAAAACAATTTTTAATTGATAAAACATAGTGTAGTGTCGATGAATACTTAAATGACTTCTAAATTTATATGTTTGTAACTGAAATTATTTTTATGTATCTATGTTTTGACGTGTGACATATTATTGTGTGATCTACTGACACAAATAAATAAATTATTATTATTTATAATTTTTATCCCTAAATTCATTGAATATGTAGCCAAATAAGCAATCAAACAGTATAGAGAATATACGGTTGTCAGAGAAGTTAATGTTTCATTGAGCAGTGTCGAAACAATTATCAGGTTTACAGCGCCCCCGTATATTTGGATGTTACTGTAAATCTACGTACTACTTTTGCTTAAAGGACAAAGAACTCGTTACAGTTAATAAAGGAACAAAAACATCTCCGGAAAACTATTGAAACACTTCCAACACAAGCTTTACAAAAAAAAAAATCTTCAATAAGCCTCTTGAGCGACTCTAGTGCACTGACCTATCCTGAAATCCGGGCACTGAAACTGAAATCGATGCCGGGGTGTGAGGCAGCTATTTCAGCGCTGAATGAAACTCGCAGATGTGTCAGCGCGAATGGAATGGAATAAATAGGACAAATTAACGAACGAGTTATGAATGAATGAAAACTTTCATGCAAACAGCTGTTAATTTCATTGTGATTGGAGAGTGGCCTGTCAAACCAACGCCTAACTAATGCGTGACATGCCGTCATAGCATGGAAAAACAGAACGGGGGTGGCAAATTTGGGACAGTGATGGTGATGGACAATATTAACAATGGAATAATGAAGACGAAAATAAGCTGGAATTTTTTACTGCATTAAAAAAATATTCTAATTTATGCTTTCGTTCACAAATAAACGACTGGGCCTCAGATGTTATTGGCTCCCTTTCGTCGTTCTTTCCAATAAAATAAACATTTTCACACAACTATATTGTAGGTTAATTGTAAAATACATCAATTAATAAGACTAACTAAATAAATTGTAAAAAGAATAGATATTTGGATATTCTCACTTTTATCGTTCTTAAGCGGGGTTTACATTGGTATAGTAATTGGGTTAGTTGCTTGTACCAGTAACTTGCAAGACAGTTACTAACCTAGTGTAAACCCTATAGGACAGTACTTGTACCAGTACTTGCACAAGTAATCAGGACAGGCACAGGCAAGTGGATAGCCTCCCAGGCTATCTACTTACCACTTGCAAAGCCACCGTGCTTCCCCCACCAGCGTATTTCACACTGGCCTACCGGCTTGTATGTCTACTACACCAATATAAACATTTGCTCGCTAGGGTAGTGCCAGTAAATTTCTGTTTTGTACAGGGTTGAAGTGTGTATAGTTGCCGGTGTTTTTGATTAAGAGATTTTTATTAAAACGAGTACAATGAAAAGGTGGTCTGGAGGGGAAACAATTAACACTCTTTTTGAATGATATTTTACTTTCTCAATCTCCCTAATAAGTTCTTCAATCACAATTCGTGTAATTCGCACAAATATTTCTTTTAACTTTTTGTTTTTGTATGAACAGAAATTGGATACATCCTCTCGATGTGATGGCCTTACTAGTACAAGTGGACATTAATACTTTTTAAATGTAGACATCCACTGTCTTGTGTTCGAGACAGTAGGCTAGCCAGGTTAGCTACTAGGACAAGTAACTAAGCTGTTACTACACCAATGTATATAGATTAGGTTAGGTAGCATTTATGCTGAAAAGTATTGAATAATAAACCCATTACCTAATGCATTTTTATTTACAAAAAAATCTGATGTGGCCAGCACAATACCTTCCGTCAATCTTGGTATTATGTACAAATTCCATACATAATTTTTCTTGCAAAAGATTTTAAATTTTTGATATTTTATGATTCCCTTTCTCGGCAACTGAATTCCATACTCCTGATACCAAACAGACCACATGAAATAAGAAAATCATAAAATTTTGAATAAAAAATTATGACACTATGAACATAATTAATTGCTGTCATTTTGACACGGGTCCCCATATCTGCTTGCCAAAGTCAGCAAAGTCACATCACTGCACGCGCCCTATACATAAATTTTCTTGCAAAAGGTGTTATATTTTCAGTAAAATTATTTCATACACAAACTATGCAAATTGCACTTGACACTGACATCTTCTTCTTTAGTTTTTCCCATTTGTTAGGGGTCGCTATTTTTATTTTCTTCTTCCACTCATTTTTGTTTTGCGTGTCGTCCTCATTCAGTTCCTTTTCTCTCAAGTCTTCCGAAATACAGTCCTTCCATCTTATATTTGGTCTTCCTATGTTTTTTCCACCTTCTATTACTAAACTATTCATTTTTCTTCCAATATATTCATTCTCATGACATGTTCAAACCAATGCAATCGTCTCTCTTATATCTTTCTAGAAACATTAGAATTATTTCCCTTATTCTTTCACTCATTTACTTTTTATTGATACTAACATCTGTCAATTTGAATTACCTGAATATATTAGCAGTTTCCATGGTAGAGTTAGCATAGCTGGCTGATTTATGAAATGTATTATCTTTATAATTCTTTAACTATATATCTGTTGCATATGAAATAAAATGCAATCAAATCGTATAGAAAATAATATATTCTTTAAGTTATAATAATATTTAACTGAGTTTTTCAAGAAAAACTGTTAAAATCTTCAAATGAGAATACTTCCGGTTGCCAATTATAACCAAAATCTAATCAAGTCTGCATATGGTTGTAAGGAAGAGGAATACGCAAAAATTGTAATTTTTGGAATTCTAGTATTGGAGATATCGCGGCCGAAACCTCGGTCACACGCACACACGTCCACACACACATACAGACACCATCGTAAAAATAGTAAAATCGTATTGTAAAGACCCTAAAACGTGCTTATTCAATGAAAACTCACCAAAGACATTACCTTCCTTATCTATAGGTGACGGAAGGTAAAAATGATACGAAAGAAATGTTTTTTGACAATAAAGAAAATTTAATGACAATAATGAATTAGTATATTGTGCAACTAGTGCGGAAAAGTACCAATTTCCCACGAGGTGTGAGAGTTTCATTGAACAATTTCGTGTGCTGCTATCTTTCTTAAAATATTTAAACTGTATATGTGTATTTAAATTGCTTTTATTGTTTATTGTAAATGAACGATCGAATTATACAGTATTTTGGATATTTGGTTTCATAAATATTGTTTTACTAATTTAGTCGTAGCTAATAGACTAGTAGATGAAATATTTTGAAAATTATTTGATAATCAAATTTATGTTTGTCCCCAATCATCCTCCTCTGACGAGCCGTCACTTAACTATATTTAGGTGTTATATAGTCATTTGTTATTTGTTGTAGATGTAGAATTACCAACACGAATATGAAAGACAGAGGGTGCTTAGGTTTTGAAATACACAGCTTTTTTGGCGATCCCTTATTTTACTGGTGTGTGTATGTATCATACATATATAATTTTCCTATGAAAATAGAAACATATACTAAAGTGATTTTGTACATTATAAACAATTATTACATAAGTTGTAAATTCCACAAACGTTGAAAAGGTCAATGGACCATCCCCAACCCCTTTTTAGGCCAAAGCAAACGATTTGGTTGGATCTTTGCACAAACGAACTCAAAATTTGATTGCGTACCGCTATTGAACGAAAGCGTCCATGACGAAGCAAATCTAAGAGGTCAACAAATTTCGCCCATACGAGAACTGTACTGAACCATTATTAATAACTTGAAGGGGAAGTTTTGGGTGCCAATTCATAGATGGCGCTGCATTTTTACATAAAATCATATATGTATCGTACAAGTAAATTTAATTTAATTCATCAAATTTAAAATTTTGGGTCATTTAGCTATCTTGAAAATGTCACAAAATGAAAACAAAAACATTTGCTAATTTTCATTTCAAACAAATTAATCTGTATTATTACTGTAATCAAATATATAATATATGTGGCTCGTTTTTCTAATCTCAAGAATTTTCGTATCGATTCACTTGTTTCTGTCGTGTACTTATCGACTGTTCGAAATATATTCGATGTACAGGGAACGAGACAAAAACGATATTGACGAATTATCCAGTAATTACATGAGAAAGGGTTGTCCAGGGCAGGAATAGTCCGAAACATACTCTACCTTCTCATCCGTTACCAAGGTAACCAATTTCGAGTCATGACAACGAAATTCAGTTGCTGGTGGTGGCCATGGCAACGGTTGTTAGCTTGAACATCGACTGCGTAATGTGCTATTGAGCTTACACTGAAAGTATGGATATAAAAAATCGTTACAGAATTAACTATTAAACAAGAGGAGAGGAAATGGATCAAAGCTTGACTGTTGACGGTATCTTAAGAAGAATGGGGTGATTCATGGATTCATTATTTTCAAGAATAAACAATGACAATGAATGAAATCGTGCATTGTTTACATGTTTGTTTTGAAATGCAGTTTCATTCTTTCATTGTATCGCACATAATAAACGATTGGGTTTGCTTATTTTTAATCGTTTCCTCGAACGTTTCCTTGTCATTCACAATTTGTTAATTAATTAAGGCATGCTTAGTATGCTACATCGATTACAATAGTATCAAGTTTTGGGCTATTATGTCTTTGAGTTGTACGGAGTTTGGCAGTTCGGCAATTTAAATTTGCTACAGTAAAAAAATGTTATGTATATTTCTTCCTGTATTTCATAAATAACAAATGTGTGCTTTTCATGGAAACACCAGCATATATTATTCAACAATTTTTTGTTTTCAAAACCTATATCGAAAAATCTGATGTGACCAACACAAAACCTCCCGCCATTTAATTTTTATTAATTTAAATACAGATACCTATGGGGTCTCATAGCCGCGTGCCTGAATGTCTTGTGACAAGGTGACCAATAACAAATAAAAAACTTTTTATAATATTTTCTAAATTATAGTTTCAGAAATAATATTTCAATTTGTTATCTTTGTTAGTCAAAATTCTGTTTAGAAATAATTATCATCTTTTATTAACTGACTGTTTAGTCTAGGTGTCAGAGACGCTGGACAGTTATTTGTTGACAATTAAGTCTAGAAGTTATTGCAAGCCTACGTGCAGGGTTGATATTTTGATATGGATGCCATATGATACCCTCTTCAACCCCTCAGAGATAATCCTCTCACGAAGTAACGCTTTGTTTTTAGGTAGAGACATGTAGTTTCTGGCGCGGGCTAAACGCCTGCCTACTGAGTTACAATGTAACTATTTAGTTCATTTCATTATAGTTATGTTTAGTTTAGCAATCAATAATAATAAGTTTAATAGTTTATAATTGATTAGTGTTAGTGTAAATATGTATAAATAAAGAAGTTAGTAATATCAAGAATGTCTGTGTCCATAAAGTATGTTCGGCCATCAAAGTGCAAGTGTATGTGTGTTCGTCCTTCGGTTAATCAAGTCGTGGTCATCGTTGGTAAAAGAAGTGCAAGACCACCATCATCAGAACCTCTGTAACACCCCCTTGTGTTACAGTCTGGTCGCGAATCTGGGGAACCGGATTCAATTCCTACTATGAAATATTTCGAATTTTGAATGGCAAACTGACCCCTGAGATGCACTATCCACGCCAAAAATGAGTACCCGTGAGGTGACGCATGATAAACGCCTGCACGATACAAATATATCATCATTACCGAAATCTGTGACAAAGCAGATTAGCACAACCAGCAATGGGTAATATGCCGTGATAATATATTTATTTATTTTCTTATTTAAATACATAAGAATTGATGTTGCTGAAAAATTATGAATATTGAAAATTTTAGACAAGATATCATACTGGTATATTATATTTAGATTAATTTTAATTATAACACAAATAAATTTCCCACAATACCTTATTTGTAGCAGTTTCCTTACCTTTACCTTCATTGTTTTACTCTCTTAACTTTTATGAAGTAAGGTTGCCAAAAATGGCTCATAATTATATTAAAGCAGGTAGTCATAAAGCTTTCTACTCTGTTGTTGATGTTATTAAAGCAATGAATCAGGTTGGCGCTGTCTACGTAGGTGTAATCAATTTACCGCACTATGGGCTCTTGTGACGCTGTGAGCCTTGTCACCCGCTGAATTATAACAAAATTATAAATAATTACGGACCTGTGCCACGAAAGAATAGACTTAGGAACAGAAAATACAGTCCCCCGTTTCACAGAAGAAATTTATTGCTTCGTAAAATTATAAGTGAATTTTTCTTTGTTCCGGTTTTTTGTTTAACTGCTGCTTTAATTTTCTGTTAATTATTCATTTAGGTTAATGGAGAACATTTAAAAATATTTATCGGCCGTAGCGTTAAAAACATTGTTTTCTTTGTTCTAGTTTTCATTCATGGAATAATTAGATTCATTAAAAATTTACGTTTAATTTAATATCATTATTGCTGTATGGTAATTAAAGAATTTTGAGGTTAATTATTAATTTTGAAAAAAAATATTTTCCGACTCATTGTTTTACTCATACTTGAAAAGCAGGTTGTTTTCCGTGTTGCTTGGTGTTGTTTATTCCTCGAAGGATTCATCATTGAGTGTATGTGGCAGTGTTACAATAATATTTAACGTTTTATTTATTTGGGTGAAGTGTAACAATCAGAGAAATATTATTAATTAAAATAATACGTTTATTTAACGATAAATAATTAGGATAAATATTAAAAACATAATAAAAATAACTAACACTATTATTAAATAATTATAAACACTAATTCAAGACTAAGAATATTATTAAATGCTTAAACACTAAGATTATGTATTTAAACAATATTTATATCACTATATTTATTTATATAACTACATTTATTTATGTGGACTGTTTATTTATAACACCAACTTCATTGCTCGTTGCTTCTCTCTATCATACTATTTTGCTGGCTTTGGCGACAGGTTTATATAGCACGATGTCCTTCTCGAACTTTCTGAAGCCACAATGACATTGAATACAAAAGATCCAGGTCATCGGTGTAATTAACACGTCTAGCCGTATGGGTTTTTCCGTCGCCGGCGGGGATTACGTCATCGCTCGGGAATATTCTACCAGTAGCGGAGCTCGTATACTCTTAAGTCAGGGGCGCACGTTACAATATGTCACCTTCAATAGGCGATGTGCACATTTTGAGCGTCAGCGAAATGGCTACAATTTTGACATTTCGAGAAAGTGATACAATTTACAATTTTATTTTGAGCTTTTGCTATTGTGTCTGAGTATTTATACATCATAATATATTGAAATGAATAAAAAAATTATTTAAAATTTACGTAAAATGTAACGTCAGTAGTAGATATTTTTCTTTAAATATCTACGTTTGAAGAAAAAATATAATGTGTCATTCGGAGTAAATGTGTCTTTGTGTGCCTCGCATGCAAACTTCCACTCCTAATAACACAATATACTATTATCTAAGTAGGTATATTAACTTTTATAATTTAAAAATAGGGTCTCGTGGTCGCTTGCCTGTGTGTCTGGTCGCGAATTTGGGGAACCGGGTTCGATCCCAACCGACGCCAAATATTTCGAATTTTAAATGGCACAAAATTGACTTCTATGGTGTACACTCCATACCAGCAATGAGTGCCCGTGGAGTAAACGCCCGCACGGTACAAATATGTCATCACCATTACCGACATGTGTGTACAAAGCAGATTGGCACACCCAGCAATAGATAATATGCCGTGATGATATATTTATTTATTTCTTTTTGTAATTTAAAAATAATAATTTTTATTGTATTTTATTAAAAATAATACAATTTTAAATAAATTCTAGCCTATAATCCTCTGTAACACGTATGATAATAAGATAGCAAATAAAAGTCTCATATATGCCATGTGTGTACGACAAAAATGCTAAATAAAAGTTTAGTAATTCTTACAGCAGAAATTAATGACGTACAGTAAATTTTTGAAAGATGTCCGATCAAGGTCATCTACGAATTGTATGAATTCAGTCGTTAGCTTAGTTTTTATGAGGGTATGTAAGATACTACTGTTATTTTATTTTAAAAATATATGTTACAATAACAGCATTCAAAATTCAAAAATAAATCAACTGGTAAAGTTTATTAGCAAATGTAAAACCAAATATGTGAAAATTAAGATACTGGCACAATGTCAGTGACATTGACAGAAAATAACGTTATTCGTACGGCTATGAATCAAGATAATCTATTTGAATTAATATATAAACTTACGTTACAGTGAAAGTATTATCAACAACGAGCATCGTTTTAAAATGAAATGTCCTAACTTAGTCGAAACAATATGAATTTTTGAAAGACAAGCGTATTATATCCATCCTTATCGCACACGCTTAAAGCCTTTGTAAAGGAGGGAGATGCCAAATTGTTAATTCGTTCATGATACAGATGACCTTGATCGGACATCTTTTAAAAATGTTACTGTACCAACTCGCAGAAATAGAGTACACCTACATAATACTTTGTTATAGTAAGCGCTCGTGTTAAAAAAAAAACTCTTGGTTAAAGACAATATTTCTTCCGCAGCTTGTAATGATGATCATTATTATACCCCACTGTTGAAATGTGAAAATATATTATATTACAATTATTAGATTAATTATTTTTGTATTTCATTTAATTTAATTAAAAAATATTAGTAGATTTCATTTATACGCTAATTATTAATTAATTTTAAATTCAAATATCTCACATTTTCTCTATTGCACATACAACTTGGTTTCGTTTTAAGCAAGAATTCATTACATTATTCATTGATCCGATAAAATTCATGGCTTAGTTTTTTCTTAGCGTGACGGCATCTCAATATCGCAAACTTTTGTGATAACATCTCACTAGATTTGAAGTAACTATATTGATTGTATAAATAAACAGTTTTTTCCTTCATTTTTATAGTAAATAGGTAGACTGTAAACATGCAGACCATAAATATATGTTTCATTCACTCTTGTCCGAGTTATGAACAAATCAATATATAAAATGTGAAAACGAAATTGAAAACCTGGAGAAGCTAAAAGTAAACAATTTTGAATGTAATTCAATGTAAACATAAATTCTTCAAAGGATGTGAATCTTGGCTTATTTTAAAAAATCTGTTGTGGCCAGCACAATACCTCTCGCCACTTCCTTTTTTTGGTTACATAAGTATAGGGCGCGAACGGTAATGTTACATTTTTGGGCTTGACAAGCAAATGTGTGGGCCCGTTTCAGAATGATAATTAGTAATTATGTACATAGATGTCAAATGTTAGAATTTTTCATTAAAAATTTCAAGATTTTCTAAATTTACGTAGTTAATTTATCACCAGGAGTTTAAAGTTTACTTGTATGCCTTAGATATTTAACATTTAATTCTGCTCCACATGGAATTGGAAAATCACTAAATTTAGAATGAGAAATTATGATATTTGACATCTATATACATAATTACTAGCTATCATTCTGACATGGGCCCCCATATCTGCTTGTCAAGGCCAACAAAATCATATGACTGCTCGCTCCCTATTGTATTTAACATTTCTTGTATACCTACACTCTACACCAAAAATTCTACTTACGCATATATCTATTCCATATATATTTAGATTGTTTAATTTTAAATTCATTTTTGATGAAGAAATTTTGTCCTCTTCTAATTTTTCGAAATGTTTCCAATTCTATTAATACATTAAGAAATAATATAATGTATGTACTTCCCAGAAAAAGTCTTCAGTAATGTCTTCGGATTTCTGACACTGACATTATCTGTCAGTTACAAACAAATTAAATTTTCAACTATTTTCCATGGCCATTCTTTCGGCTGTAAAATTTATTATAACAGATTATTTTACATACTATATTTCTTCTATCTCTAAATCTATAGAATATATTGTAAAATATTTAAATGTATCAGAAAGAGAATTTATTTTTCTTTAATATTATCAAGAAAAAATTTCAAAAAATATTATTTAAAAGATTTTTTTTCAAGAATCTTCTACTTCCGGTTGTCCAATTGTTACCAAAACCTTTTCAGATCTTCCCATGAATGTCCGATTGGGAAATACGTAGTTAAAAAAATTTAAAGTCTTATAGTTTTTGAGTAACCGTCCTTCCAACATCCCACACACACACACACACATACACACACACATTCACACACACACACACAGACATCATCGTAAAAATGATAAAATCGGATTGTAGGGACCTTAAAACGTGCTTATTCAATAAAATCTGGATATGCGATTTTTAGCATGAATGCAATACCTCTCTTAGCGAGAGGTAACTAGACTAAAATCCGTTCAGTTTAATACAATGGCACCTTTGTTCTTACAAAACAAATTTGGATGATTTAAAATCATTTTTACCTCTCGCTAAGAGAGGTATTGGATTCATGCTAAAAATCGCATATCCAGATTTTATTGAATAAGCACGTTTTAAGGTCCCTACAATCCGATTTTAACATTTTTACGATGATGTCTGTGTGTGTGTGTGTGGATGTGTGTGTGTGTGTGGGATGTTGGAAGGACGGTTACTCAAAAACTATAAGACTTAAAATTTGTTTAACAACGTATTTCCCAATCGGACATTCATGGGAAGATCTGAAAAGGTTTTGGTAACAATTGGACAACCGGAAGTAGAAGATTCTTGAAAAAAAATCTTCTAAATATTATTTTTTGAAAATTTTTCTTGATAATATTAAAGAAAAATAAATTCTCTTTCTGATACATTTAAATATTTTTATACATATTTTATAGATTTAGAGATAAAACGAATATAATATATAAAATAATGTTGTAATTAATTTTACAACCGAAAGGATGCCATGAAAAATAGTTGCAAATTTAAATTATTTGTAACTGACAGATAAATGTCAGTGTCAGAAATAATGAGTAATGAAAGAAAAATGTATTTGGAGAATCCCTTAATTCTTGATCTGTGACTATTATGGAGATGACAAGTCTAGGTTGAAGGACTTAAATTTGTTTCAAACATTATGGGACAATGTACACCAGTACTGTACACTAGAGTAACTTTGAATTGCGAAAAAGCTATCAAATTCTTCTCAAGTAAGTTGTAAATATTGACAAAATTACACATCGATATAAGAATAATCGGAGTGCAATCTATCCGTCACTTTATTAAAGGGAATTAAGGTTATTTAGATATAACAAGTATGAAAAAATAAAATGTAAAAGAAGATATATAAGAATAGATGCACAATCCAGATATATACATTTTATACCGCCCAAAATTAATGTTTTTACTAGAAGAATATGAAGAGAAAGTAAACAACGTTGTTCGAATTGAAAATTGCAGTTACCAGCCTAATATTTATATATGGTAAACTCTACTTTGTAATTTATTGTAACATAATTTATGGTAAAATATCTTCATGTTGAGACATGCTATTATTGAATAATAAAGAAGTTTATACGTCATAGATTTATATGAATATATTATTTGTATTTATAAAAATATTCTTTGCTTTATGCATACAGCCAGGTAAAATATACGGCGAGAGGTTATGTGCTGGCCACATCAGATTTTTTTATGTTGGTTTATATGAATAAATAATAACACGCGCCCTGCTTTGAGACCTTGAGAACAAAAAAATATACCAAGTCGGTTACCTAAATAAAAATTGCCCCATTAGGAGACTATTTTATTGGTGCATCGTTATTTGAGAAAAAAAAAATGCATAGGTCAGTAGATATAGGGCAAAATATAAATTTTGCAGTTTTTTAATAACTTGTAAATGTGAAATAAATTTAAAAAATAATGAACAATTTTAATTTACTTAGAGAATAATTGAAGAGATCTTGGAAAAAAAATAGTCCGATTCCAAATATTGCAAATATGAGTTACATAGAGCGACATATATGGATGTCAAACATTTTGGATAAAACTATTTTTCGCAGAAAGTCTTAGAACTTATTACGTTTTAAATGTGTTAATAATTACTCGAAAGTTCAATCAAATTGCATTTATTCTTACTATACCAACGTTCGGTGCACCCTTGCACCTTCTTCAGGATCTACAACAATTATACAACAAAAATGTAATACATACAAAATAACACGGACATTATCACACTTATGATAAGATCTTACAGACTGTTACAATTCATGTACATAAAATATATTCGTAGAAAACATTCAGTTAATTTATTAAACATCGTACCAAAAATTCAATGAGCATACACACATCCATTAACTCTAAAAACGTCAACCGAATAATATGGAAAATAGCCGGAAATATCCTGTGTAAGAATTCTGGTACATCATTGATACGGACTCCTATTGGTCGTCTGTAGACCAATAATAATGTAGCAAATTTCAGGAATTTAAATAAAAAGTAAGGAAATTAATTAAACTCAGTTTGGCCTGAAATTTGCCTTTTCCTTTTCCAGTGCAAGAACTGATATTCAAGGACTTAACAGCGTATATTTTGATGTATTTCTGACATGTATCAATTTATAATATGCACTGTTTCAATGGTGAAGTTTTAGCACCATATGTGCTTTATGAAAATTAATTTCTTCATTATTTTTTATTTCCAAATACATTGAATATGAAGAAAAAATATATAATTAAATCGTGTAGAGAATAAAATGTTCCTTAATATTTATAATAACGTAAAATGATATTTAACTGCGCTTTTCAAGAAAACTGTTACGAATTTCAAATGAGGATACTTCCGGTTGAATAATTATAACCAAAATCTAATCAGCTCTTCAAATACGTGATTATTCATCATAAAATCAAAGACAATACCTTCCTTAACTAAAGATGACGGAAGATAAAAAATGGATTAAGGTTGTTTTTTCTAAGATATTGAATAGATAATATATTAAAATAGTGGAATAAATAAATACTATGATAAATAAATACTATGATAGAAAAGTATATATAATTAAATATGAAACTGAAACAATCTGATTTTGAATTTCACATTGAATATTTAATTGCATAATAAACGGTACTCATACCTGAAAACTTTTAATTGTTTATTGGCATTTCAGCTTTCAAAATTGAATAGCGGATTCAATTTCAATTGTTTACTTCACAAACAAAAACCAGAATTTATTATATTTGTTGTTGTATATGTAGGATAAACAAAACATGAAATTATAAATGAGCTATTATTTATGTATTGTGTGTAGTGTTCATATTTAAGAAATATGAAAAAAAAATGCATGCTCACGCCATTACAGATTACAGTTACGTTGTTAATTAATTTTACACGTTTATGACTACGCTTTGAAGTTCATAAGGTGACTAAGGTCTAAAGGAAATATTAATTTTGCACATGTGTGATTTTATAAAACAACAGCAATCAAAAACAGTCTTTTGATCAAAATTCTCCTAAATTTAAACTTAGAACGAACAATAAAACAAGTCAAAACAAACATATGAAAATTATGCTATATTTTACAATAAAATCATGTTTGTAAATATCGCAAAGAATTTCCTCTATTAAAGCGTTACACTTCATCAAAAGCAACTGCGTAATTACTTTATTACAAATTTATGTAATTAATTATAACATAATATAACGTATAATTACACGTAGCAAGTGTTTTATATGCTATACATATTGGTTGTTAACCAAAAATTGGTAATAACTATCAACTTTTACCGATTCAGTTATCTACATATGTGTAAAGGGAGATATTGTGACCACATCAAATTTCATATTTCTAGATATTTTTAGAAGAATACATTGTTAAATTTAACTTTTATCTATATGTGTGTCTGGCGCTGTAATAAATATATATTTTAATCTCTTCCTACCAGAAAAGAAGAGATTTTCTACTCAATCTATTAATATCTAATATCTATTGTGGGTAAATTTCTCGACTGTGATGTGGATTAGGTGTTAACAATTACTCGAAAGTTCATTCAAACAGCATTTATTCTTACTACCAAAGTTTTGGTGTACCCTTGCATCTTCTTTAGGATCTACAACGATTATGCAACAAAAATGTAATACATACAAAATAACATGGACATTATCACACTTACAGTAATATTTTACAAATTGTTACAATTCATGTACTCAAAATACATTCGTGCAAAACATTTATTTAATTTATTAAACATCGTATGAAAAAAAAATTCAAAAAGCATACACACATCCATTTGCTCTAAAAAACGACAACCAAATAATACAGAGAATAGCCGGGAATATTCTGGTGACATCATTGATACGGACCCCTATTGGTCGTCTGTACACCAATAATAATGTAGCAAGTTGTAGGAATTTAAATAAAATGTAAGAAAATTAATTAAACTCAGTTTGGCCTGAAATTTGCCTTTTCCTTTTCCAGTGCAAGAACTGATATTCAAGGACTTAACAGCGTTAATTTTGGTGTATTGGAAAAGTTCTTCTTCTAGTATATTCAAAAAAAATTATATTCACTGACGGTATTAGCGGCATTTCGTAAGGATATATGTAATATTAATATACCTATCATTTTAAATATTTAATTAACACTACAATAAGAATTTTTAAATGCACTTATTTCCCAGAAAAATCTTTCTGTAATGTTAATAAAACTGTTGATTCTTGACAGACATTTTGCATTTATCTGTCAATTATAAACATTTAAATATCTCAACTGGTTTCCATGGAGTTGTTTGGGCAGCGAGATTTATTACAACAAATTATTCTATTTCTAAATCAATAGAAGATATAATAAAAAAATTATATGTATCAGATTGAGAATTTAAAAATCTTTATTATTATATTAACATAAATTTTCAAAACATAATACTTAGAAGATTTTTTTTAAGAAACTACCACTTCCAGTTGTCCAAATTGTTACCAAAACCTATTCAACTTTTTCCATTAATGTTAGATTGAGGAATCCGTAGTTAAACAGGTCTTTAGTTGTATAGAATATGAGAAATCGTACCTACAACATCCTAATACACTCACACACACACACACACACACACACTCACACACACACACGGACATCACCGTAAAATGTTAGTTTATTAAAGAGATTCCGGTATACAAAGTAGCACTTTATAGTTGGCGTTAGAAAAATGAATTTTATTAGCAAAAAAAAAAACATGAAATTTAATATATTCTATCTTTATTTCTTTTATGTTCTTAGAGTTACCGTTTATCAAACGTCAGATTGTGGATAATCATCACTGTAGTTGTAATGAATACCTGTTGATTGAATTCGATCCATTAGTTTATTTAATCTTTGTAATTAATTACAACAAACTTATTTAGCGTTAAGTACTCTTTGTTTAGATTCTGCAGCAGCATACACGATCATTATTCTAAATAAAGGGAAACAGCTCTCATGTTCTCAAATTTCTAGGTCAAATCTACGTCACTACATTCATAACTCACCCTTTAAATTCTGAATCCAGTGAACAAACGAAGTAACGCCGGTAGTAAATTTTAAAGCAGGTCTTCTCTTTCATCTTTATGTCCTACAAGTTAAATTAATTTCCAGAGTGATATAATATTCCAAAGGCAACGGCTATAAATTCTGGATTGAAGCTATGCTATAGATCTCCAAGGAAACGCTATCGCATATCCTATGTTTTTGAAGGAAGTAGTTGATTCCGACAAAAAGCTGATATAACATACTTGGACTGATATCGCTGGCGTTTGGCCAATTTAAATGAAGCGATAAAACGGAGACTGGAACCCTCAAAAATATGTGTTTGTAAGTTTTGGGGGCCAATTTCGTGTTTTCAATATGCACTCCAAGGAGAACAATCGAATATTTTATCCGAAGGACAATGTTTACAGATCTGAAGCTATTTTTGGAAGTGGAGGACGTTTGGAAAATAAATAACAAAAAGCTTACTGGCATTTTTTTCTTCACAGCCATAATATACCATTTATGGGAAATTTAACATTTTTTATATATAGTATTCTTCACGTAACAGTGACAATGTGTAATAATATTTCGATTATAGGTAATTCAATTCAACCTATAATCTGTGCTAACACCTATTAGGAAACTATATATATACTAGGAAGGTAGTCTTTGGTCAAAAAATTCTATGGTGAGTTTTTAATAATTAAACACGTTTTGGGATCCCTAGAATACGAATATACTATTTTTACGATGATGTCTATTTGTGTGTGTGTGTGTGCGTGTGTGTTTGTGTGTAGTGTGCGTGTGTGTGTATGCGTGTGTGTATGTGTGTGTATGTGTGTGTGGATGTTGGAAGTACGATTTCTCAAATTTTATAAGACTAACGACCTGTGTAACTACGAGTTCCTCAATCTAATAGTAATGGGAAGAGTTGAATAGGTTCTGGTAACAATTGGACAACAGAAAGTAGTAGTATTTTAACAAAAATCATCTAAATATTGTTTTTTTGAAAATTGATGTTATTTATATATTTATAAAAAATATCTAAATATAAAGAATAGATGTAATTAAATTTTTTGTGTGTACGAGAAACGTTAAATACAATCTTTATACAGGGTGTATCACGGAAAGTGGAACATATGCGTTTAGCATGGGAAATTAGTTTTTCCGTGCGCATTGCTCCTCTAATAATTTTAGACAAAAAATATAAAAAAAAAATTGAAAATTCACGGGATTACAATTTAATAGTATTAGCCATGGAATTAGAAACAAGAGACGAACAAAACCGTAACGTTTTATACATCAAATTATTAGTATTTATTTTGACAATCATTATTCTGACACTGACGTAATAAAACGTTACGCTTTTGTTAGTTTCTTTTTTCTAATTCCATGGCTAATACTATTAAATTGTATATCCGTGAATTTTCAAATTTTATTTCTGCAGTTTGATTGATTCGGCTGTAGAACATTTTTTTGTTTTTCCAAACTTCTCCTTACACTTTTATCATTTAATTTATAGAGACGAGGTACCACAGATCAGTTTCTTTTTTAATCACTTACTACCGTTATACGACACTTTTTTCATAACCACCCTAGTAGTCAAACTAGGGTTTTAGATTTAGAATGAATTTTCATTTATACAGATTTACATATATTCCTTCTTATGAATTTTATTATAATTTCATCAATGACAGGGACTCATGCATAACTAATTATTGGTTAAACAACAACAAATGATGTGTTTGCGAAACAAAATAAACTATTACCATATTTATTTACATTTAATTTTATTTGTAAACAACAAATTGAAAACAAATTAATATAAATTTCAAATCTGGATTACATTTACCCATATTTTACATATGTATATTAATTAATAATTAATGAAAAATGCGTAGGAGTAAAATGATTTGTAAACGACAAATTTTATCTCCACAAAAATAATACTTTATCCAACAAGCTTATGATTAATTTTAAAGATAAATTCCACTAATAACCCAATTTATAAACATTCAAATCTCGAGCTGGTATAGCAAACAACATTTAATAATCTCATCATTATTATTGTCGCTCATATTTAAATTTATACACTATAATACTTCAGGGTTAATTATTGTCAAGACTGACCTAAAACTAGCGAGCATTGCGGAAATGAAGTGTATGCAACTCGATAAAAGGTCGCATTATAGTATTGTGAAATAGTGAATAGAATTTATAATGCAGGAATTACGTTTAACGCTTTTCGAAACAATGAACTATGGTCCGTTTTTAAACTAAATCCCAGTATTTTAATCTCTGATTAAGCTGTAGATTAAGAGTCAGTTAAATGAATAATGTTGCAGGGATAAATTGAATTTTGGCCAAAAATGAGTTTGATATGGCAACGGATTCGTCTTCTCCATAACTTGGTGTGTTCACGTATCAAAACTTTAACAAATTCTTAATTATATTTACATTTAAAATATCAGGTTAGTTTCAAATCCCGATAAATCCACAACCGGTTGGAATCTAATGCCAGTAAATCCAAATTAGCCAATCAGAACAGCAGTTTGGAAGTCACGTGGTCCTATTGGGTATACATTTTGTTTAAAATAATTGACGTACAATTGTTGTTTCTTTGCAATAATTTAAAAAGGAATTAGTACTCATTGGATTTATTAACTATCAAATTTTCAAATAATTTATAATAATTAAATAAATACAGAATGTAGGGGCGCACATTCAATTTGAAAATCTGGTGTTTAGAGCCTAATAAAGACAAACTTAAATATGTTAATGTCCTATAGAAAATGAAATTTTATAGACAAAAAAATATACCTACACTGTACGCAGTTTAGTTTTACGAATTTAAATCTTTGTTTTAAATAATTTTTGATATATATTCAAACTACGACTATGTTTTTATTTAAATGTGAAAATAATTAGTATAGATCGTAGTTCCATTTGAATATCACAGTTTCATGATCAAACCATGCGCATGTGCTCAGGTAGACATAGAAAAAACGGCCGATTCCATCCGGGAAATCTTACTTTCCGTGACCTACTTGTCTCAAGTCCAAGGCGTTGCGGGTTTTCATCAATGAAGTCGTTCATGATGTTCGGTCTTCTTTTTCCCAAAAGCAAACGTCATTTGGTCGCGATCTGACGTGTCTGCTAAATTTAGATCTATGGTGAAAGATGGTCGTGCAAGGAAAGTTTTAATAACTTCCAAAGTAAAGAATATTTGATGGAAAATGAATGAAAGTTTATTCCATTTCATCATGAAAACTACGATACGAAGTACGAATATATTTCTTTCCATTTTTACTTACGTCGTATAATATTTAATTTAAGTTTAATATTTTTCGCCTTTATAAAAGTACCAACAGAAATTGAAAAATTTAATAACGAGAATATGTTTAGGTAAATGGAAGAATATAGCAAGAAAAATTGTTTCAGTTTTTTGTAGGTATTAATTTATTCATTATTAATTGATTTTGAAAACTATATCTAATTTTTTCAATGTTCGCTGATGCAGAAGAAATAAATTAAAATTACTTTGTTTACACTTATGTCCTAATTAACGTTCAAACTTGTTTACACCAAAGCCAAAATAAATCTTCAATTTTAACATTTTGTGCTTTTGACGTTAACCGATTATTCATGTTATTAATTTCTTTCTGTGCTTTTTCCAAAATAAACAAAATTGATTTTGTAGAAATTGCACGGTCATCGTATTATGAATGAAATTTCTAAAGTTGAAATTTAGTAGGAGTATATTTTCCTAATATATTTGTCTAGGTAATTCTACATCTACAACAAATGACTATATAACACTTAAATATAGCCAACTACTAAAGATTGATTATCATTTCTAATTTTCTTTTCGTTTCACTTGTATTTAGAGTAGAAAAATTAATTTAAAAAAAGAAAATTTATTATATTTAAATAATAATTAATAATTTATGAATTACAATATTGAATATTGTCAGGGCCAGATTACCCAATAGGCTGACTAGGCCATAGCATAGGGCGCACAGATTCCTCTTTTGTACGTCCATATGAAGAGTTGTATAGATTTTGATTTTGATTGGTTAATCGGAAGTACCCTATTTTGAAGATTTTAACAGTTTTTATTGTAAAAAACGCTGTTAAATATCATATTTTTACCTTTTATGTTATTATAAATAAAAGAATATGTTATTGTCTATTCGATCTAATTATATTTTTTTCTTCATATCAATGAATTTAGAGATAAAGAATTATAAACAAATATCTTGCAACCAAATGCTGCTAAAAGCTGCACCATGCAAATAGTTAGAATATTCAAATATTACTAATTGACAGATGTCAGTTTCAAATATAATTTACATAATATCTTTGTGAAATGATTTTATTGGAAATGGAAAATAATTTAAGGTGGCAAAACAAATCATATAAGGTAATTCAACAGATTATAGTCATAAGCCAATTCAGCAGATTATTATGTTATAAATATAATGCTACTTCTTATTTTAAGAAACATACTGTTCTTTTTAGTTCAGTTCAGTTCAGTACGAGGTAAGATCAGTTCATTTCTCCCATTCTCCCCTAAAAAGAAAACGCCATAGAATAGTTTGCAAAAAAAATTAAATTTATACAAAATACGTAGAATTGACGGAAGGTATTGTGCTGGCCACATCATATTTTTTATATTTACGTATTGTATTTCAAAACAATTTCAGATTTTATCCTGTGGTGGTGACCGCGACCCCGGAACTTAGGACTTTAACATGTAAAATCAGATTTTCGTAATTTCCTGCTTCCCTAATTATTTTAGGTAAAAAAGCTTCAAATAAAATCAATAAGCAAACTTAATTTTGTATGCCTCGTAAAGTCAAAAATTAGGTATGAAAATGTCGAAAATCACCGCAAAATAGCTATAGCCATAACAAAAAATTAACAAATGTTAACGATTTATCTGTCAAGCTGGGTTAATTTAATTTCATTATTATTTGTAAAATCTGTTCATGTGAATAAATATCAATTTAAATTAATAGATAATTTTTAATTGAAACAGAAATTAGAAATAATATCTAATAAAAACAAATTACCCTAACGTGACAGATAAACCGTTAGACATTTGTTATTTATTTTGTCTCAATTCCATGGCTATTGCTATTTTTGAGGTGATTTTCGACATTTTCATACCACTTCTGCCATTACAAGGCATACAAAATTAATGTTGCTTATTGGTTCATATGCAATTTTAGCATTTCTACCTAAAATAATTAGGGAAGCAGGAAATTAAGAAAGTATGATTTTACATGTTAACGTGCTATGTTCCGGGTCGCAGTCACCATCCTGTATATTGTTTTGCATATTTTATTAGAAAGTCAAACAAGAATGATAGACGTATGCATTCACATTGCGTTACAAATATTGCAAGAAATGAAAAGAGATGAATATAAACTGTGTGACAGCTATTGTTTCCGCAAAATGTTGATGCTGCATATATATCTTGTGAAACTGTACAAGAAAAGAAAATCTTTTAATATTTCTCCTGTCGTGTGTTGGTTATGAAGTGTCGTGGATATGTTGTTTCTGCTCATTATTAATTATCGTAGATTTGGCGTGATTTCTTTTCAGCTCACGTCGCTGAACGCAATAGATTCACGTTCAGGACACGACTCGAGTCATATCGTACCGTCTGCAGTTTCCAGCTTGACATATTTCTCTACGGCGGAATAATCAAAACGAAAAGTGACAAATGTTCAGCAGACCTGAACGTTTCTCTTAGCGGAAGGTGAACGGTTCAGATAGCTGCTGTCACAAATGTATTATTCTTTTTAACGTGACGTGTTTAATAGGTTACTATCCGGTGTTCAAATCTGATTCTTTTTATAATGAAACCGTATAAATTATGCGGTGGTCATATTTTTAAAATGTTACGCAGGATATATCAACGATTCAGAAATTAATCTTGAAAAGCAGCACTTTAAATACATGTACAGTCAGGGACACGAATGAAGAGCTACGGAAAGAATGTTAACACGAATCCCTATCAAAAATATGCGTTCCGTTCAAATACAGTTAATTTACGTTTCGCTTCAGGACCGGATTTAGGGGTGGGCGATGTGGGCGACGGCCCACTCCAAAGTTTGCAAGGGGCGGCAATTTACAATATATATATATAGACATAGCATTTAATTCATTTTCATTTTTATTTAACTTAAAAAATATTAGTACCATGGACTCAAAAATATTCAGAAATAATATTAATATATGTACAATGTGTTAAAAGAAAACTCAGAGTAGGCTATGAAGGAAGAAACTTATCTGATCATTATTCAATTCAAAAGTCAAGTTGTCAAAAATTGATATTGAAATGTAATGGTAAGGAGAAAATATAATAAAGGAAACAGTATATTGTCATTTGCCGTTTTCTAATTTAATTCCATTTCTAAAAAAATATTTTGACAATATCTTGTATCAAATTGACATTTAATTAAATACTTTTAAACTGACATACGTTTCTTTGTTCATAGCCTACTCCAAGTTAGGTTTTTTTAAACACACTATATATAGGGCGTTCATTTAAATGGGCCACCACCCCTATCTCGAGAATTATAAGAGATACAAAAACGGCTAAATGGGTCAATAATTTTTATTTTACAAGACAAATTTAAAGAAAAGAATTTTTTCGATCAAAAGTTTTAAAAATATGGGACCTAACTTTTTTATTTTAAATGAGAATATATATTCTTATTTGCTCATTCGTTAGATAATTTAATTCTGAATAATATATTTTTATACCTTTACATAACGATTTTTCGAGAAAAATGAATGTAAAGTTTTAGATCTTGCCCACCCCAACATTTGTTGTAGATTCGGCCCTGTTTCGTTTAGCTAATAAAACATATGAAGAGCAAGGGAGAAAGAAGATGAATGTCACAAAATGTGTTTTTATTTGAAATCATCACTAAAGTGCATAAAAATCGTCATTAAAAGTTCAGAAATCGGCACTAAAGTAATCCATTATACGACGATTTCTTATACATATGTAGTGTTGCCAACCTCATGCTAATTATTGTACATGTAAGATAATTTGAGCAAGAATAATGTACAAAAGTAAATTTGTATGTAAAATCACAAAAAAAATATGTGGAAGAAGAACGAACTAAATAATTCGGATGAATAAGTTTGAGATAAAGACACGTGTAAGCTCCATTTCTAGCTAACGTTGTTGAAAACAAAACACACGCTGTTTCCCCAAGCCTTCTACTAAAGGGTTTTCCAATAAGAGGTGTTATTTTGAATAGCCCGCTATTTCGGTAGATGTCGCTTTTGAAGCTGTCATTTTTTGACATTTGACAAGTAGAAACTACGCCATTAATAAAAATGGAACGATACACGCTTCGACAACGCAATGAAATTATTAAAATTCACTATAAAAATGGTGAAAATTTGGCAGAGACGGTTTGTAAAACTCGACAATTTTTGGGTCGTCGTGAAGCACCTTGTCGGACCGCAATACAGAAATTGGTGGAAAAATTCGAGCTGTTGGGACAAGTTAGTGATGTGAAAAATAAAACCCGTGCACGTCGCTCAAGAACAGCCGAGAATATTGCTGCTGTAGCCGAAAGTGTTGAAGAAAACCCAGGTTTGTCCATTCCTCGTCGTTCTTTGGAATTAGGCATTCCACAAACGTCATTACACCGTATTTTGCATAAAGATTTGGGTCTTAAGGCTTATAAAGTCCAGTTAACACAAGAACTCAAGCCGGCCGATCATCAAGCAACGAAACCATTGATCTTTTACGGGAAAAGTTTCCGGACCGTGTTATCTCTCGAAGAGGTGATCACAATTGGCCACCGAGATCTTGTGATTTAACACCTTGCGACTTGTTTCTTTGGGGCCACGTGAAAGAGAAGGTCTACGCCAACTGCCCAGCGTCGACTCAAGACCTCAAAGATGGAATTCGTGAGGCTATCGAGGACATAGGACAGCCACTTTGCGATTTGGTTATGGAAAATTTCATGAAAAGGATATTGTCCTGTCAGCGTGGTCGTGGTGGTCATTTGCCTGATGTTATATTCCACTATTAACGGCATACCTTCCTCTTTATAATGAAATAAACATCCGATCATTTATATTAAAAAATGGCATTTTTCTTTGAATATCAAAATAACACCTCTTATTGGAAAACCCTTTATAACTGACGTAAATGTCACTATTGTTGCATCATCCAATTCGCAAGTGTTGCCAACCTGTGAATTATTTATTAAATAACTCATAATTATTTTTAACGACGTTTATGGAATATTCCGAAATAAGCATTTATTTTCCTTGCCCCTCAGCTCAAAACACTTGTCCCGCATGTAAAATGAAACTAGAATGGAGAGAATGCAAAACATCAAGAAACAAGAGAAAGTGAGAAATTCATTGTTGTATATGGAGTGTTAAATTCCGAGGAATTTTGTAATAAAATGTCCGACCTCGTGTCTTCATCTGCATTTGGCATTCTTCTAAAAGATGTCGGATTCATTTTAATTGAATTGCATTCCATTTCACGCTTTCCATTTATTTATCCGTTTCAGGAAATAAGTGGAAAGAATTTCAGACATTTTAAAAGAAGCTATTTTCAGCTTAAGATAAAATGGCTGATAATAATCAGTTTTCTTGGAGAATATTAAATTTGCCAGATTTTCAAAAGAAATTTTTTAATTATCCTGCCGAAAAAGTTCTGGAACAATTTCCAACGTAAGGAATGCTACTAATTTTTTGTTTTCATACATGATAATAAATATAAAAATTTGGAACCCTGACAACTTTCTTTGTTATCTCTGTATCCATGATATTCTCCCCTCATTAAGTATCAAATTTATTTGGATCGAACAAAAATAATCATGTGATAATTTGTTGTTACCTTGAGTGTCGCTGATATTGGCTCATTAAACTAAAAAGGAAATTCAAATGTCACAGGTAGAACTGTTTGTTGTTCTACCTGTATTTATTTAAAGTAAGAACAATCGATACCTAAGTAAATACTACTAATAGAAACGTAATGCTGTAATTGCTAACACATTTTATGTATTTACTTAATTTTCTTTAAAGCTAGTTATTTACAGGTATTTAATTAAATATACATACAAATATACAATACATACTTCTTTATCAAGATGCTTTTCTAGGTTTATTCATTGTATTATGAAAAATTAATATAATTTATCTTTGTTAAATATTTTTTCGTTACTCAATATTTCTTCGTGCTTGTTGTAATTATTTACTTGACAATAATTACTAGTCCAAACCAATGTGATCAATAAATATATAGTAAACGATTGATTATCTAATTTAAAGTAAGAAAATAATTGAAAAAATAAGAACGCAATTACTTTTCCATAAAAATGATATTTAGAGATTAAAGATTCGATGAGTGGAAAAATACAGACAATATTAATTTTATCTGAAATTCCACCTTCAATAATACCAAATACATTTTTTTCTTCAAGCGTATTATAATATTCATATCATGCGTCTGTACATTAAATGTAAATTAAGTTAGAATTTGATTTCTTGTTTTAAACAAATATTTTCAACACAAATTTAATTTTCTGGCATTCATTATGTAACTGTTTAATTATACAGGTCAATATTGAGGCAGAGAAGTAGCTCATTATAAGACTAATTACGTAGACTCGTAAAGTAAGATTTTACAGAACTAATAACTTTCGGTGACTCGATTAAAGATAATCCTACATTTGTTCATAACTTTGGAGAAATAATAATTATTTGTTTAACAAGACAAAAACCTACAGATTCAATGTGGAGCCGGCATTTTTTTTATTAACTATGACATGTTATCGTGTAAACACAATTTTTTTTTCGCTTAATATTAATTGTGTGATTATTCTCAATATTTTAAATATTATTATTAGAGTTGCTATGTAAAAATAAATTTGAATGATTTTAATGATAGTTACAAGGCAGCAAAATTATATTTTCTCTGCCGGCGAAAAAATATTATATTGTATTATTAGGAGTAGAAGTGATACTTTGTGTAGCGAGAGTGGAAGTTTGCACGCGAGGCACATAAAAACATATAATATTTTTTCTTCAAACGTAGATATTTAAATAAAAAGATCTAATACTGACGTTACATTTTTCGTAAATTACGTTTGCGATTTCAATTGCCCTGTAGCTATGGATACTTATTTGTTCACTTTTTGTTATAAACATTGAAGTGAAAATTTTCATGTTTTGACGTTTAAATAAAAATTGTGCAATTTTATATCTTCCTTGTGTGCAATTATGTCGGAATTTGAAGTATTATAATGTACGCCCCCTGAAGTTGTTCAATTGGATGGAAATCTAACAGTGTGACTGAAAGATATGTCCAGGAATCACTGCAAAATAATATAAACTTTTCTTATTATTTTAATTCTAAGTATTCTTATGTTAATTACCGGCCCTGTAATTGTAATCTGTAAGTCTGCTATTCTTTAATATATTATTTCCTCAAAAGTAAACTCTGTTTATATTTCAATTCATAGGTTATTTATTTAAATTTGACAGCTATTGATGGTATTTAGTAACTTTATTCTTAGGCTATCTAGTGTGTTATAGTGACATTTAGGGCGATATTACAGGTTTCTTTTATACAAGTTACTTCTCATTCGTTAATTCTATATAATTTCTATGGATATTTATTTATTTTGTTTCTACCATGTGAAACAAGTCACAAAAGATGCTACTGTTATGACGTTTGAAGAAAAACATATATATCATTATTCAACTCATACCACGTATCATGAAATAACTGGACTTTTTGCAATTATTATTTTAATATTCTAGTATATCACTTTTTTACCTCTCGCTAAGAGAGGTATTGCATTCATGCTAAAAATCGCATATCCAGATTTTATTGAATAAGCACGTTTTAAGGTCCCTACAATCCGATTTTAACATTTTTACGATGATGTCTGTGTGTGTGTGTGTGTGTGTGGATGTGTGTGTGTATGTGTGTATGTGTGTGTGTGGGATGTTGGAAGGACGGTTACTCAAAAACTATAAGACTTAAAATTTGTTTAACAACGTATTTCCCAATCGGACATTCATGGGAAGATCTGAAAAGGTTTTGGTAATAATTGGACAACCGGAAGTAGAAGATTCTTGAAAAAAAATCTTCTAAATATTATTTTTTGAAAATTTTTCGTGGTAATATTAAAGAAAATTAAATTCTCTATCTGATACATTTAAATATTTTATTATATATTCCATAGATTTAGAGATAAAAGAAGTATAATATATAAAATAATCTGTTGTAATAAATTTGACAGCCGAAAGAATGCCATGAAAAATAGTTGATAATTTAAATTATTTGTAACTGACAGATAAATGTCAGTGTCAGAAATAATGAGTAATAAATTAAAAATGTACTTGGAGAATCCCTTAGTTCTTGATCTGTGACTATTATGGAGATGACAAGTCTAGGTTGAAGGACTTAAATTTGTTTCAAACATTATGGGACAATGTACACCAGTACTATAGACTAGAGTAACTTTGAATTGCGAAAAAGCTATCAAATTCTTCTCAAGTAAGTTGTAAATATTGACAAAATCGGAGTGCAATCTATCCGTCACTTTATTAAAGGGAATTAAGGTTATTTAGATATAACAAGTATGAAAAAATAAAATGTAAAAGAAGATATATAAGAATAGATGCACAATCCAGATATATACATTTTAGACCGCCCAAAATTAATGTTTTTACTAGAAGAATATGAAGAGAAAGTAAACAAAGTTGTTCGAATTGAAAATTGCTGTTACCAGCCTAATATTTATATATGGTAAACTCTACTTTGTAATTTATTGTAACATAATTTATGGTAAAATATCTTCATGTTGAGACATGCTATTATTGAATAATAAAGTAGTTTATACGTCATAGATTTATATGAATATATTATTTGTATTTATAAAAATAATCTTTGCTTTATGCATACAGCCAGGTAAAATATACGGCGAGAGGTTATGTGCTGGCCACATCAGATTTTTAATTTTGTTGTTTGTTTAGGAAAAATGAGATAATTCATTATTCCCGGATTAAAAATTATTTAGAATAAACTTTTGCTTTACGGAGAAACTTTTTGCTAAAAGAGCAAAATAACTTTCAATTCGCACTTATACCGTCTCCCGTTTCTATTGCTCTCTGAAAAGAAATTCAATATCAGCATTATTGCTTTTTGTTTCAGGCTATATGGTATCGAATTTAAATTTGAAAATATTGAAAAAATCTGCTGAATATGATATTTCAAATAAAAATGAAATATATGGATGTGAACTAGATTTAAAAATACAATTTCTGCAATTAATTAACGTAAAATGATAACTCCGTGTTTCCAGTTTTCTAAACATAGTTGCATGCTTTTATTTAATTAACAAATAATATGTTCATATACATCGTTTTATTTTGCAGGCTATATGGAATTAAAAACAATTATCTTAATATGTTATTATGTACATATTAGCAAACTTTTTTAAATTCATTATGTAAGTAATGTAAATGAATATGAAAATTCGTTTGAAATGAAAGCATGGAATAATATTGATTTTAATTAAATTAAAAATTAGTCTAATTTATTTAACATAACATAACAATCACGAGTTTAATCAAAAATACTTGAATGTTTTTAAAATACATAATTTTCGGCAATTAAATTCCACATTCGTGATAAAAAATAGATATTCAGTACCTTGATACATAAATAACTATTGTCTATAAATTGTGTATTATTTTATTAGGCTCAACGGAAAGATAAAAAACTCTCGTATATATTGTTTTTCATTATAACTGTAAAGAATCAAAATATTAATTATTTCCCCAAATCCTAGAATATGAGTATTTAAACAAAAATCTGATGTGGCCAGTACATGACCTCCCGTCAAAATAATGTTTAAAATAGCAGTGAGCTTTAAGTGAAGTATCACTTCCGGATCGTTTGTAAACAAAATCTAATTCCAATGAATATATAAGTCTGTAATACGAAATTTTGGATTATATTTTATTATATTTTTCCTCGAAAATATGTTAAGAGCTCCAAATTAAATACCACTTCCGGTTTATAATATATAGTCCAAATCTAATATGTTGTTTCAAATTATATACGAATTTGAAAGTCCAAATTTGAGAAGTTTTGGGTCATATTTTAATATATTTGTTCAAGATAATCTGTTCAGAGCTTCCAGTAAAGTACCACTTCCGGTTTATCAATTTTAGAAGAAATCTAATAACAAAAGTCGTAAATACCAAATTTGAATAGTTTTAGTTTATATGATAATATATTTTTCAAGAAAATCTGTTCAGAGCTTCAAATAAAGTATCACTTCCGGTTTATCAATTTTACTCAAAATCTAATATGTTAATCCCCTTCATATAAAAGTCTTAAATACTAAAATTGAAAAGTTTTGGATTATATTTTAATATAGTTTTTCATCAAAAACTGTAATGGGCTCCAAGTAAAATATCACTTCCGGTCGCCCAATATTACCCAAAATCTAATCAACCCTTTATATGAATGCAGAAAGCTTAAATACGGAAAATAGAAAAAAAATCGTCACATACTCACAGGCATCATTGTAAAAATAGTAAAACGTGTTGTGGGGACCCTAATTCGTGCTTATTCACTGAAAACTCAATACCGAATTTTTGGACCGAAAACATTACCTCTCTTACCTACGGTATGGCGGGAGGTAATAAAATTGAATAATGTTCTACTTCTGAAAACCATTATTGTAGGAGAAAATGTTTAACAACATTGAGGTTTTACTAAAAAGAAGTATTTATTATGAAAAAAGGAGAAAATAAAAATTTGTAAAATTATTTTGAAATAAACAACTGACTGTTGTTAGATTTCATGTTTGAATAAATAAACAAATGAATTATATATTTTTATGTCCACAACTACAAATAATATTCACCAACATGTAAGTACACTACACATCAAAATAACAAAATATTCTACTTACAATTATTCATAAATTCAACCCTACGTGACGAATTGTTTATTTATTGTTTAAAATAAACACACGAATGCTACATTTTGATTATATCTACCACATACAATATTAACTATAAAGTGTTCTACACGAAAATACTGAAAACTCCTACAACAAATTGACTAAAACTTACAGCTGAGCTCAATATTTTCAGGAAATTCTAACCCTTCGAACAAAACGTGGAGAACTTTCCTACTGATAGCGTGGAAATGTTTTCCAATAACCTATGAAGCTAACTCATTATTTATTACGTCAGGTGATCACGTGGTGTATGACCCTCAAGACAATTGAACATATATATATTTGTTTATTAAGCCACCCGTAAAAAACGTAGTAAATATTTAATCGGAATAAATTTAATGTCACGTGCCAAATATTGAGTGAACCCGTGAGTTTCAGACTTTCAGACGTCATGGGAACGTGGCTGAAAATTTCAAGGAATAAATGAAGATCTGAGCTTGACAAACAAGACAATTGAGATGGGAATAATAGAGAAGTAAATGAGAAAGATTGAATTAATTCAGGAAAGCTCAGATTTTTTACCTCTCACAAAGAGAGGTATTGAATTCATGCTAAAAATCTCATATCCAGATTTCAATGAATAAGCACGTTTTAAGGTCCCTAGAATCCGATTATAACATTTTTACGATGATGTCTGTGTGTGTGTGAGTGGGTGGGTGTGTATGTGTGTGGGTGTGTGTGTCTGTGTGTGTGTGTGTGTGTGTGTGGATGTGTGTTAGGTAGTTGGAGGTACGATTTCTCAAATTATATAAGACTAAAGACCTGTGTAACTACGAATTCCTCAATCGAACAGTAATGGGAAGAGTTGAATAGCTTCTTGTAACAATTGGACAACCGGAAGTGGTAGTTTATAAAAAAAATTCTAAATATTATTTTTTGAAAATTTGTTACTACAAATAATAAAGATAATTAAATTCTCAATCTGATACATATATTTTTTTATTATATCTCGTATAGGTTTGGAGATATAGTATATAATAATATACAATAATCTGTTGTAATAAATCTCGTTGCCCAAAAAACAGTTGCGATATTTATATTTTTGTAATTGACAAATAAATGCAAAATGTTAGTGTCAGATTTTTCTGGGAGGTATGAGTACATTTAATATATATTATTGTATTATTAATTAAATATGTATTTAAATTATAGGTATGTTAATATTACATATATCCTTACGAAATACCGCTAATACCGTCAATGAATTTGAAGAATTTTGAGCATATTAACGTTATACGCATGGCTATGAATAAAGTTAATATTTCCGAAATTAAGTGAACTTACGTTACAGCGATAGTTGTCAAAAGCGAGCATTGTTTTAAAATGCATGTCGTAACTTACGTAACTTATGTATCGGATGTATAGGAGATCGAGACGAAGTTATATGGTAAGGAACTTAATATACATAGTTTCAGCATTAATACAGGCATGTATTTAAATAATAAAAAAAAAAATATTATCACGGCATATTACCCATTGCTAGATGTGCTAATTTGCTTTGTACACAGATTTCGGTAAAGATTATGTCATATTCGTATCGTGCGGGCGTTTACCAAGCGTAGCCTCACGGGCGCTCATTTTGTGTCATTTAAAATTCGAAATATTTGACGTTGGTAGGGTTTGAATCCGGTTCCCGAGATTCGCGACCAGACACTCACGCACGCGACCAGGAGACCCCCAAAGGTATATGTATATAAATTAATAAAAATTAAATAGCGGGAGCTATTGTCTTGGTCACAACAGATTTTTGTAAATTGACAAAATGAATAAATAATGCCATGGTATAAATATTAAATTACGGAAGACAATAAAATGTCGAAATTACAAACTGCCTGTAATTGAACGTTCTGACGTCACATTCTTCTATTCCAATGTTGTAATCTAAATTAGATCCAAAGCTTTAAATCAAGCTCTTTTCACCAATTACTCGTTTTAACGCTTTTCAATCATGGAAGAAACAAAAAATACGCGACAGCTAACTGACAATATGGCAGACACTGATATCTCACGTAAATTGAAACCAACGTAAAACAGAGAATAACGTTTCGGAAAATTTTCAGCTGAAAAACTCTTCAATTTGCTGTAATCCTAAACGCTTTATAAATATTTATTGAAAATTGAAATTGCTTTTTCAATAAAATTTTCACAATAGGGAAAAATTTCAATGAAACAAGCGACAATGTAATTTTCATTGTCTATTCATACTGTTCGATTATTTATAGTACTTGCAAAATTATTGTAATTAAATTCAATATCATTTTATTTTTAGAATTAAAAGAAACATTTTCTAAACAAAGGTCCTATGTATGTTTCTTTAATGTGTAATTACAGAAATCAAATAGAAGAATCAGATAATCAATAGTAATTCCATTTATTCTAGAACTTTCGTCATATTAATAATTCTAACTTTATATTAGTCATTATTTGCTTAAGGCTGAACATTTCACTACTGCCGAGACAAAAGCTAATATGTACAAAATTTCCATTTCGAGTTATATGTATTTAAAGAATAGTGCTACATATAAAATCGTTTTTTACCTTCCGTCACCTTTAGGTAAGGAAGATATTGTCTTTGGTCAAAAAAATCGATAGTGAGTTTCTAATGAATAAGCACGTTTTGGGTCCCTAGAATACGAATTTACTATTTTTATGATGATGTATGTATACAGGGTGTTATATTTTAGTGGACCCAGCAAATATCTCGCTTATTTATTAAGTTAGTAATTTCTTTCATATAACATGATTTATACAGCAAAATGTAAGCTATTTGATAACGGCGGCACATTCATGATACCATTTTCGGTTTATTAGTAATTAATATCAACTTTGAAATTTCAAATGGAACATATTTTTTTACAAATTTGAAACGTACATCAAATTTGCTTTACAATCATGTAAAATAATCCATATGTTACATTATTAAAAAGTAAAATGGCGGGCACTTTTTTATACTAGTCGAAAAGAGAATAGTGAGCCATGACTATGGCTTGAAATAAAACAATTAACTAAAACAATAATTGTAACACGGTAAATGTCAACCTGTAAATACTCAGTAATAATTTACCTCCACGCGCACCACACAAACACACTTTTACTCCGAATAACACATTATATTTTTTCTTCAAACGTAGATATTTAAAAAAAAATATCTACAATAATTAAAAACATTTTACATTAAGTGCGTTTGCGATTTCAATTGTCCTGTAGCTATGGATACTTATTTGTTCACTATTTGTTATAAACATTAAAGTGATTTTTTTTTTAAGTTTTGACATTTAAATAAAAACTGTGCAATTTTATATCTTCCTTGTGTGCAATAATGTCGGAATTTGAAGTATTATAATGTACGCCACCTGAAGTTGTTCAATTGGATGGAAATCTAACAGTGTGGCTGAAAGATATGTTCAGGAATCACTGAAAAACAATATAAACTTTTCTTATCACCTTAATTCTAAGTATTCATATGTTCATTACCGTCCCTGTAATTGTGATCTGTAAGTCTGCTATTCTTTAATATGTTATTTCCTCAAAAATAAACTAAAATATATTTCAATTCATAGGTTATTTATTTAAATTAGACAGCTCTATTGATGGTATTTAGTAACTTTATTCTTTGATTATCTAGTGTGTTATAGTGACATTTAGGGCGATAATACAGGTTTCTTTTATACAAGTTACTTCTTATTCCTTGATTATTTATTGTTTCTATGGATATTAATTTATTTCATTTCTACGCCGGCGGCGTAGAAATTAACTACTTCTGCTCCGGCGGCGTAGAAATTAAACCTTGTGAATCAAGTCACAAAAGATGCTACTTTTATGACGTTCGAAGAAAAAATTATGTACATTGAGGCTCCAATTTTGATCCAAAATCAAAAATGACTTACATCCTTTTGTCCCGGCTGTAGCATTTTTTTACTGTTGCAGGTACATATATAATAAAAAAATACTTATGTATATTTTGTAAATAGTATCATTTTAATCACTTTGAATATTTTTGTAGCAACTTTCAAATAAAGTTTTCTTCGTAAAGTAATTTATGATTGAAGACTTAAACAAATTGAATTTTATACTGTTAACAAAGTTATATTTCCGTAATTATGTTAAAGGAGTTTGAAAACAGAAGGTTCTGCAACGCATTAGGCAAATATACAGTTCATTTGTGTTTGCGTTTCACGTTTGCCTGTATTGTTTCACATGCAAGTTGGACATTATATTACGTTTTGTAGTCCTTCATTATTAATTATTTGGGTATGGCTCACATAAACATTAAATAGTTAATCATTTAACAGGTAAACGTTTTAAAATTTATAATTATGGGGATCCAGAATTCAAATTGGGATTTGAATGTTGAATAATGAAAACTATTTACCGCTAAAATGAATTCTGGATTCATTTATTTTTAAACATCATTTGTAGATTCAGTAAACACACAAGGAAAACTTTCGCAATGTTTAACTTTCGTTTTTTTGATATTGTTTAAAAAAAATATAAGGTTTTTTTACGGGTACATATTTTCATGAGATGAATTTAAATCTGATGCTGTTATACTTGTTTTTATTATGCAATTTTTCTAAAAATATGTAAAATTCGGACTGTTATACTCCACAATATCAAACTAAAATCAATTACATATTTTTACCTCCCCTACCCTTGGTGAGGGAGATAATAGGGATCGTGTTAAAAATCGCATATGGAGATTTTGGTAAATGCACGTTTTAAGGTCCATAGAATCAGATTTTAACATTTTCATGATGATGTGTGAGGGTGGGTGTGTGTATGTGTATATATGTGTGTGTGTGTGTGTATGCGGATCCTCTTTATTCTGACACAGATCCTCATATCTGCTTGCTAAGGCCAACAAAGTCACATAACTGCTCGCGCCCTATAAGTAACGAATTTAACATTTTTTGTCCAGACAAATAATTGAAATTGTATCTCTTCTTTCGTTCTATGAGGAATTTTGTACTACAAACATTTAAATATCTCAACTGTTTTTGGGCAACGAGATTTATTACAACAGATTATTCTGTATTATTATACGAGATATAATAAAAATGTGTCAGATTGAGAATTAATATTACCAAGAAAAAATTCCAAAATATAATATTTAGAATATTTTTTTTCAAGAATCTGCTACTTCCGGTTGTCCAATTGTTACCAAAACCTTTTCAGCTCTTCCCATTAATATCCGAATGGGAAATCCGTAGTTAAACAAATATTAAGTCTTATAGTTGTTAAGTAATCGTCCTTGCAACGTCCCATACACATACACACACACAGACACCATCGTAAAAATGTTAAAATCCCCTCTAGAACTAATAATTTGTCGACTATTGGTAAGGACATACTGAACTTTAAAAATTTATATCTCACAACGTAAAATTTGCTCTAAAATTCTTAGTTCATCTTGTTCTTCCAGAACAACAAAATTGATATAAAACCCTCTTTTACTCGTTTCAATATTGAGAAAAAACTTTCTCGCGTTACAAATTATTTTTTTGCTTCTGACTGTCAACATGCTTTTATCATAAAAATACAAGAAAATTGCTAAGATTTTGAGTATTATATTTGTGAAGTCCACAGCGCTAAATGGCTGTGGTAGACGATACGCTATACGATTTCCAATGTGTCCATTGTGATATTGTTTATATCATTATTTTACTTACCCTACATAAAACAATTAAGGATAAAATATTTACTTTATTTAAATAAAGGTGACGGATATACATAATATGCATAAGTGTAAAATAAATTAGAAAAAAATATATTCGGTTCGGCGCCTATTTCCTTTACAGCGCCCTAGGCTTTAGCCTAGTCAGCCTTTGGATAATATGGCCCTGCACAGGTCTTTAGTTTTATTGTAAGGAACTTAAAACGTGCTTATTCACTAAACACTATTTGATAACAGGTAACATACTTGCACTGGATTTTTGTCACATATTTAATTTAAAATGCACTAGCTAGTGCCGGGCATGACGCCATTAGCTGTTAATCTGAATATATAAATGGAAAACGCTATTAATTTTCCATTAAAAACATTTATGGAAAACTCAGACATAGTGTTCAGCCAATAAAAATCAATTATATAAGTGATAAATGAAATGGGACCGCGTGGCTTAGTGCGCTAAGTGACCGATTGGAGACCTGACAGCCAGGATTCGAAACCAAATAAAGTGTACATAAAAACACAAAAGTAATTCATGTGGTGTTATTTCCACAACAACTTTAAAAACCAGATTTGCACCCCAGAAATGTGGTAGAAAATAAATGTCAAAAATCATCTACGTATTTATGATATTCTTGTTCCTATTTCACATTGCTTACTTAACAATTTAATTTCATTTTCATTATGTTTAAACACGCTGTCCTCAATTTTTTTCCTATTAAAAATTTAATATGCAATTTTCTAAATGCAAAATGATAGCATGAACTTTCATCCATCCAAATTAATTGATCCACATCGACATCGGGTTGCTAGATGTAATTAAATTTTAATTATGTATGATAACAGAACAGGAACAAACACGCTCGCGTCATTTTTCTCCCCAGTGGGGTCGTTGTTTACATTATGGGGATAAAAGTGGGAATATAGGGTGTGTAACACGTGTATACCTTTAAAGGATTACATTATACCAGTATTGTATTATGTAATGGCATATGTTGGAAAAGCGAGATAATTACACTTATATAAACAATACCTCGTTTGGTTCGTATACATAACATAAAATTGGGACCTTCAGGTTCAATCTTGAACTGATAACCAACCTGTGTTACTTCCAAATAAATGATATAGTTCTGAAATTTGGTGGTAAATTCAAATTCACATCAATTATTCCCATCATTGTTAGTGTAATTAGTTCTTTTTAACCTAATTTTATTTACATTATATAAATAACTCCACGTGCAATCAATTATAAGAAATAAATAAAGAACACAACTGTTTAGTTAGAGAGAGTAGACGGTTGGATCTATTAATCTGCTGGGTGAGTTGGATCAGTTCAGGGTTACAAAGTTACTATCGGGCATTAAAGTCCCAAATAAATACGATCAATGTTAACTGAAAGTTTAAAAACAAACTGTAGTGACATTTCAGTGATTTAAAGCATAGATTAAGGAAAATATATAGTAGAAGATTGGGTATCTCCCTTATAAACCGTGATAATAGGGTACCTATATACTCAGGGTATGGCCATGACGTGCTCGCGTTTCGTCCGCCATTAGAGGGCCACTGTCATATTCGTTGTTGTTGCGCAAATTATTATGTATTTTCGTGGCTACTTGTTTTATTTTAATGCAAAACACATTTAAATATACTTCTAATATTTATTTATAGTGTAAGTAATACTTTTATTTTATTTATTTGTGTATTTTCTTGAGATACTGACAACGATGACTGGCAATATTGAAAACACATAAAAATGACCAATATTAAGCACAAACATTTAATTTTTTAAAAGATAAGTTTAAAATATATACTTATTATGTAAATAATAACCACAGTTATTAAATTTGATGTGATAATAACAACCTATATCATATGCTATACATAACCTCTAAATCTATGTCATAATAATAATTGTGTATCTCTTAAATAAATTAATTTTTATTACCTTTATAGATTCATAGTGTGATTATGTAATATTCCTGTACAATATAATATCACATTTCTTACAAATAAATATGGAAATGAATTATCAATATGTTTGACATTGGCTCGCTTATGGCGGCGATCTTGCCCCATGGCCATACCCTGTATATAAAGGTACCCTACGTGATAACAAGTTTTAGTGCCATCTATGAAAAGGTCAGAGAAGTAAATTTGACAGCCGAGAAGGTGGCGGGAAATAAGAATTCATTTTAAATTATTCTGAAAATTAAATTTCATTTCTTGATAATGTAATTAATAAAAAATCGATTGAAAATAGATAATTTATTAATGACATCATCCACTTTTTAACAAATCTACTCTTTTCTATACTTCTTTTTTTATTAAAAATGACACCATATTATTTCAAAATTCTTTGTTGCATCTTAGCTTCATGTCCTTTCATCAAAGAATGTGATATCTTGCTGCTCTCCTACGGAGCAAGCATCTAAGAGCACCGTCATAATGTACATTCTCCGGGTTCAGTTACACACTATTTCTTCTACTGGGCATTGACGGCACTGTCAACTTCTGCAAAAATTTATCTTCACTACACAAAAGGTACAAATATTTTCTAAAATAATTAATTTGTTGTTATTTTATTATATCATCCCCGTATAATAATGCTAATACTAAAGATAATATATTTACCGAAAATCTATTAAATGATAAAGCACTATATTGCAATTTTAAATGTCAAAGAATTTCGAACGATGCAATAGAGAATTTACATCAGTTCTCAAACATATGTTACATACATTTTTATAGTATTTTGACATAAAAGTTTGAGAATTATTTTAAAATCTGTACTACTAACGACATCTATGAACAGGTAAGGAAGTATTTCCAAACGCTACTAGATTGAAAATTTGTTATCACGTTTCTGAATGCAGATTCACCTCCCTGGTTTAATGATTTGCATATGCAGAATTTTATTCTCTACAATTTTTATTTGAAGCTTTTTTACCTAAAATAATTAGAGAAATCGAATATTAAAAAATGATTTTACATGGTTCTTCCATGTTAGTCTGCGCCGGTTATCCACCACACTGTACAATTTATAAACAGAAAAACTTAAAATTAAAAAAATTAACTCCTTTTTGAAAAGGTTATAAAATGTTTTCATCATTTCGCCTAATATTTTGCGAGTAAATAAAAAACACACGTAACGATAATCCTTTATCCCTTTTGAATATAAATTAGCATTTACATGACGCCTCCATGCTAAGCGCCTTATAAAAACCAACTGACACTAGTCACGAACCCACTAATTATTTCCGTTTGTTAGCCTAACATTGTTTACATTCACAAATTCCTACGCTTTCGGTTGATCCTATATTGATTACACATAATTTACGAGATCTGAATTCTAATGGCATCGTTTGCGAAGCCGGTCTTTCACAAATGTAGTGTGAAAACTTTAGTATTGTTTCGGGGAAATCTTCGATCCAAGTGTGAATCATATAAATGTACAAATCATTATTAAAGTAAACAATTTTCTAGTTCATTATCAATGGATTTTTTTATAGAAACTAAATAAATAAACCAGAGACTAATTTAGACTTTTACGGGCTCTACGCAAAAATATTTTTCAGACCCTCATCGAAAAACTAGTCTATATATTCGTGATTACCTTCCGTCACCTTTAGGTAAGGAAGGTATAGTCCTTGGTCAAAAAATTCGATGGTGAGTTTTTAACGAAAACGTGCTTAACATTTTGGGGTCCCTAAAATACGAATTTACTATTTTTACGATGATGTCTGTGTGTGTGTGTGTGTGCGTGTGTGTGTGTACGTGTGTGCATATGTTTGTAAGTGTGCGTGTGTGTATGTGTAGGTTTGTGACGATCGTTCCGACCGCGATAACTCCAATACTACAATTCCAAAAATTACATTTCTTTCGTATTCCTCATTCTTTGATCCAAATGAAGACTTGATTAGATTTTGGTTACAACTGATCAACCGGAAGTACCTTAATTTGAAGTTCGTAACTGTTTTTCTTAAAAAAACACAGTTAAATATATTTTTTTGACATTTTATGTTATTACAAATATTAAAGAATATTTTATTCTCTATACGATTTGATTTCATTTTATATATATATATATATATATATATATATATATATATATATATATATATATATATATATATATATATATATATATTAAAACAATTTATAAAGAAATTAATTTTCATAAATCTTGCAATCTTTGCTGCGTCAGATGTCAGTGTTCAGTACAATTTACATTGTACGTCTGTAAAATAATTTTATTGAAAATACAAAACACTTTCTTTGTAGAATTTATGTAAAATACATAGAAATGACGGAAGGTATTGTGCTGGCCATAACAGAATTTTATTATTGTAATCATATTATTTTTATTATAATTAAGCATTCCGTTGTTGATTGTTGTAATCAGAATTTTTAAAAACTTAAGCCTTGATACACTTATACCCCAGATTAGTCATTTTCATTATTGTAATCAAAATTTCTTTTTTGTAATTAGGCATTCCTTGTTGTAAACTCATTAAAGAAATGAAGAGGTATAATCAGATGGACATAATATTCATTCACTTTAAAAAAAATTCAAAGAAGTTACATTTATTGCAGTTAAAATGTCAAATGATACAAATTTTCATAAAGAATAAAGAATACAGGTATTTTAGTGAATAGAATATTTTTGAAGTTTCGTTTGACAGCTCAGCCGGCAGTTGCAGGCACCATTTTACTTACTATGTGCAGAGATAGAAATAGATAGCTGTAATATTGAAAAGATCTATTATAATAAAGTTTTATTATTTTATTATTTATTACAATACTGAAGATGACACTAATAATACAAAAAATAGATTATAAATAGGAATCGGTTCTAGGGAAAATGCCTATTTGCCAATTTTCTAGGCTGGAACAACTACCAAAATGTTTTCCACTGTTTTTTAACTCATTTAAGCCCAACTTGGATTTGTATAAAATGCCCTTTTTTAATGTTTTGAGTAAACTCGCCTATTTTACTATTTTTTTAATCTAAATTGCGTCCTTTCTTGGCTATTTTATGTACTATTTACTGAAAACTGCTTAAAAAATATTAATCATTTAAATATGGTAAATTTCGAGAAAAAATTACAAAATGTTTGTTCCTTGCATACCATTTTTCTGCATTATGAAATATCCATCATGCATAAATACATGTGCAGCGTGTTCATCGTTCTCTCTATTACATTTGCGTATGAAGTAGGCTTATGTACTTGTTCGTAGTGTGTTCGTTTAACTTTTTAATTTTATTATTAAACATGACGAAAACCGGGTATTATCGAAGTAAAGATTTCATTTGTTTTTATTTAAAAATACGTACATACTTTTTACCTCTCGCTAAGAGAGGTATTGGATTCATGCTAAAAATCGCATATCCAGATTTTATTGAATAAGCACGTTTTAAGGTCCCTACAATCCGATTTTAACATTTTTACGATGATGTCTGTGTGTGTGTGTGTGTGGATGTGTGTGTGTGTGTGTGGGATGTTGGAAGGACGGTTACTCAAAAACTATAAGACTTAAAATTTGTTTAACAACGTATTTCCCAATCGGACATTCATGGGAAGATCTGAAAAGGTTTTGGTAATAATTGGACAACCGGAAGTAGAAGATTCTTGAAAAAAAATCTTCTAAATATTATTTTTTGAAAATTTTTCGTGGTAATATTAAAGAAAATTAAATTCTCTATCTGATACATTTAAATATTTTATTATATATTTCATAGATTTAGAGATAAAAGAAGTATAATATATAAAATAATCTGTTGTAATAAATTTGACAGCCGAAAGAATGCCATGAAAAATAGTTGATAATTTAAATTATTTGTAACTGACAGATAAATGTCAGTGTCAGAAATAATGAGTAATGAAAGAAAAATGTACTTGGAGAATCCCTTAGTTCTTGATCTGTGACTATTATGGAGATGACAAGTCTAGGTTGAAGGACTTAAATTTGTTTCAAACATTATGGGACAATGTACACCAGTACTGTAGACTAGAGTAACTTTGAATTGCGAAAAAGCTATCAAATTCTTCTCAAGTAAGTTGTAAATATTGACAAAATCGGAGTGCAATCTATCCGTCACTTTATTAAAGGGAATTAAGGTTATTTAGATATAACAAGTATGAAAAAATAAAATGTAAAAGAAGATATATAAGAATAGATGCACAATCCAGATATATACATTTTAGACCGCCCAAAATTAATGTTTTTACTAGAAGAATATGAAGAGAAAGTAAACAAAGTTGTTCGAATTGAAAATTGCTGTTACCAGCCTAATATTTATATATGGTAAACTCTACTTTGTAATTTATTGTAACATAATTTATGGTAAAATATCTTCATGTTGAGACATGCTATTATTGAATAATAAAGAAGTTTATACGTCATAGATTTATATGAATATATTATTTGTATTTATAAAAATAATCTTTGCTTTATGCATACAGCCAGGTAAAATATACGGCGAGAGGTTATGTGCTGGCCACATCAGATTTTTTGATTGTTATAAGAGTAACAGACGGATTTAAAATCGTTGCCAAAAAAGAATATAATATTTCTTCTATAATTTGTTGTTTAAATAAGGTATTATTGTTTATATCATGCAGTTATGTTCCTATAAAAATACAATGCTTGTATGTACATATGAGATATCGATGTAGTTAAAAAACAATTAATTTTTTTGAGAAATTATTAAAGATTTCATTTTTCAGATTTATTTGTGCCTATTCCTACAAACGCGTTGCCTAAAATAACTATTTGCCTTTTTTGCCTATCTATATTTGTTTATTCTTAGTGCCTAAAATCCATACCCTAATTATAATAATTATTACTAATTCTCTATTTTGTAAAAATGTATATTGGATTTTGTATTCAAAATTTTCCGCCCCTCGGTAATGCTAGAGTTGTCTAATGCGCTTCGGCGGGCCTGATCATTTCTCTATTGTTAAGCATTTGTATTTGTTTACTTCATATATCATTAATTGTTACAGGGATCATTTTATGCGATATGAAAATTATAAATAATAACAAAAAAAAAAGAAAAACCCAGAATATTCCCCAAATTATGAAGAGGACTCAACGAATTGATCTGAAAACAAACATTTGGGCATCCACATGTCCTTCCCCGATCATATATCGCACCCATCTGTCGTGGCAACCACTTGCTGATCATACACGCGGTCTCCCCTACAGACGGTCGCCCACGCAAAGTGGGGCATTCCTGCCGCCGCCTGCCTCTGCCCTGCCGCCGCGCCACGTGCGATCGATCGCCCGGAGCCGCTCCGGGCCCGCCGCCACCGCTACGGCCACCAGGACAGGACCCAACCATTGCGGTTCATTGAACAGGGAACACAGGGAAACTGACCTTTGCCAATGGGAGATACCATCATCCCAAACAGATGGGATAGCTGGGGGATAGTGGATGATAGAAGCAGGAAAAAATTTAAATAAATTGAGGGATAGATGATGAATTGATAGCAGGAAATTGTTTGGTAACATTCAAAACCAATGGACTTTACCAAGGAATGAAAAGCAATTCCAAATTATGTAATTCTTAAGGCTTTCCTTGCCGGTGGTCTATAATAACCTAACATTTCGCCCAGCATTGTGAAGGAAATCTCCAACAGTTAATGGACTTAAGTTTGATATTTTTTTATACATATGTGCATACATTCATACATAAAATCACGCATGTCCCACTTAGTGGGTTAACACAAACCCGAAAACAATAATAACAACAACAACAACAATAATCACTCACACTCACTCTTTCAACAACATTCTTTCAAATCATACATCATACAACAATTCCTCACTCTTAACATATTAAAGTGACCGATTTTCGGTAGCGCATCCGAACCAAAATAATCATCGCATTCATACTTGCTCTTCTCTTCCCACTCGGAAACTTTCTATCTTTTAGTACCATACCAACAGTGTTGCTAACTTAGCGATTTTCCCGCTAAATCTAGCGGTTTTTATATATCGTTAGCGGGATCTTTTTGCTTTTAGCGGTTTAGCGGATTTTCCAGCGGTTTCAGGTTTTCAGTTTTGCTATTTAGGATAGTTCACGTTAAAAAATTCTTATATTTATTTTTTAAACAATTGGTAAAATATAAATATATATACAATCGCAGCTGTTGGGTACATATTTAGCGGTTTATTACGATTTGGGAAACAGTTGAGAACAGTTGACAACACATACACACTGGACAGCCACGCAATCTAACACCCTCTACTTCACCAAGATATATAAACTTTACAAGCCGTTCACTCATTCTCTCCACATGACCAAACCATCTCAACTGACTCACACAAACTCTCTTAACAACATTGTTCCTAACCTTCTTCATACACCAAATTATTCCTCACGCGATCGCGTCTTACATACCCACATACACCACGTAAATACCACATTTCCACGGCAGTTAGTCTCTTATTATTCTTTCCCGTCCATATGACCAACATTCGCTTCCGTACATCAAAGCAAGAACTAGCAATTCATTATATACTAGATACGTTAACGTTTCGAGCAAACGTATCCAGAGCACCCATTACCTTACATCCCGCATTCACTCTCCTTTCAATTTCTCGGTCAATTCGACTATCCTTTGACATCATGTTACCCAAATATACAAACTCATTCACGTGCTCCAATTTTACTCCATCTACCAACAGATTGCACTTAGTCACCAATTTTATCCTTTTAAATACTAACACCTTGGATTTATCAACATTCAACACCAGATTCATATTCTTCCAACTACATGTATTCTCACTATCATTCTTCTGAGTTGCTCTTCATTTTCTCCTAAAACAACTACATCATCCGCATACGCTAACGCAGGCACAATACTTTCACCAATATGTATTATATACCAGGTTATTTATTATTAATTACTTTATTATTATTGTACGTTTGATTTTTTTTAAATATATAAATAAATAATTGTTGCATTATTTTACGATGTAATATAAAAAAATTTTCAAATGTCTTCCATAGCACAATGCTTAGCAAAGCTGATTTCGGAATATTCAATTTTATTGATTTGGGTTCGATTCTCCAGCAGAACATTTTTTTTTATTCATTACAAAAAAATTATTAAACTTTTAAAAATTTGTCTTTTATTTCCTATCACAATTTTTTACAAATAATAATAACTTTATAATAAATAAAGGGAAAATAATTAACAAAAATTGATTACAACAATCAAAAGAGTGATATAATAAAAATGCATTATAGTTTCTTTGATATCAATAGGGATATCAATGAAAAATAACTTTGTTTTTTATAAATACAGTATAAATGAAATACATATACATGTTCATTATACCTATATATCTGTTTTTTATTAACAAGAAAAGAAAATATAATGCATTTTTATTATATCACTGTTTTCATTGTTGTAATCAATTTTATTTATTATTTAGATTATAGATTTTTAAAAGTTTAATATGTTTTGCAAAAAATAAAAAAAATATTGTCCTGCTGAAGCATCGAACCCAAATCTATAAAATTTAACATTCCAAAGGCAGCTATGCTAACCATTGTGCTGCGGAAGACATTTGAAAATCTTAATCATTAAATATTAGGTTTGTTCCTACAGAAAATCCCTGACTTGTTGCTGACAGTTTCGTACTAATTTGTTGTACGCATGCACGAGCAATGACTGGTTTGAAACCAGTCAGTAATTATTTACTGGAACACATGATCAACAGTCAGAAGAATAACGTGGTTTTCGGCGTTTGTATAAAATTCAGACTTAACCTATAACTTAATTTTTGTCAGCATAATTGTAAAATAATATGGAAGGTAGGTACAATTTTTTTAATTGTAAATTATAATTACTTATAAAAAAATCAAACTTTACTATTGCAAACTTTTTGATAACTGTCAACAACCTACTCTTAACACAATGCGCATGCGGGTATTTAGAATTTGTGGATAGTCAGCAAACTTTTCTGACTGTCAGAAAACTGGTTTGTAGACTGTTGGAACAAAAAACTTTTTAGTCTGGGATTTTTGACAACCGCTGCTGGAACACTTAAAATCAAAATGCGCAGACTCCGAACGGTCACGGACAGTTTTGTACTGCTGTAGGAACAAACCTATTGAAACAATTATTTATATATATTTTTTTCTAATATGTACAATAATAATAAAGTAATTAATAATAAATAACGTACAGGAGGTAATGTACTATTATCATGTCCAATATCATGGCTTAATTTTCTGCCGGACACTTTTTGTTTAGAAAAAACTGGTTTCCCATGTTAAACGCCTATGTCAAGAATTTCTTGGGACACCCGGTGTGTATATATTTATAAATTTAGGACACTTCAGCTTCTAGGGTATTGGTGTCCTGGTACACTTGGTTATATTCACACATTAAATTTACAATTATATACAATAGATTATTATTTATTTAGGTGTTAACAATTACTCCAAAGTTCAGTCAAACAGCATTTATTCTTACTGTACCAACGTTTTGGTGCACCTTTGGTGCAATGAAATTATCTTTTCTGACGAATCGCGTTTTTGTTTGTACCAAAATTACGCTCGGGTACTTGTGAAACGTCGCCGGGGTGAAAGAAGGAATGTGGCCTGCATTCATACACAAGGAATTATAATGCGGGGAGCAATTTATTACAAATGGAAATCTCGCTTAATTCGTATTCCCGGCACTTTAAACAGCCAACGATACATTAGCCATGTTCCTTCGGACTGTGATTCACAATCTAAATCATCAAAGTGATCATGATTTAGAAGTATGTTTTTCCGTTTCCTATTCATTATCCCCACTTTCTTATTTGTGATCACTAGACAACCTTCCCCTTTCCCTTATGAATCATACTTTCTGAGTGATTCTAGGGATTGATTTCAGAGCAAATTTAAAAATGGCTGATGACAATAGGGTTTCGAGCGTAGAAATTTATCAATGTGGGGTTTGTTTCATCAAAGGAAATATGATTTTACTACAAAAGCATGTAATGACCCACCATACTTTTGAAAACAAAGAAAATATGTTACATAAAACATTTGTTTTAAGTAAACATACATGTTACCAATATTTTTTTACTTCTATATGACCCATAATGTGCTGACTATAACCTTGACAGTAGATTATTTATAAAATAAAATAAATTAGTTTGTATTGGTCTGTGGTCTGTATATGACATTTGACGCTAGATGGTGTTTATATTATTCAAGTTGTTTTCTTGATATAATTTTTAAATCGTGATTCAAAAGAATCACGATTAAACTAATCGGGATTCATAAAATCACAATCACAACCTGAAAGAACACGGCTTTTGATGGTATCCTAATACCGGATGTTGCTCCACATATTCAGCTCCATCCAGCAGCCGTATTTCAGCAGGATAACGCAAGACCCTATGTCGCGGGAAGAGTATTAACGTTCTTTAATCAGCACACAATACCAGTGCTTTCTCGACCGGCCCGTTCTCCAGATTTGTCGCCTATTGTAAATTTGTGAGATGTCTTAGGAAGGGCAGTGCGAAGTATCGAGACGCCAATACAAAATGTAAAAGAACTATGGACATGAAACACAATCCATGCCTCGACAAGTAGAAGCGACAACAAGAGCACGCGGAATACACAATTCTTATTGAATTTTTCATTTCCTGTATTTTTATGTTAAATTTTAATAATAAATAAGCCACTAGGTATTATAGGTATTAAAGTATTCCTATAGATCTGATAATTTTAAATATTTTAACTGAGTTCCTTCCTGCCTTGTTCTTGCTTCCGGTTATTTTGTTCTCTGTTAGTTATTTCTGTATTCATGTTGAAGAGAGACGCCATCATCATAAACAAATATGATAGAAGAGAAGTGGAAAAAAGAACATGGAAAATTAAAGGATAAATTAATAATAGCAAATTATTTTGTAATAAACGTAGCAATGTTTCATATCGCACTAATGAGAAGGTTCTACGAAAACAGCTCACAAATTTCCTGGAACGACGATATTAGTTACTACCGCAGGTAGAATCATATGTTGGATTGTTGTATTTGTCATCACAAGCTATTAATTTGAAATTTTTATAAAATTAATTTTATATACATAGAAACAGGGTGATTTAAAACAAGTGTTACTTTAACAGTTTGTTGGAGTAGTCATCTGGAGCGATAATGTTATACACCCTGTGATTGACACAGCCGAACATAAGACTTTAACATGTAAAATCAGAATTTCCTAATTTCCTACTTCCCTAATTATTTTATGTAAAAAAGATGTAGAGCATAAAATGTTTCATCTGAATCAATAAGCAAAATTAATTTTGTATGCCTTGTAACGGCAGAAATTAGGACTTAAAGTGTCAAAAATCACCTCAAAAATAGCAATAACCATGGAATTGAGACGAAATAAATAACAAATGTCTAACGGTTTATCTGTCATGTTAGGGTAATTTATTTTTATTAGGTATTATTTCTAATCTCTGTTCCAGTAAACAATTATCTGTTAATTTAAATTGATATTTGTTCACTTGAACAGAAATTACAAATAATAATAAAAATAAATTAACCTAGCTTGACAGATAAATCGTTAACATTTTTTAAGTTTTTGTTTCGATTCCATGGCTATAGCCATGGGGTGTTCGATATTTTCATACCTAATTTCTGCCGTTATAAGACACAAAATTAATTTTGCTTATTGTTTCAAAAGCTTTCTTACCTAAAATAATTAAGGAAGCAGTAAATTACGAAAGTCAGATTTTACATGTTAAAAGTCCTATGTTCGGCTGTGCCGGTCACAGCCTGTATAAACATGTCTTATTCCTTTTATGGCCAGTTGAACCGCTTATAATTAAATTCTAACTGTTATGGTTAAATTGACAATATCGTATCGAAACAAAATGTTAACCTGTAGTAAAAACTTTTAACTACATGTGCCATCTGGCCATTAGTTACCGAAATACAAGAAGTCAAAATTTGTATAAAATTACATTAATTATAATTTGATTGTTATGATAATGAAAAATTCACATGTGGTCTTTGGTCACAATAGGTAAGATAAATCCTGGATAAAATATGGCGAATACACAAATGCATCGGTGATATTTTGTTTACTTTTTAAAAGGTCAACGAAATTGAGGTGGGTGATTCGATAGTGAGAGTAAGTTCGTGGGTTCAAATTTACTATTATAAGTATTTTTAAGCAAAATAAACAAACCACAAACACACAAACTATGTACCAAGTACTGTAACACGACGGGGGTTAAACTGGCGCAGCTTATCCTGGTGGACTTGTACTTCTTTTACCACGATGACTCACTCTTGCACTTACACTTTTACGGCAGATGACCACTTACATTATGGACACAGACATTATTTGGTATTTAAACTAACTTCTTTATTTATACATATTTACACTAACACTAATCAATTATAAACTATTAAACTTATTATTATTGATTGTTAAACTAAACATAACTACATCAAATAAACTAAATAGTCACATTGCAACTCAGCAGCGGGCGTTTAACCCGCGCCAGAAACTAAAACGCAGACTACATGTCTCGTCGACATGAGTATCCAAGACCGACTACTTAAAACAAACCGTTAACTTCGTGAGAGGATTATCTCTGAGGGGTCGAAGATGGTATCACATGGCATCCATATCAGCCCTGCACGTAAGCTTGCAATAACTTCTAGACTTGATTGTTACAAATAATTGTCTAGTCCATTGACATTCATTCTAAACAAATCGCTTTGGGAAAAATGATAATTATTTTTAAACAGAATTTTGACTAACAAAGATAACAAACTTGAAATATTAATCCTGAAACTATAATTTAGAAGAGTGTATAAAAGTTATTTATTTGTTATTGCTCGCCTTGTCTCAGTACCTTGTTTATACTGGCAAGTAAAATTTGTCATCCTAAAATCTAATCGCGACAGAGAGTGCATCACAGGAGTCACCTTTATCTTTTGTCTAAAATTACCATAAAGATTACAAAAAATTAATATGATATGCGCAGTTTATTTGTTATTGTGTTATTATTTATTATTCAGATTTTTTTTATCAAAATAGGGCACTAGACCACTGGTAAACAAGTACTATATAACTATCATCTAAATGTAGAAAGCAAATCTTTTATTTCAAGTTAAGTGATGTATAGCATAAAGCCGTAAAAGAAAGCACATATTTTGCATACAGTAAATTTATGTAAATATGCAAATAATTTCACTGAAAGTATCATGTTTTCATGTTCTACTTATCAAAGTTCATTCCTTTGAGTATCCATTAACATTAAAGAAAACATTACTTTATGGGTGCATGAGTTTAAGTTATTTGTATTATATAATAATATAACAGTTAATTAAATTTATTTTATTTTTAAGTGTGAGCTAATAACTAAATTAAATCAATGTAGCCGTTTTGGAATGTACCACTTTTCTCGAACGAGGAACAAAATTTTTGTAGCTATCGATTGTCGTCTGGATAAATACTTCCTGTCAAATCTTTCTCTCATTTCAGAGAGAAAAGAAATGCTTTTAAAGCTGGCTTAAATCTTTCTTTTCAAAGTCAGTTGATTAGAAAAACGTTTCGAACACCACAAAGTAACCCGAAGATAGATTAGAAAATGTAAGTGGTTACAAATCTACCACAATCTTTGCATAGACCGGAATTTCGCAGATAATATACGAATATTTTATTTATAAAAAACATATAGAACTTAGAGAAACAAAAATATTACCGGGAGTTTATTTTACCAGTAAATATAGGGTGTCGTTACCATAGTTATAGTATAAAATGATTGACAGCAATGTATTAAAGCGTTTATTTTATAAGTAAACATAGGGATAATTAACATAGACTAAAATGAATATTAAATTATGAATTAAAGAAACGAGAAATTATTTATTTATGTTTATACACTTAACAACTACATTAAACTAGTGAGGAATTTTTATTTTTACTTAACAAATACTCAAAATTGGCACCACTAACTTCCAAACAATATCCTAAACGATTATAAAAAGAATTAATAGCATTCGTTTTTTGCTGGGGAGTAATATTTTGTGAAGCTGCACTAATTCTGTTTTTGAATTGTTCAATATTCATTCTCTCACCATTGTACACATTTTTTAAGTGTCCTCAAAGACAAAAATCATTTGGTGCAAGCTATAATTATTATAGATTTTTCGAATTGGTGCTGGCAGGGTCTGGGTCGATTATTAAATGTAGCAGCAGATACATCTGAAACTTATCTTAAGCTTGTATTTGAATTATATTTGTTATAATCTGAATTATTATAAAAAAATAAAGATGTCCGATCAAGGTCATCTGTATCATAAACGAATAAACAAAATGGCATACATTTATCTCCTTCCTCTACAAAGGCTATAAGCGTGTGCGATAAGGATGGATATAACACGCTTGTTTTTTAAAAATTCATATTGTTTCGACTAAGTTAAGACATTCCACTTTAAAACGATGCTCGTTGTTGATAATACTTTCGCTGTAACGTAAGTTTATTTATTAATTCAGATATATTAACTTGATTCATAGCCTTACCAGTTGACTTGTTTATGAATTTTGAATGCTTTTATTGTAACATATATTTTTATAATAATAAAATAACAATAGTATCTTATGTACCCTCATAAAAACTAAACAAACGACACTATTGAATTTGTCAGAATGGGCAGAGCAAAAATCTGAACTCATACAATTCATAGATAATCTTGATCGGACATCTTTCAAAAATTTTACTGTATGTATATATAGTTGTCCCATGAATTAGGTGTACAACATGGAAAAAAATCTTATTTTTGATTTTACAAAAAAAATGTTTTAAAGAAAGTAATCTGCAATTGAAACTGCAATAATAACGTAAGGTGGGTTAATAATAATAAAAAATATTAGATTTTTTTTTATTAAATCATTCAAACTAAAATCAAATAGTAAATTATTCTATCAACCCTCCACCTTCGTCGCTACATAATTCAATTCTCCGACGCAGCTCTTTAAAGCTATTCTGGATTTCCTCAACTGTTAAGGCGGATATAGTATCTTTTATGCGATTTTTTAATGCCTGTGCATCATTGGGTAAGTTTTCTGCATACACTAGTTATTTTAAACGTCCCTACAAATAAAAATCTGCAATTGTCAAAACTGGCCTCCTTGGGGGCAATGAAATTAGTCCATAACATTGTATTAAATAAATTTTCTGTTCTAACGTTACCATTTTATTGTAGAAATATTGTCAATACTTTCCAGATTAAACTAAAATATTGCAACACAAATAAGTTTTTCGATAATATTTTAACGGTACATACATGTCAGATTAAACATGACACTTGATGTTGCAAGTGGGTTAAGCAAGCCATGTATCGAAGGCACTTTCCTAATTTCGACGATGGAAATAATAAAAAATCTAATTAAAATATTATTAATTAAAGTTGTAAATGACAGAAGTGTTTCAAAGTCAACCAAAAAAAGTTCTTACTATAAGATTTTTTGTAAAATTAAAAATAAAGATTTTTTCCCTCTTGTAAACTCAATCCGGGAACAAACTGTATACAGATCGAATTAAAAATAAACAGTGTTAAAAAAAGGATAATACATTTTAAAATATGATTTTCAAACTTTCATGTTGTGTATAGGTATGCATTTTTTGTGTACACTCTAATTCAAATAGGCACCATAAATCATAAACACTTTATAAAATTTGTATTTAAAGTTATTTACTAACATGCAAAGAGCCCATTAAATTTTGGTATCCATCAGGAAACAGGAAGTAGTACTTTGTTTAATGCGCTGAACTATTTATGTTACAAAAACACTTTTAAACATATGTTATTTATGTCTTCCTTTTCCTTAGTCCCGGTTTTCTGAAAGTATCCACACTATTATTATTTTATTGAAAATAAAAGATTTTAATTACAAAAAAATCAATATATTTTTTTTAAAGTACTATTAATATTATTAGAAATACTAATGAATATTAACTGTTTTTTTACAAAAAAAAATATAATAAAAAAAAAAAAAATTATGAAATAAATTGGTTTTTGCTAATTGGCATTAAAAGCATACATGATTTTTTACTGACAGTTATTACTATTACTGCCAGCGGCAGACAAAGTATGATTTTGTTGCCGTGTAGCTGCCAATACATAGCTGCCCTGATCAGTGGCGGCAGGTGGAACATTTTGATGATAGAGCCACTGAGCATAAAAATTTAAATAGTGCACGTCTCCAAAATAAGCCAGCAGGCGTTTGGCTCCAAATGCACATTCAGAACGCGATCTCCTCTCTACTCTTCAGTCACCCACCTACCAGCATACCAGATAACATTTAAATAAATGCCGAGCCAGAATTAAGCTGGCACTATTAACGCGCATGCGCATGCATTGTTTAACATTTAAAATGACGAAATAGTTATTTATGCATCAAGAGTGTAAACACAATCTTTATGAAATGAAGTCAAGTAAAAAGTTTGTTTACACTTGAGTTGCATACAATATTTTTTATATGACCACAAATAAAATTCCTGAAACAAATTACAAATTTGACAGACGAGCAGACGACAATTTGAACACACCAAATATCGAGTTAATTTTAGAATTCATAAAAAAATTCTTGCAGAGGTTGAAACTACAGGTAATGCCATGGCTCCTGACCATGATGACAGTGACAGTGGAAATAACATTTAAAATATTGAAAATAATTATAAAATTAATATTAATTCTAAACAACCGGCAAAAAATTATGTGTTGACCATGATAAAAATGTAGATTCACGGCCTAGGCTTAGGCTAAAAGAAACGCCGTTGTGGCAGTGAATTTAAAACTTTTTTACCTTATAAATTAACAAATAATTACATATTTCCCATAATGCAACGTTTATATTTTTATGAGAATATAATTCGTTAGTCACGTGACATGTTTTCCGCCAATCAACATTCAGAAGCTCCCTAGTTACAAGTCTATCACAGCGATGATAAAAAACAAAGAAATTATCACCTTATTTATAGTAGTTACTAAGGGATTTGTTTTCTTTATTTACGACATTGACAGTTAATTTTGAGTATAGAATAAGTAATAACAATAATTCAAACTCCGATATATTACATAAAACTCCGTAAGTACCATGTTTTAATACATTAATGTATATCAAAAGTTAGATTAACATAATGTGTTACAAAAATTCATTATATTCTCTCATTAAATATAAGCTCGTGATATGATTAATAATCGAAGATATTGCTCATGAAACCGAAACAGCACATCTGCGGTTTCACTCGAAAATATCATCGATGATAATCATATCACTTGTTATATTACGTATGAAAATATTAAAACTATGCACGTTTCTTGAAATACACAATAAATGTCACTTTTTTTTTATTATATCATTTTATTAGGAAGATAAGAGTCTTCGTTAAAATTATAACAAAAAAAAAAGATAGTCAAAGCAATTCATTTTTCCTTTATGAATAAATTGATTTCAAAATAAAATTCCATTTCATGAAAAATTGAATTTAAATTACATGATCGCAATACAGGTGTCGTGCATAAATAAAACCATATTTCTTTTTATAATTTATAACACCTTCTAATTCACAACGCCACCATTTCTCATCATAATTATTTAAAATATCCATCCCAAGGCAAAACAACAAATTTTCCTCTTTAAAATTTTAATTCATAATTAATATTCATAAAACACGAAAGAAGAACAAGCACTCTAAAAATTCTTTCTGACATTGACACGTTTCTGTGCCCAGCAGAATCCTTTCGTATCGAGGCATCAGGGCAAGAGGGCGCGAGGGCATTAGGGCTGTAGGACTCCGGGTGACCCAGGGTGAATCCACAAATATTCGATCCCTTCCCAATAACAACACAGGGAGTGGAGGTGGAATGGATAACGCAGCGCGCTTGATTAGTAAACTGGAGGTCTTGGGGACCGTATTCAAAAAGTTTAACGCGGGAAAATTAATCCCAAGGATATTAATCGAAGGTGAAATTGTTAGCATGTGAATTGATCACTAATAAAATTTATCGCCGATAAATTAATCCCAAAAAAAAATTATAAAATAATTTCTCGAATGAAAATTTAATAATCAATAAATTGATCACTATAGGTACAACAAATTAAACAAAACTTTGTTGAATTATTTAACAGCAATTTTAAGTTAAATATAAAATTTCATCATTTCTCCGCCAGAGTGAGTTTTGCGTTCTCCGTAAACTGAGATAGACCCATTTCATTGAATTTCATTGAATTTCATTTATTTATTTAACCATTATACAAAGAAAAACAATTATTTAAGGCAAGTCAGAGAGGAATATAAAAAAAATACAATGGTACATGCAGTACATAAGACCATTAAATTGTATACAGTAGTGCAGTGAGGATCCGACAAAATTTGGATCAGAGTACCCGGATTTCAAAATATCCGGTACCTTGGATATTCGATGTTCAGATATTGAAGCGGATATCCGTAAATTTAATTCGGATTTGGATCCGGATTTAAACTTGGATCCGGATCCGATGTTTTATTTACGAATCCGAATCCAAATTTTAATTCTGGATCCGATTCTTCATTTTGAATGTGAAGGCAAATCCCTCTAAAATAGCCCGGTAGTTTGTGCAAATATAAAGAAAAAAAATTATACTTTCACAGAGTCCTATTTAGTAAATGTGTATTATTACAGTGTATTATTACACACACAAAGTAACATATTAATATGGCATACTCAAAGTCGAATCTAAGATCCGATACTAAACTCCGTTTCTAATATTCTATATTCGAATCCGGATTTAAGATCCGATACTCAGAGTCAGACCCAAAATCCAGTACTCAGATTCGGATCCAAAATTCGATACTCAGATCCGGATCTAAAATCCGATACTGAGATTTGGATCCGAGATCCGGATAATTTAACATTCAATTATCCGGATATTTTTGGATCCGAAACCGAAACTATTCGGATCCGGATCCTACCTTTAGTATACAGGGTGTTTAAAAAATAGAGGTCACGGATTTAAGGGTGGATAATACATTTCAAAACAATAAAAAAAGTTCATATAAACATATATCCGGAAATGCTTAGTTTCAGAACTATAGCGATATTAATATTTTATTTCTGTCATATACAACTCATATTTTTAAATAAATAAATAAATATATCCCGGCATATTACCCATTGCTGGGTGTGCCAATCTGCTTTGTACACAATGATGAAATATTTGTACCGTGCGAGCGCTTACCAGGGGTCACTCATAATTTTAACATAATAAAATCATAGTGAAATTATTCATAATAAAATTGTGTTTATAACAAACAATAACTATGACAAATAAAGAAAAACAAAAGACTATCTTCAATTGTTTTCCATTGTAAACGGCCACTATAATTTTATTGTAATGTTAAAAGTATGAGCTGTATATGTCAGAAATAAAATATTAAAATCGCTATAGCTCTGAAACTAGGCATTTCCGGGTATATGATTATATGAACATTTTGTATTGTTTTGAGATGTATTATCCATCTTTAAATTCTTGACCTCTATTTTTTGAACACCTGTATGTTTCTCTGTTAAATTTTGGATTAGACAAATCCAGTTTGAATCAAGCTGAATCTTAATCTAATAATAAAAATAAAATGGCATCTACTTCGTTTTGTCTGCGAATAAAATTGCCGCACCCAAATATATGAATATATTAAAGCAAGAGTAACTAGACCACTGGATTGCTTCCAAAGAAATATTACCATATCTTTCCAAAGATATGGAATCAATTTGGGAACTTTCCAGAATAAAGTTTTATTACGACGAAGATCTTGATCGTAAATTTTATTTCCTCCTCTTTTAATAGTAATAACATATTTTAATTGCATTTTTGACTTTTTGGATTGTTTTCTTTCATATAATAGGTTTTATTGTTAGATTCATGCCAAGTCGGGCAAAAAGTATTTTTATTTGTTTTCCTTTGTTTCAATGTTGTTTAACAAGATGTTACAAAAATATTATTTCCTTTTATTACCCATTATTAGGTGTACCATCCATTGTTGGTACAGGAGGAATAAAATAAAATTGAAAAATAAGAGTGGGAATTTTTTTATTGTCTCTAGTTATTAAGTTATTAATAAAAAAATCTGTTGTGGCCAGCACAATACCTCTCGCCACTTCCGTTTTTGGTTACATAAGTATAGGGCATGTGACATTGTTGGCCTTGACAAGCAGATATGGAGGCCCGTTTCAGAATGATAATTGGTAATTATGTACATAGATGTCAAATGTCAGAATTTTTCATTAAAAATTTCAAGATTTTCTAAATTCATGTAGTTAATTTGTCACCAGAAGTGTGGAATTTACTTGTCATAGAAAATAAACCACATGAAATTGGAAAATCACTAAATTTGGAATGAGAAATTATAATATTTGACATCTATGTACATAATTACTAGCTATCATTCTGACACGGGCCACCATATCTGCTTGTCAAGACCAACAAAGTCACATGATTGTTCGCGCCCTGTTGTATTTAACATTTCTTGTATACCTACACTCTACACCAAAAATCCTTCTTACATATCTTCCTTATATTTAGATTGTTTAATTTTAAATTCAATCTATGAAGAAATTTTGTCCTACTCTTCTAATTTTTCGAAATGTTTCCAATTCATTGTCGGGATTAACAGTATTTCTGAAAGATATGTGTAATATACCTATAATTTTAAATATTTAACTATTAATACAATATTTAAACATAGAAGTAGGCCGTAGGGTCGAGGATTAATACAATAAGAAATACATAATATAATGTATGTCCTTCCTAGAAAAAATCTTCAGTAATGTCTTCGGATTTTTGACACTCACATTTATTTGTCAGTTACAAAAAAAAATTCATTTCGTTTCCACGAATTATTTGGGTTGTGGGATTTATTACAACAGATTATTTCATATATTTTATATTCTTTTATCTCTAAATCAATAAAAGATATAATAAAATATTTATATGTATCATAGATAGATAATTTACTCTTATTTAATAGCAAGAATTTCAAAAAATAATATTTACAAGATTTTTTTTAAGAATCTGCTACTTCCGGTGGTCCAATTATATTATTATATATTACCGATTTAACGCTAAGTAGATCGACACAGACGTATGTCACTATTAGACCGACTAACTGATTGTATTGAAATTTCTTGACAGTTCATAATAAAGAGTTAAATAAAAGAAGATAAGATTGCTTTTCAAAATCCAAAGCCTTTTCCGTAATTCCCGGAAACTTTTCAATCCACCCTCGTATAACAGTTGATAGTGGCCGAAATATGAACCCCAGACTATACTGACGTCACTATATCCTTTCTCCAAAACATTCAATTGCAAATAACCATATTATAACGAAATAATGATTAATTTTTACCTCCCGCTACCCTTGGTAAGGGAGGTATAGGGATCGAGCTAAAAATCGCATATCGAGATTTTGGGAAATTACCACGTTTTAAGGTCCCTAGAATCCATTTTTAACATTTTCACGATGATGTCTGTGTGTATGTACGTATGTGTATGTGTGTGTGGATCCTGTATACGCTCTAACTCAAATACTATCATTCAGAAAGTTTTGAAACCATGTATTTCTACCTTATTCTAATATGGAAATATCTGATTAGATTTTGGTGGCAATCGGATAACCGAAAATGGAAGTTTACTTGAAGCTCAAGATAGTTTTTCTTCAAAAAATACCTTTAAATGTAATTTTTTCCCGTTCTTGCACTTTAATTTTGCCGGGTTTATTCGGAAATATTCATATATATCTCCTTCATGTGCCGAAATATTAAAATCGCGAAATATAGTTAAAAATTAAGTTATAATGAAAAAAAACAGCATACTTGTAAGAATACATTAAATTTGCAGTAAAAAAAATTTTTTTTTGACCTAGTACAAAACTTTGAAACAGTTTTTACTGTAAAATGAACAGAAGAGCAGGAAATTGCACAAAACTAACATGACATGTTAAATCCCTTTGTTCACCCCTAACCGTCACCTCGTGATATAAACGTAGTAAAAATATAAATATGTTTAAAAAAGTACACATTTATTTGCAATGTTTTTATTTTGCAATATTTCTCCACTTAAAAACTAATGGGGAAATGAAATATTTAGAAATCCAAGCGAACGAAAATAACATCCGTACTTTCACTAAGTGTGGGTGGTAAGGCCAATATCCTTTCAAATCGTCAAAAGTGAAAAGCAAAACCTATGTACGTATATGAAAATGTCCAATTTTGACGAAGAGTATTTTATTTTGATATTTGCCAGCTGTCAGTAATAATGAATGATCCTTGTCATGTTTTTTGATATTTAATAAATCATAAATAATATATTTTTAACATACGCGTGTGGAAATATATATTTGAAATGAATAATTTATAATATATTTTATATGAAATATTCAATTTTTTTGTTTGTAATGTTGCAACTAGCATTTATGCAATGTATATCTGGTTGCGGTACTCGAAAAAATATTAGAAATGATTTCTTTTTTGCAAATTAATTAATTTATATTTTATATGTTATTTTATTTATATATGTATAATAACTATAGACCATATAAACATAATAATAAGAAATATATTCATAATTTTAAAGAGTAACATATGGAAATAAATTAATAATTATATTCATGTTTAGCAAAATAAAAATATTCTATTTTTTATCGAAAGGACAAGAATATTCGTGTGACAATTAAAAACATATTCGCACACCTATAAAAACTACTTCATTATTATCCCATACAATAATATGTGTATTATAGAACATATATTAGAGAAATCTCGCCAATTATTGTTGACATATTTTTTTTGGGAAAATAACCCTATTCAAAGAAGAATTTGGCCTAAATATGGGTCAACGATACCACCAGCATGTTACGCAGTAAATGAAAATCGATCGTATACGCATTGTTGTCTGTCGAACTTCTATTTTTCTTCTGCAATGCATAGTTTTCCATTGTTTTGCTGCAATGCGTTTGTCCAGCAAAACAATTAATTATTAAATTCGCACATTATTATTGTTACAGTACTACGGTACTACACTGCAAAACAATCGTTGTTACCATAGAAACGCGGACGATATCATATTCCTATACCTTTACATTATTTCAATATGTAAACACAAAACAATAATAGAAACATATTAAAACTTACCATTTGCGTATTCTGATCCTGATATCATTTTTGTAAATTGTAGTCCAAAACATTAATTAGATTATTTCTTAATTAATTGTTTGATTTCTTTTTTAATATCCAAGGCTTTCTTAAGAACACATTCGTTTAATAAGCGCTTTATCAATTTAAAAATGCATTGTTTGTTGACACTTTTATAGTTTTTTGTAAACAAGAATTATTTTTTAGTCCGGTTCTCGTTCCATAAATGAAACATGTATAAAATACATTTAAACTAGTCGAAATGTGCACAGTTTCTTTTATATTTAAATTCATTCATGAAGCAATTTGGCAAGAGATGTTACAAGTTCTATTGTTGTGGATATACTGACAGTTCAACTCTCATCACATTACCGTAGAAAATATTGCCTGAGCGCATGCTCCTTATGACGTAACAGTACGCATGAACCAATCTCCTGTTTACATTTTCTAACAATGTTAATATAAAGGCGTACTTCTCCCTTTGTTACAAGTATTTAACCAGAAATTTACCAATTATTTAACATAATATCGAAATTTTTGCATTTGTGGCACACGAACGAGAAATAAGGTAATCAAAAATTATTAATAAATAATAACATTAGAATCAGACAAATAATTACTATTATTTCTTATTCGTAACCGTATCCAAACTCAGGAGCGGACTGACTGTGTGAAGAATGTAGAAAATTCCACATGGGCCGGTCCTATGATAATTTTTATGGTTATTATTATTTTACTAGCACTAATCACCAATAAATCTCAAGAATGTTTGAGAAACTTCATATTGATAACATATGTAAATTTTGGCACAAATTTCAACATTTTTTTTTTGTAATATAAAATACATTTACTTAAAGTTTTGTAATACTAATAATTAACTGTTTCATAGGAAATAAAATTATGAACTTAATTAAATAAAGATGGGCGTGTTTTTCCACATGGCTCGTTTTGGACATTTACATCGATTTGTCAAATCTGTCAGATGTGTTAGAAAAAATAAACATAAATTATTGTTTTATTTTTCATGGCACTCTGATAATTGCCTCAAATCGTGTATTTTCTTTTGCTTCTAACGCACAGATAAGAAACAATTGAACAACAAACTTGCTAATCATCGATGTAGTTTTTCATTCTAAACATTTTTTCTTCATTACACTTTTTGTTCTAAAGTTAATAAGTAAAGAGATATCGCCAAATCAAAATTTTAACATTGAATTTCCTATGTTCGGAAAAGAGTAGACACCCGGTATATGACATTATAATTTCATTTGTTATAAATAATGTTTAGATAACTCAAAGATGCTGTTATTTTTTAACTATTTATATGTATGTATTCTAAATTTTTGGCATTGAAAGGCCGTTACTAAGCGGGCCACTATATATTTTTCACACCTAAATTTTGATCTCAGGACACCCCTGTCCAAACAATATATAGGCTGTTGACCGTGACACCGGCACATAGGATTTTAACATGTACAATCATACTTTCGTAATTTACTGCTTCCTCAATTATTTTAAGCAAAAAAGCTTCAAATAAAAGTTGTAGAGTCTAAAATTCTGCATATAAATCAATAAGCAAAATTAATTTTTCATGATCTATAACGGCAGAAATGAGCTATGAAAATGTCGAAAATCACCCCAAAAATAGCAATAGCCATGGAATTGAAATTAAAAATTAACAAATGTTAGCGATTTATCTGTCAAGGAAGTAAGAAATTGTTTAGTTAAATTAATAAATAATAGTTCACTTGAACAGATAATACAAATAATACCTAAAAAAATATATTAACCTAACTTGACACGTAAAACATTGAACATTTGATAATTTTTAGTTTCTATTTAATGGTTATCGCGATGTAGAATTTTTCAAGCTCTACAACTTTTATTTGAAGCATTTTTATCTAAAATATTTAAGAAAAGCAGGAAATTACGAAAATATGATTTTACTGTTAAAGTCCTATGTTCCGGTGTCGCGGTCAACAGCCAACACCCTATAGTATGTAGTTATAGATGTTAAAAAAAAATAAGTGCATATAGAACTGACTAAAATGAGTAAATAGAGCATTCAAAATTAATTTTGTTTATTTACTTTGATGCAGTATTTTATGCTCTACAACATTTATTTGAAGCTTTTTTACCTAAAACAATTAGGGAAGCAGTGAATTAGGAAAGACTGATTTTACATGTTAACAGTCCTATGTTCGGCTGTGTCGGTCACCTCCTCTATAAATTGTTTATAGTATAAGGGTTTTTGAAATGTCGTGAAGATCTAATTAAGAAATCTAACACTCTGTAACATTTTTTTATTATATTATCTGCATGAATATCAAAAATTAATTTAGGGTCTAAGATAACTCCTAGATCCGTTATCCGAGATATTACTAATTTAATATTTGATCCAATTAATTCATAAGAAAAACGTACGGTGTTTCTATTTCTGATCAAGCTAATATGGCAACATTTTGAAGTATTTAATGATAAATAATTAACCACAGCACATAATAAGAAATTACAATATGTGGAGCACATTAGTAAATATATTGAAAAGAAGTGGACCGAGATGTGAACCTTGAGGCACCCCGGAGGGAATATCTTGAAAATGAGACTGAAAGTCATTAAGTATAACACATTAACTCCTACCAGTTAAGTAAGACTATTTTAGGTCAAATTTTATCAACTTTAATTTTGTATATAAAGACTTTTCGCTAGGACCAACCATTATCGAGATATGAGCGTAAAACCATAAAAAGGGACATATTTTGCTATGCCCTGAAGTTAGCTCCCTCCGGAGACCCCAGCACTTTTGGTATATTAATCTCCAAACAACTCTGAATACAGCCCAAAAGTCAAAAAAGTGCACCCAAAAGTCTGCCTAGAAACCAATCCTTTAAAGCTAAATTATATTCATCCAGAAATTGTATTTAAAATCGATTTACATTGTAACATTGATATTGTTTGCTGTTTTTACTGAACCTATTTGTATTAGTAATAGAGCGCATCGATAATTTAAAGGAGCAGCAAACGCAAAGAACATTCTATATATTGCAATGGAATTGATAACATAAATTAGTTTATTCTCGAGAGCATCATTTATGAAGGGAGGTTTCAAATTAATTAATTATTTTTTATTCTAAACAAGTATTCAAAAGCGCAAAATATTGTAAAATAAAAATGTGAACATTTCATATTATTAACATTAACTCTAAAAGAAAAACCATTTCCGGCAACCTGTACGTTTGTGGCGTATCTGAAGTTCTCTAACTGCAGGAGTGCAGCATTAGGTGCGCCTTGTGCGCATTTTGTGCTACGGTCGTTCGCTGGAGTTTGATCGCTCGTTGCCATAACAACGGAGGCGCAAACATTCACAGATCAGCTGGTACATTCATCTGTCGACATCACTGGGCGGTTCCCAGCCCAGCGCAAACTTACGTTGTCCCTCCACATTACTCCAGTAGATAAACACTAATGTGGCAATGTTTATTTTTACAGATTACGTTGTAACGTGAAGGCGTGTGTTTAAAACCGATTTACTGACATTGATACGAACGCCACAATGGCTGTGATAGACAAATATTATGAATTTGTGGATAAGCCTTCACATGAAATGTCAAAAGGATGGAAAGGTAGATGACAATGTTTAAAAAAAGTGTTTTGCGCGTTTTGTCATAACCGTCGTTTTTCAAATTTTAGTTTTGCATATTGTGTTGTATACATTAGCTGCATCCGCTGGGATTCTTGCACATTATATGTTTTCTCTTTTAAAAACACAGTTTGATGACAATTGTATTTTATTTCCAAATGTTACATTTACAATTATCAATTTGTCTGACCAACAAATAACGGACAACATTTCAAATGACACAAAAATCGTCATTGATTCTGCAAAAACAACATGGGGCGATGATATTTTATGTAATTATTGTGAATATGCCCCCGTAATGTCAATGATATTGGGATGTATACTAGTAACATTTTTCATAATGTGTCCAAGAGGTGGAAGTCGGGATAGCCAATCAGGGTAATATATCAAACTTTCTTTTATTAAATTTTAATATAATTTTTTTAGGATAAGGCGACCGTGGCACATAGTAGTACCTACCTTTCTAGTAACGGGTGTATTTGTAGCTTTTCTTGCAACTACATCCATTATTACTGAAAATGGAATTGAAATATTGTGCACCGAATTTGTCAAAGATTCTAATAAAACAGGGTAAGTTCAAAACATTGAAACATGATAATAATAATACAGGATTACATTGATTTATAGGTGTACCAATGGTGTACAAGATTATATACAAGTCGATGAAAAGTTTGGAAACAAAACACTTGCTTATATTTATACTTTAAGTACCTTTTTGTATGTAATGGTTCTTTCATGGAGTCTTGCATTATGTTTAGTATGTTGCCGATGTTGTTGTTTCGTTGCTGATTTTAAACTTATGGAAGTAACTGTCTCTACAGTAAGTGATGTAAGTTAATTTATTTTTGAAAATATTGTGTAGCTAATTTTTCATTCATAATTAGGATAATGAAACAAATCAAGAAGAAACAGAAGTTCTTTTAGAACAAAATCCTACATCTTCTCCCGTAAGCCATGTCTAAAATGCTGCTCACTGCTATTTTTCTAACCTACAATACTTCTCGAAAATGACTAAATGCGTAATTGCTCAATCTTGTTTCCGTATTTACATATAAACAATCTATCAAAAATCTTGAATGTTATTTTTAATATAAGTAACGATTATACTTAATTTTCATTGTGTATTGGAATATTCCTGATTAAGTACAATTTTTATGTTTAGTATGACCATGACATTATTGTCTCGTTTTATAGCTTTAAATTATATTGTACTCTTATACATTTCTATGTACGTATCAACAATTATTTTTAAGTATTATAACATTCTAACTATTGCTAAAGTGCCTGTAGTAGCCTTGAAAAACTTGGTGATCTATAAAATATCATAAGTGTGTTAAAAAAAACCTAACTCGGAGTAGGCTATGAACAGAGAAACATATGTCTGATAATTCAAAAGTCAAGTTGTCAAAATTGATCATGAAATGTACTTTTTGCGGATTGACATTAAAAGTGCGATTTTTTTGACAACAATCTGTAAAATGTCACTTTTACTGTCTCTTACATAGCAACAGCTTAATAAACGCATAGCAACATAACTTGATAACAATAACTTTCAAAATAGCTATTAAAAATAATCTCTAAACTAATATTTATTCTAAAATCGGCAAAAAAATAATAGATGGTTGCACAAATGGTGATTAGGAGGTGACTAGCAGTGTTTTAATTCTGTCAATCGTTTATGGTTTATTTTAGGCAAAATAAATAAAAGTTGCGTACAATTAATTTTTCTATAACTGTTATTTGAAGTTTTTTCTCTGAAGTAAACCATAAACGATTGACAGAGTTAAAACACTGCTAGTCATCTTCTAATCACTATTCATGCTACCACTCAATGTGTTCAACACGGCACTATACACAGATTTACAACACCAGCAGTCTCTGGAATTCATAACAGGGAGCAAAAGTATATTGCCATTCGCAGTTTTCTAATGTATTTCCATATCTACAATAATATTCAAGAATAAAACTTTCTATTTCTTTAAATAACATTTTTGACCTGAGCTTTTTTTGGTGACACCGATATGGCGCTAGTTTGTATCGTTTTGAAACTTATTGGCTGTTACTATAAACCTTATTTTGAAAACACTGTTTTGAAAATGTAAAATTTCAATATTTAATTTCACCTTTATGTTTAAAGAACGATTTTGTTCAAAATATTATTTTAAAATAGAACATAATTGGTATTCAAATAAATATTTTGAAAAAAAAAACGTTTTGTAAACATAAGGGTGAAATTAAATATTGAAATTTTGATATTTTCAAAACAGCGTTTTCGAAACAAGGCTTGTGGTACCAGCCATTATTTTCTCAAATGAAAACGGTTGAAACAATGATGTCACACTACGACCGTTTTGAAATGGTTTCCATCCAGTTGACAGCAATGGTTTAAAAATATGTCGAAGATTTTTACAGATGGGGTCTATTCTAATTGAAGCGACACTGTAGTCTCGCTATGTCGTCACTGTTAGTGACGTCATATGATACAAGCTACGTCACCATTTAGTAACTTTTAATTCATTTAGTGAATTTTAATATTACACGCTTGATACCAAGTAAGTAAAGCAGTGTCTACTAGATGGCATTGCTGTAGTTTAAAGCGCTCATTTTGAATTTCAATACAGTTTCATTGGTGATTTACTGCTGGTTTTCGCTCTTTTGAGTCGGGTGTTATACATTTTATTCTTATTTTCTTTATTTTTAAAATTTTTGTTTTTTGTTTGTTATTTTACTATTAAAATAAGTTTTAGTTGGTTTTTTTTAGAGTAATATAAATTTAATTTAGTTCTTTTAATATGATACGTTATTTTTGAATATTTTTAGGTTAGACTAATGTATAAATTAATTGTAACTTTTTATGTATTTAGTTTTTGTTTAAATTTAATTATGTCTCAAAAACGAGAAAGAGAAGAGAGGGTAAATAGAGATCTACAGGGAACTTTGCTTCATTTTATGATCATAAGGATTTTGCTCGCGGAAAATTTTTGGGGGCAGATGGGCGACAAAATTGGAAGACACTGAGAGCGGTTAACATTTCTTTTATGAAAAAATCAAGTACTTATTCTTAAATGGGCAGGAATTCGATTTCTATAACTGCCATAATTCAAATGTGGGTTTAAAATATTTACCATGTACAAAGAAACTTCTTTACACAGTCTAAAATTTTCAAGAAATTCAATTTCGGGCAATTGGAACGGATTATGTGCATCCCAAATTAATCTTCGAGCAATTCTAGCCTCTTCTCTTCTCTCCTTTACTTCAGCAGTACGCACAACAAAACACGAAAAGCCATTGTTTAAAAACAAGACACTCAATTCTTAGTTAGCGAGAGTCGAAAAGAAGTAGCGACAGCTACTTTGGTGTCGAATACCGTAGCGATGGCAAGTGACGTCATATTACGTCATCATCGCATTTCAGTGGTAGGGACAGTACGTCATCATCGCATTTCGGTAGTAGGGACATTACGTCATCATTTCAGAATGGTAGTGGGGGTAGCGATATCACACGCTTAGCGAGTCGCTAACTGAATTAGAATAGACCTCCTGTAAATAACGAACAAAATCGGAACGAATGTTGCCACTCTTATGTATAATTTTATATTAATCAACAAAAATAGATGCGTTTTTATCAGTTTTTTTACAGGTTTATAGATTTGAAAGAGTTACAGATTTGGCCTATAAATATATATACAGATTTTTAAAAATTCCTCCATTCTAACATGCGTTTTACGATAAAATAGAAATACTATTATTTAATTGTTCTCTATATCACTACTATCCCTTAAAAAAAACAGGGAATTAATATGCTCTATTCTATGGTATGTAGTCATCTTGAATCAATTTGAATAAAATTTGCATTTCTTGATCTTCAACCATAGTATAAACTTTTCAACTGGTACACATTGACAACTCTGCCTTTCAAACTAAAATATGCCATGACGTCATTATTTTAAAACCATACATTTTGGCGAGTTCATACTAACAGTTTAACCTTGAATACGGTTCGTCGCCAAAAAACAGCTAATAGTTTTTGCATAGCGTTTTTCCGAAAGATGTATACGCTAACGCCTAGGTTGCTTAGCAATATCGTATTTGTTACTTATCATACGTAATATTTACAGATGTAATACGTCCGTCAAAGGTAAAAGACAGGCCATTTGACATACGTCTGTTATAACATAGGCACAGAATTTATTTTAAAACACCAAAACCTTTTTGTTTTGCGAACTGTCAAAAATTCGACAATTTCCTATTTATTTAAAATTGACAATAATTTGAGATTGCTAAGAGATATGACAGAGATGAACCTTTACGAAAATTTGTGTACATTTTTTTTTAAGATGTCCGATCAAGGTCATCTGTATCATGAACGAATTAACAAATTGGCAAAACATGTATCTCTCTCCTTCGCAAAGGCTATAAGCGTACGCGATAAGGATGGATATAACATGCTTGTCTTTCAAAAATTAGGACATTCCATATTAAAACGATGCTCGTTGTTGATAATACTTTCGCTGTAACGTAAGTTTATTTATTAATTCAGATACATTACCTTGATTCATAGCCGTATGAATAACACGTTATTTTCTGTCAATGACACTGGCATTGAGACTGTCAGTAATCTAATCAGTATCTTATTTTTCACATATTTGGTTTTACATTTGCTAATAAACTTACCGGTTGATTTATTTTTGAATTATGAATGCCTTTACTGTAACATATAGTTTTATAATATTAAAATAACAGTAGTATCTTATGTACCCTCATAAAAACTAAGCAATCGACACTACTGAATTTGTCAGAATGGGCGGAACAAAAATCTTAATTTGTAGATAACCTTGAACGGACATCTTTCAAAATTTTTACTGTAGTTGGGATATCATTCAAAGTAACCTAATGGGGCCACAGGATTATTTTTTCGTTCAGAGCTATCAGTGAATATGTAAAATACCTTTTATAGCTATTTAACAAACATTAAATAGTTCTTCCATTAATTTTTGATTTCTTTACCAAAATACAATGAAAATGACAGATATTTAAACAACTGTCATTTGAACGTCAAAATTAACGTACGTGATTAATACGTAAAGCAAAATCTAAACTTTTGAAAACCCTTTATTTTGTACATTGTTATTAAAGACGTATCTTTAACGTAATATTCACGTACGCTATGCAGAAACTCCGTAATATCTTGTGCCAAATTGACATTTACTTTCAAATTAAGACATACCTTGTTCTATTCATAGCCTACTTCGAGTTAGGTTTTTTTCTAAAACATAATTTTGTTTAAGCTGTGAAACTGAAGCTTACCTCTATATTTTCAAAGAAAGTGTATTATATTTATTATTTAGAAATATTTTCTATATTTGTATGTTCATTGCTCTAATAATTAAAAAGACATGTAATTATAATTTTTATTTTATTACAAACATTATATGGAATTAAGATTACAGTTCGAGAAATGATTATCTTTAATAGCAACTACACAGTTAAATAATTTAAAATTTCCATGCTCAACAGGAAAATGATTTACACAGAATGCTGAGTACGAACATGCTTATTTCTATCTCCTTTCTGTCTAAACTCCCGTCCGCAAACGGGACAAGGATACGGACGTTCATCTGTATGAATTCTTCGATGATTATTCAAAGCATCAGCTCGAAAAAACCGTTTATTACAAAACTGTAAATTCAAAATAAATTAGTTGAATACTACATATATTTTTAGAACATACTTCACAACCATATCGTCGATCATTTGTGTGAATCAAACGATGTTGATAATAAACAGATCCAGTTAAAAAGCACTTTTGGCAGACTGAGCATTTAAATGGACGTTCTCGAGTATGAACTTTTCGGATGTGATCTTTCAAATCAGGACGAATTGTATAGCGAGCTTCGCAGCCTTCGTGGGGACATGCGAAGGGTTTGATACCTAAAAGTTAAAATTTGTTTAAATTGCCTTAAAAACTGAAAAGAAAAATTTAAAAAGTGAATTATATGAATGAATAATTGTAAGACAGTGGTAAAGGAAAAAGGAACAGTAAAAACCTTGATGGAATCTCATATGTTGCCAAAGGTGGGAAGTTTGGGAATAACTACGACCGCATTGGTCGCAGACATAAGGTTTTAGGCATTGGTGAGCGCGGCAGTGAATCATTAGGGCTTTGGCACTGTGAACAATCTACAAATACATATCATTTCATCTATTCCAATACTTGAATTATATTTTCTTACCTGTCCACATTGCTCGCATTTATAAGTACTGGCATGAGTAGTATCTTTATGCACATCTAAAGTAACGATGGTTTCAAAAACAGCAGCACATCTTTCACATTGATACTGACAACCTTCTTCATTAATTATTTTATTTTTCATTTCCGTTTTTTGCCATTTTCGTTTGCGTCCCCGTTTTTTCTTCCCATTTTCTGGGTTGTTTTCTTCATCATTTTCTAATTTAACAGAACCAACTGGCACCAACAAGCTATTTTCATCATTTTCTTTCGGATCTATTTCGTTATCAATGGCGGACAATTGTACGTTTTGATCTAACTTGGTGATCATGTTTTCTATTAATTTGGCTATTGCTTTTTCGTTTTCTGATTTCACTTCTTCGTTTTTTTCTTTTTGTTTGTTGTGAATTTTTGGACTAAAGTGTTTCTTTTTGTTTTTATGATTGTATAAGATCTCATGAGATTTAAATCCTCGGTCGCAATGTTCACAATATATCATTTTAGGTAAGTAAAATAAATTTGATTCGTTGTTGCATTTGCTTTGCCAATGAACAGTGGCTTGGCAATAACTGTTAAAGTGTTGATCACAGAAAATGCATTCGTAATTTTTTTCTGTTGTATGAGTTTTTTGATGATTTAGAACCGCCATTTTCTCGGCGTAAGTTCGGTTACAAAATTCACATTGATATAACATTTCGGTTATGATTTTCTCTAATGTGATAGTACTTTCTTTGTAAAAGCCTGGTTGATTTGTTATAGCTTTTTCAAAATTAGAATCAAAGTTATTTTCTTCAAAAATACTTTTAATGTTTATTATATTATTTTCGTTTATTTGTTTATCATCAGCTTTAACAACTGATGTCAATGGTTCAACAGTAGTACATTGTTTTATATGTTTATTTCCGCTTTCGTGAGTAGCAAATACTTGTTTACATTGTTCACACCGCCAAACAGCCACGTCACTCCTATAAAATTTAGCTGTATCTCCCGCCTTTTTACAGTGATTTTCTTTGTGGATTTTAAGCCGATTTTCACTAACAAACGTTTTGCTACAGAACTCACAAACATTACTATTTCTTTTAGTATGGCAACTTTTATGACGCTCTAAATTATTGTTGCTAACAAAAGATTTTTTGCAAACATCGCATTCAAATCGCAATCTAGAGGCTTTATCTATATCTTTGCCAACAATTTCTGGCTTCAAAACAACTTTTTCGGCATTAAATTCACACTGATGACGTTGATACTGATATTTTGTGGGAAAAGAGGTATCACAATTTTGACATGAAATTGTACTTGTATCGGGTAAATTTAATTGTTTTACCTGCTGTTTCTTCGTTTCATTGAAAACATACTTTTGGATATCGACATTATTGTTAACACTTGAGTTTATATGGGTAATATAATTCATTGGATTTAATTCATTCAGGTCTCCGATTCTGATTAATTTTATGGTAGGGCTTTTATCTTCTACAAAAGTGTGATATTCAAAATTTATATTATCATCAGAAGTATCCCAATTCATCAACAATTTATCAATATTAACGTTAGGTTCGTTAAGTCCTGTGATTGAAACTACCTTATCTTTTGTATCAACTTCTACTTGAAAAGAAGAATTTATCATACCATTGCTTTCTACGTGATGCACTTTTAACAATATATTGTCTTGATAGCTCATTATTTCGCTAATATCACCGTAAACCACTATGATGTTAAATACTGGCACAACTATCAGAGTAGCTTTTGAAGACCCAGAACGCCAAGATTGCCGACGTAAAACGTCTGTTTATCACAATTTCTTCAACAATGAATAAATCAAGTTTGTTACCATGAACGAAAATAAATGAAAAACAAAAATTCTAGTAAAATACCCTTTAAAATTTTGTATTACTAAACATACATTTCGAACAAGTATCTTTAAATTTGAAGTTCATCAGGACCCGTTAATATTATTGGAGTTGCGCAGTGTTGATATATCTATTGGCGCGCAATTTAAAAACAACTATATCAATAAGCACAATACCTATAAAGTATTAATAAATTCGACTATATAGGTAATTTATTAAAAATATTCCTGTTTATTATTTAAAATTGTAATTTAACAGCGATCATAAATGTAAACGAGGCTTGAATTACAACAAAGAACGACGATAAAGAGAGAAAGAAGACTGCAAACATAAACAAGACATGGGTTTAAATTAATATCACTCTAGAATTCTAATTCAGTTGCAGTTCAAAAGTCGTCTGTATATTATATTGTTATTCGTTACATTATCTACATATATTTTTGTTCTAATATTATAATAACATGAAAATAGTAATTTTTGGGGCAACAGGTTATACCGGCTTATGTACCCTTCAAGCTGCTCTTAAAGAAGGTACAAATACTAATCAAATAAAAAGTATTACATATCACAAATATGCTTGTCATCTTTAGGACATGATACGCGTGTCCTAATACGAGATCCTTCTAAATTACCCGATGAATATAAAGATAAAGTGGAAATAATAGTTGGAAATGTATTAAATTATGAAGATGTATTGTATGCAACGAAAGATGTAGCTGCAGTTTCTGTTGTTTTGGGTACTCGAAATGATTTGAGCCCCACAACAGTTATGAGCGAAGGAATGAAAAATATCATTCAAGCAATGAGAGAAAATAATGTTGAAATTGTGTCAGTCTGTTTATCAGCATTCTTGTTTTGGGAAGTGGGGAAGGTTCCACCCCGCTTCCACGATATTAATGCTGATCATCAGAGGATGTTTGATGCCGTAAAAAGTTCTGGGTTAAAATATATTGCTGTTCTGCCCCCACATATTGCAGGTAACGAAATTTTCTTTATTCTTTATACAAATTTAATTGTTTGATAATTATAGATCATCCTGGAGGGGAATACAAAGTTCAATATGATAGCTCTCCGGGAAGAGTTGTTACAAAATATGATTTGGGAGACTTTTTAATTAAATGTTTAAATGAACCAGAACATTATGAGAAAGTTGTTGGAATTGCTACTACAACTCCACCTAAGGTCTAAATTTGTAAAAATAAAGGTTATGTAGTACAAAAATTCTTTATTTGATACGTTTACACATATAAGTTTTTTGTTGTATTTTGTTGGTAACACTAATATTTGGTAAGGGTGGAGGGGGAGGACCTGAACAAATTCTTTTATCACTTTTCTGTGACTGACTTACAAAATTACCATATAAAGTTATAGGTTCACACTCTACATAACCTAACTTTCCATAAAACTTTTCTTGTCCTTTTGTAGATAAATAAATAACTTTTAAATGTAAATTATTTAAGCAATATTTCTCAGCTTCCTTCATTAGATAAGTACCGTACCCTTTACCTCTTAAATCATTTCCTATTACAACTGTCTCTACAAAGCACGAATCTAGCATGCTAGGTATTTTCGATAGTTTTAAATGTCCGATTACATGCTTGTTCTTCACAAGAATTAAGCTTACAGGAAGAAAATCGCATGAAGATTCTAAACTTCTTAATCTTGCAGTTTCGCTTCGTATCCATTCGGAATTAATTAATGCACAACATTCGAGTAGATATTCTGGATGTTTGTGAAGAGGAACAACTAATAAATTTTCTTCCATGGGTTTATCAGGAGCTAAAAACTAACATTTCAATGTTTTATATTAATAAGTTAAACAAATAAGGAATGATGAAGAAAAAATGAAGATCATAAAAACAAAAGAAGTAACACCAAGTTTATTCAATAAAGCAATTTACACACATTTAACAATTAAAAGATTACAACCATACCTGAGAAGAAAATAATGTTCAACAATGCATATTTAAACAGTGAAAGTGATGATGTGATAATACAAAAATATATTTTATTTATAATTATTCTAACGATTTCATAATACCATTTTGTAAATTTGTACTCCGCCTTGCAGAAATATTTTTAGCTTGAACATTTTATTTTTACTCTTCATTGATCTAGGGATATTTTAGGAATATTTGTTTTTGGAAAACAATGTCGTACAGAATAATTTTGCAGTTAATTTTCTTTCAATGCTATATTACTTTTTAATTTTTACTGACATTACTTTTAGAAATACTTACAGCGCTATCTGTAATTTAAACATGGAAAAACACTTGCAAATATTATTTGTTTGATCGGCGGAGAAAGCACGAGCAGACAGAAGAGCTTGGAATCAGCTGATTTGTGTGCCTTTGTCATTTTGACAAGATTTATTTTTATTTTGAAAATTCATAATTTTTTAGTTCAAAATTAAAATGTCAAAATATTGTTCTTGTCAAAATAACAAACGCTCTTCAAGGTCTTTCAAGACACGTGTCTGCTCGCGACCTTGCGCGATTCAAGTTAAGCAAACTATTTGGTAGCTAAATTTTGAATTAAAAATATATCCAGAATGTATTATTTCCTTCCTTTCATAGAAATTTTCTGGTTTGCAGGCCATTTAAATAATTTAAAATATCTTTTAACATGTTTTTAAAAGCGTAAAAGCAGTATTAGTGACAGATCGTTCATCTTAGTTGTGACGTCACAACAGGACTATGAAACCGTGAAAAGTTAATTTGAATCGCCAATAATGTATATTTGCAAACTTTAATAGTATCTATCAAGTATACAGTAATTTGAATTTGCTTTTAAATTTGTAAAATATCAACTGATAGATCATCTATCCAGTTTCCATTATGCCGAATTTTCAGAAAAAAATGGTAAATGTTACCAAACTCTATAGTTAGGTACGATTCCCTAGCAAATGTTTCTGTGTTGATGCGCCACTGTTTTTACTAGTAACTTTTATATTATGTTGGTAGCACTGTGGCGTTACTTTTGACTTGCCCAACTGTCAAGTTTATGGAAAAAATAACAAATAGTGAAAACTGTGTGCCTTATTATTACTTAATATTTATGCATTATACACAAAATGAGTGTAGAAGATTCGAAAGGTGCTGGCCGGACAATTCGAGTAAGATAGTTTTTTGATTACTTATTATTAAAATTGAACTTTGTGCTACATTTTTATCATTCTGCCATTTAATTTTTCATTTCTCTATTGCTGTTTGGTTGTAGTTGTAAGAAAAATATCAGAAATGTATTTATAGCACTTATTTGCTGAAAGAATAAATGATTTAATGGATGTGTTTTGTATGTAAACATATACCTAACCTTTATGAGTACTCCTATGCTCAAAGAATGAATTCCACACGCATTTAAGTTTAGATTGTGATGTAAAGTTTGTAATAAGAATGTATTTCTCTAAATAAAGAATTCAATATATTTTATAATCATTTAAACGGAAAATATTCGTATTACCTCAGTTGCCGCCATATTGTTGACGTAACAGATACTTATAAGACCCATCAAACCAGGAGTTTTATGTGCCTACAAATATTTAATTTAAATTTGTTCAGATTTTTGTAAAAACAAATTACTTCTTTCATTGTAAACTCTGATGGAATCAAAATAGGCAACAGAAATAATATGTAAACAATAAACGCTGCTATATTAGCTTCAGTAGTAAATACGTGGTTAGGGCTTAAAAATGAGAACATTTGCCCCATTAAACCTATAGTCATAAGTTGTATAAAACAAAAAATAGAAACAGAAAATGTATGATTAATTTGTTTTGCGCAGCTTATTAATTGCTCATATATTTCAGTTATTGCCCTAAGAGTAAAAAGAACACTTCGTTTATTATATAAATATTTTCCATTGTATTCTTTGCATTCATCTGTTTCATGCTCAAGATCTTCTAAATATTTATTAATTCGTTTAAATCTCAAGAATAGTAATATTACCACTCCAATAAAATAGTAATTCGCTGTTGCTAATATAAGCAAAGAAAAATGGAAAGATACTTTTTCATTTATGATTCTAATTATATTTTTTTTCACTGAAAAGTACTCATAAAGCATTAATCCAAACATTGCAGTTGTTGAAAATATAGCAGACGCATAAGTTATTATTGTTGGTAGAAAATATCCTACGTGTATACGAAGTTGTTTCATTAATATGTCAGCTTGATGTAGATTTTCGAGGCCTCTTAGAAGTGGCTCATTATTTTTCGAAAATAATATCATAGATATCACAGCAGATAGACAAGTAGCGCCGTACAATATCGCCATTAGAATTTCGTGAAGTGTTAAGTTTGGTTTATTTAGATCTTCAACTAATACGGCTATAAAACTATTCCATATTATTGTAGTTAAAACTAAAATGTTAATAAAATATAAAAATGTATACCGGTTTCTCAAGAAACACTTAAACTGGGACAACAAGATGGCATGAAAGTTTTTGTAATTGGCATCGAAAATAACCGATGGTGGCAGCACTAAATTTATAAAATGGCCTGAGTAAGGCGTGTCAGAATTTGTACAGTAAAAGACAGAAATAAATAAAGTTCGTATATTTTTAAATGTAAACTGATTTGAAGTGCAGTATTGGAAGTAAACATAACAGTTTGATTACGTCTTAGACAGGTTCATAATTTTGCCACCAGGCGGCTACGAGTTCATTTTGTTCGACAATATGATTCTAAATTTCTGGGACACGCTGTATACAGGGGGTTAATTTTATTTTGTCCACTATTGTTGTTTCGAGAGCTATAAGAGTTACAAGGTCAGTTAAATGAGCAAACAATTTCTAATTTACTAGACTATTTTAATGAGTGTAATTTTTTTTTCAACCAGTGGTTTTTAAACTGTGGGAACCAATGTTGTTATTTTAAATGTGATCGTATATTTTTTATTTACTTGGATAGTGAATTTTATTCTGAATTTAGTGATATATTTTCATAAAATATGACCATAATGAGAATGCCACGGATGGAAAAAAATGAATACATGTTAATTTTTACCTTCCGTTCCTCGTTCCGTTCACCTTTAGGTAAGGAAGGTATTGGTACATATTCCGAGCGCACTTTTATAATAAAAGCGCTTTTATGGAGCACACTCCTCATAAGAATATAATATAAAAGCGCGCTCCATAAAAGCACTTTTATTATAAAAGTGCGCTCGGAATACTGACCTAAGTCTTTGATTATTTTTTTTAAATGAATATGCACGTTTTAGAGTCCCTAGAATACGATTTTACTATTTTTACGATGATGTCTGTATATATGTTGTTGCGATATTTCATAACGTTATAAAAAAATTAATTCGTTATAATAACGTTATATTCGTTTCGTTATTATAACTGTACAAAAACCGTATTTTCTCAAGTTTCTAATAAAAATGCATTAAAAATTAAAAATAATTTATTAAAAATACTTATACACATCTTATTCTAGAAATGAAATAAAATGTTCAACATTTGTATTTGACCACTAATTACATCTATTTTCTATAAAACACGAAAAAAATGATCAGGAAATTATATTTTTAAACGGCAAAAATGAAATTTGTAAACTTGGATAACATTATAGTAAAACGTTATTTGTTATGTTACGGTTACATAACGTAATTTTGTAATTATGACATTAAAAAAAATATAAATGAAACATTATTACAACGTTATCGGGTATCGTTACGTTACGTTTTCCATCGCAATTTAATGGCACAAAATTGACCCCTGTGGCGCACTCTCCACGCCAGCAATGAGTGCCCGTGAGGTGACGCCTGGTAAGCGCCCACACGGTACAAATATTCCATCATTACCGATATCTGTGTACGAAGCAGATTGGCACACCCAGCAATGGGTAATATGCCGTGATGAAATATTTATTTATATACAGGGTGATTTCTAACGTACGGACGAAACTGATAGGGCAACTAGAGGGGACCAAAATATAGTTTTTTTTACAATAAACTTTTGATCATAATCGAATAACAAGAAAGATACAACGGTTTAAAGTTCTTATAAACTGAAGCATTTTTTTATAAAATACGGTAATAACTTACGTTTTGAATTCAAATTTAGAATATTTGAGAGTTAATTAAACAAAGTTCAGTTAAAATTTTATTAAAATTTTTATAAGATGAAAGGTATAGCTATTTAAATTGTTCTTTAAAATATTCAGTCATGGGTGTTCGTTTATTGAGAACCGCTGATTTATTTAATTTAATCATGTATGTAGGTAAGTCAAAATTACTTAAACGTCAAAAATTAAATAGGTTATTTGTTAAGTCATTAATTCGACTGAAATGGTTAATTTCACTAACGAAGAATACGTAGACATGATTATGGTGTATGGAGCTGCTGAAGAAAACGCTGAACGCGCACGACGTATGTATTTGGAACGATTTCCAAATCGACAAACGCCTTCCAGAAATACTTTTTTGCGGGTAATTCAACGCGGAAGAGAAACAGGTAAATTACAACCTAAAAAAGGCCATGGTGGTGGTAGACCAAATCAAATCGAGGTGAATGTGGAAGAAGCAATTTTGGATATGGCAGATGCTGATCCAACTACAAGTACACGGCAAATTGCTCAACAAGTCGAAGTTTCCCAATATTTTGTTTGGAATACATTGAAAAAAAATGGTTTACATCCCTATCATTTGCAAAGGGTGCAAGGACTAGCTCTAGGTGATTATGCGTTGCGACAGCAGTTTTGCGAGTGGTTGTTAGATCGTTCTAACAGAGAAAGAGAATTTCCAATGTATGTATTGGTAACGGATGAATGTTGTTTTACAAGAGATGGTGTTCTCAACTTCCACAATTCCCACATATGGGCTGAAGAAAATCCACACAGGATTCGCCAAAATAAATTTCAACATCGTTTTAGTTTAAATCTATGGGCGGGAATTCTCAACAACAGCTTAATAGGGCCTTTTGAATTGCCAGCACGCCTTAACGGCGCTTCTTACTTGCACTTTTTGCAAGAAGTTCTACCACAACTTCTCGAAGATATTCCTTTGGCTGTGCGTGGAAACATGTGGTTTATGTATGACGGCTGTCCTGCACATTTTAGTCGTGCTGTACGAGATTACCTCGACACCGCTTTTCCGCAAAGATGGATTGGTCGGGGTGGCTTTATCTCATGGCCTCCACGAAGCCCCGATCTTAACCCACTTGACTTTTTCTTATGGGGTTACATGAAAACATTGGTATATGCCACCGAAGTTAATACCATCGACGAGTTACGTCGTCGTATCAATACCACTGTAGAGAATTTACGCCAACAGTTTCCACGGTTAACAGAAAACTGGATTCGTCGTGCGCAATTGTGTGTTGAAATGCAGGGTCAACATTTCGAACAACTTTTGTGAACACTTTTAATTATTTTATGATTATTTATTACTATTCATACGTTATTATTTATTGTTTATTACTTTAAAATTTTGTAGCTTTTGATAATTTTGTTGATTAAAGTTTCATTCGTTTGTATCTTGTCATCATTTTATTTGATGTTTTCTGCATACCGTAAAAATAATACAACAGAAATGTATCAGATTGTGTGAGAATTGTTTCTAATGTAAACGCGAATACAGTAAGCTCAGCGGTACTCAATAAGTGGGCGTTAATTTATAAGAACTTTAAACCGTTGTATCTTTCTTGTTATTCGATTATGATCAAAAGTTTATTGTAAAAAAAACTATATTTTGGTCCCCTCTAGTTGCCCTATCAGTTTCGTCCGTACGTTAGAAATCACCCTGTATATTTATTTACGTTTTCCATCTCTGGTATGTATGTGTGTGTGCGTGTGTGTGTGTGTGTTACAATAATTTCTCCTTCGATAACTCCAATACTACAATTCCAAAAATTGAAGAGTTGATTAGATTTTGGATATAATTGGTAAACCGAAAGTACATTTATTTGAAGTTCTTAACAGTGTTTTTTGAAAAAACGCAGTTAAATATCATTTTTTTGATATTTTACGTTAGGTATCATAAATATTAAAGAATATTTTATTCTCTCTACGATTTTATTGAATTTTTCTCTTCGTATTAATATATTAGGAGAGTAATTTATATAAAATAAATAGAATTGACGGAAGGTCATGTGTTGGGCACATAAGATTTTTGTTACATAGAATTAAGTGCCTTGTCAGAAAGGAGTGAATATTTTCTATCGTCAATTGATCAAAATGTCAATCGAGATGTCAACGAGCATAAAATATTCACGTATTTCTTTCATGGCATTTTAATTCTATGTATTATTTTTTTCCATTCGTGGCACTCTTATTTTAATCATGTTAATATAAAACTTTATATGCATGTTTATTTTATTATTATATCATTGAATTCAGAATAAAATTCTGTATCTACTGGTTTAAAAAAATATATTTTACGTTCATTACAGTAGTCTAGTAAAATAGAAATTATTTACTAGTTGAACCGACCTCGTAGATATTATAGTTCTCTGGACAAATTAAAATGAACACACTTTTTATAAAAGGAGCATTTCAATATTTATATTATTGATTTAAAAATAATTTCTTGAGACAACCAGAACTATATAGTGTTGATTTTTTTTTTGTTACTTACGTAGAATATAAGCCAAATATTTGTAACTACCCTCTTGACTTTGAAAAATATATTTGTTATTAACTTTTTTGCGTGTATATGGACTCATACCACATATTTTAAATGGTAAATACGCACTGTTCAAGACATCATAAATATCTAAATGTTTTTCTGTCTTGAACATTTTGATTTGATGAAGAAATAATAGAGTTGGGGTATATAAAGAATCTGTTTAAATGATATGCAATTTAAGTTTATTGGAACTATAGAAATTTCATTCTTCTAACACTTGATAAATGATACAGATAGTATAAAGTGCATTTTAAATTTCCTACATTAATCAATTAAAAATAGAACTATTGTTGTTATAGTAGACAATTCCTGAAAATAAAATATATTAGCAATTGAAAAAATATTTTATTTGGTTTATTTACTTCTGCAAGTACTCCTAAATTAAGAGGATAAATGTGAATCATATTAAAAGCAATTTTATGGTGTAAACCTTGCAATAAAAGACTGTTTCTCTAAAAAAAAATGTTTTGTAACTTATGCACTTTTTTCTAATTAAAGTTTACGTACAGTTAATGCCATGATATCATCATAATAGCAAATCGTCATATCTCCCAGCAAAATAAAAGTAGCTTCGGCCTAAAAATAATCAATAGATCAGTTTAGGATTAAAGTCAATTTTAGGACAAACTGTTGTATTTTTGCAGTTAGTGAGAAAAAATTAAAATTTTAATATATTTTATAATTATAATGGGGTCATTTCACATTTTCTAATTTATTTTTTTCTTGAAATAATAGGTCAAATTAAATATGTAGGTGTATGTTTTACACCTTACAAGTCTTTAGAATCAGAGATATGATTTTTTAAAACTTGGACTTTAATTTCAAATATTTGGACGCTGACGTCACGGCTTAGCGGATGCGGCAGTAGAGCTCTACCCGGTTTGTTTGGAACTAGGATTGTTTGGGTTATCACTTGTCAGTTTGATTTTTTGACAGCAACATATTGTTAACTAAAAACATATTTCATACTACTTGTTTTATTTATATACCTTTACTCGTAACTTTGCTGTCACATGTCACAATTTTAGGTTAGTTTGTTTACACCAGCAAACGGAAACCACGTGTTCCGTGAATGTGTGTGTGAGAGGAATGTCTTTGTGTGAGTAACAAACCGTGACGTCACTAATTTTACAGCCGCAAAAGTTTATTAGCAAATTTATGAATGAAAAGTCGCATATTTCATGTTTTTTTATATTATTTATTAAATGAGACGGATTTGACGATTTTTTTTTCGAAATGACCCCATTATGGAATGTAAGTGAATTAAAGCGAAAATTTTGTTAGAACGTCCAGTCCTCTTAACTAACTAAATTTTCAAAAAACTGCTATTTCTGCGCGCCACAGGATGTCTATTAAGCTGTGACGTAGTCACCACTGGATAATACAGAGAGAAGTCGAACTTTCAGAGAAAAAAAAAGGTTAATGATTCCATTATAAATATGTAAATAGCTAATATTTTGTATATACAGGGTGTATCACGGAAAGTGAAACATAGGCGATTAACATGGGAAATCAGTTTTTCCGTGCGCATTTCTTCCTTAATTATTTTAACTGAAAGAGCTTCAAATAAAATTCTACATCTGAATCAATAAACAAAATTAATTTTGTATGCCTTGTAACGGCAGAAATTAGATATCAAAATATTGAAAATCACCTCAAAAATAGCAATTTATTTTTATTAGGTATTATTTCTAATTTCTGTTCTAGTTAATAATTATCTATTAATTTAAATTGATATTAGTTTAATTGAACAGAAATTACAAATAGTAAAAAAAAAAATACCCTAACATGACAGATAAACCGTTAGGCATCTGTTATTTTTTTGTCTCAATTCCATGGCTATTGCTATTTTTGAGGTGATTTTCGACATTTTCATATCTAATTTCTGCGGTTATAAGGCATACAAAATTAATCTTATTTATTGATTCAGATGTAGAATTTTATGCTCTACAACTTTTATTTGAAGCTTTTTTACCTAAAATAATTAGAAGAGCAATGCGCACGGAAAAACTGATTTCTCATGTTAAACGCCTGTTTCACTTTCCATGATACATTCTGTATGTATATTTATATAAGAAATGTTTTTTACCTCCTTTTCTGTTAAATAAGTGCTAATAAGCACAGAAACCAACTGCAGAGTAAACACAAATGCGAATAAAATAAAATGAATATCTTTTGTGATACTTTCAAAAGGATATTTCCATGTATAAGCGGCATAAATAATCTCTCCATATACTATATGCACACAGAAGAATAGAGACACTGTATACGTGTCATTTATCATAGTAGCACATTCACATAATTCATAGTGCAAGTCAGTCATTAGATTCAAAAAATCCTGTTGGTTTTGCTTCTTTCCTGATCTCCGTTTATCCGATTTATCTTTTACAAAAAATGTTATGTCACTATCAAATTCATTTAATAAGTGATTTATTTTTTGAAATCTTTGCCTTAGTATCAACACAAATATATTGAAAATAATTAGTATTAAAGTTAAGATAATAAAAGATTGAGCGAAGGAAAAGTATTCTGTTATAATAGTCATTGCATTTTGTTCTAAAAATTTGATAGTATAAAATACTACCAGAATAACAGTAGATGATGATAGTGCTATTCCACATATGATTATCCATTGATTATACGGCGGCATTTTTAAAATTCTATCTATTTTATTTATTTTTGTAAGAGATTTCAATAGTAAGGAGCTGTTTAACGATGTTGTAATTAGAGAAGCTATGCACGATACACATGTAAATAAATATAGCACTTTTGTAATTCTTTCCCTTTGTAAATATACATCGTTAAATGTTTCGTATAGGAAATATACTATCACAGATATGCGTACTGCAAAAAATAAATAAAATTATATGCTGTTTTCCACAATATGAGTTGGACATAATTGGGATTTCCAAAATCGGTGAAAAAATTACTAAAGTGGTTGAAAATTGCTTGTGACGCAATGGCCCCAAAAAGAGATACTTGTCTGGTGTGAGACAGAAGTAGAATAATAAAGAAATCAAAACAAAAAGACCTGGTCACGTGTTTTTGTTTATTTTGTATATAAATCGACACAGGATATATTTATATCAGGTATTGAATTTATTTAAAAAAAAGGCACGTATAGTTTGGTTCACGGAAGATGACTATTCAAGGTTATTTATTAACCGTATGGTATAATATTACTAGCAACATGAAATATTTATGCATACATTTTAACTGAAAAAAAAGTGTAATTTATTTGAAAATTATGTTTCTTTTTAAATAATGCTTTTCTCAAAGATTTATACTCTTCACTTATGTTTTTGCAAAACACTAAAACGTAGACTTGACATAAACCATAGAATAATAATTTGATTTAAATGTCAACATCACTGGGTAAATATTAGGACAGAGGGCAGTGCAGTGGATAATTAGATAGCAGTAACTCTACGATATACGTCATTATTATTTGTAATGTGTTAGAAAGTAATGCCACGATTTACGTATATCTGTCACACAACATAATCTATATAGACATATGTCAAATAATCTTTCTCTTTCTAACATGAAATGTTGCTAAGCTACTACTGTATAAAGTTCTGTGTATTCTTTCTTCGAACAAGTGACCTTGAATAGTCATCTTTCGTGAACCAAAGTATATACGTATTATCAACTCGTTACATACGTTAAACAAGTAGAGTGTTAAAATTTGTTTATAATTTGAATTCCATAGTATAGGTTTGATATGGAAGTTTGATTTTACAGACAAAAAATGATATATGGAAAATAAATTAAGCAGATCTTGTTAAGAATTCGATACTTTGTTAATTCAGTAATAGATTGCAATTGAAACTAAAATGATAGGTGCAAGCCGACGTATGTCGTTGATAGTCCCTCACCCGCCAGTAAATACGTTCATTGAATTTTGTATTTCTGTTTAAATAATTATAAACTGTGCACAGTTCATGTGTATATTATTGTACGAATCTGGAAATAAATGATCGGTCTAGGTGCTACATATAATGCTTTGCGTATGAGATTTCTTGGTCTTTAAAGTTGAGCAAACATTTCTCCCGTAAGAAATACACGGGAATCCAAATTATGTTATTGTTATGAACTGAGTTTAAATTTGGCGCCTTTATTTGATCGTTACATTTTCTGGCCTATTAAATGAACAACAGAGCATGCGCGCTGGTCACGAGCTTATGAAGTTAGCTGAATTGGGGCCGTGACGTCACAACATTATTAATAATATGCTGTACACCTTTTTAAAAAAGGCGTTGTTTTGGAAATCTCCATTCAATATTAGAGCATTCAATTGAGTTCTTATCAGGAATTACAATCCTACATTTCTCAAATGCTACGCCCCCTATATCGCCTATTTAAAACTATAGATGACTATACTATTAATTCTATAATTAGATGTTTATTATTATTTTGAATCTGATTAAACCTGATTGCGTAATTAATAGTACAGCCATCTATAATTTAATAGGCAATATAGATACTTGAATTTTAGCGTCCTATTATTACTGGTTCATACACTGAGAAAACTTTTCATGCAGCCCCTGTACGTCCCATTTTAGAACATGTAAGATTAGGCTGTACAAACTCTACGTCACTGATGGTGCGGATATCTTAAGCACTTTTGACACTAGGAGGCACGACGTTTCATTTGTGGGTCGTAGCATTTAAGAACACGATTAAACTTAAAAATAATATATTTCACTTACACACTAGTAATGTAATGTTTATAAAACTTAGCTTTTCGTAAATATGAATTATTTTTCCAGTTTTTGTTTTAATTTTACATATTGTAGCCATTCCAGTAAATTTTAAATAGAGAGAAAATACTGTCAAAACTGAAAATATATCATAAGTGTCTGAATGTTTTTTAGATATTTTCCCTTGTCTTCTTTTTACATTCATTGTATCTTGTGTAGTATAAACGAACAAATATTTCTTTATTGCACGACTAGATTCTAGGAAGATCCATTTATTTTATTAGCTTTTTTATCTAGATAGATTGTACATATATATGCCTGATTTGCAGTTTTATCTATAACCATTAAGTAAAAATTATTATTGCTTCATGATTATATTATATGAAAATTGTTTTATCTATATTACATTTGTGAAGTTATCAGATTTTAATTAAATTTGTGTTTCAGAAGCTTCGAGCACCTAGCAAATTGCCGATAAGATTATTTGGCTCCCCAAATCCACGCCATAAAAGGCACATACGAAATAATTTTATTAGTAGTACGCCTTTAAATGCGTTAAAAAAGAATTTAATTGAAGTTGATCAGCTATCTCCTATAAGAAATCCGTCTTCTACTACGACTGAATCAAGTCCAGCAAAATTAAACAGAATAGATGGTAAGTAAAAACAAATATTAATGGGGTCCTTCACCATAAAAACAAATTAGAAAGTTTCGAAAAAAAAAATTAGTATTTAAAAGGTTCAATATTTTAATGTCCTTAATTTACGTCACACATCTATTCTCTTCTTACTACTTTCAAGCCTTCTGCTTTCGCCTTTTCGAAATTCGTATTATTAATTAAACTAAACATAATTAATAATACGAATTTCGAAAAGGCGTTATTAAAACTAAAACGTTATCATCTTCGTGAGAGGATGTCTTAGGGGATGCAGGGTGTAGGGTATCATATGACATCCACAACCAATTATCAATTCTATACGTAGGCTTGCAATAACTTATGGGGTAGGTTCAATGGAAACAGCAAAAGTATCGCTAACTAAGAGCAGTCAGCAGCAAAACTAGCAAAGTAATGAATCCGTTGAACTGTTAATTTTTTTGTTAATATGCTTACCACTGGAGGGCAGCATATTTAATTTATTTCTTTACATTTTACATTTATGTATTATATTGTAAGGAGTCTTGTTTCGTTAAATTTATAGAAAGAAGTTACAATAAATAATAATAGTATATTATTCAATGAACATGTATGCTATTACTCATGAAAGTGAAGATGTAAATCATTCGAGTGAGTAATATCCATTACATGTGAATAGAATACTATACTTTATCCAAAAATGTGAAATAATAATATACTGTACTATTATAAAATCAAAAAATGTCAAATAATAATATACTGTACTATTATAAAATCAAAAATAGCCTAACAAATTTTAGAAAACATAAACATAGTTAATGTTACTTACGGGGTATTTGTTTTAACAAAATTCTGAAATGATTTGACATTATTTAGCAGAAAATTTTAAACCGACTATTTAGCTACATTTTAAGCTTAAGAAGAAAATAAAACTATAAAAAATCAGAAAACTAGTATAATTTTGGCTTTTTATGTGGAAAAAATTACTTATTAAAAATAATTTGTGCTTTTTGTAAGGTAAGATTTGCTTTTGACATAACGATTGAATAATATTATTCCATCGAACTGTCAATATTATTCAATTAGCAACCGTAACGAAGGTCATTAATTGATAAAAAACGGTTGAATTATGGGTATATTATTTGACAGTCGTGGATAATTTTTTTTTTTTTTAACAAATGAGAATGGGTCCTACAGTAGGAATTCATAGAAAAGTCCAATATGTTTATTTTCTAGCTAGTAACATAATTTATATTGAAGAGAAGCGCATAACCTCCCATGAAAATTTAAATTTTGTCACAATACGACTATTTTTTTCTCAAAATAATGAGCCATATATACATCGTCTTCTTTTATTTAATTATGAAAAACAGTATTTTGTACTTCAACGAATTACTCAAGCTTGTACTTTGCCGCAATTGTTTATAAATTATTGCTTTCACAATATAAATATATCTTTGTTCTCCATTTGAAATACCGCACAAATATATTGCTAGCAGCAAAAGGTAGCTAAAAATCCCTCGCTTTTTTTACTTGCCAGCAATGTTATCAAAGCAAAATAGCAAAACGTTCAATTGTTTAAACTTCCGGTTTGCTTAACAGCGCTGACTTTTGCTGCTCTTATTGAACCTACCCATAGACTTAATTTTCAACAAATAAATGTCAAAACCACAGACAGCTACACTAAACAGACAGGTGTAGAAAAAAATGATATTTTTTATTATGAAAGATTAAGTTCTTATCGAAAAGGGAGGGCGATGGTTCAAGGCATGTATCAAATGAACTGAATCAAGGGAGTCATAAAGGGGCAAAATTTTGCTAAATACTAATTACAGGACAAAAAAAGATATATAACTTAAGTAAACGTGTACAAAAATATTGATAAACAAAAATAATAAATGTAAATGCGAAATTGATGAGAGTAAATACATAACAAATTATTAATACGTGAAGGAATTCATTGTACATCGCAGACTAACGGCCCTATTCTGTAAATCAGTGGTTCATTTTTAACGACTGGTTAAAAAAATTATCCAATGAATATTGACTTGAGAACTATTTTTTTTCTTATATATCAACATAGGTACTTGATAGGTTAAAAAATTTAGCCAGTCGTTAAAAAAATAACCACTGATTTATAGAGTAGGCCCGAGAGGCAGTTAGCCGAGAACTGTCTCTTGGAAAACATGGTTTCGTAAAAAATAGTGGAGGACCCCATTGTTGATATAAATACAAAAAAATATTATGTATTGTTGTATATCTTACTGTAATTTGCAAACTTATCATGAAAGAGTGGATTAGTATTTAACCTTGGAAGTAAGTTATTTTATTAATTCCTAAATTTTCTTATTTGTCTGTAACGAGATATATTTTTCGATATATTATTTATTTTAGATGAAGTGTTACAACGAAATAAAGGAACAAAAACCGATGAGAAAACATTGGCAACTGTATCTACCACATCGGTTGCTAGTTTTTATCCATTCCCTCTTTCTAGGTTACAAATCAAAAATATGGGTAAGGGTGGAATATCATAAGTGATTTAAAATATATGTTTAACTTATTTTAGTTCTTTGTGAATCTGATGATTATTCTTGCCAATCCAAGAAATCAGTAGAAAAAGATAAATTTGGAAAACTATCAGGTGTAAATAATATAAATAGTGCAGAGTCGACAGAAAAAAATGAAGTAAATGATGTTAAAACGATTGAAAAAGAATTAAAAGAAATTCAAATACCTGATGAATATGATTATAGTGGTATATTTTTAACAGAAAGTGATAAAAAATTATTAAATAATAAAAACAAATTGGAGAAGGATTTAATAAATAATAAACGCAAACATTCCACTCCAAACAAAAATACAAAAGAAAATAAAATTGAGAATGATAATGTTTTCAGTTTAGAAATTAAAAATGATGAAATAGTAGTTCATGAAACAATAATATCTCATAAAAATAAAAGAGGAAGACCAAAAAAAATAATTTCAGTTAATAACACTATTGAAAAACAAGTTGAACAATTTTCTCAAACTGCAGAAGCACAAAATAGTGTCAAACGAAGGGGTAGACCACCAAAACTGACAACAACTATTAATATAAATGATGGTACCCTGTCTACAAAAGATTCTAACAAAACAGTGCAATTTTCTCAAAATAATATTACTAAAACACAAAACTCTAAACTTAACCGGAGAGGTAGACCATCAAAAGTAAAAACAAATAATAAATTAAGTGATGGAACAATTAATAATACTGAAGAAAGCTCAAAAAGAAATAATTCAGCTATAAAAAATATTCCCTTTAAAGTTGTAAATCAAAGTAATAGTAGAAATAATACAAAAATATCCACAAAATCCATAGAAAGTGACAACAGTCTTCGAAAATCATCTAGAAAAAGAATATCATGTGTGAAATATTGGATAACTAACAATCAAAAAAATTTGACTAATCGAAAAGAAAAAGAAATTTCAAAATTAGAAAATAAACGATCTAAAAAACCAGTAAAAGATATATTTTTAGTACCGCTACCCCCCAAAAAAATTTCAACAAGAAAACCAACAAAACTGATCGAAAAATCTCTAGAAAAATCTAGTACAAATAAATTACATGAAAAAGAAGAATCTATAGCTGTAACTAGAAAATCAATATATGGTAAGAACACCAAAATTCTTGAAAAAACTATATCTCCAGACAATGATGTAATTAGCAAAACGATGAATGAAATATCGGTACCTGATAAAAAATTAAATACATCATCTAAAACTGAAATTCCGTTAACGAATCCTAAAACTCCAGAAAAGTTACCCCCGAAAAAAAAATCAAGAAGAAAATCATCAAGACTAATTGAAAAACCTCATGAAAAATCTAGTACAAATAAATTACATGAAAAAAAAGAATCTATAGTTGTAACTAGAAAATCAAAATATGGTAAGAACTCTAAAACTCTTGAAAAAACTAAATCTCCAGACAATGATGTAATTAGCGAAACGAAGAATGAAATACCAGTACCTAATAAAAAAATAAATACATTATCTAAAACTGAAATTCCGTTAACGAATCCTAAAACTCCAGAAAAGTTACAAACTGATGATATTGCAGAACGAAATAAATCAATTCAGCAACCAAAAACCCCCGAACAATATAATGTAATAGATAAATTAATAACTCTAAGTACAAAAAAATCACCTGTAAAACGTATTGCAAACAAATCCAGAGTATTAACCGCTGGAAAAATTAGACGATCTATAGCCTTCAAAAACAGATCATCAATTAAGACAACAACGTCAACAGAAGATGATGGTTATACGACAGAAGAAAAAAATGGTATTCCTACTGATACTCTCCTTATAAATGAAGAAGAGTCCCAACAAAATGAAACCCGGAAAAGAAAGAAAAGTAGTGTCGACACGTTTGATACAAAGAAAATTAAAATATCAAACACGAAATATAGTTTTAAAAAATTGGCTTTGGAAGCTGATATATCTCCGTTTAGAGCTGGTGGATTAGCTGACGTACAAATTAAAGGGAGCAGGTGTTTATTAGGTAATGAAATATATCTAAAATATTACAATGAAGTTCATTTTTAACTTTAATCGATAGAGTAATGAAAAATAATAGACCCGTATTTTTTATGTTCCCTCAAATCGATCTTTAATAATGAGAAAATTGCAATTAAAAATGGTATTGCTCAAAAACTGGCTGATTTTCACCGCCTCGCCCCGCACCCAGTGACGTCGCATTTCAATATCAACGGCCATTTTGATTTTCATATTAGGTTCTAAACGTCAAAAAAACATTTAAAAATAACCTGAAATTTATGAAAGTAGAATGTCGATGAAATGTTGTTTTGTGCCATCGTGCCAAAGTACTAGCGAAAATATATTCATACGTAATCGACGATATTCTGGAGTGAAATCGAGTTACAGATTTCACGAGTTCGAAGGACGAGTGAAATGTGCTGCTTCGGTTTCACGACCAATATCTTCGATTATTAATCATATCATGAGATTATATTTAATTAGAGAATATGATGAATTTTTGTAACACATTGTGTACTGCTAACCAAACTTTTGATGTACATATTCATGTTGTATTAAAACATGGTACCTACAAGTTATATTTAATATTTCGGAGTTTGAATTATTGTTATTACTTATTTTTATACTCAAAATTAACTGTCAATGCCGTAAATAGAGATAACAAATCCCTTAATAACGACTATAAATACGGTGATAATTTCTTTGTCTTTTTATTATCGCTGTGATACACATGTAACCAGGGAGATTCTGAATGTTAATTGGCGGAAAACATGTCACATGACTAATGAATTATATTTTATATTCTCAATTCAATTGTTCGCATGCGTTTCTATAACTAAACATACTTCTAGCGTCTAATCTCAAATCTTTACAAAGAAGCACAGCTGATATGACGCGTGGATAACTTCAGGCCAAATGAAAATTATATTTATAAAAATGAAAACAATAATGTTATATTAATATATTATAACATATTTAGATATATAATTCTCCATTTATAGTCTATATATTTTTTCCTTTAGAATTTTTTTGTTCATAGAATAAGTCTGAACTTGCAGTTCTGAAACGTGACGTCATAACATGGCTGGTTATTGCAACTTTTTAAAAATATTATACTTTAAATAATTTTATACAATAAAAAATCTGATGTGACCAACACAGTATCTCCCGCCATTTACCTATGTATATAATTTTTATATTACTTTATAAATTTCTCCATACAATATATAGAAAAAGTATTAAAGCAAACTTGTAGAAAATGGAATAATCTTTAATTTTTATAATAACAAATTGAGAAAAATTACATTTAAAGGTATTTTTTGAAGAAAAACTATCTTGAGCTTCAAGTAAACTGCCATTTCCGGTTATCCGATTGCCACCAAAATCTAATCAGATATTTCCATATTAGAATAAGGTAGAAATACATGGTTTCAAAACTTTCTGAATGATAGTATTTGAGTTAGAGCGTATACAGGATCCACACACACATTCATACATACATACATACACACAGACATCATCGTGAAAATGTTAAAAATGGATTCTAGGGACCTTAAAACGTGGTCATTTACCAAAATCTCGATATGCGATTTTTAGCACGATCCCTATACCTCCCTTACCAAGGGTAGCGGGAGGTAAAAATGCAATAAAAAGTAATTTAATCACACAGTACGATAAACTAGACTATGCTTGTTCGATTTAAAAAAAACAATTTTTTTTTGCATGATCTCATTTAAAGAAAACTTCGCAGTACCTTGGGCTCTAAAAATTCATAAAATAGTAAAGCTACGTTTCCTTTTCGACATAAGCAAAAAACTTTGTCATACGGGCACACGGCTGAGTGTTTCCAGCTTTTGGTTTATTCTTTGGACATAGTCGTAATCGTTGCGCATAAGCATAAAGTTTGCATGCTTCATACTTTCGACATTAGGCGTTTTCATAAAGTCGATCGGATTGATCCGATATAATCTGAAGCGATCGTAAAGTCAATCTGGTATATCAGACGTGTTCGTAAAAGCTTCGATAATCGGATGGATCTGATATATCTGTGACGTCATCGAACAGATCCGTCGGATAGCTCCGACTGACTTTATGAAATCGTCTTTCGTCGTTATTCGGTTGGAAAGAGATAAGGCTATCTCTTTTCATGTGCAGTAAATATGCGTAGTGTGATAAAATCAATCAATGCTTTTCTTGTTATATGTATTTGATATAATACGGACAGTGAAACAAAAATAGTAAATAAATAAATATATTTATCGTCACGGCATATTACCCGTACAAACTAAATATGATAAAATGGTTTACAGAAAGCACATATTATGAAAAAAAATATATTTTTTGCTACAATACCTTCGCTGGTATTTTAACGTTTTTGAATTAGTCACATCACTTATAGCATTTTAAATAATTTCTTTATTCAATATAGTATGATGTATAAATATTCATATACAATAGCAAAATCTCAAAATAAAGTTATAAATTGTATCGCCTCATCAAAATGTTAAAATTTATTCGGTACTCAAAAGTTACAAAGTAGCCGTTAGAGGTGCTGGCGCTCAAAATGTATTCATCGCCTATTGTGATTTAAATTGAACAAACATTCACTGCGACTTTATGCTCATGTTATGAGCTGGAAATGTCAAAATTTTCAGACAGAAATAACAATTTAGTGCCAGTGTTTAAGAGGTGGAAACCTAGCTTAAAATTACAAAATAAAATTGTGAACGGACAAGCGCACTGATTTTAAGCATTACAAGGTCGCTTAAGTCACGTGGCTGCCCTTGGTGGACAAATTAACGTCATTTAATGCAGTTTTTCTCAAATTTTATTGAATCATCTATCAAAAAACCAAAGAAAATTATTTTTAAATATAAAACGAGATGAACAAGATCAATTGTTACCCCTTTATTTTGTAGGTTGCTTCGGCAAATTTCCAAGACAATTTAATACCAATGCTAATAACCCTGATATTTCTGTTGGAATATCCCTTAACAATACGTACATTGCAACTGGTATGATTGAAATTAATCCCGATGGAAAGAAAAAATATGAATATGCGAAGAAAGCTGACTTGGTACTTCAACTTTATTTTCATTGTTGACATATGTTATTGTACTTTTTTTTTTTTTTAGCTCTTGGTTGTGTTGGAAGGAATGGCAGAAGTAGGAATCGGCAACTCTTCTCAGGTTTTGAGGATGGGGCAAGATTTTTTTGTTCCACGCGGTAAGAAAAAAAATTAAATCATATTTATACATTCAAATGATTTTTCTTTCAGATACCCCATATTACGTTATTAATCTTAGTACAACGGACAAGCTTTTATTATACTTTAGCAAATATATGAACAAATAAAATAAGTTATACATAGTTTAAGTTAAATATACTGTACATAATTAATATATATTTTGAATATGAATCCAGCATGAAATATAATTTTATATATTTGTACATTTATTATAATGAGGATGTAATTTATTGTTATTAATAAAATGTATAGCCACAAATATATTTTTAAGTTTCAGTGAATAATTCAAAACTTATCGTTGAAAAATTTCTCTGTATAATTAATTTTTAATTAATAATAAAATAATATAGTTTGTTTTTGGAGTTCCCAGTGTACGAATATGATTACTTCGCTTTGTCAAAAAAAAATGCCGTGATTGTTAAAAGTATTGAAAGTTTAGACAATGTTTATATTCAAAGTAAAATTTATTTACAGAAACAAATATTTTGTTTTTTGAACCCTTACAATACTTAATCATTGTTTTAAATGAAATAGTCACCTTTAGGTAAGGAAGGTATTGTCTTTGGTTAAAAAAATTGGTGGTAAATGTTTAATAAATAAGCACATTGATGACTACATGTGTGTACAATCAAAAAATTACATTTTTTTCGTATTCCTGTGCTTTTCACTCATATGCAGACGTGATTAGATTTTGTTTATAATTGGTTAACCGCAAGTACCCTCATTTGAAGATTTTAACAGATTCTCTTGAAAAAACGCTGTTAAATATCATTTTTTCACATTTAATGTTATTATAAATATTAAAGAATATTTTATTCATATTCAATGGATTTAGAGTTAACTAATTACAAAGAAATTAAATTTCATAAAGCAGCCAACTATGCTATAAATTATGAAAAAAACTAGATACTGTATCTTTGAATATATAATACATATAAGAACGGCAACGCAAATGGCCTAGCAAGATACTATATCTGTCTCTTTTTATTCACAAAATTATTATAGATAGCTAGTGACTCCTACCACAAAACTATGAACTACGGTAAATCGTGCTGACAGCATTGCCAAATACTATTTGTTAGAGGTATTCAATAATCAATAATTCAAAAATATTGTTTCATAATAACCAGATAATATATTTTGAATCTTCAATGTACATGTATACTTGTTTTACAGTAGCAAACTTAAAAACCATTTTATCTTATCTTGTTGTTCTAGCTACGTAGCAACACTGTGCAACATCCACCTATTATGTATTTTTTGAACTAACTCAGAAATAATTCGTATACGGAGGAATAGATGGCACCTTCTCTCGAAATATTTAATCTAAATACATTACGTTGCCGTTCTTGTATTGTATTATATATTCAAAGACTGTATGAAGAAAATTCTGATTGACAAATGTCAGTGTCAAGTGCAATTGATATACGAGCCCAAACTCATAATAATTCGGCTAGTTTATATTTTCAACAAATTATAAAATTTACACAAATGGTTAAAAATTTCTACAAAATACTTTCGGCTTCTTTGAATATAGACTTCAAACTTTAAAAAACTGTGGACCAAATGACGGGTGATAATAGTTCGACCGGCATTTTAAGGGTTATCTTCTACTCCAGGCTTAGCTTTTCCGACACCTTTACTATTAGCAAAATGAAAAACAACTTCGTAAAAATTAGTGCTGTGAGGATCCGACAAAACTTGGATCCGTGAACCCGGATTTCAAAATATCCGGATCCTCGGATATCCGACGTTCGGATATTGAAGCGGATATCCGTTTTTAATTCGAATTTGGATCCGGACCCTGATTTGGATCCGGATTTGGACTTGTATCTGAACTTGGATCCGGATTCGATATTTTGTTTACGGATCCGGATTTGGACTTGGACCCGGATTCGATGTTTATTTACGGATACGGATCCAAATTTTAATTTTAGATCCGATTCTTCATTTTGAATGAGAAGGCTAACATCTGGAATTGAGTTCAAATTCAAACTGTTAAAGTGGTCCTGTTTATCCTTACAGCGGTCTGTAAACATTAGTAAACAAACTAATACATTACCCCTCTAAAATAGCCAGGTAGTTTGTGTAAATGTAAAGAAAAACGGAATTTATACTTTTACAGAGTCCTATTTAATAAATTGTGAATAAAAAATTCAAATTTGTATTATTTTTATTACACATATAAAGTAACTTATTAATATGACATGGATTTCATTAATTTATTATGTACTTTTGGTGAGACCCGATGCTAATATTCAAGGTTCAATCGTTCAATACTGAGAATATTCGAATCCGAGAACCGATCCGGATACTGAAATTACATATCCAAAATCCGATACTCACTCATATTCGAATCTAAAATCCGATACTCAAATTCGTTTCCAAGATTCAATATTCGGATCCGGATTCAAGATCCGATACTCAGATTCGGATCCAAATTCCAATACTCAGATTTGGATCCAAAATCCGAGGCTCAGATCCGGATCCAAAATCCGATACTCAGATCCGGATCCAAAATCCGATACTGAGATTTGAATACGAGATCTGGATAGTTCAACATTCAATTATCCGGATATTTTTGTAATCCAGTGCGTACAGTAAAACCTTGTAAGGCGATGTAACCTAATATTAAATGGCAGTATATTTGAACATATTCAGTTTTGATTTCCATATTTTAAACTAGTCGAAAGAAATTTGTAACAATTTCTCACCATTTGCATAGGTTTTATAATTTTTTTGTTGAAAATGTTAACCGGCCGGAATTTGTACAAAATACATAGAACTGACGGAAGGTAATGTGCTGGTCGCATCAGATTTTTTTGATTATATAATGGCTTTTGTAGAAAAAGTAACTTCCTCTTAAATTAGTTCTCTTAATAATGTATGTTGTTTCTGTGTTTTTTACGCCATTTGTGTATATTGTTTATTGTTTTATAGATTCATTTTCAAATCACAATAGGTTGACGTTAGCGCTTACGTCACTCATTTCAACGATGCAATTCGCTCTAGCGGCCAAATATAAGTTTGTTTATGTTTTAAAGTTTACATGTGCAGAAATGAGAAAAGTTAGGTTGGAGATTTATTTGAGTCGGGATTCGGCGGGATTCTCAATCGATAGAAGCATTTCAAATACTCACAAAAGACTCGTAAATACGCCGAATGACTCTGTAATGACATCTGCGGCTTGCGAACAGAGTGCGGTTCACAGTGCGCATGTGCCAAATGCAAACCGCGGCGCTGCAGCGGTGGAATTTCAAAACGGTACTTACTTTAAAAACACGCCTCGTAACTTTTGTTACAGATATGGGTGAGTAGCGAATGAGTGACGTCACAAAACACAGCAGCGGGATTTTTTTTAAAGAAAATTATAAATGATATTTTTTGAATGTTATGTATTGGCAATAGTCATGGCAAAAATAATTGACATTTTTTTGGAAAATTTAATTATAGAAAAGTTCTTTTCTAAATATGTGCGCAAATTGAAATTTGAGGCGGTTTCATTGATTTTGGTGTCAATACCACGCAGCATTCAAACAGCAAAATATTCTAAGATATCATATCTTCTATTTCCTTTGATGCTTTTTTGTGCATATAATATTAAAGCTGTATGAGCAAACATAACCGTACTCAAAAATCCTGGAATATATGATTATCGGTTACATTTTTGCTTCTATGTATTGTTGGTTGCAGATTGAATGAACTATTACATAATCTCGTAGAGATGAATGGGAAGCAGGAAATATATTTGTATGCGGATATTTCAGCGACATAGTTCTGCACGACGCCACTGGATTCAGGGCGTAGCGCATCGGTTCCTGCGCGGAATTTTCAGGTGGAGGGGATTAAAGCGTGTAAAGCTTCTGTCAGAAATCCATCCTGCTAGTTGTATTCCTGCCTAGGTTCGAGTGCAGAATTGTTACAATCGGCTCTATTGCACTTTTTCGCGTAATAATACTCTCATTGGCAGTGTGTTGACTTAAAATGACATTCAAACTTTCTCATTATGTAAAATATTTATTGTTTTATTGAAAAGTGTTCGGGTTTTTGTTTTTATCTTAACGACGTTGATGTTTTTAAATGTGTTTTTTGTTGATTTCGTGTGTTAATTCTAAGACAATATCGATTGTAAAAATATCATTTAGTGAACATTATGGACCGTTATAACTTAGAGGTAATGTTTATTTTATAGCTTTGTATGTGAATTCATTAAGACAACTGATTTTAAATTTAGATTTGCTGGGTATATAAATATTATTTTATATGTTTCATTTATAGTTTAGTTTAGCAAGGCACCTGTTACATGTTATAGCCAATTTTTAGACCAATGTAATATACCTATTTCAAAATAATTTTGCAATAACAGTTTATTTTAAATTTCATTGTTATTACTAATGAGAAATAAAACATAAATTGTTGTAAATTCAATCAGAGTATTGAAGTGTTTACAAACTTTGCATGTTAGATTATGAAAATCGATAGACTAATTATAAATTATAATAAGCACAAAAGCTTCAAGTGATCAAGTAATATGCCTTATTTGTGATTCAGTAAAAATATCTTATCAATTATTCATGTACTATCACTAAACAAAGAAATCCCAATAAAATAAAAAAACAAATGTTAAGTTAAGATAAATATTAAAATTGGTAGGCCTACTAACCGACTACCGACTATTCGTCTTTTTAGAAGCCGATTCGTCGGCCCGGCCGACTAATTTCAAGCATTACTAAAAGTCGTTCTTCACTGAAATTCGTTTGTTTTTAATGTAGAGTATTAGTCTCAAATGTGCCTTTCTTCATCACATTCTGCCTTTGATTAATAAACAATGAAATAATTACTTATTAATAACATGTAATCTTTTCCATGTATAAATCTAAAAACGAAAAATTGTATTTTTTTTACCTTCCGTCACCTTTAGGTAAGGAAGATATTGTCTTTGGTCAAAATATACAATGATGAGTTTTTAGTGCATAAGCACTTTAGTATAATACGATTTTACCATTTTTACGATTTCGGTGTGGTGCTGTGTATGTATGTGTCTGTGTGTGTGACAAAAGTTTCGGATCGCATAACTTCAATACCACGATTACAAAAATTATATTTTTTTCGTATTCCTCAAGTTTACATCCAGAAGAAGAGGTGATTAGATTTTGGTTATAATTGGTCAACCCGAAGTACCCTCATTTGCAAGTTTTAACAGTTTTTCTTGTAAAAAAATCTGATGTGGACACCACACGACTTCCTTGTACGATTATTAAACTATACATATTTTTTAAATAAATAAATTACAAAATATTAATTTTAACTTCAAAACAGTAAGATATATAGCGATCATAATCTAACCCGGTTATTTTAAAGAGAGTTTTGATTACAACAAAGAAATATTTGATTACAACAATGAATATGACTAATTTCACAATAAAAATATAATATTTGTTATTGTACGAATCATAATATTGCACGTATTTAACATAATTTGACGTGAATATTTATTTTTTATTTTTTTGTCCTAATTCATATTAAGCTTTATTATAAAAAATATTTTTTAAATTTACATATCTCGCTTATACAAAGGGCTAATTTAATAATATTTGATGTGCTATTATTTGAAGCATTTATTTCTAAAATCAAAATAAAATCATTTTATTCAAGAAAAACTGTCAAGTAATGTACCACTTCCGGTTAGCCTATTTTAACCAAAATCTATTATGTTATTTCGATTGACATAAAAGTCTTGTATACCAAATTTGAAAAGTTTTGGATTATATTTTAAAACAATTTTTCATTAAAAGCTATTATAGGCTTCATGTAAAGTGCCACTTCTGGAAATTGTGTAATAACTAGAAAGGGAGGTGCACAACTAGATGTTATAAGAGTCCTAAATACAAAATTTCAACTTTCTACGGCTTACCGTTTTTGAGTTATGCGAGATACGTACGTACGTACAGACGTCACGACGAAATTAGTCAAAATAGATTCAGGGATGATCAAAATGGATATTTCCGCTGAAATCTGAAAACCGAAATTTTTCGCGATTACAATACTTCCTTTGCTTACGTACAAGGAAGTAAAAAAACAGTTAAATATATTATTTATTGACATTTAACGTTATAACTTAAAGAATATATTATTCTCTATACGATTTGATTACATTTTATACTTCATATTCAATAGATATAGAGTTAAAGAATTAGAAAGATATTAAATTTCATAAATCAGCCAGCTATGCAAACCATGGAAACTGCTAATATATTCTGATAATTTAAATTGACAGATGTCAGTATCAATGAAAAGTAAATGAATGTGGCATAGATGAGGATGTTGATAGATGTTGGGGAAGACATGGAAAGATACGGTAAGGAATAAAAGAATAGTGTTAGAAGTTTCTAGAAAGATACAAGAGATTTTAGTAAACTGTTAATAAAAAATTCAAATTTATATTATTTTTATTACACATATAAAGTAACATATTAATATGACATGAATTTCATTAATTTATTATGTGCTTTTGATGAGACCCGATGCTAATATTTGAATATAGGGTTCAATACTGAGAATATTCGAACCGATCCGGATACTGAAATTCCATATCTAAAATCCAATACTCATACTCATATTCGAATCTAAGATCCGATACTCAAATCCATTTCCAAGATTCGATATGCGGATTCGAATTCAAAATCCGATATTGAGATTTGGATCCGAGATCCGCATAGTTGAACATTTAATTATCCGGATATCGGGATATTTTAGGATCCGAAACCGAAACTATCCGGATTCCACCACTACTGTATACCGGATGTAACAACACCGAAGGCGGCCCATTTTTTCCTTGCGCTAGAGTGACCTATTTATTTTTATTTAAATAAATGGAGAGAATTAAATTCTGCATTTAATTCAATTATCATATTTTATTTTGCCTGTTTCATAACTGATTTGAATTTAAAATTTTATAAAAGTTTCTTCTTTAAGGCCATCGCACACTGTTCGGAACAGAATGGCACCAACACCAACCGGCTGCGCGCCGATCGGCAGAAATAAGTTTTGCAGTTTTTCATGAAGGTGCGCACACTAGTCAGCACGGCGGCGCTGCGCTGCACTTCCGAAACTATACAAACTTATTTCTACCAATCGGCGCGCAGTCGGTCGGTGCCGTTCTGTTCCGAACAGTAGCTTTTATCGTGTTAGCCGTGATATTGAAATAAAATCACAAACAAAATTAATATTGCCTTTTGATTCAGATTCAGACAACTCTACAACTTTTATTTCAAGCTTTTTTACCTAAAATAATTAGGGAAGCAGGAAAATATGAAAGTATGAAGTATTTTATATTTTAAAATCATGTTTTTCCCTTCCGTCACCATTTTAAGAAATGTAATGTATTGTCTTTGGTCAAAAAATTCAATGCTGAGTTTTTAGTGGATAAGCATGTTTTAGGGTCCCTATAATACGATTTTACCATTTTTACGATGATGCTTGTATGTATATATGTGTGTGTGTGTGTGTGTATGTGTGTCTGTGTGCGTGTGACGAAAGTTTCGGATCGCATAACTTCAATACCCCGATTCCAAAAATTATCATTTTTTCGTATTCCTCAAGTTTACATCCAGAAGAACAAGTGATTAGATTTTAGTTATAATTGGTCAACCGGAAGTACCCTCATTTGAAGATTTTAACAGTTAAATATGATTTATTGACATTTAACGTTATTATTACTTAAAGAATATATTATTCTCTATACGATTTGATTACATTTTATACTTCATATTCAATAGATATAGAGTTAAAGAATTATAAAGATATTAAATTTCATAAATCAGCCAGCTATGCTAATCATGGAAACTGCTAATATATTCAGTTAATTCAAATTGACAGATGTCAGTATCAATGAAAAGTAAATGAATGTGGCAGAGATGATGATGTTGAAGTAGATGTTTGGGAAGACACGGAAAGATACGGTATGGAAATAACTCTAGTGTTACAAGTTTCTAGAAAGATACAAGAGAGACGATTACATTGGTTTGAACATGTCATGAGGAGAGATGAAGAATATATTGGAAGAAGAATGAATAGCGTAGTAATAGAAGTTTGAAGAAACAGAGGAAGACCAAAGATAACATGGAAGGCTTGAGAGAAAAGGAACTGAATGAGAACGACATGCAAAACAGAAATGAGTGTAAGAAGAAAATAAAAAATAGCGACCCCTAACGAATGGGAAAAGCTAGAGAAGAAGATGAAGATGTCAGTGTCAAGTACAATTTGCATAGTTTCTTTATACAATAAATTTACTGGAAATTTAGAATCTTATGCAAGAAAATTTATGTATTGAGTTTATACATAATGTACAGGATTAACGGAAGGTATTGTGCTGGCCACATCAGATTTTTTTATATAGGTTTTATGTTAAAATTAAAAACTCACAATGTATTTAACATTTAAGCTTATAATTTTATTGTTTGAAAAATAGTAATTCTGATTTAGAAATATTAAATATAATTACATAATTATTGTTACCATAATGACAACGTTTACTGAACATATAGTAAACTACGAATATTATAACTTACACAGTATATTTTTACTGTATCTACATCCATATTGTTGATTTACTAGCAACATAAAATTATGTCGTATATTTCTATTTACTGGCCTTTTGTTTTATCGTCCTGCGTATACGTTTTTCGGAACCGGAAATGGCACAGCAGGAAAAGGCAGAAAAATAGCTAACGCGCAAACATTGTACTTTTATGTAAATCATTTATAACAATAGACAAAAAGTGGTAGTTTTAATGGGCTACCCAAACGTGGTGCGAATAATATAAGCACCGTTTTTTGTTTTTATTTTAACGAATCACTGAATTTATGTTTTGTTTTAACAAACCACTGAATTTCAGGCGGCGATAATGAGATTTAGTAGTTGTAAAAAGCGGATGAATAATTTATGTAGGATTTGCTAATTTAAATAGTGTTTAAATGGGTATTCATTCATCGCATGCTCTACATATTTCACTTTTGAATGTTTGTTTTGACATGAATACATTTTTGTATTTATATATTTGAAGTACTAAATACATGCAAAGAAATTTAACATAGCATTAAATTTAAATGTACGAGTAGGATACAATATAGGTAATATATTTAAATTTATTATTTTAATCAAGTTTTTGAACATTCACTTTTAAAGGAACACTAATGGGGCTGTTCTTTAAACATCGTTAGGACATAACGAATCATTAAAACGTTATATCGTTATAATAATACTAAAAATCAATTAATATGCTGTTAGACATCATGCATTGTTTTACCGCTATTATAACGATAATCGTTAAAGTGGTATGCTGTAAACAATTTAAGTATGCATAACAAAAAAAATCTGTTGTGGACAATACAATACCTTCCGTCAATCTTTTGTATTATGTATAAAATCCATACATAAATTTTCTTGCAAAATATTCTAAATTTCCAGTAAAATTATTTCATAAACTATGTAAACTTGACACTGACATCTTCTTCTTCTTTAGCTTTTCCCATTTTTCTTCTATTCATTCTTCTTCCAATATTTCTTAATTTCTCCTTATGACATGTTCAAACCGATGTAATCATCTCTCTTGTATCTTTCTAGAAACTTGTAACACTAGAGTTATATTATTACCGTATTTTTCCGTGTCTTCCCTAACATCTACTTCAACATCCTCATCTCTGCCACATTCATTTACTTTTTATTGATATTGACATCTGTTAATTTGAATTATCTGAATATATTAGCAATTTCCATGGTTAGCATAGCTGGCTAATTTATTAAATTTAATATCTTTATAATTCTTTAATTCTATATCTATTGAATATGAAGTATAAAATGCAATCAAATCTTGTAGAGAATAATATATTCTTTAAGTTATAATAACGTTAAATGTCAATAAATCATATTTAACTGATAAATCTTCAAATGAGGCTACTTCCGGTTGACCAATTATAACCAAAATATAATCACTTGTTCTTCTAGATGTAAACTTGAAAAATACGAAAAAAATATAATTTTTGGAATCGGGGTATTGAAGTTATGCGATCCGAAACTTTCGTCACACACACAGGCACACACACATACATACATACAGACATCATCGTAAAAATAGTAAAATCGTATTATAGGGATCCTAAAATATGCTTATTCACTAAAAACTCATCTTTGAATTTTTTGACTGGAAAATTTATTCGTTACATAAACTTTTTGTCAATAATTCAGTATTTTTATTCGTGTCAAATAAAAATTGGTCTTATGCTGAATAATGATCTCAAAAACGCGTCATATAGTATTTTTGCTAGATAATTAAAGTAGTTTGTATATCAAGGGAGTAAAGTTCGTCATTATTTGTCGAGAATGATTATTGAATCCTGAGAGCGTAGCTCGAGGGATGCAATCGCTTGAGGTAAATAATGACACTTTACTCCCTGTTATATACAATATTTTATATACAAACCGAAAAGTTTGTTATTTAGGTTATAAAAGATACTATTACTTCGCATGTAAAACTAGTAAGAATGACCAAATTCCTGTAAACAAAAAAAAAATATTTTTTAATATTTTACAAAAACAATTATATTTTTTCCAAAATAATTATGTTTGAAAATAAAATCCTTCCTAGGTGACACTGTCAATAACCTTAAATCACTTTATTTCTCTAGGGAGTACTTGTCATTTTTATTTGCCTCGATAAATAATGAAGTACATTAATTAATGATTTTGATAATAAAGTTAAAAATATTGACCGGTTGTATATAAAATATTGTAATAAGTATTCTTAGCGCCTAGTACAAGCTTCCCAATTTATCTACAGATGGTAGTAGTAGCTCTAGCATAGTTCACAACAAGAAGAAGAAAAAGTCTGACAGCTGACTCCCGCCAGAAGTAATCTAAACTAACCTAGAAGTTTTGTAAGTGATATTGAATTATTTATTTCATTTAAAATTATATTTTGATTTTAGAATATAAAGTTCTTAACTTGCTCTCAAGTTTATTAACTTTTAAAATGTGTTACAGAATACGGATACGAAGATAACGATTGTCGTTAAGTAGATATAACGAATTTTACGTACTAGTGAAAGAAATTACCCACGACCTGTCAGGCAAGGTTTTTAATTCCACGAGTACATACAGCTCGATCAGGGAGTTGGAGCGATTAGCTTGGATGCGCAGTAGACTGGTTTTAAAATTGTGGTGGGGACTTCTCTTGGTAGCAGCCGTAGAGTTAACATCGGGAAAGTACATTCTGAAGTAGCAGTACGGAGTTTAAATCCAAGTTTGGCAGACGCATAATTTCAAACCAGTCGGGAATTTTTTGGGAATGTTTTTAAATTTGTAAATCGTGACAGTGAAGGTGAAGTACTTATACCATTATCAAACCGCATAACTATCTGTCTCTTTCCCGCCTAATGCATTCTCTCTCTGCGCACTACTCATCCCCACAGTTCACGAGTCGCTGGTCGGACTGTCTGTTACAGCTATTACGACCATAACTTCACAACAAATTTTATAGTTTATATTTATTTGATCAGTACTTTTTTTATGTTCATGATAATTATTTTGTAAAGTAAATGATCGGCAAATATGAATATTGTTTCCTAGTTAGGTTAGGTTAAGCTACCGTTAGGTTAATTTAGATTAGGTCATCAGGTTAGAAATTACATTTTGTTAGTGAACTCGTATTTTACCTTTAATTTTTGTAGTAAGACGGTATGTAAAATATGTATGTAAGTATTAAAGTTGGATTATGTTGTCAAAAAGTACAAATTTTACAGGCTTAAAGCAATTTGCGGTAAGCGTGCTAAGAGATTTATTTGTAGAATTTAAAAAAATAAAGCATACAACAGATAAAAGAACATGATCTTTACTGGGATTATACTACAGTGCTGCAATACTATGTATTGTCATCTTTAGTCATTTACTATTCCAATAAAATATGAAATGAGAGAATTAGACTTGTTTTAATTTCATTTTAGTTATGACTATTTTAAATAAACTATTTAAACATGCAGACTATCGAAAAATGCCTGAAACCGAAAAGACCTATTAACAGTGCAAATGAAAGAGACGTATTGTTTGCTTCACTTCCTTATGTCAAAAATGTCACGGACAAGATTGATAGAATTTTTCGTAAGAAGAACATGAAGATTTCCTTTTCTCCATATATTAAAATTCGACATATGTTGAGACAAGTTAAAGACGTCATCCCTCTTCAGTCATCAGGGATTTACCAGATTCCATGCGTCTGCGGGAAAGTTTACATTGACCAGACTGGTAGAACCATTTCTACAAGATTGAATGAACACCAGCGTTCGATCAGATTGAACCAGCCAGAAAAATCTTCAGTTTCAGAGCATGCCCTGAATGAATTCCACCATATAAAATTCGAAGCCATTGAGATTTTCAAAATCAAAAGTAATAATCTCAATTATTGTGACGGTCTAGATCTTAGTCGTGCATGGCTTCCTATATTAAATATGTTGTAAATGTCACCTTGGTTTCCTGTGTCTAATGTTTTTATTATTTTTATTTATATATTTGTTGATTTGTTATTTATTCCTGAAGAAGGCAATAGTTAATATTGCCGAAACGTCGTATTTTAAATAAATAAACAGAAATAAAACTAAAAGGTTGTATAATTTTAATTAGACTATGTACCATATTTATCACATTCCTACAACTAAAATACTATTCCTGGAAGTGTTGGAAAATATTTATTCCATCTTGGTATAGTGAAGGAAAAGAGAATACGTCAATGTTGTCAGCTCGGCGAGTAATCTTCATGAAGCGGTAAGTGAAATGAATTTCATTTGTTTCACTACGGTTGTTTTCCCGTTCGAATCTAGCGGGAAAGATTAGGACTTGTATTTCTCACTTAGACAAAGCAAGCTCATGGACGGTTTTACTTCTTTTCACCACGATGGTGCGAAGTAGAAACAACAAGCTCTCTTCATTAACTGACTTAATTGTTTAAATTTTATTCAGTCAGTAATTGTTTGCTTTTATTCTTGTTACTTCATTGTAATACGTTTTAGTATTACTTAAGTACGTGATGTTGTTCTAATGTTTTCAAAAGTTGCATTTTCTATTTTCCCAAGGATACAAGCGAACAGGAGAAATAGAGTTAAGTTGCATTTTCATATTCAGTTTTAATGAAATAAACAATATTTTTAGAGGAATTGTACCTAGGCATAATGAAGTTTTACAAACTGTTATACTTTGATTCACGAAAGATGACTATTCAAGGTCACTTGTCCGTGGAGAGAATACACACTTTATACAGTAGTAATTTAGCAACATTTCATGTTAGAAAGAGAAAGATTATTTGACGTATGTCTATGTAGTTAATGTTGTGTGATAGATATACGTAAATGGTGACATTACTTTCTAACACATTACAAACAATAATGACATATGTCTTTGTGTTACAGATATCTAATTATCTACTATACTGCCCTCTGTACTAATATTTACCCAGTGACGTTGGCATTTAAATCAAATTATTATTCCATGGTTTATGTCAAGTTCATGTTTTTGTGTTTTGCAAAAACATAGGTGAAGAGCATAAATCTTTGAGAACGGCATTATTTAAAACGAAACATATTTTTCAAATAAATTAGATTTATTTTTTCAGTTCAAATGTATCGATAAATATTTCATGTTGCACGTCTATGTATACGAAATGCAGTGAAGTTATCTGCAAGTAATATTATACCATACGGTCAATACATATAGATATTAAGGATACAAGTTTGATATAGTGTTCATAATGAAATACGTGTGATGCTAAATCACGAGACGATGAGCCGAGTGTTTTTATCACGCAAGTTCCATTATGAGGCTATATCAAATGTGTATCCTTCAATATTTTATCTACGACAGTTTAAATTGATCTAAAATACATTTTTCATTTAACTTTTGACATAATGAGAAATATTGAAATGTTCATTTGTAGTCTACGTTATTAATACGTATGAATGGTTTAATGGCACTGAATCTCATTATGAGATTCATAATAGCACTGAGTGTCATTATTTAACTCAAAATGATACTCCGTGCCAAATCACTCAAAATGATATTCAAATTGGTATACTAATTACATATTAGCGCATTGTCGTAGATAAATATTATAAAACAGTCATCTTGCGTGAATCAAACTACTCGTATGTATAGAAAATACAATATTAATTATTTTATTACACCTGCGATAACAAAGCACTTTATATTACTTTTATTTAATTCCTGAAAAATATCAGTTACATTATTAATGCAAACTAAGCGAAATTACTATTTATATATCAAATTTCAATAGTAAAAGTCTTGAAATGTATATTATTCCATTTCCAATTCAATATGTAACTGAAAACCCTGAAAACGTAGAGATTTTTTGTAATATTTGAGAAAATTGAAATGTATGAATCCTCATCCAGTCGATAGAATATAGAATATCTCTTTCTTTTCTCTGAAACTCTATTTTTAAGGAGAATATGTTTGAGAAACTCATATTGATATTTTCCTGAGCCAAGCTGAAGTCACAGTGTAAGAAGCCATTGTTTGCTGTACCTATTTCACTAGATATTCACAATTGCATTGTTTGGTAAATTGTTTTTGTACTACATCCACGTGACATGAAATATGTTTGTGTTGTCTACAACACTACCACTACCATAATGGAATTTAGGTATATTGAACAAAATACAATATAAGGTACAATTTAAATTCTGTACGTTAAAGTAGAACATTGTCTATTCTTTATAGAATTTGTGAATATAATGATAATGGATCAGGTACAAATTCATATGGTTCGTATTTTTCGTATTTTTTTTTTCAACTTGTGTCACTGCTTCTATTTAGAGCTTAGAGCCTGGTTTTTGTTCAATGAGATGCTGCACGATTTTTTTTCTGTGCTTTAATCGAAACAGTAAAAAAATACTGTACCTGTATTTTTTATTTTCTTTCATATTACTCTTTATTCATGAGAAAATTGTCTGAAAATACTATATTTAAATAAATTGCCGCCTTTTCTATCCCATGATGACGTCAGAAAACTACTCACCAATAAGGGGGTGGCTTACATTTGCCTCCGACAAAATTTAAACGAGTAACAGCCGTGTCAGCTGTTAATTTTATACGAGCTACTAGTTCTATCCATATTACTGATTTTTATATTTTGTATTAAGGTAGTTGTCACTCGAGTGTACCTATTCAAAAACTTGTTCTATGTTCAAAATAAAAATTAAGCTAATGCAGTTTATATTTGCAATAACTTATATTTTTTAACATTATATTACATACACAGATTGCATCAAAATAGTTAAAAGCTAATATCAGACACTGTAACAGATGAATTTTCTTTATTTTTCTGTAGAAAAGTTTTTTTTTTAACTGTACCACTCGTACTAACACATACACAAGTGTCGTATTTCAATATACCCACACTACAGTATGAATGTTGAAGAATAACTGTGGCAACGTCGCACCTAGACAATTATTGGTACATTCGGATATAAAAGTAATAAGATATTTTGAGATATAATACTAATTCTAAACTACAAATGGAAACTGCAAAACAAATTAATATATTTCTTTCTTATAATTACAAAAGTAGTATTATACTGTTTAAATTTTCATGCTTTTCACGTAAAATACCAATTTAAAAAATATTTCCTTCGAATGTACGTCTGAAATTCCTTTAACCAAAGATCACCTCTTATTCGCTAACGCTTGTACATGTTTGTCAAGTATAATTTTACCTTTCCAGTTCTGTCATTGGCTAGTATTACTTGGACGTCACAGGTAGTGAAATTTGGCCTAAATCCAAACATAGTATCCTTTTAAATTACTACTGTATTTAATATACAGGTTGTTCATTTTAAATGGGCCACCATTGGTAAACAATTTCCATTTCACAAGACAACTTTATAGAAAAGAAAATTTATTTTTTTCGATCAGTGGTTCTCAAAATACGGGACCAAACTTTTTTATTTTAAATGAGAACATATACTTTTTATTTGCACATTCATTCGTGAATTTAATTCTGAATTTAGTGATATAATATTTTAAATGTGGAACAAGATATAATTTAGAAAGAATGATTAACCCTTTTTTGCGCAGTTGGAGAAAATGTATAAGCAAAAAAGTAAACCTAACATCTATTGTATTGTAATTTGAACCAGCCGGAGAGCAAAATGTACATACTCCAATATTATTGAATTTGTAAACTAGTAAGCAGATAGATTCTAGAATAGTAATAGAGGACGTGTGCTCAAAATATAAACCGAGTTACATAGCCATAGTCGCTGTTGAATATTGAAATTCATGTACCAGAGTGTCAAATTAATATGCGAACTAGTGTGTTGCCAAGCGAACGCCGAATTTGGCAAGTTCAGGTTGAAAGTTTCTTAACACATCGAGTATTAGTATTCGACGGCTCACATACTAATTACTTTTGCTTTACTATTTTGAAAGTTATCATCTTCCTTACTAATTGAAATAATTATTTCTAAAAGGGCACTAGTAACTATTTACTAATTTTACAGTACAAAAAAAAAGTTTATAGACATCTATTTCATCTAGTGTTTTTCTTTAAATTTTTTTTACCTTCATTCACCGTTTGGTGATGGTGAGTTTTTAGTGAATAAACTAGTTTTATGGTCCTGAGAATACGATTTTAATATTTTTACGATGATGTGTGAGTGTGTGTGTGTGTATGTGTGTGTGACGATTCTTTCATAGACGATAACTCCACTGCAACAGTACTAAAAATCTGATGTGGCCAGCATAATACCTCTCGCCATTTTCATTTTATGTTGCATAGAGCGCGAGCAGTCATGCGACTTTGTTGGCCTTGGCAAGCATATATGGGGGCCCGTGTCAGAATGACAGCTAGTAATAATGTACATAGGTGTTAAGTATATTCCATACTATTGATGACAAATAAACATCAGAATATTTTGAAATTTTGAATGAAAAATTATGACATATGGCAATTGTGACATCTGTGTAAATAACCACTAGCCATCATTCTGACACGGATCCTCATCTGCTTGCCAAGGCCAACAAAGTCACATGACTGCTGGCGCCCTATAAGTAACGAATTTAACATTTATTGGATACACAAATAATTGAAATCGTATTTCTTCTTTCGTTCCATGAGAAATTTTGTCCTCCTATTCTAATATGTTCAAAATTCTTCAAATTCATTGACAATATTAGCGGTATATCTCAAGGGTATATGTAATATTAACATACCCATAATTTAAATACATATTTAATTAATAATACAATAATATATATTAAATGTACTTGTACTTCCCAGAAAAATCTGATTTTTGACACTGACATTTTGGATTTATCTGTCAATTACAAACATTTAAATATCTCAGCTGTTTTTGGGCAACGAGATTTATTACAACAGATTATTCTATATCATTATATACTATATTTCCAAACCTATACGAGGCACAATAATATTTTTAAATATGTCAGATTAAGAATTTAATTTTCTTTCATATTACCAAGAAAATTTTTCAAAAAATAATATTTAAAAGATTTTTTTTAAGAATCTGCTACTTCCGATTTTCCAATTGTTACCAAAACCTTTTCAGCTCTTCCCATGAATGTCGATTGGGAAATAAGTAGTTAAACAAATATTAAGTCGTATAGTTTTTGAGTAATCGTCCTTTCAACGTCCCACACACATACACACACTTACACACACATACATATACATCCACACACACACACACACATATACATCATCGTAAAAATGTAATAATCGGTTTCTAGGGACCTTAGAACGTGCTTATTCATTAAAATCTGGATACGAGATTTTTAGCATGAATCCAATACCTCTCTTATCGAGAGGCTTATTCATTAGAACTCACTATCGATTTTTTTGACCAAAGACAATACCTTCCTTACCTAAAAGGTGACGGAAGGTAGAAACGGAATTAATACGAAACGATCCATTTATTTGTGTAAGATATTTTGACTTCAAAATTAATAAAGTAATGTTACTTTCGAAACAAAATTCGACTATTTTTCAAAATTATTATGTGGAAGACAGTAAGAGGGTGCAATTTGAAAAGCGGGGCGGGGATCACCTCGAATATATATTCCTTTAATTGGCGGATGCTCCAAAATTTGATTTTATTTACAAAGACAAAATTAATATCAAATTTATAACTTGCCTTACATGGCCGAACAAAAACATAGACACACGCACACTTGCTAAAAAGGAACAAAAAATAAAAAAAATGCAAATTTAATTTCTCAATACCCGTTATGCCAAGGACCATGATTTCGGAACCATTAGCTGAGAATGAACAAAATTCAAAATGAAGTGAAACATTCAAAAATATTAGTAATTTAATATGTAAGTAGTGATATATCAACACGAAAACCTGCGAATAGAAGCAGACTGGCACAAAAATATTTATTTTCTTTTGTTGCAAAATAAATATAGGATCCACAAAAAATACGAAGGAATGATTTAAAAAATATATTTTGATATAATTCAAACTCCATTTCATCTTGCATGAATCAAATATGTTTTGTCGTTTCTTTCAATATCATATTTCTTTTTGGAAAAATAAACCCTGTCAAGATGAAATTCTGCTCGCAGATAAAATGACAAATTCTTCGTTCGGTTGGGATTAGAAATATCTACATTTCCCGTCGACTTCTTTCAACAAAATATGATTGTAACCTCTTCGACCTTTCCACGTGACCGGGTCGTGTTGCGTGACTTTTAGGGCTTTCGCAATCGCAACTATCGATGGATTATGCCAGGCACTAAGCCCAAAGCTCGAAGTCTGAGCATATTGAACGATATTTGACAATAGACTCAAAGTGAATATGCGAATTTAATACAGATATTTGCTCGCGTTCTCAACAGAGAAATGTACATGTAAGGGAATATTGTGTAAACAGAGTCAGGGACGACCTTAGGGTGCCGCTAATGGACTACAATAATCGAGATGGAAGGTCAGCATAGTTCAACAATTGTTTGGATGTCAATATTTGAGTTTACTTGATTTTTTCACTTAGTTAGTGGATTAAATTCCGTCGCAAAAACGCAGAATGCAGAAATAACGGAAATAATATTGTGAATATACAGTGGCAGATAAAACTTTTATTATTTTCACGATGTAATTTTAGTTAATATTTCCCTGAGGAAGACACATTTGGTGTCGAAACTAGTCGGGAATGAAATAAATTTGATTGAATTCCAAAAATATCGTTATCTTTCATAAATAATAGTATATCATTTACTACATATTTATTAAATTATATTTAACTTTTAATACATATTGACAATAGCCGTATTTAAAGAAAAACCATTGGACAATATATCGAAACAAATACATTATTTAGATATAAAACAAATAAAATAAAAAATTTGGAGAGGTGAAATAATGGAGATTCAGTCCTTGGTTAAAATATTATTTATTTAAAACAATACCGACGTTTATAATGAACTCTGATAAGAATCAACAATCTAAAAACATTTTAAACATAACACTGAGGATGGTCTAATTGAGACCGAAACGTCGGTATTGTTTTCAATTAATAATATTTTAATCAAGGACTGAATCTCTATTATTTCACCTCTCCAAATCATCATTAACAGTCGATTAAAACTTATTGCAAAAAATTAAAAATATTTATTATTTTGTTGCATAATTGTTTCCATTTCGTACAGTTTAACATGTTCGGGGCATCGAGTCCACTAATTTCCTGCATATGTGTACAGCAATCTTCTGCTGTCCAAGTGTATGGCTTTTTATAAATTGCAGGTTACGTTTGAATTTTGCATATAAAAAGAAATTTGTTGTGTCCAGCACAATATCTCTCGCCATTTCCGTTTTTGGTTACATAAGCATAGGGCGCTAGCAGTCATATGACATTGATGGCCTTGACAAGCAGATATGGGAGCCCGTGTCACAATGACAATTAGTAATTATGTACATAGGTGTTAAGAGTATATAAATGTCAGAATTTTTCATTAAAAATTTCAAAATTTTCTAAATTCACGTAGTTAATTTGTCACCAGGAGTGTGGAATATACTTGTCGAGGAAAATAAACCACATGGAATTAGAAAATCACTAAATTTAGAATGAAAAGTTATGATATTTCACATCTATGTACTTAATTACTAGCTATCGTTATGACCGACTCCCCATATCTGCTTGTCAAGGCCAACAAAGTCACATGACTACTCGCGCCCTATTGTATTTAACATTTCTTTTATAGCTACACTCTACACCAAAAGTTCTACTTACCTATATCTATTCTTTATATTTAGATTTTTAAATTTTAAATTCATTCTATGAAGAAAATTTGTACTACTCTTCTAATTTTTCGAAATGTTTCCAATTCATTGACAAGGATATATGTAATACACATATAATTTTAAATATTTAACTATTATTACAATAAGAAATAATATATTGTATATGTACTTCCCAGAAAAAATCTCCAGTAATGTCTCTGGATTTTTGACACTGACATATATTTTTCAATTGGTTTCCATGACATTATTTGGGCTGTGAGATTTATTACAACAGCTTATTATATACCTTACATTTCTTTATCTCTCAATCTATAAAAGATATAATAAAATATTTATATAGAGATAGAGAATTTACTCTTCTTTAATACTAAGAAGAACAAAATTTTTCAAAAAATAATATTTAGATTTTTTTTTTAATTATCTGCTACTTCCGATTGTCCAATTATTAAATCGTCCTTCCAACATCCCCCCCCCCACACACACACACATACACACACACACACACACATACACACACACACACAGACATCATCGTAAAAATATTAAAATCGGATTATAGGGACCTTAAAACGTGCTTAATCATTAAAATCTGGGTATGCGATTTTTAGCATCAATGCAATACCTCTCTTGATGAGAGGTAAAAATATAGAAATATATTGTACAGTAAAATTTTTGAAAGATGTCCGATCAAGGTTATCTACGAATTGTTTGAATTCAGATTTTTGCTCCGCCCATTCTGACAAATTCAGTAGTGTCGTTTGCTTAGTTTTTGTGATTATTATAAAAATATGTTATATTAAAAATTCAAAAATAAATCAACTGGTAAGTTTATTAGTAAATGTAAAACCAAATATGTGAAAATTAAGATACAGACACAATGTCAGTGTCAGTGACACTGACAGGAAATAACATTATTCGTACGGCTATGAATCAGTGTAATGTATCTGAATTAATATATAAACTTCAGCGAAAATATTATCAACAACGTTCATCGTTTTAAAATGGAATGTCGTAACTTGGTCGAAACAATATGAATTTTTGAAAGACAAGCGTGTTATATCCATCCTTATCGCACACGCTTAAAGCCTTTGTAAAGGAGGGGGATAAATGTATGCCAATTTGTTAATTCGTTCATGATATAGATGACCATGATCGGACAAATTTTACTGTAGTTGGTTATTTTTTTTTAATGCCCCCTGTTAACCCTGAGGCCATTATCGCCCCTTTGGGCCCGGCCCGATATCGCCCGATTTGAGAATCCCTGCTATAATTTGACAGGAATTTGGCCCGAAGCATTAGGGCATCACTGTAATTTCAACAATGGCATCTGGAGAAGTTTGCAAATAAATTTGCAATCTAAAAGAACCCACACATGTTGTAATTATTAATTAAATCTATCCTTAGAAGCTTGAAACTCAATCAGTGCTATTCTTGTGTCAACGTTAAAATAGCTTAGAGACGATCTCTAGCTAAAGGTGAGCTTTAGTGTTTAGAGTTGATGTTATTCTACTGTCGGTAAATGAGCTACGCTAGCTAACAGTGACCTTTAAGCAAAACAATACTTGGCAACACTGTATTATCTGTCAAAACTTATAAGTTGTGAAGTATAAAATCATAATTCATAATATTATTAAATAATAATTTGATCAAATAAACATAAATACAGCAAATATTTAGTTTGTTAATATACAGGTATTAATATACTTTTTCTATTTCGGTGTTCTTATGTTCCTATAAACGCACTGTTTTGTACTGCAAACACGACGTTTAGAAGATCTATAAGCGTACTATTTTTGGCGCTTTTCATGTTCTAAAGTTGGTAGTCATGCTTTCATAACTGACAGATGACAGGTAACCTCAAAATGGTAAGTTGTTGATAATATTTCAACATATTAATTTTAATTATCGATTTTTATACTTTCTTTAGGTGATAGGACTAGAAAGAAATATAATATTAATTTCACAACCAGAATCAGACCTTGAATCATAAATACAATACACCTTGCAATACACTAATTAATCAATAGTTGACAAAATATGAAATTTCAATTTTTAGCGAGAAGCGTTACCAACATAAACATAACTAACAAAAAATACCTAGTCATAATTTGACGTCGCAATTTAAATAAATTTATTCGTAAAATTACCTCAATAGAAAAAATTGTATAAAAAACACGTATCATAAGGCCTGTTGACGCACTCGTCCTTTGTAAAACTCGCCTGGCGGCTCGTTTTCCAAACTTGGACTCGTACGTTAACAGATTGCCTTATGATACTTGTGTTTTAATGTACTATTAATAAATTAGTAGGTTGGCAATAAATAATTATAGATAATATAAAATGAACAATTTTAAGATTAATTTTTATTTATTGTAATCTCATACATACTTAAATTATTATAATCAGGGAATGAGTAAAGAGAAAAGAAATACAAAAAAAATTGAGGAAGAGGAGAAAATAATTGTAGTACAATTTGTAAAAGAACATCGTGCTGTATTGGAAAATAAAGGGAACGATCCGCGGCTTCATTGGGTTTTCTTTGTCGGGGTTTTTAATTCGTACATGGGTACAATCCACACATCCAACGACCTTAGGAAAACCAGCAATGCTATAAATTCCAGCTTCAGCTCTTGCATTCGCTCTGGGAACTTCACAAATCTGTGCAAAACTGCTTCGAAGAAGCTTGATACCCTAGCTATGATTCTGGACACCGTAGGTTGACTTACGCCATGTAGATCTCCTGAAATGTAGTGTATTATTACAACAAAAAAAAAACTTAGTAAAAGGTTTTTAAATGTATCGTTTTTACTCTTTGTATTAAGTAATAAGTCGTATTCAATTTTAAGGTTAGGTAGTGTATAAAATTTATGAATTTTACGTACCTAGTTCAACTTGGTAGCACCCTTTCGTAAAAAATCTAAGTGCTTTTTAAAGCTTGTAGTTAATATTACTTCATAATATTTCTTTCTTGCTGCGAAATGGATTCCAGTTCTTCCGTAACCAGATCAATTAAAATTGACAGTTTCTTTTCGCAATCTGTATCTTCGTCTAAATTCTTCATCATCAAACTGTTGAAAAGGATTTGTTCTTTCACGTTCAACTCTAATTCTTCCGCTATTTACATCTAAAACCTCTCTAACATCTTGAATTTCGGCGCACTCACCATGTTCATCCGCCATCTTGTTAGCGTTTAAACGAATTAAAGTTACCCAATAGCACCTTTAAGTTTAGAGGTGACCTCTAGCGTTAGCGGCGGTAAAAACTGATACTAGAATACAATTTTTTAGAGTTCAACTCTAAACTGCGCTAACGATCACCTTTAAGTTTTAACGTTGACACAAGAATAGCACCCAATATCTTTACCTTTGCTATTTGCTTAACATGTAAATAATTGCCAGTGCATATTCAATTCCGACTCAAACAACATTTCAATTATTAACAGCAAACAGGATATTATTATCAAGTAGTAAGTAGTGTAATTCATAGAACTGTAACTTAATAACTGAAGTTCCATAATTTTCGAATACCGAGTAATTGGAGTTGAAACTGTTGGACAAAAATGAAAGAGTTTATAATCATTGGAAATTATAGCAGGTGGCTTCATTGCTGCATTTTCATTAAAATAAATTAAATTTGCAAAAGCAAAAGGCGAATTAAAAGCAAATAATCGGTATAAAAATCATATTGTTCCGTATCATCAAATAAAAGCTTCATTCAAAGCAGTTTTAATTTATTTTTGTTCAATTTCACATATGAAACACTCGTTTATGCGTTATATTATGCATAAATAAATGAAAAATTACAGAATAGCATTGAGCAATACAATATAATTTGAGAATAAAAATAAAATATTGCATTTTATATTATAATACTATTTCATTTTAAATATAAATGATTAATTATTACAAGATGGGTATCAGTAGCAGCTGTTATTTGTTCTTGTCTTAAAAATATAAATAAAAAATGATGTGACTGACACAATACCTCCCGCCATTTAAGTTTTATTAATTTAAATACATACTTATGGGGTCTCGTTGCCGCGTGCCTGGTGTCTGGTTGCGAATCTGGGGAACCCATAAATACCTTTAAATGTTATTTTTTATTTTATTATAAAAATACTTACTATAAAAGACTATTTCCATTTTCTACTGGTTTGCATTAATATTTTTCTATATATTTTGTGGATAAATTTATAAAGTAATATAAAAATTATATCTCGGAGCTCATGCTTTAAACACAACTCCATTGTTAGACAGTTCAGCTCAAATGTATGTAACTGACAGATAAATGTCACTATCAAAAAAATAATCATTTCAAATTAATAACAGTAACGTTTTAAAACGAAAATTGTAAATAGAACAATAGTTATATGGAAAGTAACTTAAGATACATAATTTCTAGCATTAGTAAATAAATATGCAGGTATGCAGTTAATAAAAAAATATTATCACGGCGTATTATCCATTGCTGGGTGTGCTAATCTGCTTTGTACACAGATTTCGGTAATGCTGAAGACATATTTGTATCGTGCGGGCGTTTACCAAGCGTCACCTCACGGGCACTCATTGCTGGCGTGGAGAGTGCACTACATTTAAAATTCGAAATATTTTGCGCACCCGGTTCCCCAGATTCGTGAACAGATACTCAGGCACGCGGCTATGAAACCGCACATTGACAACTGATATACATACATGCTTTTATGAAATCGGACGGGCGATGTAATAGATTTTTTCTACAGTCTACATACAAAGTAGCCATTTGCACTCTCTTTTGTCAACGCAAAATGTCACTTTGCCGCTCTAGCGCGACAAAGTAGAAAAAACGTTCGCTCTCCAAATTTCTAACTATACAATGGTGAGAAATGACACTTGTCTACATTATTAATGCAAACGTTTAGTCAAGGAACTAATGGCACTGTAGTGACACGTTTACCACCTTTACAAATAAATCTGACATAACTGCTCTGTCGGTATATTACATAACCAAAAAAAAAAAAATGCCGCACTATTGTGAAAATAAAATAGGACATTCATTTACAAAAACGAAATTATAAAATGTTAAGATTAGATTGAAGCAATAGGTCAAGAAGAATGGGAAATAACGATAAATTAAAATTAAATATAAAAGACGTTTTTTCTTTATATTAATCCTTATTAATTGAGTAGTAGTGTAAGTATAAAGTGTACATTTTATTATTTTTTGTTATGGTGGAGGATCCCACTGTGGCGACTGTAGAAAATTTTTGTGTGTTTCTAGTGCAAATGGACATTGTCGATTTCGAATATCCTATTTTGCGCTCTTAATACATAAATAGCTATTATAAGCAGTGGCGGCAGGTGAGGCAGTGCATCACCAGAAGAAATAACGCGGAATATAATTTTAATATGCTGTAAATAATGTAAATTAAATTTCGACTTACTCCGATAATGCTTGTCTTTATAAATATCAAAAGAACAATTTCAGCCACCACCATAACTAATATGTAATGCAGATAACCTAATTTATACCTTGTGAGGCATGCCTCTGATATATATTTGAAATGAACAGTATAATGTCTAATGTTTTTGATAATGCTTTCATCCCGGTAATAAATACATGCGCTAAATAAGGAGCTGTTTGAGGCTAATTAGAGCTATAGTTATAGTTCTTAATTTTCTTATGAAATGTTACCTCACCGAAGTTTTGGTGCACAGGCCGCCACTGATTGTAAGGTATGTTGATTTATGATTGTGTGATGGATGAATTAATGGTTTATATTGTCCAAAATGCTTTGTTATTTATAAATGTATATAAATTTTATATTTGTTACCCTATTATTACAATCTATGCAGCTGTTCAAAGGTTAGTTTAAAAATAAACCACATCAGCACATCACCTTCCTAACCTCAACGCCTCAACATCAAACATCAAGCTTTTGAAGGGGTTTATTTATAGTCCATATGATCGCATATTCTCCTTACATCTCTTCATGCTCACTCGCTTTGTCAGCTGGTCATTGTATCTATCCTGGCTGGGTGCTTCTATAGAGCCATCCTTCCTGTGCCCGGATCCTTCGTCCGGCCTGATGACACATGATTTGATCTCCAGTTGCTGCTGTACTGGATAGATACACCAAGGTCTTCAATAGCCACAGGATATAGGATTATTATGGAAATATCCATATGGAATTTAAACACTGAAGTATTTATTCTGCATGAGAAGAGTTGCGGAAAAGTTATTTAAAATCTATACAGAAAAGATTTTTGATTTTTTATCATAAACTTTGGTTAAATAATATAAATATATGTAGGGAGATTGGCATTGCTAGTAAATTTGCAGACTTTTTTATTTGAAAAAAATTATCGTCATCTCTGTAATACAAGATATACTAAATTTTTGTACTTGCTGCATGATTTAATTAATAAATAATAAATTTATTTTTAACAAATGCGGTTTAAATTATTTTATATTTTCTTTAACATTTCTAATAAAAACTCAGTCAATTAATTTTTGTGGCGCATATAGTTGGGCCAGATTACATTTTCAATAAATTATAAAACTTTCACAAATGGTGAAAAAAAAAATTAAAAGCATACACATATCCATTTGCTCTAAAAAACTATAACCGTTGTTGAACTTGTCTCTTACCATGTAGTCCGTAGTCTTGTGTGAGGGATGACGTGGATATGTTTGTCGTCATTGTTTCTTCAATGGGTTGTAATTGTGGGTAAATTTCTCGACTGTGATGTGGATCAGGTGTTAACAAATACTCGAAAGTTCAGTCAAAAAACTACAACGTTGTCGTATTTTAGAGCAAATGGATGTGTATATGCTCTTTGGATTTTTTGTACGATTTTTAATAAATTAAATGAATGTTTTGTACGAATGTATTTTCTGTACATGAATTGTAACAATTTGTAAGATCTTACAACCTTGAAAAAGGTGCAAGGGTGTACCGAAGCGTTGGTAGTAAGAATAAATGCTGTTTGACTGAACTTTCGAGTATATAAAACGTGCGCAAATGGTGAGAAATTTCTACAAATTTCTTGCGACTAGTTTAAAATATAGATTTAAAAAAAAACTGAATGTTATTGAAGAAGTCCGCCATTTCGAGTATTTGTTAACAACTAATTCACATCACAGTCGAGAAATTTACCAACAAATTATATGTAATGTAATGTACACCGGCCGAATTATTATGAGCCTATTTTCGTATGCCTCGGACAATTATTGAAGATTCCAAGTGAAAAACAAATATATTTCAAATACGTTCAACTATTGTCCCACTCAGGTTATAGCTCTCAAATCCCAAATACGCTAATTAATTCCAAAAAAATTGAAATTCTATTTTTTGTACTCATAAATCTGAACGGATTGGTTCCATATTTTTAAAATGCATGCCAATATTTCTTTTCATTCATGGGTTCTGTCCTTTGATTGGTCAAAAGGCAAACCGAGTTTAAAATAGTGAAAAAATTATGGACAAGAAAATGTATGTAGTATGAAGAAGTTTAATTTTACGAATTAAATATCTGTATTTAATACTTCAAAAAACGGTCGGCTTTTAAGAACTATCTACTACTTATGTATACTCTTAACCGAGCTCTTAACTAAAACATTGTTGCATTTACGGTTTAGAAAAGACGATTTATTCTTTGAAAAGATGAACTGAAGTTGCACCTTTCGACCTACGAATGCATAAAATATGTTATTTATTATACAAATTTTTGTAGAATACATTAGCATAATTAGCAATGGCTAAAAAAAGCTGTGAAGAAGATGTTTATATTTATGTATTATTTGATTTATTGTTGAAGATGTTTACAAGAAATATTTATGCATATAAAAATTTATAGTTCGTGATATATTGACTGGTAACAGGTTTATCATATATTACATATTATTTATAATTTCAACAAAATTTTAAATGGCACAAAATGAATCTCTGTGGCGCACTTTCCACGCCAGCAATGAGTGCTCATGAGATGACGCCTGGTATACGCCCGCACGGTACAAATATGTCATTATCATTACCGAAATCTGTGTACAAAGTAGCTTGGCATACCCAGCAATGGGTAATATGCCGTGATGATATATTTTATTCTTATTACATTTATAATTCATATTTTCAAATCTCATGTTTTAATATTTTATCGTTTTATATTATTAACCATACATATTTGTTTCTATTTTGCGTTTGTAACGTGGCTATTACAGTACCCAAAATACTTCGTTAATAGCTCATTCGAGTGTAATAGATTAGTACAATTTTTGGGTTTGGTGGCTATGAATATCAAAAAATATCAAATTTCAAATCTCGCTAAATAAACGAACACAAATGATTGTTAAGAATTTTATTTTTATATAATTTTGAATTTAAATGTAAGAATAAGAGGAAGAAAGAAATAGAATATATCGTAGATAGTTGGTGTTACAAAAATAAGGTTTGAATTTTTCAACGTCACATTAGTATCACCAACGGATACCAAATTCCCTAAATTTTGTAACTACGATTTATTATTTAAAAATCTGATGTGACCAACACAGTATCTCCCGCTATTTACCTATGTATATAATTTTTATATTACTTTATAAATTTATCCATACAATATATAGAAAAAGTATTAAAGCAAACTTGTAGAAAATGGAATAATCTTTAATTTTTATAATAACAAATTGTGAAAAAAATATATTTAAAGGTATTTTTTGAAGAAAAACTATCTTGAGCTTCAAGTAAACTGCCATTTCCGGTTATCCGATTGCCACCAAAATCTAATCAGTTGTTTTCATATTAGAATAAGGTAGAAATACATGGTTTCAAAACTTTCTGAATGATAGTATTGGAGTTAGAGCGTAAACAGTATCCACACACACACACACACACACACACACACACACACACATACATACATACATACATACATACATACATACACACAGACATCATCGTGAAAATGTTAAAAAAGGATTTTACGGACCTTAAAACGTGGTCATTTACCAAAATCTCGATATGCGATTTTTAGCACGATCCCTATACCTCCCTTACCAAGGGTAACGGGAGGTAAAAATGGCATAAAAGGCGCAAAAAGATAAAAAAGTATAACGAACTCATTTCGAAATTGTCTATTATTTTGTTCGAAGGGTTGGGTCACTCCGCTCTGAATCGTAACCCAAACTTCCTTCTCACAAAATAAACTGACAATTATGACATTCCTTCTTTAATATACTTTTGTTTAACTATTAAAATTCTAACTACATTCATTTAAAGTCTAATTTATTTTATGTACATCTACAAGATAATTACATATCATCTGTTAAAACTTTTGTAAGTGATGCGCAATTTGTGTGGAGCTTTTGTTTTAAAAACAAAACCTGCCATTTGATATAAGCCTCTATTATTTTATGCTGTTTATTTAGTGAGTATCTGAAAGCTCAGAAAATAGGCCATCAATCTTCATATGTTATAGAACCGAGTAAAAACAAACACGTAATATGCGTAGTAAAAAAAGATGTATTATTAGAAAAGAATATTTTCAAAAATAAGATTAGCATAGTTTATTCCAACACATAAGTGATTTTATAAGCTTTAGATACGAATTTAATAGTATTCGTTTTAAATTGAAGTTGTTGGCATTAAATCTGCTTGATTAGAGTTGATAAAATAAATTTCCTCCTTATATTTATAGACGGAAATGTCGTGTAGTGTAAAATTGAAAAAGTTCCAAACTGCGATGCAGTTTGCTGCAAGAAAAATCTTGCACGACATTCGACCTTCAAGTAGCAAGTTAGTTTCCCATTTCATGATCCAATAATCCCGAACTATCTCACGATAACCGCAAAATGCTGAACCAGGCATGAAAAATGTGCTCCATAAAACACAAAAGTAACATTAACTTTCCGTTTGCATAAATTAAATTCTGTTGTCTTTTCAGAATTCTTCGCCCGTGTTCCCAGCGCGCTGAAGATTTATCTGACAGTCGTTCTCTAAATCTCTGTCATGACGCCGTTTCACGAACGGGGAATGAGGGATGTCCCTGGTTTCATCTGCTAAACACACCCAAAATGTAACCATCAATCCAAAAAGCTGCGATATGGAGATTTGGAGAAATTGCAGCGGGAACTGATCAGCAACTGTATCAACATGGTGGTAAGAAATACCCAAAACAATTATTTTTGTTGTAGTTTTTTGTTTGCCGATATTTTGAGTTAACAGAAACTTAGTTTATAAAGTTAAAAATGAAATAGATAAAGTATGTAATACAATGATTTAGGAAGCAGACGCTACTATCTTTTTAGCTCGAAAATATGTTTTTTCTTAATTTATAACAATTTTGTTTCCATGTATGGTAATAGTATATTCTACAACAAGTAATGGAATGGCCCATATTCCACACGAACAAAAAGTTTGTGGCCCGAGCCGAAGGCGATGACTACGGTTTGCGAGTGTAGATTATGCCATTCCAAACATTTTCTAACAAGATTTTAGAAATTATACATAAAATGTTGATTGATAATAACAATATATATTGTCATATACCATTAAATATTTTTTTGACGCCAGTCCATAAATTGCTTATAATAACTCCATATTTTTCTTTTGATTTATTTAGTAATAACTGACTCCCTGTATCATTAGCAAGTTCCCTTATTTCTGGTGACGTACATTCCATATCTATATTTTCATTTCCACTTTATATGTTTTTTTACAAAATGTCGTCAGTTAATTTTCTAAGTAATATATTATTTTTATTTAGATAAACTTATTACTCTGGACAATTCCAAAAACCTGTAAAAGTTAACAAAAAACTCTACAAATGTTCAAAACTTTAAAACGTCAAACGCGAATACAGAAATAAATAAATATAAAACATAGAGTCATAACCATAGCAACCAAACCAAGATATTTGATATACCGCGCTAATATTCATACGTAATATAACAAGTGATATGATTATCATCGATGATATTCTCGAGTGAAACCGAGCTGCAGATTTCACGAGTCCGAAGGACGAGTTGAAATGTGCTGCTTCGGTTTCACGAGCAATATCTTCGATTATTAATCATATCACGAGCTTATATTTTATGAGAGAATATAATGATTTTTTGCAATGTAATCTAACCTAACTTTTGATATACACATTCATATTGTATTAAAACATGGTACTTACGAGTTTTATTTAATATTTCGGAGTTTGAATTATTGTTATTATTTATTTTTATACTCAAAATTCACTGTCAATGTCATAAATAAAGAAAACAAATCCCTTAGTAACGACTATAAATACGGTGATAATTTCCTTGTTTTTTATCATCGCTGTGATAGGCATGTAACTATGGAGATTCTGAATGTTGATTGGCGGAAAACATGTCACGTGACTAAGGAATTATATTCTCGGCTAAATAGATTCTGTTTCGTGGAATTATTAAAGTAAAAAGTTTAAATAATGTTAGCTTACTCCTAAACAACTTTAGATCTTTCTTTCACTACATGTAGTTAAAAATTTAACAGTAAGCGCACAACAGGACATTAATATTAAAAATATAATAGATAATAGTGTGGCTTATATTGTCATGCCTGTAATAAATCATGGTTTAGTGAAACATTTTATTTAGATAAATGACTTTTGGAAACTATTTTGCTACGACCACTATATAAAATTGCATTTTTCTATGAGTACTACTACATACTTAGAAACAAAAAAAGTTTGCTCATCTCGTACAGCTGTGACTGTGAGTTGTTTTGTAGGAAATTATTTCTTACAACGTAATGTATAATGTACATGTCTATGTTATCATTTTGTAGTATTAGCCAAATAGATTTTGTTAGAAATAAATTGTTTAAGTATAATAATAATTTCACGGTATAATAGAAAATATTTATTGTATTTTTTATTCATTTGAATTAAAATACATAACACGTAAACTTAAACTACATTTACATGTATTTAAAAAGAAATCGTCGTTATTAACAAGTATAATATTCTAGGAATGTTTATTTCGAATATTTTTATACAAATTACTGATAATTCGAATATTTATTGTTTCTATGAATTCATATTAAGTGGATGTTGACTTTTCTGACTCAAATTTTGGTACATTTTTTCAGATATATTTTAATTTTTATAAATTCTATTATAGCAATGTACACTTTATATTATTATAAAATCTACATTTCCCTGTTCGAATGTTTGTATACATAATGCAACAATTTAAATCAGTTGTAATTTTAATGTTCTACAAACTTTCATATAATAAAGAAAATAAACTAGTCTGGTATGTTTTGAATTTGTATAAAAACTGCAGATACATACAACAACCTATCTTCAAAATTATTGTGCATATAGAAGTAATATTCTCAATTTTTATTTATTGTTGCCAAGTTAATATACTGGACTAGTAACAACGTACTTTACTTTGTTAAAATATTCTTACTAGCTATTTCTACTATATACTATAGCAGTATTTTTTGCTAAAGTTTCCATACTACCCAGGGAACAAATTTTCTACTAATTAAATTTTTATCAACAAATGTGTTTTGTTTATAGTTGTAATATTTATAGTTTCTTTCACTACCCTCAACAGATTTTTATTTATGTTAATGTCAGAAAACTGAGCAGGTTATGCAAAACTATTATTTTGCTTCTCTCGTGTCGTCAATTTGATACTCAGGAGTTATTTTTTGGCAAGAATTTTTTTTTGTGACGATGTTTTGTCGAAATAAAATTTGATAATCCTCAATTGAATTGGTTTATAAATTTATTAATGAATTAGTCAATAATATACAAATATATACCGTGAAATCATAGGAGAGACAACATTCAGATTGAAAGCATGCAACTTTATTGCACAGGACTGTATATACATAAATACGAGTATTAGCGATATTTGAAAGGGTACAATTTAACATTTTGTAGTTCAGTTCGTTTGAATAAGTTGTATTTGTGTTTACAGCCACAAATACGCATTTGTAACTTTTGAACTGTATGTTTATATAAATATGTTCATATTCATATGTTTTGTTTACTTTAACGAAGTATAATAATATCATCATCTCATTTTTATAAAATTTTGTTTCAAAAATAATGTGGAATAGTTTATTAATATAGCAACTTTGAAACAATAATTATAAATATTTAATAATATATCAGGGTTTTGCTATTTATATTCCTGAATGAAGTATTGAGACATATCCCATCTTAAAATAAACCAATGTAAACAAAAATAGCTCGAAAACCATCGAGTGCAATGAGTTTATTTATATTTCGCTCATAAGATCTGATTTTATATTTAAACAAATAGTTCAAATATCTTTCAAAGTACAGAGTTTCAATTAGATTTACTTCTTCCGTCTGCAAATAGAATTATTCCCAGTATTTGCTCCACGAAATTGCTGTATCCGCACTAAGGATTGAAAATACTTACAGACAGTACTGACAAGTGTAAAGCAAAAAATAACATCGTATTCTTAGCTACAAGTTAAATGTTCATTATGTAAAATTGTGGGTACATTTCTCGACTGTGATGTGGATTAGGTGTTAAAAATTACTCGAAAGTTCAGTCAAAAAGCATTTATTCTTACTACCAACGTTTCGGTACACCTTTGTACGAAGACGTAGAAAGGAAATGAAAGAAAAATATTTATAATTGCAAGTTTTATCCTGCAATTAGGCTTAATTGCAACTTTTATCTTACAATTAGGCTTAATTGCAATTTTTATCTGGCAATTAGGTATAATTGCAACTTTTATCTTGCAATTAGCCTAACCTAACCAAACCAAACCTAACCTAACCAAACCTAACCTAATTGTACGATAAATCTTGCTTAGGTTAGGTTTGGTTAGGTTATGTTAGGCTTATTGCAAGATAAAAGTTGCCATTATGCCTAATTGTAAGATATAAGTTACAATTATGCCTAATTGTCAGTTGAAACTTACAATTACGCCTAATTTCAAGATAAAAGTTGCAATTATGCCTAATTGCAAGATGAAACTTGCAATTATAAATATTTTTCTTTTATGTCTTTTCTACGCCTTCTTACCCTTGCACCTTCTTCAGGGTAATAAGATCTTACAAATTGTATGAATTGTAACAATTTTTAAGATCTTACTACCCTGAAGAAGGTGCAAGGGTGCACCGAAACGTTGGTAGTAAAATAAATGCTGTTTGACTGAACTTTCGAGTCATTTTTAACACCTAATTAAATAAAATATTTATCTTCTTTTTTTTTCGATTCATTCATGTTCAAATTCTAATATAATAAATTTCTGCGTGAATCTGAACATTATTTTCCCTGATATTTATGATATTTACCGAACAATACAACATGAAAATGTTGGCACGTGTGATTTATTTGTCTGTTGTTGGATAATTAATTTGGCCCGTGTACGCCCGTCGCTGAACTAATTGCTGTGCAGAAAAAAGGTTCGGATTACTTACGTAATGGACGGAATAATTTGTTTTGTTACCCCTGGGCGCCAACTTGATTCCAAATCGTTTTTGCACATTCAGCTGTTCTTTCAGAGAAAAGCTGGATAGGTGATTTTCGTTCGTTTTTAATTTGTTTAAAAGCAGGCAATTCAACTGAATTAAATAAGAAAATAACTGAAAAGATTGTACTAAACAAAAAATAACAAAGAAAGTACTTTTATCTACGATATAATGATAATAATTCTATTATGTTCATAACATAGGTAATTTAAAATTCAATTAAAGTGGTAATCTCAGCTTTAAAGAAATAATTTGTCTTTCATATTAATTTTGTGGTTTAACGCTAGAAAAACCAATGTCAACATTTCGTTAATGAGTAATTTAAAATTATTAAGAAACTTTCAAGGTTAATAATATCGAGAGTACCTTTTTGTGAAACTTGTAATTCTGCATTATTAATGTAGGAAGTTATATCAAAACTCTATTTCTCATAGAAAATACTTTCTGAAGCGAATTTGAGACATGACTTGTTTTTACTTCGAATTTGAACATTTTACGGTCTGAAAGGAAAGTTTTATGAATATCTTTGGTCAGAATTTTTATATGAAGTCAATCAGTAAATGTTCTCTTTCGACCGAAGTAGCACACCAAGACGATATATTTATTTAATCTTTCTAGACATGTCTATGTTGAAATATTCTTTTTTATGTTTTGTTTATGAAAGACAATTCTTGTAGGTTTCTTAACAACCCTTCTTAGAAACTTCCTTTTTTTGAAGGCGAATAAAATAAAAACTATAATAAACGAAATTTAGTTTTGGATAATGAAAGAATACAATTTAAAATTTTAAATCATGCAGTTTTAAACAAAACATCTGGAAGATGGTGGCCACCGTTTTTTATGCACTATAATGCAACCAGGGGCGGACTAGGATCAAAATTTGGGTGTGGGAAAATATATAGCGGTCTACATAGTAACGGCCCTTTAATACCAAAAATTCAGAATACATATAAATACCTAATATCCTATCTTAATTTTATTTATAACAAATGAAATTACGTAATATAAGTACACCGGGTGTCAATTTTTTTCCGAACAGGATATTTAATGTAAAAAAATTGATTTGACGATATCTCTTTACTCTTTATTTTTAGAATAAAAGTGTAATGAAGAAAAATGTTCAGAATGAAAAACTGTATCGATGAGCATAAAGTTTGTTGTTCAATTGTTTTTTAAGTACGTGTTAGAAGCAAAAGAAAATACAGGATTTGAGGCACTTATCAGAGTGCCATGAAAAATAAAACAATAACTTATGTATTTTTTTTTCTAAAATATTTGATAGATTTGACAAATCGATGTAAATATCGTTCGTAGAAAGTTGCGCCTTGTGGAAGAACACGGTCATCTTTATTTAATTTAAGTCCATAATTTTGTTGAGATTTAATAGTGATAAGTGCTAGTAAAATAATAACCATAATAGTATTTTATGTATCTAGGACTAAAAGTGAATCTTTAAGGTATGATCAAGTTGTTGTTGATCAAATTATTTGTGAGTACCTTAAAAACACATTTCGTCTGAAATACATACATAAGTTTATGTCATACTGGTTTCTAGTTATTAATTTATTAAAAGAAATATGCAGCAATTTGTAGCAGTATGAATTTTGTATGAGTAGCCTAAGTCGCAATTGTTCGAAAATCCTAGGAATTTTTTGACAGATTGACAGATTGAAATTGAATTTTTCTGGTTTCGTTAACATTCTTATTCGAATGGATGCAAAATACATTCCTCGAGATATTTTGGATGAAGCTGCTGATGTGAAGAACAATTTAATGCCGCATAAACAAAGGATTCAGTATGAAGATAAGACTTTAATGTTTCACTTTTTGTTTTGTAAATCGTTCAAAAAACGTTTCTTTAGAAACTAGTATGGCATAAAAATTATTATGGGACCGGCCCACATACAAACCGGCCCACATACAAACCGGCCCATGTGGAATTTTTCACATTGTCCACACAGCCAGTCTGCCGGTGGATACAACCGATTTCTGTAGCTCCTTTCTACACGTTCCAACATTCGGAGTATTTCCTACCGAATAAGATTCTTCAGCTGAAGCAGGGTTATAGGGCTGTGTTTATTGTAAACCTCTGCCTTGAAATATCCACACAAAAATTCACATGGCGTTAGATCGCCTTCAAAAAACGAAGTTTCTAGGCCTCACGCCCCATTTGTATACAAAATATAGCGTTTTTAGCCAATTTTGTCAAAATTGATATTGCTTGCATTAAGCCAAGGAATTAAGTACTTATAAAATACAAAACTAATTAGTAACAATAATTTCCTATTTTTGTATTTTAATTATTTAATTGCTCTATTTACTATTTTAAATAAACTGACAGTTCAAATGATCGATGGGTTCAACACCACTGAACTATATCGGACACTAGCAGAAATATTCTACGGTTTTGCATGCTCGTATCCATTACATCATTACAGTATAAAGCTTTCAGGTTCATTTTCATAAAACATAGTTAACAGTAAATACGTTATGTTAACTTTGACTTTACTTGTATCTGTTCTGAATGTATTTTTGATACATTGCCATTGTTACAATATGTGGTTTACAATGTACTCTGGTAACAACATTTTATGATACAAGGTCTATGATCAGTAATAATTTAAACTTAGAAAGATTTTTTTGTTCATTAAAGATGATATCTGTTATAATGTCGAAATAGTTTGATATTAAAGATTCTAGTGTTTTTACCTCCCGCTACCTGGGTAAGGGAGGTATAGATTTTGGTAAATGACCACGTTTTAAGGTCCTTACAATCTAATTTTAACATTTTCACGATGATGTCAGTGTGTATGTGTGTATGTGTGTGTGGATCCTCTTTACGCTCTAACTCAAATACTATCGTTCAGAAACTTTTGAAACCTTGTATTTCTACCTTACCTTATATGGAAAGATGCCATTAGATTTTGAAGTAAATCAGGTAACCGTAAATGGCACTTTATGGGAAGCTCAAAATAGTTTTAAACACAACTCATACACATGGTTACACAATTCAAATCTCAAATGTTTGTATCTGACAGATATATGTCAATGTCAACAAACTAATCATTTCAAATAATAATATTAACGTTTTAAAAAGAAAATAGTAACTGGAACAATAATTATATGGAAAGGAACTTAATACAGTTTCCAGCATAAGTAAATATGTAAAAATATAGGTAAGATAATAAAAACATATATCATGACGGCATATTACCCATTGATGGATGAGCCAATCTGCTTTGTACGCAGATGTCGGTAATAATGATGACATATTTGTTCAGTGCAGGCGTTTACCAGGCGTCACTTCACGCATATCATGGGAACGGGTTCGATTCCGACCGACGCCAAATATTTTAGAATTTTAAATGGTACAAAATTGCACTATCCATGCCAGCAATGAATATAGGTAAGTATATAAATAAATAAAATAAATATATCATCACGGCATATTACCCATTGCTGGGTCTGCCAATCTGCTTTGTACACAGATTTCGATAACGATGATGACATATTTGTACAGTACGGGCGTTTACCTGGTGTCTCCTCACGAGCGCTTATTGCTGGCGTGGAGAGTGCACCACAGGGGTCATTTTTGTACCAATTAAAATTCGAAATATTTGGAGTCGGTCGGGATCGAACCCGGTATTTAAATTTAATTTAATTTTAAGTATTTACATGAATAAATATTAAATTAAACGGGAGGTATTGTGTTGGACACATCAGATTTTTCTTTTGTCTATTACGGGTACATGTAATATCTTTTGTCTTTAAAATACAATGTATAGTACTCGTATTTATACTAAATTCGTAAGACTTTACTAATAAATATTTAAATATTTTTCTTTGTAAGTAGGAGTATACATTCCATATTAAAACTCTTTATATTGTATATAAAATACTGACATTTATACTCCATAACTTTGCTAAAATATGTACGTATTACATCTGTTCTTATGTTTGTGTATACTATTTTCAAAACTTTTAATTAAAAACGAGTTCATTTTGATGCTTTAATGTTAATAATTAAAATTAGATCTCTGCGGTTTAAATATTTTACTTATTCTTCACAATTCTTGAAGAGAATTTAATTAAACCTAGTTCGTATTCAGCAAAAAAATACTTGCAAAGACAAAAATAAAATTACCACCGCATAAGATTTAGAAGAAAGGAGATATCATCTCATTATTAAAATTATTTCCAAGCTTCTATTACGGAAGGAGCACTTTTCAAAGAGAATATCTTTTGTAGGTTGCAGACCAGACTAGAACTATTAATTATATTTTTAGCTTTATTTTGACATTTGCTTATTCGTTTTAAGTAAGATGTGAAGATAATAAATCTTTTTACCTCTCGTTAAGAGAGGTATTGGATTTTGGATTCATGCTAAAAATCGCATATCCAGATATTAATGAATAATACGTTTTAAGAACCCTACAATCTACAATCCGATTTTAACATTTTTACGATGATGTGTGTGTGTATCTGTGTGTGTGTGTGTGAGTGTGTGTGTGTGTGTGAGTGTGTGTGTGTGCATGTTGGAAAGCCGATTTCTCAAAAACGATAATACTCGATATCTGTTTAAACTATTTTTTTCTTAATCGGACATTACTGGGAAGAGTTGATAAGGTTTTGGTAATAATTGGACAACCGGAAGTAGCAGATTCTTAAAAAAAATCTTCTAATTATTATTTTTTTGTAAATTATTGTTCTTGCAAGTATTAAAGAAGTTAAAATTCTCTATCTGATACATATAAATATTTTTTTATATCTCTTATACATTTAGAGATAAAGAAATATAAGGTATATAATAATCTGTTGTAATAAATCCCACAGCCCAAATAATGTCATGGAAACCAATTGAAAAATGAAAATGTTTGTAACTGACAGATAAATGTCAATGTCAAAAATCCAGAGACAGTACTGAAGATTTTGTCTGGGAAGTACATACATTATCTTATTTCTTACTGTATTAATAGTTAAATATTTAAAATTATAGGTATATTACATGTACCCTTCAGAAATACTGTTAATCCCGACAATGAATTAGAAACATTGAATTAGAAGAATAGGACAAAATTTCTTCATAGAATGAATTTAAATTTAAAAAATCTAAATATAAAGCATAGGTGTATACATATATTATTTCTTATTATATTAATAGTTAAATATTTAAAATTATAGGTATATTGCATGTACCCTTCAGAAATATTGTCAATCCTGACAATGAGTTGGAAACAGCTAGTAAAATTAGAATAGTAGGATAAAATTTCTTCATAGAATGAATTTAAATTTAAGAAATCTAAATACAAAAAATAGGTATAAGTATAATTTTTGGTGTAGTGTGTAGATATACAAGAAATGTTAAATACAATAATTATTTAATCAAAAATGAAAGTGGCGAGAGGTATTATGCTGGCCACAACAGATTTTTTTTATACAAAACTAGTGATCTGCGATTCAATATTTTTTAAAGATTTCACTGTATTTTAAATTAAGTGTCGTCAGACCTTTACTAATATGTGCGTTATTAGTGAATAAAACAAAAACTTAAATTGTTTACACGTATCAGCACTGTCATCCAATCAAGTGTTATCAATGTGAAATTTTGAATAAATAATATTATAATCTTTTCGCTTAATACTATTCAAATCATTTTTCAGTTTTGACATTACACAGTTATAGCACGAATAGTTTTTAATATTGAAATTATGAATGAAAAGTTATCTATTTTAATAAAATTTTAGTATAAAGTGATTTAAAATTACTAATATTTTGACAATTTGCCAAAAATATGTATCTTTTTTTTAGTACCAGACTCCCATTTACGTTAAGATAAGATAAAACTATATATCCACATCAATTGTCATCAATATTTCGAAAAAATAAATAAATTGGGAAGTTGTTTTATTTATAGTATGTATTTATAGACCATTTGACAAAATATTATTTTTCCATCTTCTGAAATTTTTCTATTATTCTGTAACTTGTCAAGCAAATAAAGCTCCATAGTAACTGGTAACAAATACGAAGAAAAACTGATTGTGCAAAGCTGACAATAGCAATTTCAAGGAGCATAAAGCCTTAAAATATCGACTAGACATAATGGAGTACTTTTTGCAGTAAAGAAAGTTGATTTTTCATTAGAGATTATATTTTTTGTCTAACTTTGAAATTAATTCCTTCATTCAAGTTTGGACTGCTCACTGAAACTTACGATTGCCTTTTTTCATATTTCATTGAAAGAAGAAACTTATTTCTTTTCAGTTTTTACCAAAGACGGAAAGTAACGAGAGTGAGTCATAATGCATTGTATTATACGGGCAATTTATATTCTGCCTTTAAAAAAACTTGTATGAATGCGATTATGAATGTTGACGAAGCGAAGAATAGTAATTATTGAATTGTATAATCTTAAATGTTTCTTTTTACCTTCCGTCACCTTTAAGTAAGGAAGGTATTGTCTGGTCGACGAGTATTTAGTGAATATGAACATTTTAGGGTCCATATAATATATGATTTTACCATTTTTACGATGATGTCTGTTTGTATGTATGTCTGTTTGTATGTATGTGTGTTTGTGTGTGTCTGTGTATGTGTGACGAAAGTTTCGACTCGCATAACTTCAATACCACGATTCCAAAAATTATAATTTTTTCGTATTCTTCAAGTTTACATACAAAAGAAGAAAGAGGTGATAAGATTTTGGTTATATGTAATTGGTCAACAAATATTATTATAACTTAAAGAGTATATTATTTTCTATACGATTTGATTGCATTTTATACTTCATATTCAACAGATATAGAATTAAAAAATTAAAAAGATATTAAATTTCATAAATCAGCCAGCTATGCTAACCATGGAAACTGCTAATATATTCAGATAATTCAAATTGGCAGATGTCAGTATCAATGAAAAGTAAATGAATGTGGCAGAGACGAGGATGTTGAGATATATGTTGTGGAAGACACGGAAAGATATGTTAAGGAATGAAAGAATAAGGGAAATAACTCGTGTTAGAAGTTTCTAGAAAGATACAAGAGAGACGATTACATTGGTTTAAACATGTCTTGACGAGAGATGACGAATATATTGGAAGAAGAATGAATAGCTTAGTAATAGAAGGTTAAAGAAACAGAGGAAGACCAAATATAAGATGGAATGACTGTATTGCGGAAGATTTGAGAGAAAAGGAACTGAACGAGGACGATACGCAAAACAAAAATGAGTGGAAGAAGAAAATAAAAAATAGCGACCCCTAACGAATGGAAAAAGCTAAAGAAGAAGAAGATATCGGTGTCAAGTGCAATTGCATAGTTTGTTTATGAAATAAATTTACTGGAAATACAGGATCTTTTGCAAGAAAAATTATGTATAGGGCGCGTGCAGTGACGTGACTTTGTTGACTTTGGCAAGCAGATATGAGGGCCCGTGTCAAAATGACAGTTATTAATTACGTCCATAACTGATAAATGTCATAATTTTTCATTTAAAATTTCATGATTTTTCGTATTTCATGTGGTTTATTTGTTATCAAGAGTGTGGTATTCAGTTGTCGAGAAAAGGAAATCATAAAATACCAATGACATTTGTCAGTTATAGACATGATTAATAGCTGTCATTCTGATATATGGACCCACCATATGATTGCCAAGGTCAGCAATACACATAATTGACGGAAGGTAATGTGCTGGCCACATCAGATTTTTCTTTTAAATTAAATTACATATTATTTTTTTGTCTATTTACCTTTGACCCAGCCTCTTATTTTGCTTCTTGTATTTCTTATGGTTCTTATTATTCTTTTTTATTTTATGCGAGATGTATAAGAAATACGAGTAGGTATCTTAAATGTAGGTCAGGTGAAATATCAAAACAAATATAATTTTACGAGAGAAACAAAATGAAATTATTTCAATCTTTTCCGTATATTGTTGTTTTCATTTATGTACTCTCTTGTATTTTATACTTTGATTTATCATTGCATTAGTGTACATAAGAAGTGGGTTAAAAATAAATACTTGTTTATATTTTTCTCTGTATAAAAGAATACAATAAAGCAAGACAAAAGAATGAGTGGAAATAAAGTTAAACAAAAAATGAAGAGGTAGAAACATAATATATAATTTGTTTACCATCCAATAACATGTATGTTTATATATGATGTAAATTTCTTTGTTATTAAAATATGAACGCGTATTATGAAAAATGTATTTAAACTTAATTATAATTTCGACTTTGAACAAAATACGAATAGAACATTAAACATGAAATATATCTGCATTTAATTAGTCTGAAGTCTGAACATATAAATTATTTTGCGCATTCATCTGAAATTTCATTTGGACTAGCATCTAACGTAGGAATGTGGAAACATTTGCTCATATGACAACTAACGAACTTGGATTAAACTTAAATTATGATGCAATATAATCTTGAAGAAAAATTTAAGTGTACTTAAAAAGGGAATTACATTTCAGGTCACACATAACTACTCTTTATTACGATTCATAATTACACGAAAACGTTATAATTTCTAGTGAGCCAAGCTAAGTGTCATAAAATTACAGACGTGAATTGATTAAAAAAATTAACACGCAATTTTCCGTAAGATATTATGTTAAACCTGCAACACCATAGAGTGCGTTTTAACTACGTATAACTTATTACAAGATACATAAAATGTATGTATCATAAATAAAGGAGACCAGTATATTCGATGATGAATATGAAGACAATATTAAGATCTAATGTATAGTAAGCATTTGACATAGAGTAAATTATGCCACTTACCGGTTAATAGAGAATCTTCATACCTGGAGCCGTCGTCTAGGAACACACATAAATATAAGTTCTCGTTTTTCACTTTAACTATTAGCTTGCACTTCATTTAATACAGATAAATGTCTATTCACTACAATATACCACAGGAAACTAATGTATTTCGTATCCTGTGTATACATACAACCGCGCGACTTTAAACGTGTTTCAATAGGCAACAAGTAAGAAAAACACTGATTACTGGGAAATAAAACACAGCACAGTGTCTTCTATTAATAATTTAAATATTTATTCTGCCAACTTTAATGTGATTTAACATTGATATTGTTTAGTGTATTTTTTTAAGGCTACACACTAAATAGTTAAACATTTTTATAAATTAACAACTAATACTGTACTTATACATTCTATTATTAATGTCCGACCGTTACGTTATTACTATCATAACAATCCTGCTTTCAAGGTTGTTATATACCAAATAACACCCTAGGGTGTGTTATAAATTTGACGTTGTTGCTATTGGGTATAGCCACTAAACAAGAATTCTTTCGCAATTTTATGACAGATAGAAATATTGAAATAAACAAATCGGTATTGTATACAAATAAGAATATACCTAGTTACAGCGTTTGCAAGCAAATAGATTAATATCTCTAACAAAGATCACAATGATAGGACAAAAATCGAAAAAATCTTTAATAAAATAATATATCGGTCGGACATTAACCGTTGAACGTACCACGGGCGTTAAACGGACAATAATGCCTTCGGTCAACGTACACACCTCGGGCCGGAGGCCCTCGGAAAGCACATTGTTGACCTCAGGCGTTATTGTCCTTATAACATCCTTGATTCGTTAATTACTATTAAAATAGGCGCAATTTTTCAATTTTTTATGTTAATTTCTGCATTTAATATATTTCACCAGTTGCTAAAGCGATTTTAGACGACTAATATTTTTTAGAGTGTACCTATCACATTATTAATGTTATTAAAGTTAAATTTATTACAGTGTTAATTTTTTGATTAAACAATATTTATACAAGTTATAATGGATCATTCACCATTTTTTATTTTTTATTGTTAAATCTCATAACAATATATCGATCAATGAAAATTCGTAGTAAGGGAGATATAATATACATAAGGAAGGTATTGTCTTTGGTCAAAAAATTCGATAGTGAGTTTCTAAAGAATAAGCACGTTTTGGGGTCCCTATAATACGAATTTACTATTTTACGATGATGTGTGTGTGTGTATGTGTTTCTTTAGCTTTTCCCATTCGTTAGGGGTCGCTATTTTTTATTTTCTTCTTCCACTCATTTCTGTTTTGCGTATCGTCGTCATTCAGTTCATTTTCTCTCAAGTCTTCCGCAATACAATCCTTCCAACTTTTCTTTGGTCTTCCTCTGTTTCTTTCACCTTCTATTACTAAGCTATTCATTCGTTTTCCAATATATTCTTCATCTCTCCTCATGACATGTTCAAACCAATGTAATCGTCTCTCGTCTCTCTTGTATCTTTCTAGAAACTTCTTGCATGAGTTATTTCCCTTATTCTTTTATTCCTTATCGTATCTTTCCGTGTCTTCCCCAACAACTATCTCAACATCCTCATCTCTGCCACATTCATTTACTTTTCATTGATATTGACATATGTCAATATGAATTATCTAAATATATTAGCAGTTTCCATGGTTAGCATAGCTGGCTGATGTAAGAAATTTAATATATTTATAATTTTTTAACTCTATATCTATTGAATGCAATCACATCGTATAGAGATCAACATAGTCTTTAAAATTTATAAACATTATATGTCTATAAATTTAACTGCGTTTTTTCAAGAAAAACTGTTTAAAGTTGCAAATGAGGGTGCTTCCGGTGGACCAATTGTAACCAAAATCTAATCACGTTTGCATATGGATCTAAACTCGTGGAATACGAAAAAAATATAATATTTGGAATCGTGATATTGGAGTTATGTAGACACAGACGCGCGCACACACACATACATGCGGATATCATCGTAAAAATTCGGAAATTTGTATTCTAGGGAGCCCAAAATTTGCTTATTGGAAACACACTATCGAATTTTTTGACCAAAGACAATACCATCCTTACCTAAAGGTAACGGAAGGTAAAAATTGCACTAAGAATTTAAATTCAAAATATTCCTGTAAAATTTAATTTTAAGTAATAAAAAAAAACAATCTGCCAGAACAATTATCAGGTTTACCCATATTTTAAGCACTATAAATATTGCTATATTTTTAATTAAAATGCGACATATTTCATCCTAAAAAATACAAATGAATTTTTGCGTAAACTAAATTGAAGTTTCATTTAAAAACTTTGGAACCATATGCGGCTGATCCACCAACTTCCATTAATTATATCTGTAATTATGACACTATCATACATCAATTTAGAACGAAATTGAAAATAGCATATGTTTGCAAAACCGTAAATATTTCGCTAATGAGTTATTGGCAGTAATTGAACCATCATCTTTCACAATGTTGACAGAGATCTCTCTTTGAAGTTAGATTGAATATAGGCTTATATTTATTCTTCAACAGATAAATTTTTGGATATTATGATTATGGCTTTGATTATTTTTAGCTAGTAGATATATTGTGCCAAACAATTTTTGGCAGATGTGAACGGCGTGCATTCATCAGATGAGGAAAAAAGCAACTCATCTCTATGTAAATAAGTTTATTTTCTTTTTTATGACTCAATACGGAAGGAGTATAGTACACCTGTTAGATATAAATTGCTGTAGGCTGTAAGTTCGACTTTAATATAAGAGCTTCATTAATTTAAATTGAGCTCTATATATTGTTGATCAGTTACTATACTAAATTAATGGATCCTACTACTACCAAGGGATGATAATAGATCATTTTAGTTAGAGTGTAGATATATTGCATGTAATCCTTGATAACGAGACATAGAAATTTGAATATGCCAGCAGCTAGCATGTTTTTAAAATGTTAAAGTATCAAGTATTTGATATTTTTGATTAGCTGTACACCTGTTCAATGTGTATAGTGGTCAATTTTCTTCCAACAAAAAAAATCACCAGATTAAAAAACCGAAAAAACTGTCTATACACTCATCTTTAGCCCGTACTATGCCATTTTGCATCTTCATATTTTTGTAATTTGTTGTGGTTCCAATGGTAAAAGTTCGTATACGACTAACGACAAATTTAAAGATCTGATGTGGTCAGCACATAACTTCTCGCCATTTCCATTTTATGTTACATAAGTACCGAATTTAATATTTCTTGCATGCACTAATAATTCTATCTATTCTTTCTTTGTATGCGGAATTTTGTTCTACTCTTCTGAAATGTTCAAAAAAAATTCCAATTCATTGACGTGATTAGCGGTATTCTTAAGAATTAATAATACAATAAGAAAAGTACCGACGCCAAAAATGACTTCGAAGTTTAATGGTACAAAATTGACCCCTGTGGTGTACTTCTACAACAGCAATGAATACCCGTGAGGTGACGCGTTGTAAGCGCCCACACGGTACAAATATTTCATCATTTACCGATTTGTTATGTATGGTTTGGATACGATAAATAATAATTTCGTCATTATCGAAATCTACAAATGAAAGCAGATTGGCACACTCAGAAATGGGTTATATATAATCTGTAATCAAATATTTTTGGTAGTTTTGTTATTGGTGTTATAGTAGTAATGTATTTATTTTTCAAACCGAAAATGGAAAGATCAATTCTGTACTTTTGAAAACTGAAGGAAGCGAACCTCCGGCTTTCCAGATCAGGATTATAACCATTAGGCAACGAATGTTGAAAATGTCCGCTCGTCTAACGCTCCAAGTACTCCTCAGAGATCGGTACTCTCTACTTTGGGAACCATTGCACTAGAAAGGCCTTGAGCAGAATGTCAATCGTTATATTGCGATCGATCCATCGACCAGGGAGCAATTTTAGGAAGACCCTCAAAGCTAAAAATGCTAGTTAACTTTTTCTAAAATATACAATAAATGAGGACTTAAAGCCATGGGATATATGGACTTTTTATTTATTAAATATTTTTTATAAAAGAAAATATTGTTTATCTATTAATGATTTAAAATTAAAAAAAAACGGGTTTATCTTTTTTAAACTGTTAAGAGAGTTCCGTGCGTTTTCGAATCCCGTCGACCGAAAATGTGTAAAATTTTAATTCTCTTGTTCAGTCGTACATTATTTTTTAAATCTTTGAATCAAGAATTTCATAAACTTTTCCGCGTTTTGAATGTGGATATACATTTTAAATCTTATCATTTGACAGACTTAATAAATGAAGATTATCGTTTATTCTTATCTAATATATTTATTTATACTTTTAAAACTAATTTCATTTTTTCAGTTCTTCATATTTCTTAAAAGAATTGACTACAATATTATTTTTATCTCTTGCTAAGAGAGGTATTGGATTCATGCTAAAAATCTCATATCCAGTTTTTAGTGAATAAGCACGTTTTAAGGTTCCTAGAATCCGATTATAACATTTCTACGATGATGTCTGTGTATGTGTGTGTGTGTGTGTGTGTGAGTGTGAGTGTGTGTGTGTATGTGTGTGGATGTGTGTGTGTTTGTGTGTGCAGATGTTGTAGGTACAATTTCTCAAATTCTATAAGACTAAAGACCTATGTAACAACGGATTCCTCAACCTAACAGTAATGAGAAGAGTTCAATAGGTTCTGGTAACAATTTGACAACCGAAAATGATAGTTTCTAAAAAAAAATTCTAAATATTATTTTTTTGAAAATTTGTTACTACAAATAATAAAGATAATTAAATTCTCAATCTGACACATTTAATTTTTTTATTATATCTTCTATAGGTTTGGAGATATAGGATATAAAAAATTGAATAATCTGTTGTAATAAATCTCGATGCCCAAAAAACTTCATGCAAACCAGTTGAGATATTTACATGTTTGTAATTGACTGGTAATGTCAGTGTCAAAAATCAGCAGTTTCACTAACATTACTGGAAGATTTTTCTGGACGGTACGAATACATTTAATATATCTTATAACTGCAAGATCGCGATCGCCTGGTTGGGAACCCCAATGTAAATTTCAATGACACTGTTTATATTCGGCTCGAATGACCAATGTTTGGGTTTCGTCCAAGACAACAAAAATAAACATGGCAACGTGTTCTGACAAAGTAAATATTGATAACAATAAAGATAATTATGAAACAAATATAACGAGTTAAAGAATTTGAACTTGATAGTGATAACACAAATATAAAGTATAAATTTCTTGGTTTTTCTTGACTGTTGGTATGATGTTAGGTTAAAAATCAATAATTGCAGTCTTGGTGAAAAATATTTATTAAGATTTCATCTACTTAACATTCCGAATTAAATAATAAAAAATCTGATGTGACCAACACAGTACCTCCCGCCATTTACCTATGTATATAATCTTTATATTAGTTTATAAATTTATCCATACAATATATAGAAAAAGTATTAAAGCAAACTTGTAGAAAATAGAATAATCTTTATTTTTTATAATAACAAATTGAGAAAAAATTACATTTAAAGGTATTTTTTGAAGAAAAACTATCTTGAGCTTCAAGTAAACTACCATTTCCGGTTATCCGATTGCCACCAAAATCTAAACAGTTCTTTCCATATTAGAATAAGGTAGAAATACATGGTTTCAAAACTTTCTGAATGTGTGTGTGTGTGTGGATCCTGTTTACGCTCTAACTCAAATACTATCATTCAGAAAGTTTTGAAACCCATGTATTTCAACCTTATTCTAATATGGAAAGAACTGTTTGGATTTTGGTGGCAATCGGATAACCGGAAATGGCAGTTTACTTGAAGCTCAAGATAGTTTTTCTTCAAAAAATACCTTTAAATGTAATTTTTTCTCAATTTGTTATTATAAGAATTAAAGATTATTCCATTTTCTACAAGTTTGCTTTAATACTTTTACTATATATTGTATGGATAAATTTATAAAGTAATATAAAAATTATATACATAGGTAAATGTCGGGAGGTACTGTGTTGGTCACATCAGATTTTTATTATTTAATTTTCGTATTGTAATGAATTGTTTCTCAACTATACATTACCTATCCCTGATGATGATTCATTTGAAATCGAAACGTCGGAATGTTAAGCAGATGAAATCTTAATAAAAATTTTTCAAGATTGCAACTCCAATTATTTATCTTTAACCTAACAAAGTATAAAAGTATTACGAGTATGAACACCCAGAGTTGGACACAGCAATGTATTTACTTAACAAATGTTGGATGTAGAATAAATACTATTTGTAAACTAGAGATGAAATGGGATAGATTGACAAATTCTTTTCAGACAACAAGGGTTGTTTCGTATCCTTGTTTTGTTTGAAATATCCCTTTGGTCTAGTTTCCTTTGAAACGTCAGCTGGTATCCAAATACATCGTCTATCGTTCTATCGATACGTCTTGATGTCTTAAAGCTAACATGCCAGACCGTACTTTATTAGGCAAAAGGCGTGCTAATATGTTTATCCCAGCTCATCTTGCCCGTCTTTCATGTTAATCTCCGGGCAATTATGTCTATTGCTAGCTTAATCCTGATATAGTAAAACGACTAGAAGATAAAAAAGCTATTACAGCATTGAATGGAAGAAATTGCGAAAGAAAACTTTACTTTTTCGTAATTGCAATAAGACAAAGAATAAATTTAGTGTTAGTTGAATGTGTAGTAAGTGGTAAGTGCTTTCAAACAATATTCTTCCCCGCGATGCATTATGAAGTGGTACACCACATTAAAAGTAGATGAAATGAAAAAAAAATTATGAGTCCTGACACATCAGATTAATTTAAATGATATATTTTCCCCTTGACTACAAGTGAAGTTCGTACATATTTCAAATTTAATGATAAATGGTCTTTTAGATTATTTCCACAAGTCACACAAATAATGACTTAAATTCATAATAATTTTACAGCATATAAACTGTTATTATTCCAAAGGTATATACTTAGAACAACGTAGTTTTATTTGTTGAATCATGCATTATAGGAATACAATTCTTTCGTTTAGTAACGAAAGCTGATATACGAGTATCTATCACTTTCACCAAAAATAAAATAAATATATCATCACGGCATATTACCCATTGCTGGGTGGGCCAATGTGCTTTGTACGCAGATATCGGTAATGATGAAATATTTGTACCCCACGGGCACTCAATGGTGGCGTAGAGAGTGCACCACAGGGGTTTAAATTTAGAGCCATAAAAATTCGAAGTAATTTTTGACGTCGGTCGGAATCGAACCCGGGTTCCCAGATTCGCGACCAGACACTCAGGCACACGAATAAACAAATAATATTGTTGCTAATTCTCAAGATTTATTGAAAGATATTTCAAAATTTATTTTTTCTGTAAGCCGGAAAATTTCTAATTAATTTTTTTACCTTCCGTCACCTCTAGGTAAGGAAGGTATTGTCTTTGGTCAAAAAATTCGGTGGTGAGTTTTCATTGAATAAGCACATTTTAGGGTCTTCGCAATACGATTTTACTATTTTTGCGATGATGTCTGTATGTGTGTGTGTGTGTGTGTTCGTATGTGCGTGTGTGTGTGCGTGTGTATGTGTGTATGTGTATGTGTGTGTATGTGACCGCAGTTTCATGCACGATATCTCCAATACTAGAATTCCAAAAATTACAATTCTTGCATATTCCTCTTCCGTACAACCATATGCAGACTTGATTAGATTTTGGTTATAATTGGTCAACCGGAAGTATCCTCATTTGAAGATTTTAACAGTTTTTCTTGAAAAACTCAGTTAAATTTTATTATAACTTAAAGAATATATTATTCTCTATACGATTTGATTGCATTTTATATTTCATATTCAACAGATATAGAGTTAAAGAATTATAAAGATTGTAATAATTATAAAATTTCATATATCAGCCAGCTGTGCTAACTTAACCATGGAAACTGCTAATATATTCAGGTAATTCAAATTGACAGATGTCAATATCAATAAAAAGTAAATGTTGAAAGAATAAGGGAAATAACTCTAGTGTTGGGCGTTTCTAGAAAGATATAAGAGAGACGATTACATTGGTTTGAACATGTCATGAGGAGAGATGAGTATATTGGAAGAATGAATAGCTTATAACATAAGTTGGAAGAAACATAGGAAGACCAAATATAATATGAAAGGAGAGAAAAGGAACTGAATGAGGACGACAAACAAAACAAAAATTAGTGGAAGAAGAAAATAAAAAATAGCGACTCCCTAACGAATGGGAAAAACTAAAGAAGATGTTAGTGCCATGTGCAATGCGAATAGTTTGTTTATGAAATCATTTAACTGGAAATATAGGATCTTTTGCAAAAAAAATTATGTGTAGGGCGAGTGCAGTGACGTGACTTTGCTGACTTTGGCAAGCAGATATGTGGACCCATAATGATTCTAAATATGTACGTAAATATTTGATACTTTAACGTAAAATGAGTATAAATTTTATTATATTATTTAATCACTAACGATTTCTGTCTGCTCTAATTTGAAAGTATATTTGTATAAAATATCTACTACGAATCTCTTCTCTTGTTTATGCGTTCTGGCTCAACATAATTTAATACAAACACGCTTCACACATTCATTTGGAATTAATTTATATGTGTAAATAAAACAGTCAGCTTCATTTGTCTGCCTATCTATCTAAATTACTACTATTTCAGCTCGTAAATTTTATTTTTCTATCGCCCTTTCTCGTATTACTTCATTAAAACATTCATCCAACGAATTTCAAAGTTAAATTAGAAAATTTATTGAAATGAAACTAATAATGCAAGTGAATTGTTACATTAATTTCATTTAAGATCAGGGATAAATTTCTCTCGTGACTGTTGAAACGAGGGGGTGAGATATTAGTCCGAGCGAAGGGAAAATTAAAATTTGGATTAGATTGTCGTGGAAGAGCATTGTTCCCTGCTTGTGCTTGTGAAGTGACGTGGTATTTCTATTATGTTGAAATTGGACATGTTGTAAATATTCTAAATTGAACAATGAATTTCCAGAGACACCCTCTAGGAATTGGAATTAGTACAAACATCTATCTGTTTCTCATTAAGGTGGCTGCGGTAACGAAGTTACCAATGCAATTCGTTTCACTGCTTTCGACTGTCAAATAGAAATAAATTAGAATAATTGTTTTTAGGTAATACGTGAACAAATACGAAGAGACAATACTAGTAAATAAATAATTAGTATTGTACAATAAATCAGTCTAGAATCAATTGAAAAAAATCTGTTGTGGCCACCACAATACCTTCCGTCAATCCTGTGTAATATATACAAAATCCATACATAAATTTTCTTACAAAAGATTCTAAATTTCCAGGAAAATTATTTCATAAACAAACTATGCAAATTTCACTTGACACTAACATCTTCTTCTTCTTCTTTAGCTTTTCCTATTAATTAGGGGTCGCTATTTTTTATTTTCATCTTTCACTCATTTCTGTTTTACGTGTCGTTCTCATTCAGTTCCTTTTTCCTCAAGTCTTTCGCAATACAGTCCTTCCATCTTATTTTTGGTTTTCCTCTCTTTCTTCAACCTTCTATTACTAAGCTATTCATTCTTCATCCAATATACTCTTCAATTCTCCTCATGACATTTTCAAACCAATGTAATCATCTCTCTTGTATCTTTCTAGAAACTTGTAACACTAGAGTTATTAACCTAACCTATCTTCCCGTGTCTTTCCCAACATCTAATTCAACATCCTCATCTCTGCCACATTAATTTACTTTTTATTCATACTGACATCTGCCAATCTGAATATATTAACAATTTTCATGGTTAGCATACCTGGCTGAATTATAAAATTTAATTTCTTTAAAATTCTTTAACTTTATATCTATTGAATATGAAGTATAAAATGCAATCAAATCGTATAGAGAATAATATATTCTTTAAATTATAATAACGTTAAATGTCAAAAAATCAAATTTAACTGTTAAATCTTCATATGAGGCTACTTCCGGTTCACCAATTATAACCAAAATCTAATCAGTTGTTCTTCTGGAATACGAAAAAAATATAATTTTTGGAATCGTGGTATAGAAGTTATGCGATCAGAAACTTTCGTCACAAACACATACACACACAAACACACACACATACATATATACATACATACATACATACATACATACAGACATCATCGTAAAAATGGTAAAACGTACTTATTCACTATAACCTCATCATTGAATTTTTTGATCAAAGACAATACTTTCCTTACCTAAAGGTGACGGAAGGTAAAAATATAATGTGACCAGAACATTACCTCCCGTTAATCCTGTGTATTATGTACAAATTTCATAAACAAACTATGTAAATTGATCTTGTCACTGACATCTTCTTCTTCTAGATTTTTCTATTAGTTAGGGCTAGTTATTCTTGATTTTCTTCTTCCCCTCATTTCTATTCTCAAGTGTTCCTCAATACAATCCTTCTATCTTTTCTTTGCTCTTCCTCTGTTTCTTCTACCTTCTATTTGTTTATTCTTCTTCCAATATATACTTCATCTCTCTTCATGACATGTTCAAACCAATGTAATCGTCTTTCTTGTATCTTTCTAGAAACTTCTATCACTCGAACCATTTCCGTCATTCTTTATCCTATCTTTCCGTGTCTTCCTCAACATCCATCTCAACATTCTCATCCTCTGTCACATTCATTATCTTTTCATTGATATTGATATCTGTCAATTCGGATTTTCTTAATAAGCTGTTTCCATGGTTATAGCGTAGCTGGCTGATTTTTGAATTTTAATTTCTTTATAATTTTTTAACTATATATTTATTGAATATGAAGTATAAAATGCAATCAAATCGTATAGATAATGGATATTCTTTAATATTTATAATAACATTAAATGTCAAAGAATTATATTTAACAGCGTTTTTTCAAGAAAAACTTAAAATTTTCAAATGAGGGTACTTCCGGTTGATCATTTAACCAAAGTTTAATCAGATCTTCATATGGATGTAAAGAAAAGGAATACGAAAGAATTATAAATTTGAGAATTGTAGTGTTGGACTTATTGTGTATAAAAAATATCGTCACACACACACACATACACACACACACACACACATATATCCATACAGACATAATCGTAAAATTGATATAATCATATCCTAGGGACCCCAAAACGTACTTAGTCACTAAATATCATTGAATTTTTTGACCAAAGACAATACCTTCCTTACCTGAATGTGACGGAAGGTAAAAATTTAACAAAAACCTTAGTTTATACCGATCGAATTTTGCCTTTGATGCAAATTGACGAAACTGAATTTACCCTCCCACGTTTGATGAATGTTTTAACGAAGCAATATGCGTGTCTGTACGTGCCGGGGGCATCAGGAATCCTCGTTCACCCGCTGCAAATTTCTTTCTGGGGAATTTAACTTCGGGTGCAATATTTTCAGCGCGAACTTGCGTTTCACGGGTCGTGGAGCGAAGCGACAAGTGAGTATTGATCTACTGAATGTTTTAACGTAGAATTTGAAAGACATATTAGGCATACCTCTACGTATCAGGTGTGCAGCTGAGACAATCTGAAGAGGGTTTATTGCTTTTAAAGGAGAGCGCAGATATGGAAATGGAAATGTATTCGTTCAGATTAAAATAGCTTTAAATAAATACTAATGTATGAAACCAAACTCATAATATTTCGGCCAGTGTATATTTTCGACAAACTAATTATGAAACCTACGCAAATGGTGAGAAATTTCTACAAACTTCTTTCGATTAGTCTAAAATAAAGATTTTAAACTTACAAAAACTGAATGTGTTATCCAAGTATTCCTCCGTTTAATATTGAGTTATATCGCCTTTATTAGTAATACTAACTATAGTTCTATTGTATTCCTAAGTCTTGCAAAATTTTCTGTGAATATTGTCCTATATGTCTTGCAAGGTTTTACTGTACGCACTGGATTTTTACGAAGTTGTTTTTCATTGTGCTAAAAGTAACGGGTCTCAGTAGAAACTAAGTCTGGACAAGAAGATAAGCCTTATATCACCCGTCATTTGCCCCATATTTTTTTTAAAATTTTAAGTAAGTATATATTTAAAGTGGCCGAAAGAATTTTGTAGAAATTTCTAACCATTTTTGTAGATTTTATAATTTGTTGGAAATGTAAACCGGTCAAATTATTATGGGGTCATAGCTGTGCATTTCGTATATGTATTTGTATAAATTGTAATGTATATTATAATTGGTGTCTTTTGTTCTAAATATTTGGTGAGGTAGAATTATATATATATATATATATATATATATATATATATATATATATATATATATATATATATTATTATTAGTAAATTGATGCGACGTCATCCGCAAAATTTTCTGTCTGAAGACGTTACTGCAGAACTCACTAAATTTCTAAAATTCTAAAATCATAAGTCCCCAATAATAGCACATTGAAAAGTACCCTTTAAAGTTTTTTGAGTCTTTTTACCTTCCGTCACCTATAGGTAAGGAAGGTATTGTCTTTGGTCAAAAAAATCGGTGGTGAGTTTCCATTGAATAAGCACGTTTTAGGGTCTTTACAATACGATTTTACTATTTTTACGATGATGTCTGTATGTGTGTGTGTGTGTTCGTATGTGCGTGTGTGTGTGTATGTGTGTGTGTGTGTATGTGACCGTTTTTTCCTGCACGATATCTCCAATACTAGAATTCCAAAAATTACAATTCTTGCGTATTCCTCTTCCTTACAACCATATGCAGACTTGATTAGATTTTGGTTATAATTGGTCAACCGGAAGTACCCTCATTTGAAGATTTTAACACTTTTTCTTGAAAAACTCAGTTAAATGTTATTATAACTTAAAGAATATATTATTGTCTATACGATTTGATTGCATTTTATATTTCATATTTAACAGATATAGGATTAAAGAATAATAAAGATAAAAAAATTCATATAAATTTCAAAATTCAGCCAGCTATGCTAACTTAACCATGGAAACTGCTAATTCAAATTGACAGATGTCAGTATCAATAAAATGTAAATCAATGACAGAATAAGGGAAGTAACTCTAGTGTTAGAAGTTTCTGGATAAAAGAAAGACGATTACATTGGTTTGAACATGTCATGAGAAGCGATGAATATATTAATAGAAGGTGGAAGAAACATAGGAAGACCAAATATAAGATGAAAAGATTGTATTGCAGAAGACTTGAGAGAAAAGGAACTGAATGAGGAAGATACGCAAAACAAAAATGAGTGGAAGAAGAAAATAAAAAATAGCGACCCCCTAACGAATGGGAAAAACTAAAGAAGAAGAAGTAGATGTCAGTGTCAAGTGCAATTTGCATAGTTTGTTTATGAAATAACTTTACTGGAAATATAGCATCTTTTGCAAAAAAAAATATGTATAGGGCGCGTGCCTTTGGCAAGCAGATATGGGAACCCGTATCAAAATGACAGCAATTAATTATGTCCATAACTGACAAGTGTCATAATTTTTCATTCAAAATTTCATGATTTTCTTATTTCATGTGGTTTGTTTGTTATCAGGAGAATGGAATTCAGTTGCCGAGAAAGGGAATCATAAAATACCAAAAAAATAGAATCTTTTAGAAGAAAATTTATGTATGGAATTTGTACATAATACACAGGATTGACGGAAGGTATTGTGCTGGCCACAACAGATTTTTTTAACACTGTATTTATATATATACTTATGTATAACTATGTTTATCTCAACATGATATAACCCGCTTAAAAATCTAGCGACTTAAAACTAATTCTTAACTCCAGTTTGTTTATGTCGTATGTTTTAAAGTGACTACAAGATAATTAGCGTTTATCCGCTACTGTTAAACACGGACAGATAGAAAATTTTGCGCATGACTTTGCATAAGTTTACTTGTTTACTATAATAATAATAATAATAACACCATCACAACTCTCACGATCTTGAACTAAACCTCGAAGCAAGTCTCGAGGTAAACAGATTTCAAAACCCTTTAAGTGTAGTAATATATTCTTTTAATAATTAATTAAAAGTTTTTAAATTTTTTGTGAGGTTAATCCGTAACCGTTTATCTCGCAAAATTTCAAGTCGGTTAGTTAACCTAACCCATAATTTAAGTGACTTCACTTTGCGCTAAACCCACCGTTTTATCTCGTACGTTTAACCGGCGGGTTAGCATTTATGTGGATAAACTAGAGCGAGATAAACGTAGACTGTGTGTGGTTAAGTTTATTTTATAATATTTTCGTGGTTGCAACTGTGCTTATCGTAAAAATACATATAAAACATGCAAACATAGCTTTGTTAATTTTTTTTTAATTTAAACGCTTTTACAAAGCATAAATAATAAATTTTGCTTAGACATGCGAAAAATAAATTCAGAGAGAAGTGCACAATTCAGATTTTAATCTGTAAATGTCATGCCATTTAAAAACTAATATATAAATTACTCACATTTATTTCAAATAGAACCGAAGTGACCCATGTAGTGCTCTCTCCATAATATATGCTGTCATCTCATTACCGAAATGTTTGGCTAGAAGCAGATGGGCGCCTGGAAATATAGATAATAAACTGTGATGATGTATTTATTTATGCAGGGTGTTGAGCGCGACACCACAACGTACTTTCTGCTTCCCTAATTATTTTAAGCTTGAAATAAAAGTTGTAGAGCTTAAAATCAATATGCAAAATTAATTTTGATGCTCTATGACGGCAGAAATTAATTATGAAAATGTTGAAAATTACTCCAAAAATGGTGATAGCCATGGAATTGAAACATAAATTAACAAATATTTGAAGTTTTGCCTGTCACGTTAGATTAACCTCTTTTGAAATTTGTAATATCTGTTCAAGTGAATAATTATCTATTAATTTTTTTTTTTACTTTAACAGAAAGTACAAATAATAATAAAAATAAATTAACCTAGACTGACAGATATATTGCATTTGTTAATTTTTAGTATCAATTCCATGGCTATCGCTATTTTTGGGGTGATTTTCGACATGTTTATTCCTAATTTCTGCCGTTATAAAGAAAATAAATTTTGTTTATTGATTCTAATATATTTTATGCTCTATGATATGTATTTGAAGCTTTTTTAACTAAAATAAACCGGAAAGTAGGAAATTACGAAAGTATGATTTTACATGTTAAAGTCCTATATTTAGGTGCGGTCAACACACTGTGTATTCATATAAATAAGTACTTGGTTATTGAAGAACGTTGCAGCTGCAATATTACAGTTGATTGATAAGAAAAATATGTTGATAATAAAACGAAAAAGAGTTAGCTAACAACAGAATTTTATAGGAGAAACAAAACGCAGATTAAGGGCCGAATCTGGGGACCCGGGTTGGATCTCGACCGACGCCAAAAATTACTTCGAATTTTAATGGCACAAAATTGACCCTTGTGGTGCACTCTCCACGCCAGCAATGAGTGACGCCTAGTAAGCGCCCGCACGGTACAAATATTTCATCATTACCGATATCTGTTAACAAAGTAGATTGGCACACCCAGCAATGGGTAATATGCCGTGATGATATATTTATTTATTTATTTAATGAAATGAACAAATTCAGTTTCTCTGTTCTCATGACATTTAAATTAGTGCTGTAAAGTATATTTTAAGTGAAGCTTAAATTTCTTTATAAAACCGGCCCTAACAGGTCTATTCTATAAAATATTCGTTTAACGAATCGTTATCATAACGAAATCGTTATTATGAAAATCGTTATGTCTACTTAACGATAATCGTTATCTTTCTATCCGTATTCTGTTAAGTTAAGAACTTTATTTCCTAAAATGAAATTAAATTTTAAATGAAATATCAAAAATAATCAATATCACTCACAAAACTTATAGGTTAGGTTAGTTCTGGTGGGTGACCGCTGTCAACCTGTCAGCTGTCAGACTCTTAATCTTTTTGTGGGCTATACTAGAGCTACCACTACCATCTGTAGACAAATTGGGAAGCTTGCGCTAGGCGCTAGGAATAAAAACTTATTAAATTATTTTAATATTACCTTGCAAAAAACTATAATATGACGGGTTTTTAAGATCTCTGTGCAACATAATAGCAATTTATTTTGACATGCATAAAAATACTGAATTATTGACAAAACGTTTAGGTAACGAATGTATTTAAAAAAATAACGATATCGTTATCTTTTTTTCGTTATGTAGAATTAAATTATTGTTTACAGAATAGTTACCACTTTAATGATTATCGTTATAATAACTATATAACCATGCATAATGGCATAACGATCGTTTACAGAATAAGTCTATTAACGATTTTTGTTATTATTATAACGATATAACGTTTTAACGTTTCGTTATGTCATAACAATACTTACAGAATGGTCCTATTAGTGTCATGTTTTTATTAAATAGATAGATTGAAAAGATAAAATAAATGAAATATATGTTCGTTATAGCACATATGAAAAGTATATACCTATATAAATACGTATAATAGTTGCCATCAAATAAGTATGTACTGAAGATTTCTACACTGATGCCAATCAGAGGTCATGTTGAAAATGCTAAGTTATGATGAAGCGGCAACACTGCAAGATAAGGGACCTATCCTTATCTTGCACCCTAGTGCAGAGAAGAGAAAAACTTGAGCATCAGTCCATACTTATTTGACAGCGACTATAATACTTATAGAACATATTATAATAAAAAAATATTTTATAGACAACTTGCAATTAAGACATCTGGTGACCGCTACAGCCGAACATAGGACTTTAACATGTAAAAATCAGACTCTCCCAATTTCCTGCTTCCCTAATTATTTTAGGAAAATGTAAATCACCTCAAAAATAGCAATAGCAATGGAATTGAGACAAAATAAATAACACATATCTACCGGTTTATCTGTCTTGTTAGTGTAATATATTTTTATTAGGTATTAGTTCTAATTTCTGTACCACTTAACAATAATCTATTAATTTAAATTGATATTTGTTCACTTGCACATAAATTACAAATAATAATATAAATAAATTAACCTAGCTTGACAGATAAATCGTTAACATTTGTTAATTTTTTGTTTCAATTTCATGGCTATAGCTATTTTTGGGGTGATTTTCAACATTTTCATTCCTAATTTTTGCAGTTATAAGGCATACCAAATTAATTTTGCTTATTTATTCAGATGTAGAATTTTATGCTGTACAAGTTTTATTTGAAACTTTTTATCTAAAATAATTAAAGAAGCAGGAAATTATGAAAGTCTGACTTTACATAAAGTCCTATGTTCGGCTGTGGTGGTCATAATCCTGTATATCACTTTTTTCGTTTCGCAGTACTGCGGAAATGCTCGACAATAAAAAATTCGTCCAAGAATAATATTTTTTTGTCTGTTTCCTTTATTTTCTAACCCTACCTTAACCTATAAACATAAGCCATAATCTATTTCTTGTCCAAATGACCAACATTCGGATACCGCAATAAATAATTGCGTGCGAAATGATGCCATCTATCCTTGAAACTTGCTACCCTTAGTCTCCATCGTTGTTTCCTGAAACTTGGAATAAATTCTCTCTCTCTCTCTCTTCTAAGCTTTCCTGCCTTGGAAGTTGTCAGCCTGCGGCCATCACGAGTAGCTTACTTTTGTTACAAAACAAAAATATATCTATGTATCTCTTATGTATTTTTTGTTTTTTCCTTCTAATTAATCTGTTTCATCTGTTAATTAGTTGTTGTTTTGATTTTGCCTGATTAGAGTTTTTGATTGGATGTTTGGAAAATATGGCGGAAATGAGGTTATGATAAATGTGTTACGTGAGAAAATTGCGGAAAATTATCCTTGAATATTTTATCTTTGTTTTGTTTACTCCGATTTAGTTTGTTGTTTTATTTTCATATTCGTATTTTTGTTACGTAATATTTTCATCTCTGAAATGTTATTTTTCTTCAATAATAGTCCGAATTCTTTATTTATGGTTAGATACGTATAGTATAACAAAATATATTACCACTTCTGTTCTTACTACAGTATTTATTAAAATATATTGACTAAATTAAAAGAATACGATGTTTGGTTGAAAACAAGCTGTTTCAAGTATTTTATGAGAATTGCTGACAGAACAAACGAAATTTTATGGAGGTAACGTACTTTTTAATGCTTGGGGCACGTTTGTGCCTTGTGCGAACTTCTAAGAAACATACTCGTAGAATCGAGAAACTACCAACATTCATTACCTGCCAATTTATTTGACTTCAGAAATTTGTAAATAGGATAATATTATAGAATACAATCCTTTTTGATAATGGTGTTTGAGGTCTGTTCAAAAACTATCGAACCTTTGGTCGGCAAAAATACAATTATTCATTTCGGGGTTTGGAACCCTAATCCCCTTCAAAGTAGTCTCCATGGTAATTACACACATTTCTCCCAGCGGTCCCGCCATTGTTGGATACATTTCTGGAAGGTTCCTCCTAAAATGATGTTTACAGGGCTATTCTGTAAGCATCGTTATGAAATAACGAATCGTTAAAACGTTATAGCGTTAAAATAATAACGAAAATCGTTTAATGGGCTTATTCTGTAAACGTTCGTTAAATTATGCATTGTTATATCGTTATTATAATGATAATCATTAAAGTGGTATTCTGTAAACAATAATTTAATTTTACATAACGAAAAAATTTGATGTGGCCAGCACATAACCTCTCGCCGTATATTTTACCTGGCTGTATGCATAAAGCAAAGATTATTTTTATAAATACAAATAATATATTCATATAAATCTATGACGTATAAACTTCTTTATTATTCAATAATAGCATGTCTCAACATAAAGATATTTTACCATAAATTATGTTACAATAAATTACAAAGTAGAGTTTACCATATATAAATATTAGGCTGGTAACAGCAATTTTCAATTCGAACAACTTTGTTTACTTTCTCTTCATATTCTTCTAGTAAAAACATTAATTTTGGGCGGTCTAAAATGTATATATCTGGATTGTGCATCTATTCTTATATATCTTCTTTTACATTTTATTTTTTCATACTTGTTATATCAAATTACCTTAATTCCCTTTAATAAAGTGACGGATAGATTGCACTCCGATTATTCTTATATCGATGTGTAATTTTGTCAATATTTACAACTTACTTGAGAAGAATTTGATAGCTTTTTCGCAATTCAAAGTTACTCTAGTCTACAGTACTGGTGTACATTGTCCCATAATGTTTGAAACAAATTTAAGTCCTTCAACCTAGACTTGTCATCTCCATAATAGTCACAGATCAAGAATTAAGGGATTCTCCAAATACATTTTTCTTTCATTACTCATTATTTCTGACACTGACATTTATCTGTCAGTTACAAATAATTTAAATTTGCAACTATTTTTCATGGCATCCTTTTGGTTGTAAAATTAATTACAACATTATTTTATATATTATATTCCTTTTATCTCTAAATCTATAAAATATGTATAAAAATTTTTAAATGTATCAGAAAGAGAATTTATTTTTCTTTAATATTATCAAGAAAAATTTTCAAAAAATAATATTTAGAAGATTTTTTTTCAAGAATCTTCTACTTCCGGTTGTCCAATTGTTACCAAAACCTTTTCAGATCTTCCCATGAATGTCCGATTGGGAAATACGTTGTTAAACAAATTTTAAGTCTTATAGTTTTTGAGTAACCGTCCTTCCAACATCCCACACACACACATCCACACACACACACACACACACACACACACACACACACACACAGACATCATCGTAAAAATGTTAAAATCGGATTGTAATGACCTTAAAACGTGTTTATTCAATAAAATCTGGATATGCGATTTTTAGCATGAATCCAATACCTCTCTTAGCGAGAGGTAAAAAGGATAACGATATCGTTATTTTTTAACGATTGGAAAAATCATTCGTTACATAAACGTTTTATCAATTAGTCAGTTTTTTTATTCATGTTAAAATAAAATTGCTATTATGTTGCATATTAATCTCAAAAACCCATCATATATAGGTATTTTTATTTTTATTTTTGATATTTAATGTTATTATAAATATTAAAAATATTCTATTATCTACACGATTTGATTGCATTTAATACTTCATATTCATTGGATATAGAGTTAAAAAAAACTATACAGAAATTAAATTTTATAAAGCAGTCAGCTATGCTATGACTATGGAAACAGCTATTATATTAAGAAATTTCTAATTGTCAGATGTCAGTGTCATTGAAAAGAAAATGAATGTGACAGATAGATGATGATGTTGCGATGGATGTTGGGGAAGATATGGAAAGATAGAACAATGAATGAGAGGATAAGGGAAATGGCTCGAGCGATATAAGTTTTCAGAAAGATACAAGAGAGACGATTATATGGGCTTGGACATTTCATGAGGAGAGATAAATAAAATAATAGAAGAATTAACAGATTAGTAGTAGAAGGTAGAAGAAACAAAGGAAGACCAAAGAGAAGATAGAAAGACTGTATTGTGGAAGACTTGAGAGAAAATGAACTGAATTAACATAAATACATACATGCATAAAATCACACATGTCCCACTTAGTGGGTTCGCACAAACCCGAAAAAAAATAAGAACATCAACATTATACAACAATTCCTTACTCTTAAACATATTAAAGTGACCGATTTTCGGTAGCGAAATACTGCATCCGGATCACAATAATAGTTAGGAAACAATCATCCTTCGCCACACATACCTATCTAAGCAGACTTTTTTCGCCTTAGCAACACTCATAATCGCATTCATACATGCTCTTTTTCTCTTTTTACTTGGAAACTTTCTCTCTTTAAGCACCCTACCAACCACATCCATCCACTTACACACTGGTTGGCCACGCAATCGAAAACCCTCAACTTCACCAAGATATATACGCTTAACAAGCCGTTCACTGAATTAATATTCATTTAATTTTTTTTGAGTAAACAATTTTTTTTGAAATTAAATAAATTATTTTCATATTTATTTCATAGCTATAAAAAACTTCATTCTGGTTCAGAATTAATACTATAGTAATTCTTTTAATAAAATATGTAATAACGAAAATATTAAAAAGCAAATATAAATGAGGTATTCAAAAAATCCGAAAATATTTGATTAAAATTTCTGAAAGTTTAATCTCCAATAAAAATAATAAACATTTTATCGACTGAAATCTCTGTTCATCATTAAACTCCAAACATTCCAATATATAATATTTGAAATTGAAATAACGGCGTTTGTGTTTGCAAATAACTTTTCAATATAAGCCCCAGCTTCCCGTCTAGACTTTAGAGATACTAAATATTTGTTTCTGTGGAGCGAAACTTTATATTTACGTCTGAGCGCCTGCAGAAACGCAAGAGCGAAGACGTCGACAAAATATTGCATTCTGTGTAAGTGAATACGAATAGCGAGAAAGGTACAAGATACGAAATTTTATACTCGACCCAAAGAGCCGCACAAACACCAGGATTACACATTCGCTCCTATGCTGAATCTATGCACTCATAAATTTGTTTTATGTACATAAAAGTAAATATAGTTTTAGAGAGGAATAGCTCCTGTACCTGAGATTCTGAGATAGTAAACTGAATTTATTGGGACGGAAAAATAACAATTCTATATTTTACAACACTATTGTTTCAAGTTTATAAATTTTACGAATATAGGTATACAAATATTCTATTTAACTTTGCTTTGTGAACTTACTCGTATGTGGTGCAATTTCATTAAAATTATTTGGTACTTAAAAGGTTTGGCCGAAAAGTTTCCGACCTTGTACTACTCGCGAGTGGATAAGCTTTACGATTTGCGTGTGTTCTTGATGCAGGCATTCATTAAAAATTTAAATTTAAAACTAAGTATTAAAAAAACTTACATCTTTTTCGATTTTTTTTAATGACATATATTATTATAAAATATGAAAAAATTTATAAACTTGGATAACGTTACAGTGAAACGTTATTTGTTATATTACGGTTACTATAACGTTATTTTGTAATTATAACGTTTTTAAAAAGTAAATGAAACATTATAACGTTATCGGGTATCGTTACGTTACGTTTTCCATCCCTGATTTTAGCACAATTTTTTTATTGAAGTTAAATGGAAATTAAACATTGCTGCAAATTTAATTTTGATAAGTAAATTTAAGTCCTACTCTCAAATCCTGTTCAATTTCAAAATAAAATAAAACCTGAAACATTTAAAACTTTAATTCAACTTGAAGTTCAACAAAGTGGGCGTTGGCGTTGGTAAATGCAAACTTCGCTAATAACAAAAAATCTGATGTGGCCAACACATGACCTTCCGTCAATTTTATATAATCGAAAATTACTGACGGGTATGGTAGTTTGTTGCAAAAGATTATACTATATTTCTAGTAAAATTATTTCACGAACTACGCAAATTGTACTTGACACTGTGATATCTGTCAATCAATAGCTTGTATAGTAGCATAGGTTAGAAAAATTATGAAAATTAATTTCATTATAATCTCCAAATACATTAAATATGAAGAAAATGCAATCAAATCGTAAGATACTCAAATATACATACTTTAATATTTATGATAACGTAAAATGTAAAAAAAATATTTAACTGCGTTTATTAAAAAAAATCTATTAAGGACTTCAAATAAGGGTACTTCCGGTTGACCAATTACAGCCAAAATCTAATCAACTCTTCATACGGATGTACAAAAGCGGAATATGAAATAATTATAATTTTTGGAATTGTATAGTAGTGGAGTGGAGTTATCGAAGGAGAAATTTTTGTCACACACTCACACAAACACATACAGACATCATCGTAAAAATAATAAAATACTCATTAAGAACGCACCACTGAATTTTTTACTACATTTGGATTTATTTTAATTGGAATGCGGTAGTTATCTAGTTTCTCTTGTCGACGGTAGATGGACACATCCTGGCATATTCCTGCTGTCAGTGTTGCAATCTCCGACGTTATATTTCATTCATGAAAAAAGAGCGAAAAATTGTACATTGGAATGATTCCAATTTTGGATCATTGCCAGAAGTGTACATTTAGGTGGATTTAATTATATGTTGTGGGAAATTTGCAACATATTGCCAAGTGTAGGAAATTGATTTCATGAACCGCCGATATTGGTTTTTATAACAAAAAAACTTAGAATTTTCTTCCTGATTGAATTGAAATATGTATGAAGGTATATCGTTTCGGTTAAAATACTATATCATAGATTTATTTGTTTTTACCTCCCGCTACCCTTGGTAAGAGAGATATTGACATGTATTTTTAAGATCGCAGCGCTGGGGTGGCAAGTTTTGAACTACAGGTTGAATGAGAAATGAGGTTAACCAACTGTCAAATGGGCAAACACATAACTTATAGAATTGTGTATTTCGCATAGTACTGTATTATATTTAATTTTCTTTTTATATTATTTTATAGTAGGTTTTATATTATCCATTCAGGGTAAATTAATGTAAATTCCCAGTACATTTTTATAAAATTTTAACTTAAATTGTATAACCACTTCTGTTTTAGATGATATCTTCAAAGAAATAATTAAAATAGCAAAATTTCATGATTATATTTTGTATTCATTTGTGAACATTAGTAATAGGATGTATTCGTGGAAGTGAAGATAACTTAAATGATATTTTTGTGAACATTTATAAAACTAACCTCGTTTTGTAACAACGTTTTCTTTGAAATATAATGAATAAATCTTCAAAGTATACAAGACGGATATATTAATTTATAATTTTCTGATCCACACACTGCATTATTATCTTTTTTCATCTTGTCAAGCATATTTTTAATGTAAATACGAACTTTTCGTTTACGCGGGAATTCTTGACAACATAATTTATTGCCTTTCTAACGGGACAATGTGCACTCAAGTAAGCAGCAATATTTGTTACTCATATTACAATATATATGTCAATTTAGATACACAAATACGTATAATATTTAACAATTTTTTAATATTATACTTTTAATACCAAGTCAACCTGTAGTTCATTATTTTGCCACCAGATGTCATATCGCTTAGCAATACTTGCCAATAGGGATTGTGCTAAAAATTGCATATCGAGATTTTGGTAAATGACCACGTTTTAATCAATCGGATAACCGGAAATGGCAGTTTACTTGAAGCTCAAGATAGATTTTCTTCAAAAAATACCTTTAAATGTAATTTTGCGTAATTTGTTATTATAAAAATGAAAGATTATTCCATTTTCTACAGGTTTGCTTTAATACTTTTTCTATATGTTTTATGCATAAATTTATAAAGGATTTTAAAAATTATATCTGTGAGCTTATGCTTTAAACACATCTCCATGGTTACATAGTTCAGCTCAAATATATGTAGCTAACAGATAAATGTCACTGTCAAAAAAATAATCATTTCAAATTAATAATAGTAACGTTTTAAAGGGAAAATTTTAAATATAACAATAGTTTTATGGAAAGGAACTTAATATACATTAGCATTAGTAAATATACAGGTATGTATTTATATAAAGAAATATATAAATATACTATCACGGCATATTATCCATTGCTGGGTGTGCTAATCTGATTAGTACACACATTTCGGTAGTGATGATGACATATTTGTATTGTGCGGGCGTTTACCACATGGGTTAATTTTATTTAAAATTCGAATTATTTGGCGTTGATCGGAATCGGATTCCCCAGATTCGCGACTATACATCAGGCACGCGGCAACGAAACCTCATAGGTAAATGGCGGGAGGTATTGTGTTGGTTACTTCAGATTTTTTAATTTTTGTATCATTATTTGTATTTGTTAAACTAACATATTCTTTACCCTGTAATTGGAGATTCTGTTGGTTAATAAAGTTATTATTATTATTATTATTATTTTAAGTAGGATAAGTCGCAATTGTTCGAAAATCCTATAATTGATGAAAAATTCATTCCTCGAGTTATTTTGGATGACGCTGCTGAGGTGAAGAACAATTTAATGCCGCATAAACAAAGGATTCAGTACGAAGGTAAAATTTTAAAGTCGTAGAAGTTTAAAATGATATTTTAAAGTTCTAGAACTTTAATGCTTCGCTTTTTGTTTTATAAATCGTTCAAAAAATGTTGCTTTAGGAACATGACAAAACAATTTAAACGTTGTTTCATTCGCTAGTCATACTGTATTGATGCATCAGTAATAATTTCCTTATTATTAAAATCAATTGGTAAAAACCACCAACAGCATCATACAATTGATTGGGCTTTGAATTAATTGCCAAATAATGGTGTAATTACTGTGCAATGATTTCCAAACGAAATATTTCCCCATTTTGCTGATTGCATCCGCGTGTACATTAACGCGAAAGTTCAGAGTTCGCATCTCAATGAATTTGGTTAAAAGCAAAATGGGTTCGCAGCAAGACTGTTTGACGGGGATTAAGATTTACGCGTCATTTAGGATTACATTAATCTACATTAACGTATTTAGAATTTCTTGTTTAGTTAACAATTTCGTTAGGTATTTTATGAGCAGTTTACAAATGCGTTTCTACAAGGGAAGTATTGTTCGCGGAATACCGCTAAGGTGTCTTAAAATGCAAAATACGTACCTACACAAAATAATTTAATGGATAATTTGTTCCGAAATAATGGTATTTATAAAGGGTTAGGGGGGGAAACGAATGCAGCGTTGGATAACTGGAAGTGTCTACTATTCCGGTACGAAAACACGTTTTTCTCGCTGTAGTAGTATTTTTTCTATAGAGGTTAGAAACGAACGTGTTTTTTCTCGTGCCGATAACAATGTGACGAAAAACACGAGCAACGAATCAATGTGAAATTTCTCGTTAAATTAAAAAAAACTCCGACTGAGTGCTATAAGTTGTTGAAAGAGGCGTATGGTGAGAATTCTTTATCTTGTGAGCGTGTTTTTCAATGGTATAAACGGTTTTCTGAAGGCCGAGAGAGCACCGAAGATGACCAACGTCCAGGTCGACCTGTCTCTCTTTCAACTCCGCAACAGTGACCAAAATCGACATCCCGAGGGTCAAACTGTAAATCAAACTTACTATTTAAAAGTTTTGGCAACATTGCGAGAACGAGTTCGTAAGAAACGGCCGGAGTTGTGGAAAAACAAGTCGTGGATTTTGCACCAGGATAACGCACCTGCCCATAACGCGCTGTCTGTGAAGCGTTATTTAGCCGCTAGAGGCACTCCAGTGCTGGAACACGCGCCGTACTCGCCTCATTTAGCACCCTGTGACTTTTTTCTGTTTCCGAAGATCAAGTCTGCCTTAAAAGGAACTCGGTTCGAGTCGATGAAAGAGGTGAAGCGAAAATCGGCGGAGCTCCTAAACGCTCTTACAACAGAAGACTTCCAACATTGCTTTGACCAATGGGGAAAACGAATGGAACGGTGTGTGGTTAGGGGAGGGGAATAAATTGATGGGGAGCATTCGATTATAAAATAATTTTTAAAATAAAACTCTTTTTCATAAGTAGTCTCGTTATTTAATAACCAGACCTTGTATTATGAATGTATTTTCGGGTCTAACTTTTGTATTCTGAAGAATATTTAAGAAGCGTTTTTCAGTTGACATGGCAAAAGCATTCATGTATGGAAATTTGAGAGTGCTTTCCACTCAGGACAAGAATACAGAAAGCATTTAACAGCTTTAGATCGGTTTTATACTTAACCTTGTTCGATTCACAGTCTGGTAGCAGGTATATACTCGTATTTTATATATCGGTAATGTAATGAAAGGGTCCACATTACCCTTTCAGTACACGCACTTGGACTCAGGGACAAAGGATTTAATGAAATATGATTTAAACTTTTAATTACATTATTAATAATTTATAAAATATATGTTCAATGTGCTTAATTTAAAAACCAGAGACTAAAAACGAAAAATATTTCGTTCAGTTGTTATCCGAACGAAACCGAAAAATTCCGTTTCCGTTCTTAATGTTCCTACCTAAATATTTTCGTTTTCGTTCACAGTAGTTAAATACCGATTAATACCGGTTATAACTATTAATGAGTAATAATTGATGAAAATATAGAAATATAATAAGTTTTTATTATTAAACATGAAAATAAAACGTACATGTAAAGGAAAGATAATACATAATATATAAAAATAAGAAGAAAAGCTTATGCTATGTCCTGATTTTTTTACAATAAAGAATAAAACATTAATTACATTTTATTTCACCTAACTATTAGTACGTTTTCAAGCAAATGTTCCTTTATGTTAGTTTTTTTATATATGTACTTAACATAACTAATAAGACGAATATCGACAGTGTGTGCAAATGAAAATTATCGCAGTCAGTGTTCAATAGATGAAACTACGAGTATACCGTTTAACTTAACACGTAACAGGGTTAGCTACTAGAGAGCTACTTTGAAACTATGCTTGTTTGCAACTCAAATATCTGAAAATTCAATAATATTTGCGGGTAAAATATTTGCTGTAAATAAAATAAAATATTGTAAAATATTTGCTGTAAATAAAATAAAATATTAAATAAAATAACGGTTAAAACCGGTAATCGATATTAATTATTTTGTTTTCAATCATGAACGAAAAAAATATATTGCGTTTTCGTTCTTATAAAAAATTCAGTTTATTTCGTTTTCGTTCTCATTTCGTTCTTAGTCCCTGGTAAAAACAGAACGTAAATATTTTATTTACAATACTATTTATGTACAGGGTGTAACAGGAATAAGTACATTAAATTTAACCAGTGGTGAAACTCGTCGAGTGAAACAATATTTCTTAATAACTTTTTCTTCTAGATATTGAGTTAAAATTCTTCAAAGTTTTGTCACAAATTTCATTACCCGCCTATGGCTGAATAAAATAACTGCAAACTGCATGTCTGAAAAGTAGAGCGCGTTGCATAATGCCAAAATTCAAAATGCGACTAGTCTCCGTGTGCGTATGGCGTATGCCTACGAACAGCTGGTTTGTTTCCATTCTGACTTGTGACTGTGACTGAATACAACGAAAGAATATATTGATAGATACACCAGAAGATGGAACTATATACAAATCGGGAAAGATAAGAGATAGAATAAAATACCTCGACTAAGGTAACAAAAAAAAAATCATACGTTAAATTTTTATGTTACAACAGGTTAGACAATCGAAAAATGTTAGGACATTTAAAGGATGTCGACCAAGAACAACTTCACAATTGACGGAACCAGAAAACGCATAAAGATGATGAAAAGTGATGCAGACTTAAATGAAATCACAATAAATTTTCAAAATAACCATCGTCATTGTTAATACAATACTGAAGGCGTCGATGAAATGATGTAACTGTTGTTTCAATATCATCTAAATTGTCATATGTGACACGTGTTGTAGTGCTATTCCTCGAGTACTAGACCCTGGTTGAGGCCACAATATTCTCTATGTGATCAGGGCGAGTTCCACCACGATCTTAAGTAGCAGGCTTAAAGGAAGCATGATCTCGGAAGTTTATTTATTTACAAACATGTACAAAATTGCGAACATTTATAGAAGATGCCGATTGGATAACGTTTCAAATAAATTTGCCGACCTTGGGCAGCGTTTCCCTAAGCTTTCCCATACGCCAATGCAATGTCTGTATACTCGCTATCCGTAAAGGCAGGCATTTTTACTGATTACAACTTTTGTTATAATTATTAATCGATTTAATTGTCAAAATTTATTTGAAAAAGTTGACAACTCACATTTGTCAAAAACAGTTGTTTCGTTATTATTGCTTCTGGATAAAATTATTATGCAAATATCTGAACGACTCATTAATTTATTAGGAGGGGGTGGGGTAAAAATGATAAAAAATAGAGATTTCGAAAAAAAGAAATAAAAATATTTGCCATGGCAGTTAATAATTGCTCAGAAAAGGCATTTTCCTAACATTACTATTTTTCTGCCACATCTATTTTAAGATAGAACAAAAAATATTTCATAAAATGCCGGAAGAGAAAATATTAAAAAATTATATTTATGTCTATAAATATATTTTGAAATATAGAAAAAGTTTCAAGTAAATACAACAAAACAAACAGTAGAATAAATAATACTTATAAAAATCTAAACGTACTTTCTATGTGTTACAAAAAAAAAACCTGTTGTAAACATCAAAATTTATTATTCCCAGTATACGAGACAACCAGCATACAACAAAATATATTCTCAGGATTCTCAGTATTTTCCATCTAAATAAAAGGCGGAAGTCGTTGGACGCAGCGGGCTAAAAACAGTCTAATAAAACTGTCAAAAGGAATTTGCACCCGTATATTTTAGCCGCAAGTGCAATCGACATTCATTTTTATGGATATATTTGAATTCGCAGAACTTTTAACATTTGCGATAAAAAATGAACGTTTTGGAAACACCGCGATGATAAATGAACAAAACAAAATAACAAGTGAAACCGCAGGAGGTCAAACAAAAGAATACTCGTACATAAAGAAATATTACAAGTACTGACTTTGAAATGTCAGTAGATTTTTCTTAACCCGCCCTCACTCGCGTTGTTAGATTTTATGTAACATTTTCAGATTTTTTTTAACTGGGTGGAGTGGGTAATAGTTATTGTAACTCCAGCATTGCCTCAGTAGGGGACGTAGAATTAGCCTGTTGCTATCTGCTTAGTTGTAGTAACCTAAGTAATATTGTACAGATTAATCAATGTTAGGTTGTACTTATCTATTAAAAAAAATCATACAAAAAGGAGCAAAAACACCTTCTACCTTTGTGGAAAAAAAAACTTAAAATATTGTCTAATTTTGAAAGTTATCAGAAAAAGATATTCGTTCAGAACATAGCCTATACTCATATAACACGGATACCGACCAGTCAAGTTCAGAATGTGATGAATTTCAAAATATTCGAACTATGCAATAAGGAATCTCTGGAAACGAAGTTTTAGATGACAGAATTGAAACATTTTCAATAATTTTTTTTTTCGTATATTTGTTCTATTGGGGAATTCTTCTTAGTTTATATAAAATATTTTTGACGTATATAATTTTTCCCTTTGTTTACCCTATTACTGTATTTTTTTTTGTGATTAAGTAAAGTATTTTTCCAATATTGGTTTCATTTTTAAGAGTATTGGATTCATACTAAAAATCGCATATCCAGATATTATCGAGTAAGCACGTTTTAAGGTCCCTAGAATCCGATTATAACATTATTACGTTGCCTGCGTGTGTGTGCGTGCGTGTGCGTGTGTGCGAGTGCGTGCGTGTGCGTGCGTGTGTGTATGTTGGAGGTACGATTTCTCAAATTCTACAAAACTAAAGACTTGTGTAACTACGAAAACCTTAACAGTAATGGGAAGAGTTGAATAGGTTCTTTCTGGTAACAATTGGGCAACCGGAAGTATTAGTAGTTTAATAAAAATCTTGTAAATATTATTATTTCTGAAAATTTATATATTACGCATATTAAAGAACATAAAATTCTCTATCCGATACATTTCAAATTTTTAGTATATCTTCTATAGATGTAGAGATATAAAAATATAATCTATAAAATAACTTGTAGTAATTCTTATCTTGGTGTTCGATTGCGTGGCCGTCCAATGTGCAAGTGGATGGATGCGGTTGGTAGGGTAGTAAAAGAGAGAAAGTTTCTGAGTTGGAAGAGAAGAACAGCACGTATGAATGCGATTATGGGTGTGGCCAAGTTGAGAGAATTGTGCTTAGACAGGAACGTGTGGTGAAGGAAGAAGTTGTTGAAAGAGTGAGTGATTATTGTTGTTTTTGTTGTTATTATGTAAATCTCACAGCCCAAACAATTCCATGGTAACCAGTTGAGAAATTAAAATGTTTGCAATTGACAGATAAATGTCACTAATGTCAGCGTCAAAAATTCAGAGACAGTATTGAAGGCTTTTTTTGGGAACGGTATTTAATATTTCTTATTGTATTATTAATTATATATTTAAAATTATAGGTATAGTATAGTACATATACCCTTTAGAAATACCGCCGATCCCATCAATGAATTAGAATAACGTGGAACATTTATTAGAGTAAGAGAAAACTTGCTCCTAGAATGAATTTAAAATTATAAAAAATATCTAAATATAAAGAATAGGTATAATTATTATTTTTGTGTGTACAAGAAATGTTAAATACAATAATTATATATCCCACAATAGAAACGGCGAGAGGTATTGTGATGGCAACAACCGATTTTTTAATTCACATTTAAAAACACTCATATGTCAGATAAAATCTAACACGCGAGTAATGCCGTTCCAACACATAACTTGAGTGACGGCGGGTTAATTGGGTATTTCACAAATCAAATTTTACAATTTTGATTATTTTAATTATAATTTATAGATGCACTAAGAACAAAAAACTTCTTTCATTAAAAATGTGTTTATAATTATAACGACAATTTAAACCAAACACAAACAACTAGAAATGTCAATTAGAAAACTAGAGAGAAACAAGTGTTTATGTTTTTAGTGAAACACCCTATTAAAACTAATATTCGCTCTAGTATATCGGAAATGCATTCTGGAACATTTAGCGATAAAATGTCAGCAGTAATAGGGTTATCAAGTTAATAATTATTTATAACTGTAATTAAACGCTATTTGCCCTTAATTCTTTAATTACCAGTATGTCAAAGCGAATCGTCAAACTATATTTCAAATTAATTGTCCCGCGTTCTTTGCTAGAATTAATTATTGAACAAATTTCGCTTCTTTGTTCTATAAAGAATGTGCATCAAGCAAATTATATTAATAAAGTTGAAACGACGACCGTTTGTTGCCTTTCTATCTTGACATCTGCTACACTATAAACGGTTCAAAAGAATTTTGTAAAATATTGCACAAATAACCTCAATTGGTCACAACATGTCGTATGTTTGATATCAAATATTGTACTGTAATGGAAAAGAAAATAATATACTCGTACACCGTAACAAAAAAATGTTCCTTTTTATATTCTTTGATATCTGTATCTGTCTCAAAGCGTTTGTCGTTAATCGTCGGTTTCTGACGTTTTCCGATAAAAAGAATAATCAGAAAATATATTTTGAAATTAATTCTATGAACACAGGTTATAACTACATACTAATAAATTTAAGATGTATAAGTCACGCGATTTTATTACTTTATCTATGGTCTAGCCTGCCATTCCAGCATTAATTTCTATAGAAAAGGAATTGTTGACAGATTTAATAAAAAAGGAACAATTTTACGATGACATAATCAACCGATTTGCTAATATGAAAGAACGCCGGATTGATTTAATATACAAATGAATGAATTTTGACAGGCTGAACCGGAGGCGAGGCTTTTAAATACGAGCACTCGCAAACCAGTTTCTGGACGTGTATTATACAATATTTTTTGGGCCGACGGGCCGACCTCCCTAAATGAGTTTTATTTATTGAAATTAATATGAAATACTAGGTATTTTTCGTGTTGGTAACATTAATAGATTTGAATTTCAAATGACTTGTAGATATTAACAAACATAACCTGAATATTTAACAAACTTTTTACCTCTTGCTAAGAGAGGTATTGCATTCATGCTAAAAATCGCATATCCAGATTTTATTGAATAAGCACGTTTTAAGGTCCCTACAATCCGATTTTAACATTTTTACGATGATGTCTGTGTGTGTGTGTGTGTGTGTGTGTGTGTGTGTGTGTGTGTGTGTGTGTGTGTGTGTGCGTGTGTGTGTGTGCGTGTGGATGTATGTATGTATGTGTGTGTATGTATGTATGTAGGATGTTGGAAGGACGTTACTCAAAAACTATAAGATTTTATATTTGTTTAACTACGTATTTCTGAATAGGACATTCATGGGACGATCTGAAAAGGTTTTGTTAACAATTAGACAACCGGAAGTAGAAGATTTAAAAAAAAATCTTCTAAATATTATTTTTTGAATTTTTTTATTATATTAAAGAAAATTAAATTCTGTATCTGATACATTTAAATATTTTATTATGTATTTTATAGATTTAGAGATAAGATAAATATAATATATAAAATAATCTGTTGTAATAAATTTTACAGCCGAAAGAATGCCATGGAAAATAGTTGAAAATTTAAATTGTTTGTAACTGACAGATAAATGTCAGTGTCAGAAATCCGGAGACATTGCTGAAGACTTTTTCTGGGAAGTACATACATTATATTATTTCTTAATGTATTAATAGTTAAATATTTAATATTGTAGGTATATTACACATACCCTTCTGAAATACTGTTAATCCCGACAATGAATTGGAAACATTTCGAATAATTAGAAGAGTAGGACAAAATTTCTTCATAGAATGAATTTAAAATTAAACAATTTAAATGTAAGGAATAGATGTAAGTAGAATTGTTGGTGTAAAGTGTTGGTATACAAGAAATATTAAATACAATAGGGCGCGAGCAGTCATGTGACTTTGTTGGTCTTGACAAGCAGATATGGTGGCCCGTGTCAGAATGATAGCTAGTAATTTTATACATAGATGTCAAATATCAAAATTTTTTATTCTAAATTTAGTGATTTTCCAATTCCATGTAGTTTATTTTCCTCGGCAATTCCACACACCTGGTGACAAATTAACTACGTGAATTTAGAAAATCTTGAAATTTTTAAAGAAAAATTCTAACATTTGACATCTACGTACATAATTATTAATTATCATTCCGAAACGGGCTCCCATATCTGCTTGTCAAGGCCATCAATGTCATATGACTGCTCTGCTTGCACTCTATACTTATGTAACCAAAAACGTAAGTGGCGAGAGGTATTGTGCTGGCCACAACAGATTTTTATTATCGATTTTGTATTGCAATTTCAAATATATTTACTTACATTTAGCTTAAAATGTATTCATTTAAGTTACAATTAACAATTTAGTATTGAAAGTCGTAAATTTTTTGAAAATTCTTGTGTTCAAAATAGTCCTAATTTGATATATCTCCAGAACAGTAATACCAACTTCTTTTGCCGGCCTAGACATAAATAAGTGTTTCCGGAGTATTTGGAGTTATGTAATACAATTTATGCCGGACGGAGGCACAAAAAATTATATATTTTTTCAATATTTGGCCTCATCTCTGCCACTGGTTCACGCCAGATTATAATTATATATTTTCTTTGAGTATTGAACTGGATAGTTTCTGAGGTTATTACAATAAAATTTATATTCGATTTCATACGAGAAACAATTTGAAATATGGACTCGTATACTATATACATACTTTACTGATTTTCTCGAACCTACCTTCGCAGCATCCTACACAACAAACAGCAAAAAACCTTTATCCTTTTTTCTTTAATTTAATTTCCCCTAACAAATCCCTGACTCTGACCATTTCTTTTGTTCTTTTTCAGTTGAACACCGAGTGGGCGCAAGTAGAGGTGATAGACCTGATCAACGATGGCTCAGGATTGGCCTTCGGTATCATAGGAGGCCGAAGCACCGGAGTCGTCGTCAAGACCATCTTGCCCGGGGGCGTCGCAGACCGGGTAAGTCTACATTTTAAATCTTCCCATTTTACTGACGATGTCTTTTATATATTGTATCGTAAGTTCCCTTCTTATTTATATAATTTGTTTGAAACTTGAGGGAGCTAAGTTACAAAGCACGCACATCAACTCATGTGACAGTTTAACCCGCTGTCATGTCGCGGTGGCAGCATGTCTACATGTCAGGAACTTACCCGGAATGCGGTCGCCAAATGATGTCGAATGGAACACTGATCCGGAGTTATCCTCGCAGTTTGGGGAGATCAGACGATTAGGATTAGTTTCAATTAAGCTTGGTGAGAAATGAATACTACTTCATCAAGCTTTTTACCAACGGTGCGGATCAAAATGATTTTATAAATAGTACATTATGTTATTAAGAATAAATTGTGGGTTATATCTCGACTGTGATGTGGATTAGGTGATAACAATTACTCGAAAGTTCAGTCAAACAGCATTTATTCTTACTATACCAAAGTTTCGGTGTACCCTTGCACCTTCTTCAGGTTCTTCAACAATTATACCATAAAAATTTAATACATACAAAATAACATGGACCTTATTACACTTACAGTAAGATCTTACAAATTGTTACAATTCATGTACACAAAATTCATTCGTGTGTTATGGTTATATATACTGGATGTATCATGGAAAGTGAAACATAGGCGTTTAACATGGGAAATAAAATTTTCCGTGCGCATTGCTCCACTAATTATTTTAGACAAAAAGTTTCAAATGGATGTGTAAAGCAAAAATTTCTACATCCGAATCAATAAAAAAATCATTTTGGCGACTTCATAACTGCAGAAATAAAATGGCCATGAGCCAAGATCGCCGCCATTTGCGGGCCAATGTCAAACATACTGATAATTCATTTCCCTATTTATTTGTATGAAATGTGATACTATATTATACAGGAATATTAAATAACCACACTATGAACTATAAAGGTAATAAAAATTCATTTATTTAAGAGATACACAATTATTGTCATAAATTTAGAGGTTATGTAGAGCATAGGATATAGGTTGTTATTATCACATCTAATTTAATAACTGTAGCTATTATTTACATAATAAATATATATTCTAAACTTACCTCTTAAAAATTTGCATGTATATGCTTAATATTGGTAATTTTTATGTATTTTCAATATTGTCAATCATCGTAGTCAGTATCTCAAGAAAATACAGAATTAAATAAAATAAAAGTATTACTTACACCTTAAATAAATATTAGAATTATATTTAAATGTGTTTTGCATTAAAATAAAACAAATAGCCACGAAAATACATAATAATTTGCGCAACAACAACGAATATGACACTGGCCCGCAAATATCGGACGAGCCACGTCATGGCCATACCCTGAGTATATAGGTACACCGACGTATATATGGGGGGGGGTTTAGGGGGTTAACCCCCCCCCATCGGTTATATTTTGCCACGTTTGATATTAAGCTGGATATAACTTTCTTACAAAACTGGGGGATTATGTACCTACTTAAAATGAAAACCAAAAATGGGCCGCAATGCCGATGGGAACACGATTGCCAGGCGGGATTGTCCCCTATTTCAGCTAACACAGTAAAGTACTGTTCGGGACGCCCAATTGTCCCGTATTTTGTGAGGAACGCAATTTAATTATCATTTAATTATTATACATTTTATTTTGAGCAGTTCAATAGAATAATGATATTGCTACTACTCAGTAATATAATACGTATTTTAATTTAATGCAACATTGTATTTTCTGTTTTTGTAGTTATTGCTTATGCTCCCATCTCGCATCATAATGTCTAGTAGAAGGGTCAACTTTACGCTTTTGGAGCATACATACGCGTTTTCGTCATAAAATATGGATTTTAATTTTTAAGAATTTGTTAAATTTGCTTCATTGTAAAGAACTCTTATATTATCTTATATTGCATTAAAGCCCGTTTGACCTTGAAAATTTTCAAAAAATCGCCTGCGGCGCATATTATTTTTTTCATACATTTTTCATCCAACCCTACCAGAACCCCTCCCTTAAGAAACCTATAGCTACATCAGTGTATAGGTACCCGAGTTTTAAGGGGCTTCAGTTCATACAGAAAACATTATTAACTATCTAATGTGGAGTGGTTAGTTTTACCATCGGTTAAGCGTTGTACGCGTACTTAATTAATTAACAACCTATATTTTAATATGATTATTGTTTTTCTATGTTTACAAATATAATTAAAATTTTAAATGATAGCTAGCAATTAATAGTTTCAAATTCGTTCATAAAGTATCATAAACAATAAAGGATTAAAGTGTGTACGTCAAGCGTACAATATTTTGCTGTTACAATTTTGCAATAAATCATTGCTTGTCAATATTTAAAACCTAATAATATTGAACATAAATTATAGTAGCACTCACTCATCCATGTCATTTTTTTACGATAAAAAAGTTAACATTTCGTACGCCATATTTTCCTCTTATTTATAAAATATGAATACGAAATTAAAAGTTACACATTTAAACAATATAAATTTTGTCGACCGAGTGACAACATAATGAATTGTCTGTTCTTGACATGTGTGGAATTGTCAGAAACTTTAATTGAATTTAAGAAAATAAGACAAATGAGTTGGCTTAGCACAGACTGACTTGAATGTCAACAAGGTAATAATTAATAAATACTGCAATATTGTGAGAAATTCTGTTCGTGACGTTTTAAAAATACGTGCAAGGATGCTGCAAATTATTACTCCTACCTTACACTGTAGTATCTGACGTAAATATAAGAAAATAACAAAATAAGTACAGTCAAACCTGCCTAAGGGACCAAAATATCATTCCGACTGGAGCAGGTTTCCGGCTTCCACAGGACTCTCCTATAAGACGGAAACAAATCTCTACAAAACGGAAATAATTTTTATTTCAAATTTTAATTATAATTTAGAACAATCATATTTTTACCTTCCGTCACCTATAGGTAAGGAAGGTATTGTCTTTGGTCAAAAAATTCGGTGGTGAGTTTTCATTGAATAAGCACGTTTTAGTGTCTTTACAATACGATTTTACTATTTTTACGATGATGTCTGTATGTGTGTGTGTGTGTGTTCATATGTGCGTGTGTGTGTGTGTGTGTGTGTGTGTGTGTGTGTGTATGTGACCGCGTTTTCGTCAACGATATCTCCAATACTAGAATTCCAAAAATTACAATTCTTGCGTATTCCTCTTCCTTACAACCATATGCAGACATGTTTAGATTTTGGTTATAATTGGTCAACCGGAAGTACCCTCATTTGAAGATTTTAACAGTTTTTCTTGAAAAACTCAGTTAAAAGTTATTATAACTTAAAGAATATATTATTCTCTATACGATTTGATTGCATTTTATATTTCATATTCAACAGATATAGAGTTAAAGAATAATAAATATAAAAAATTCGTAAAAAATTCATAATTCAGCCAGCTATGCTAACATAACCATGGAAACTGCTAATATATTCAGGTAATTCAAAATGACAGATGTCAGTATCAATAAAAAGCAAGTAATTGAATGAAAAAATAAGGGAAGTAACTCTAGTGTTAGAAGTTTTTAGATATAATAGAGACGATTACATTGGTTTGAACATGTCATGAGGAGAGATGAATAAATTAATAGAAGGTGGAAAAAACATAGGAAGACCAAATATAAGATGAAAAGACTGTATTGCAGAAGACTTGAGAGAAAAGGAACTGAATGAGGACGACACGCAAAACAAAAAATAGTGGAAGAAGAAAATAAAAAATAGCGACCCGCTAACGAATGGGAAAACTAAAGAAGAAGAAGATGTCAGTGTCAAGTGCAATTTGCATAGTTTGTTTATGAAATTACTTTACTGGAAATATAGGATCTTTTGCAAAAAAATTATGTATAGGGCGCGTGCAGTGACATGACTTTGCTGCCTTTGGCAAGCAGATATGGGGACCCGTATCAAAATGACAGCAATTAATTATGTCCATAACTGACAAGTGTCATAAATTTTCATTCAAAATTTCATGATTTTCTTATTTCATGTGATTTGTCTGTTATCAGGAGTATGGAATTCCGTTGCCGGGAAGGGAATCATAAAATACCAAAAATTTAGAATCTTTTGCAAGAAATTTTATGTATGGAATTTGTACATAATACACAGGATTGACGGAAGGTATTGTGCTGGCCACATCAGATTTTTTATAAACGTAACTAAATATAATACTGTAGTAATAACACTAATAACGTGATAATGCAATACATAATAACAATGTAATATTTATACAAGGTGGTTCATCGGTCTGCTTTTTTTAATAACTCGATTATTTTAAATATTATGGAAAATATTTTCAAAGAAACTTAATTTTAAATTAAAATGTCTATAAATCTGCAGTGGAGGTTTTTCTACCGAATGTTCCATTTTCACGCAATGGTGTATAAAGTTTATAATTTCAAATGGTACAGTCTATATGTTTATTAAAATTTTAAAACTACGCGAAATTTGCTATCCATTAGTATAATAATATATTTTATATTATTAAAAAAATACAATGGGGGCTGATTCAAAGGACAGAAGAGATTCTGACGTTTTTCTTTTGACTACGAAGGATATAATGTACACAAAACGATGCAGTTTACCCAAACATCGTTGCTCAAATACCATGTAATTTTTGCTTGCAAACGCTCGCTTCCGTTTTGTACAGGTTTGTTTTTACCGGCACAAACCTAAAATTGTTTTCCGCTTCCGCGTTAAGCAGTTTCCGGCGTGTGCAGATCACATTGCAAGTAATTCGTATTCAATGTCACGGGACTTTTCAATAATTCCGTCGGATTGAGAGTCTGGCTTAGACAGGTTTGACTGTATTAATAAATTAAGAAGAGCTTCAAATAACGATTTGTTTAGTTATGTACGGTTATTAAACCGTTTAATATCGCTGTATTTCATGCTATAAATACATCAATCATATTTCCTAGTCATCATTATCATGTATAAAAGCATTAATAATTTAAAAACGTTGGTATCAGTCCATTAGTATTTCAGTAAAGTCATGTCGAAAACAAGTAATTTTTTTTTTCATAAATATTTATGCTACAAGGGAGTTTATTCTTTCTACCGACAATGATAAAGGAAGAGGGTGAAAGTATTTTCGCTCACTGCTTTTGTTTACCCATTCCCATAGCAATAACTTGAGTGGACATAACAGAATTTTTCAAATTTTTTATCCAAATAAGAAACAACATATTTCCATTGCTGGGCCTCTGCCGTACCGCTTAGCGTGCGCATAACGTAAAAATGACATCATGCGATCGCCAGGCTATACGGCAACCATTATTGAAATGTTCGAGTGACGTCATTTTTAAGAAGAATGAACAGCTTAGTAGTGGAAGGTAGAAGAAACAAAGGAAAATAAAAGAGAAGATGGAAGGACTATAGTGCGGAAGACTTGAGAGAAAAGGAACCGAATGAGAACATTATGCGAAATAGAAATGAGTGGAAAAAGAAAATCAAGAATAGCGACGCCTAAGGAATAGGAAAAGCTAAAGAAGAAGAAGAAGATAGTGTCAAGTGCAGTTTACATAGTTTGTTTATGAAATAATTTTACTGGAAATATAAAATCTTTTACAAGAAAATCAACAGATATTTTTACTTTTTGTATCAGCTATATAGGAACATTGAAAATTAGTACACATAATATGTCGTAATTTACATTTCAAGGTAAACTTTGATAACTTGACTTTTGAATTGAACAATGATCGGCGATACGTGTCTCTGTTCATAGCCTACTCCAAGTTAGGTAACAAATTGCTACAAGTTTTAAAGTGTCGATATGCTTGCATCAGGTGTTTTTTTGTTTAAAAAGTATATATAAATAATAAAATATTCTAAATTAATAATATAAGACAAGAGGGACATAACATAAGTAAAGTGCCACTTTATGAATAGGTGCAGGAAAAAGTAATACAAATAAATGTTGGTAGTTATAAGTACTGTTTAATGTTAGTCAATAAGTTAAAGTTTTAATTAACATTTGCACATTGTGTTGCATAGTTATAAAATCGTTAAAAATAATTGTTTCTGAACTGAAAACTCGTGCTTTGTTGTATAGGTAAAGTTTCATTAAAAATGAAACTTTCTGTTCTAGAAGTATTTAAAGTAAACTTTTACAACAACACTTATTAGAAGTCATGGTAATTGTAACTAGAGAGCAATTAAATTTTAAACTCTCTTTTCTGTTTGATATTTCTAAGCATGTAGTTGAATCTATTTTATTTTCTTTTCTAGTTTTGTAACAATGTTTCTTTTTTGCGATATCTTCTGTAGAATCGCTTACGAGCGACCAAACTCTAACACTTAAAGGAACAATTATATTACTGCTCTTCTGACCGTAGCCAATTATTTGAACTTTTTCCACATGTGTTGTATTGCCTTGTATTGTGTAACTTTTCGAAGGAGAGAAATCAAGGGAACTTCAGATTTATGCAATATTCTCTGGTAACACTTGGTCAGGAATTGTGCTTTCAAAATTAAATTATAGATATTACAGTTTTAATCAATAAATAGTTCTTGTTTAAGGTTTGTGAATAAATGTTGTGTTTGAGCAAAAATAATAAAAAATCCAAGAAAGACGAATTTGTTATGATAATATGAAGGCTTTTGTCTTCATTTTAAGCCTAATCGTTTTCACACCAATGCCCAGGGCTGCTTAACTTTAGGTAAGGAAGGTATTGTTTTTGGTCAATTTTTTTTATGATGACTTTTTAATGATTAAGCACGTTTCGGGGTCCCTAGATGACGAATTTACTATTTTTAAGGTGATGTCTGCATGTGTGTGTGTGTCTGTGTGTGTGTGTGTGTGTGTGTGTGTGTGTGTGTATGTGTGTGTACGTGTTTGTGTGATTATAATTTCGACTGTGATACATCCATATACAGACTTGATTAGAATTTGGTTATAATTGGTCAACCGAAAGTACCCTCATTTGAAGATTTAAGTTTTTCTTGAAAAACGCAGTTAAATATTACTTTTTCACATTTAATGTTATTATAAATATTAAAGAATATTCTTATCTATACGAATTGATTGCTTTTTGTATTTAATATTCAATGGATTATAAAGAAATTACATCTTATTAGTCAGCCAGCTATGCTAAAACCATGGAAACAGCTACTATAGTAAGAAAATTCTAACTAACAAATGCCAGTGTCAATGAAAAGAAAATGAATGTGGCAGAGATGAGGATGTTGAGATATATATTGGGTAAGACACGGAAAAATAGGATAAGGAATGAAAGAATAAGGGAAATGGTTCGAGTTTCTAGATAGATACAAGAGAGACGATTACACTGGTTTGAACATGTCATGTCATGAGGAGAGATGAAGTATATATTGGAAGAATGAATAGTAGTAATAGAAGATAGACGAAACATAGGAAGAACAAATACAAATTTATAAGATGGAAGGACTTGCGGAAGAATTGAGAGAAAAGGAACTAAATGAGGACGACACGAAAATTAGAAATGAGTGGAAGAAGAAAATAGCGACCCCTAACGAATGGGAAAAGTTAAAGAAGAAGGTGCCAGTGTCAAATGCAATTTGTATAGTTTGTTTATGAAATAATTTTACTCGAAATATAGGAATTTTATAGGAAATATAGGAAATTTATGTATGGAATTTGACATAACAAACAGAATTGACGGAAGGTAATCAGATTTTTTTTAGTAAAATTGTTTTTGGACGTAATGTACGAAGCTCATTTTTTAGTATTTATGGGCAAAACAAAATACATCGTACCAATAGCTAATGAACATGATTCACACCCAAACATCTTCTTCGTCTTTAATTTACCAAAATATTCTTGTAGGCTTAACCCTTGCTTGAATATGTAGAAAATTACATCCCACTAAATGCAGTTAAATTATTTTATGTCATACTGGTTTCTAAAACAACGTTTATTGAACGATTTATAATACAAAAAGTGTAATATTAAAGTCCTAGAACTTTAAAATGAAATTTAAATTTTACCTTCATACTGAATTCTTTATTTATGCAACATTAAATTGTTCTTCACCTTAGTAGCTTCATCTAAATTCTCGAGGAATGTATTTTTCATCAATTATAACGAATAAAAATGTTAACGAAACCAGAAAAATTCACTTTCAATCTGTCAAAATTTTGCTAGGATTTTTGAACAATTGCGACTTAGCCTACTCATACAAAACTCATATTGCTGCAACTTGCTGCATATTTCTTTTAATAATTTAATAACGACGAAAAGTGTCTTTAAGGTACTCACAAGTAATTACAACCTCGGCTGCCCGCCTCGGCCGTAAACAACTTGCTCATACCTTAAAGATTCACTTTTCGTCCTAGATACATAAAATACTATTACTGCGGTAATAATAAATAATTTCCTATTTCCAGATTAGGTATTCCAAGAATATCTCTTAACCCTGTGTTAAAATGACGTTTATGGAGAGTTTATTCTAGGGTTAAGTTACTTATTTCATGTTTATTATTATACACATGTGGCTTAAGCTCGTGATAAGCTAGGAATAGCTATTCCTGTGCTAAAGAGAAGCTATTCTGAACTTAACCCTTGTTTATTATTACAGCTGTTAGTGTGCTAGCTCTATATGAAATAGCAAGTATTTTTGTTTTTCATCAGATGTAATTTTAATGCGCTATTAAAGTTTAATAGGTTTATAATTTAAATTGTAGTTCCGCCTTAAATATTAATGTCGAAATTGATTGCAAGAAAGTTTTGCGAAGTTAATTTGGCCGAGTTGGCCGGTAAAAGGGTAAGAAAAACTACCAACATCTTTTTCCGTCAAGATCAATGGTCACAAAACTTTCTTATAGATAGCTTATAAATCTTCCAAACTTGTTTAACTCAATTTTGCTTGTCATACAAATTCAGTTTTTTTCATTTAATTCAACTTTTCTCAAACAATATTTCATATTGTGTCTGTCGATATTTGAAATCTCTGTCTATTATTTTTTGTTGTTTTTCAATTTCGAAGTTTTAGTTACTTTTCGGATTGGAGATTATGAACTACATGAGGGCGTGACAAATAGCGAAAAGTACTCAAAGTTTCAATTTATGAATTTTCTCACAAACATTTGAACTTTTATTTTGACATCAATATAACTTTTTAGTTTAAACTTGAACACAGGGTCCTAAACTGAAAAATCTGATGTGACAAACACAATACCTCCCGCCATTTACCCATGGGGTCTCGTTGCCGCGTGCCTGATGTCTGGTCGCGAATCTGAGGAATCCGATTCGATCCCGATCAACGCCAAATAATTCGAATTTGAATGGCATAAAATTAAGCCTTGTGGTAAATGCCCGCACAATACAAATATGTCATCATCATTACCGAAATGTGTGTATAAATCAGATTGGTACACCCAGCAATAGATAATATGCCGTGTTAATATATTTATTTGTTTCTTTATTTAAATACTTACCTGCATATTTACTAATGCTAGAAATTATGTATTTTAAGTTCCTTTCCATAAAACTATTGTTCTATTTACAATTTTCTTTTTAAAACGTTACTATTATTAATTTGAAATGATTATTTTTTTGACAGTGACATTTATCTTTATCATTTGAGCTGAACTATGTAACCACGGAGATATGTTTAAAGCATAAGCTCCGAGATATCATTTTTATATTACTTTATAAATTTATCCATAAAATATACAGAAAAAAGTATTAAAACAAACTAGTTGAAAATGGAATCTTTTATTTTTATAATAAAAAATTGAGAAAAAATTACATTTAACGGTATTTTTTGAAGAAAACATAGCTTGAACTTTAAGTAAACTGCCATTTCCGGTTATCCGATTGCCACCAAAATGTAATGGCTTCTTTCCATATTAGAATAAGGTAGAAATACATGGTTTCAAGACTTTCTGAATGATAGTATTTGAGTTAGAGCATAACGAGGATCCACACACACACACACACACACACACACACACACACACACACACACACACACACACACACACACACACACATACACACACACACACACACACACATACATAAATACACACATACACACAGATATCATCGTGAAAATGATAAAAATGGATTCTAGGGCCCTTAAAATGTGGTCATTTACCAAAATCTCGATATGCAATTTTTAGCACGATCCCTATATCTGTCTCACCAAGGGTAGCAGGATGTAAAAATATATATTGTTTAATAAATGGACCACCAAAATGAACAAATTGGAATCAATTTCCTTGTTCTTATCACTTTTAAATCATCGCTATCAAATAATTGCGTTGCATTTATTCGTTTTGATGATCCGTTAATTAATCAAAACGTTGATGAACGTTTCTACAACCGGGCATGACTGTTGGTAGTGATACATATTTGTTTTTATTGTAATTTTTAAAACTTTCTTAATTAAATGCATCTTTTTATCATGTTAATTTACTTTCTGTTGTTTTTAGAATGAACACCAGAGTTTCAAAAGATCGTACAGAAAAACAATGTGACATAGCTTGTTTTGTTTTGTTATAGTTATTATCCTATAAGGCATTGTTTTTAACATTAATGTCCTTTTATTTTGCGTCTATACATTCTACAAACAAATTAACAATTTTGTTGTACTGTTCATATTCATACAGTAATTTTAAATAGAAATAAAAACAATTTTCCTTTATGTGAATAGAACCTGTGCCTATTGTCGTGCAGGAAAATATTTAGCGCTGAAAAATTGCACGTCAGGAACATATGTGGACGTAAATGATATGGTTTGACGTACAATAAAAAATATATAACTTTAAAATATGAAGTTTTCGCAGTTCTTTGAATACATTTCGTATTTAATTTAAACCAGTCTGAATCCATTTCTAGTTGCGTGCATCATCTGTGATACACGCGCGTAAATCCTAAACGTTTTTGCGTAATTTATGATATACTTGTCAGACTTGACATGTATACATACTTCAGAGCTAATATTTGTACGTTGGATGTTTGCAAAGTCGAAAAGTTCGGCTTTTCGAAATAGAATGTACGAAAGGGAAAGTGGTTTCCTGGATTGTAGTATGATATATGTATATTTTATAATCGGTATAAATAGAACAAGAAGCAAACTACTCGTACATGTAAAGGATCGGCCATTAAATGTCCACTACTATCTTTGAAATGTAAACATATAAAGGGCACTTAAATAAAACTATTTACATAAATATATACCTACAGTATCGGAGATAAATAGAGCGACTGCGTAGGAATTAATAAAACATACTCCGCCATATTTTAAATATTCAGTATATTATGGACGTTAAATAAGTAATTCAAAAGTAATTTCAGGTTTTACACCCTTTTCAACTAAGTACACAATTGTGTCTGTGTTGCTATTTATATAGAACTAAACGTGACTATCAAGGGACTGAAGGGTTAAATAATTCCTAAAAACTGTGAGTTATATACTGTAACGTATTTATTTATATGGGTGAAGTGTAAAACACAGAAAAATATTGTTAACTAAAAGAATACGTTTATTAAACGATAAATAATTAAGGATTAAATATTAAAAGATAATAAAAACAACTAACACTATGATTAAATAATTATAAACACTAAGAATATTATTAAATGCTTAAACACTACGATTATTTATCTATACAATATTTATATCACTACACTTATTTATATAACTACATTTATTTATGTTAACAATTGGTAAACTGCTTATATACTTCTAGAATTCTCTGAAGCGACAATGACCTGTATACAAAAGAAGTGGGTCACGGCGTAGTTAACCTCTAGCCGGCGCGTCGCGGGGATTTCAACATCTGGGAAATTCCGGGATTACGTCATCGCTCTGGTACATTTTTTCAGCGGCGCACGTATACTTTTCTCTCCGGGGCGCACATCACAATACATATAATTGTCCGTTCTTAAGATTTTCCTTAAGGCTCTTTCACAGCTATGAAAATAAAAATAAATATAAGACATAAGCACAAAAATTTGCAAAACAATTTAAAAGGTGTGAAGTTGTTATTAGTGCATGATAATTATTTCTTATTTTCGTATAAACAGTATAAAAATCTTATATTTACTTTAAAAAATCTGATGTAGCCAGCACATTACCTTCCGTCAATCCTGTGTATTATATACAAATTCCATTCATAAATAAACTATATAAATTGCACTTGACACTGACATCTTCTTCTTTAGCTTTTCCCATTTCTTAGGGGCCGCTATGTTTTATTTTTTTCTTCCACTCATTTCTGTTTTGAGTTGTGAGTATTACTAAGCTATTTTTCTTTCAATATATTATTCATCTCTCCTCATGACATGTTCATTCGAGCCATTTCCCGTATTCTTTAATTCCTTGCCCTAACTTTCCATGTCTGCCACAACATATATCTCAACATCCTCATCTCTACCACGTACATTTTCTTTTTATTGACACTGACATCTGTCAGTTAGAATTTTCTTAATATAGTAGCTATTTCCATGGTTATAGCATAGCTGGTTGATTTATAAAATTTAATTTCTTTATAATTCTTTAACTCTATATCCATTGAATATGAAATATAAAATGTAATCAAAAAATAATATTTCACAGCGTTTTTTCGAGAAAAACTGTTGAAATCTTCAAATAATGGTACTTCCGGTTATCCAATTATAACCAAAATCTAATCAAGTCTGCATATGGATGTAAGGAAGAGGAATACGTAAAAAATTGTAATTTTTCGAAATTCTAGTATGGAAGATATCGCGGCCGAAATTACAGTCACACACCACACGAACACACACACACACACACACACACACACACGCACACACACAGACACACACATACAGACATCATCGTAAAAATAGTAAAATCGTATTGTAGGGTCCTTAAAACGTGTGATGTATTTATTAATCCCTAGAGAGTCGTTCTATTTATGTCCGATAGTGTATATAGCAGGTAATACATTTAATAATGAACAATACAGATCATAGATCAACTGAATAATTAAACTTTGTTTCATAAAGCTAACCCACAAATGTAGTGAATACTGAATCGATATTATCTTCAATGTCAAATTATGTCTGATAAACACAAATACTGGAGCGAAATTCATACATTCCACGTGTACACAGTGTAATGTGGAACATAATTACAAGGCTATATCCAGATGAAATGGGAGGTACGTCTGGAACACGGATCCCCACTCTGGAAATGAAATCCTTCAAGGATCTTTTGATGAGAAGATTTTGCCTTTCGTAGCGCCACAGCAATCGAGATAAGTAAATGGGATTTTCTCTTTTGTTACATTTGTATTGTTTTCCTTATGTGCCACAGACGTCAAAATCTGTTTAATTGTAATTTCTGTATAAGTAATAATAATGATAAGAATAATGATATTGCAAAATGAAAATGATGATAAAACCAGGAAATTCATTAATAGTGGAGTCTTTTAATAATACTGAAATAAATGAAAATGAAATACAATTAATATACATATCAGAACTTATTCGGGGCAACATGCGATGGCGAACTGAAACTTTTATTTTTACTTATATTATCTATATTCAGAGAAAAGCAGACAATTTACCTCTAAAGAAAACTAAATATTATTTTTAATTAGGTGTTAACAATTACTACATAGATAGTTTAGTCCTTACTATACCAACGTTTCGGTGCACTCTCGCACCTTCTTCAGGCTCTACAACAATTATACAACAAAAATGAAATACATACAAAATAACATGGACATTATCACACTTCCAGTAAGATCTTACAAATTGTTACAATTCTTGTACAGAAAATTCATGTACACAAAATACATTCATACATAACATTCAGTTAATTTATTAAACATGGTACAAAATATTCAAGGAGTAGACACATATCCATTTGCTCTAAAAACGACACCGCATAATATGGAAAATAGCTGGAAATATCCTGTGTAAGAATTCTGGCGACTTCATTGATACGGACTCCTATTGGTCTTTACACCAATAATAATGTAGCAAGTTGTAGGAATTTAAATAAAATACACCAAAATATACGCTGTTAAGTCATTGAATATCAGTTCTTGCATTGTTGTTATTGCAATCACCCTGATATGTAACATTTCAAGAAACATAAATTTGGAGTAATTCTGCTCTTCCTCCAAAATCTTGAATTTTTTTAAATCAAAAGTGTATTTAAGTGTAGTGATGTTCAGCCAGAGCACATTTATTTGCCGTGTTGTTCTGTGTTGATCTGCAATATTCGCTCATCCGAATCTTCGAATAACGTTTGTATGTATTACATTTTTCTTGTATAATTGTTGTAGACCCTGAAGAAGGTGCAAGGGTGCACCGAAATGTTGGTGTAGTATGAATAAATGCTGTTTGACTGAACTTTCAAGTAATTGTTAACACCTAATCCACATCACAGTCGGGAAATTACCTACAATTATTTTTAATTATGGCAAGTTAAAACCTACACACCGGCATCAACTATTCCTTACGCTTCTTTAGAACGGAACAAGGAAAATCCTGAACTAAATTATAATCGAAACGGTACGATAAAAAAGAAAAGATTCCACATATTGGGCATTTCGAACTGAATTACCTATTTTACATTATTCTCAAAGCCGCGTCAAATGACTTCCAAAAGAAAAATATCCCTACATGGCAAATGTCTATAATCAAGCCAACTGAATCTGAGTGAGATGTAAAAGGAAAATATTTTAGATGAAAATGCAAGTTTTTATGCATCACTGTAAAATAATTTAAATTATTTCCAGAAAATATAAAAATTTCTCGATGTAGTGTAGAAATACTCGAATTTTCAGCCATATAGCATTATTTATTCGTTGGTTTTGAAAGAATAAACTCTGTACGATTGTGATTTTCGAAAAATTTACCTAAATATAAATTTATACAGGCTGTCCCGCGACTAGTTTGTCATAGTTAAGGAGGTATTCCTTAGGTAATTTTAAATCGAAAATACCTTATAAATTTATATCCAAAACTCAAAATTAGATGAGTTATGAGTAATATTAAATTTAGGAGCTCTTTGCAAAGACAACCTTAGTCTATTTTTTACCTCCCGCTACTCTTGGTAAGGGAGGTGCTAAAAATCGCATACCGAGATTTTAGTAAATGCCCACGTTTTAAAGTCCCTAGAATCCAATTTTAACATTTTACGATGATGTCTCTGGGTGTGTGTGCGTGTTTTTGGGTCCGCGCGTGTGTGTGTATGTATGAGTGTGGATCTTCTTGACACTCTAACTCAAATAATATCATTCAGAAAAAAATGAAACCATGTATTTCTACCATATTGTAATATTTGGCGTCGGCATGAATCGAATCCGGTTCTTTAGATACGCGACCAGACACTCAGGTACGCGGCCACCAGTCCCCATGTATAAATTTTTCTTCTTATAAAATAAAATTAATACATGATTATATTACTCGTATATTTAACTGCTTTTTTTCACGAAAAACTGTTAAAAGTTGCAAATGAAAGTACTTCTAAGGACCCCAAAACGTGCTTATCCATTAAAAATTCGAACATTTTGACCAAAAAAATATAACCTTCCTTACCTAAAGGTTACGGAATGTAAAACTGATATGTATTCATTTATTTTATTCGTGACACAATAATCATATTTAAAAAAAAATAATAAGGATATAATAATATTATATCGTTGTATTCGGAATTAATAATCGAATAAGCAATTTTATTATTTTACGAAATATCATCGCGACATTGAAATCTAAACCACCTTGTATTTTAATATAATTTTGAAAAAAAAATATCTTCTTGTTATTTGGAAACCCTAGTGCTGAAGTGTTAATTTCCTACGTAGGAAGTTATAACTATCATATTTCCATACATGATTATCAGGGATAATTCGACGTAAGGGAAGTTATCGATTGTGGACGTTCAATTAGTTTGACACAGCATGCTATCTGATTTGGAAAACTTTGGTAATTTGCATGTGGGTACTTCAATGTATGGCCGGCAATCCGGCTGAACTTTGGAAAATACCACACCGCGCTCAAGGCAAAATAGACAAATAGACCATACTATACCGGATGAAGTGCTCTGCATAATCCGCTCAATTGGAATGGAAACTATTAGCTGCAAATTAATTTACGAGGGAGTTCAAGATATCTACTAATTCATACTAACTCACTTCTCTCTTTTTTATCCCTTTAAAGCTTCTGAGAATGAATTATGGTTCATAGTTTTGAATGCGGGATAAATTCATGACATTTATCAAAACTTTTTCATACTAAAAAGTTGTTTACTAGTTTACTAATATAAAATATGATATATTAAATCCAAAATAGACATTTAACCACCGATCCTTCCACTGCTGGAAACACCTCCGGAAGCCTTCTTTTGGAATGGTCTGCAGATCCGCAGTAGCGTTCCGCATTATCTCTTGTCTACTCACAAAACGGGATCCTTTCAGTTGCCTCTTTAATTTCGCAAACAACCAGAAGTCGCCATGTCTGGGGAGTAGAGAACTTCACAAAGCTTGATACAGCATCTTTGCTTTACGTCATTTCGAGCGAATCGGAAATCCGACGAATACTTTGAAAAATACCTCACACAGCAGCTACAAGGAGCGAATGACGCACCCGATGGGGAAGCCAATATTCAGGCATGCGCATGAAGGTGTCCCCCTCCCGCCATTGTATTGTTCGGAAAAATTTAAATCTTGTCTTGTTCTTGCTGGAACAAGATTTTGGTTGCGAAAAACAAGACGAGACTAGCATGGAGCAAGAACAAGATTTCTTGTTAAGAAATTTGCAAAAGTAAGATTGCTTGTTGCATGGAGACACATAATACGCCGATTTTTAGGCTGCTGGAAATGCGAAATCAAAATAATAATATAGTAGGTATATGCAATTTAAGACACTATTTTATTGTTTTACGTAATACCATACCGTTACTATGATTTAACAGAACTAAACACGTAAATGAAAAGAGATCTATAATGGACGCCGACCGTTAAGGATTATAACGTACGCACGAACGTAAAACAAAAGTGAAAAGGCGTCTATAACGGCCGGCGTCCGTTATTATAACGGCCGCCTTTCTTCTGAAGGTACTGGAGATGGGGTTTGAAGTAATGTTACTGTTACAAAATAAAAACTTCCATAAATTTGTTCAAATTACTGGATGGCACTACTAAAGAGCTCGGTGAATCCCCCGCTAACAAGAACAAGAAATAAGCAAGTGCCTTGATAGCAAGACAAGAATTAAGCCTACGTGGATCACTAATTTTCACAAATTTTAATTTATGCAGGTATATTTTTTTAAAATAAAATAAATATATCATTACGGCATATTACCCATTGCTGGGTGTGCCAATCTGCTTTGTACACAGATATCGGTAATGATTATGACAATTTATGTAAATGTACGGTTATTTCATTCTGTCGTAAATTGTCGCCTTTAACATATAATTACTCCATTCGAGATTTTTCCTTATCACGATGACATAAAGTAAAAGATCTAGGTTTTATTTTTGATTCAAAATTCACTTCTTCCGATTATATACAGGACACTTACAATGGGGCTATGAGAATGCTAGGATTTGTAATTCGAAATACTCGCAGTTTTCACGATATAATAGCTATACGTTCCCTTTACCACTCATTGGTACGGACCAAATTAGAATATTGTAATATCATTTGGAACCTGATTTATGAGGTACATCAGGATCTCATAGAACCAGTTCAAAAAAAAAAATCTAAAGTTCATGTACTTTAAAACGTTTCATGTCTACCCCGACTACTCCGTTTCTTACAATGACCTTCTGTCTATTTTCAATCTAAAAAGGCTTTTTATACGTCGAGAAAATGGTCATGTTTTACACTTGTCTAAACTTACCAATGGCTGTATTGATGATGCCCGTTCTCGTTCCTGTCTTAATTTCCATGCTCCTTCTACTAGAACCAGAAATACCTTTACCTTTTATTTACCCGCTGCTAGAACTAATTGCCTTATGATGTCACCCATTTATAGAATGTGTCATATTTACACTATTAAATTCTCTCAGATTGATATCTTCCTGTTAGAGTTTGGAAAATTCTCAAACTTTATCACCAAATATTGTTAAATTTGTTGTTCTTTACTACCCTTTATTTGGGCTTGGCCTGTTGGGTGGTTGTAACTAAATAAATAAATATTTGTACCGTGAGGGTGTTTACCAGGCGTCACTCCACGATCACGCATTGCTAGCGTGGAGAGTGCACCACAGGGGTAAATTTTGTGCTATTTAAAATTTGAAATATTTGGCGTCGGTCGGGATCGAACCCGGTTCCCCAGATTGGCGACTAGACACTCAGGCACGCGGCCACGAGACCCCATGTATAATTGTTTCTTCTTATAAAATAAAATTCATACATGATTATATGTATGTGTCGTAGTCTCATTATTAAATACACGTTACTTTATGAAAAGTCTAGACATTTCAAGTATAATAATTTGGACATCTGTGTGAATATAATAAAAGATGTCAAATCTAGTAAAGTAAGTTTCCCCGACTGTAAAATATACATGGAGATTCAATTGTGAGTGTATCTTAAAATAACTTGATACGAAGACCAAGAGCAAAACAGGGACGTAATAATGTATTTTATACATTGTGGCGAGACAATAAAGAATAGATTCTGGTTCATTGCGAATATAAACACAGACACTAAGGCTTATTTGCATACAATTCTCGCAGGCATTCGATTATAACAGACCTCAATCCATAATTTCACTACAGAAGGTGCGTGTTACCAACTCATCTGTTAACAAATTCACTCGCTTCGTGAAGATTAATTATCGGAATATCTCAATTTTATACTGTTCAAGATATTCTTTGATTTAATAATCAGGATGGCGAGTACATTATGGAAATTCAAACAATAATAAGTTAACTTTTCTTTACAATTAAATAACAAACTTTTACTTTGGTTTTAAATTAATAAACAAAACTAAACTAAAAATCTGTTCTGGCCAACACAATAACTCTCGCCACTTCCGTTTTTGGTTATATACGTGTAGGGCGCGAGCAGTCATGTGACATTGTTGGCCTTGACAAGTAGATATGAGACCTGTGTCAGACAATTAGCAATTATGTACACAGATGACAAATATTAGAATTTTTCATTAAAAAATTCAAGATTTTCTTAATTCACGTAGTTAATTTGTCACTTGGAGTGTGGAATTTACTTGTCAAGGAAAATAATAATAAACCACATGGAATTGGAAAATCACTAATACGAGTAACTACTAACGTTACAGTAGATCCGATTTATGTTTTACTTGGTATATGATTAAATTATATTGTTAAATTATTATATCAAATAAAAGAGACCCCTGTGGTGCACTCTCCACGCAAGCAATGAGTGCACATGCGGAGACGCCTGTTAGACGCTTGCACGGTTACTAATATGTAATCATCATTACTGATATCTTTGTATAAAGCAGATTGGCACATATGCCGTGATGATATATTTATTTATTTAAATAAGTTATTTTTACCGTTTTCGGGCAGGGGGTGCGCGGTCATGCGGCCTAGTTAACGAGCCGCCTTTCATCAAAATGTATATTATCTTGTGTTTTATCGGTGATATTACTTTTTAACAATCATTATTAACATTTGTTTTTGACATTTGTTTTTCCAAAATAAACTGAATTCTTGTTATGGTACTCATTATCTACGTTTATGTTTTGTTCTGTGTCTACTTGAATTTCGTATCTGCAGAAGGAGAGTGAGAAATCAAATTGTATTTAGAAATGAATAAAATTTTGATGTAAATTTAATTAAGGGAGATATTTTAATATTGTAAAACTTTCAATTTTATGTTATGTCATTTAATTATTCTTTGTCTTCTTTAATATTAAATTTCTTTGAAAGCGCCAAGAAAAGAGAAGATTATGAAATATATTTTGCAAGAAATTATTTTCTTTTATATTAAAATTTTTATATTATGGATTTCTATATTAATCTTCGTTAGAAATAGAAGGGATAACAAATCAATTGAGGAGCGTTTGGCAAAAACAACCGTAGTTCAAACATTGTTAATATGAGTTATAGCGATGCGATATCTACTTTCAAGAAGGCCAAACAGTTTAGTAAAATTCATATATACATACCTTTGTTAGTAGTTACTGTAAAAGTTTGAGCGTTTCTGCAAAAACATCCAATAAAAATTACTAATTAATATGTAATTGCACATAAATGTTTATATCTCTAATATCTAACATCCAGTAAATAATTAACCAAATTTTTTCTAAATCCTGAACCCGCATCCGAAACAATATTTCTTAACGGGTTACCCGAAATACATAAGGGTTCAATTCTTTGCAAGATGAAAATCATAATGTAGAAACATTTAACGTAAGTGATGTACAATTATTTTTATCACTAAATTTTATTTTATCTCGTAAAAATATAATAAAGGAAAACATATTAGAAGACATTTTATTTATCCGAAATAACAACGGGGTCATTTAAAAAAAATCGTTTTTTTTTATAAAATCGTGAAATCCGTCTCAATTAATAAATATAGTAATATAAAATAACACGAAATATGCGACTTTTCATTCATAAATTTGCTAATAAACTTTCGCGGCTGTTGTTACTCACACAAAGGCATTCCTCTCGCACACACACACACATTTACGGTCCACGTGGTTTCCGTTTGCTTTTGAAAACAAACTAACCTAAAATTGTAACAGGTGACAGCAGAGTTAAGAGTAAATGTATGTAAATAAAACATTTATTAAAATAAATAACAAAAGTTGTAAGAAATATATTTTTAGTTAACAATATGTTGCTGTCACAAAATCAAACTGACGAGAAGTGATAATCCAAACAATCATAGTTCCAAACAAAACCGGTAGAGCTCTACTGCCGCACCCGCTAAGCCGTGACGTAGCCGTCTTTCAAGAAAAAAATAAATTAGAAAATGTGAAAAGACTCCATTATTTGGGCATCAATATTTAGATTTACAATTAGTTTAATTGAACCTTACACTATTGTCAACGATATGTAGGTCTTTCTCCACCTAATAATACGTCATTAAATTATTTTTGTATTGAATTTTTTTAACCCGAACCGATATTAATCGTTATTTTGAACGGTTAATCGGTGCATATTTTTTTGGATTTTGAAAACCGGAGGGATAACCCGAACCTAAAAACATGATTTAAACATTTGCTTGAGTTAAATGAAGTTACAGAAATCTTTAACAGTAAGGAAGCTATAATTTTTTTTGTTATCTCCTCTCTGTATAATAGGCCAATTCCTCTTTTGTAGTTGTTTGTAGTAATCTAATGGAAGTATTAGTAAAATCTTGGATTAAAATATTTCTTTGTCGAGTATACTATATAAATTTAGAAAATCCTTTTGTTGAGAGACAATATTTGAAATATTTATTTTTTGTTAATATGAAAAGCATGTACTTCTATTCGAGTTTTGTGACACTTGAAACGTTGAAACTTCAGCTTTTTCCGATTGTTTAGTTCCAGAATCAATAAAGGAAAAAGGAATTTTATTTCACAAAATTCACCAGTAGAGTAGAATATTTCAAATTCCTAAAGTGTCACCAGTAGACAGAGGGAAATATTTCATATGAGATCGTTATAATAGTTATAATAAAATAACTATTAAAAAGAGAATATAATTCATTAGTCACGCGACAAGTTTTCCGCTAATCAACATTCAGAATATCTCTAGTTACATGTCTATCATATATCATGATAAAAAACAAAGATATCACCTTATTTATGTTCGTTACTAAGGGATTTGTTTTCTTTATTGACAACATTGATAGTTAATTTTAAGTATAAAAACTTAAATTGTAAAATTAGCCATGTTTTCATACCATATATGAAAAGTCAGGTTAACAACACACACAATGTTCGCGTTCAGTCGGGATAGCGTTAACCTAGCAAAAATTAGCGCTATTTGTTAGCACTAAATGCGCACTGAACGGTATTAGTTTATTAAACTTAGCGCGCAAACTAGTTTAACAAAGTATAGAAATACATGGAAATTGTGTTTTTTTTAAATACAAGAATTGTCAAAAACAACGAATTTATTATTTATATGGGTGAAGTGTAAAAATAAGAGAAATAATATTAAATACTTAAACACTAAGATTATTTATTTAAACAATTATGTCACTACATTTATTTATGTTCACTATTCGTAGACTATTTATTTGTATCACCCCCTGTTCATTGCTCGTTGCTTCTATATATCAGACTATTTATCCGCTGCCGTTCGGACGGTATTTATACAGCCCAGCGTCCTTCTAGAACCCTCTGACGCAACAGTGATACCGAGCACAATAGGTCAACGGTGTAATTAACACGTCTAGCCGTTCCGCCGCCGGTGTTACGTCATCTCTCGGGAACATTCCATCAGCGGCGCCTGAATACTCTTCAGTCAGTGGCGCACGTTATATTATTGTAAATTTTTCTTCTGTAAATGTAACCCCTGAGGAAGACACATGCGGTGTCGAAACTAGTCGGGAATGAAATCAAGTTGACTGAATTCCAAAAATATCGTTATCTTTCTTTCATCATCCATCCCAGTCAAGTAATTTACCAGATCATAACGCGTAAAGCTGCTCACTAGTTTAGCAAAATATTTCTCGTTATCTATTTCTTCTAGCTCTATAACAGCGCTAGATTCTAGCGAACCGTTCAATTATTTTGTTAGTCTAATCCGCTTGAACGCGAGCAATGTGTTACATTCAATAAAAATTCGAGTCCGTTCTTGGTTTTCAGTCTACGATTTTTAAAATTTCATTTTTTTAATATTTTTATGAGAACAAAATTAGCAACTTTGTCCCCCTGTGTAACTCTGCCCACGTAAGCACCTGCAATTACCTGATTTAAAACATTCTATCGACTTAAGTTGTCCTCTTTACATCAACACCCACTGGACAGTGAATGTATTGCACAGTAGTTAATTACATTTTGATTGCTTTATCGAGACGGCTTGGCTGGGCAAGAACTACGCCGTTCGAATGTTAAGCGCTAAAGCAGTTTAGCCAGGACCTCACGTAACGGGCTGTACGGGAGACCCTCAAACTTTTTTAACCTTGGATTAATATGCATAACGCGGGTGGAGGTCAATAGTTGCTTGAAATTCAAAAGTCTACTTGAGGAATACTTATGAAGGTATAATCCGAGTGAAGATATGAGGGTTTTATATTCTGAACGGTGGCACGTTTTTATATTTACTTATATAAGAATCTGATGTAACCAACACAATACCTCCCGCCATTTAATTTTTATTCATTTAAATACGTACCTATGGGGTGTCGCGAATCTAGGGAACTGGGTTCTATCCCGACCAGCGCCAAATATTTGGAATTTTACACAAGATTGACCCCTGTGGCGCGCACTCTCTACGCCAACAATGAGTGCCCGTGGGGTGACGCCTGGTAAACTCTTTAAAAATGCTTATAATAGAGAATAATTTCTTTAAATACTTGAGTTGATTTGACACTCTGCCTGAGCCGACTATCCGTTAGTACTGAAGTTTACACACACTCACTCACACACACACTCACTCACTCATTCACACGCACACACACCAGCAACAGTCGTCGCGGACTTGAAACGAGCACACTATAGTCACCATCAAATAAGTATGCACTAATTCTGAATTTTACCCTTCTTCGCAACTTGTCCTTTGCCATGCGGTGTTGCCGCTTCTTCATAATTTAGCATTTCAACATTGTCATTACTCTTCCTATAGCATTCCAATTATTGTCCTTAAAAATGGAAGCGAATTTAAAGGATATCTAATTGTATTCCATATCCCGGATGACCTAAATTTTAAAGTTGTCCTTTGACATGAAGCATGGTTTCCAGTTTTATTTCAGAATTGTTATTCTCATTCCTTCTTGCATTTTTGTTGATTTCGTTACATATTGTTGATACTGGGGGGGGGGGTTATGTCGAGCGGTAGGCGTTTATTAAATGTTCTTTTTATAAAGCTTTTGTTAAATAAAAATACAATTATATTTCGTCTGCAAAAATTATTACAATTTGACACATTGAATTATAATTAATAATCAACTGATTTTTTTGTTGCTTGACAGCGGACTCCTGGACTCCTATGATATGTCGCTCACAATACTATTACAATTAGATAGTAAACCTGAAAAGAAAATTAATATCCGAAAGCGGAAAAGTCCTTAAAGGGACTGCAGATAAACTATAACTACAATATTAAATTTAATGTTGTCTATTTATTATTTTTTAGTTGAATTTAATGCCGATTATTTCAATCATCTTATGTTAAGGTGAAGTGTTCCTTTATTCTATTATCCAATTCCGATTTACCGTCTGGAAATGAATCCTATATTGTCCTATGTTATTTGCTAGAATCTTCATCTAAATTCCTCATTTCGGCCAGGACCTCCGTAATTCCTTGATATATTTATTACACATTTTCACTTGACCTCACTCACTATCATATTATTAACATAACGAAATTACACATTCACTACGTATCTCAGTTAAACACGTCCGTCTCCATGGTTGGAACAAGACTCGAGTAATTTCTTTAAATTTGTCCACTCTAAGCTAGAATATTGTCTACAAGTCTGGAATCCAATCAAAAATATATACCTAAGATTGGCTCTGACCAGCATAAATTCATCAAATATTGTTATTTTAAAATACATGGACAATATCCTAACTTTACCGATGATTATTCTGTTTTATTACCTGAAGTGAACTTGGTGCCATTAAGTAGCAGTAGATTTTTACAATTATCTCTCTACTTATATAAATTAATTAATAATTGTATTGATGACCCATGTAGTCTTGAGCTAATACCATTTCACGTTCCACGAGTCACTATGAAATGAAATCTCCAATAAGACAACTATGTGTATCATGTACTATTGACATTGACATATTTGTCGACTCGTTATCTAAATTTAAGAGTATATTAATAAAATATTTTTCGTTTTTATATATCGTATGATCGTCCTGTAATTGGGATCTAGTATCCTGTTGGATCGATTTATTAATAAATAAATAAATATAACGTAGACTTTGGTTTCTTTATCGCGAATCTAAACATTTTCTCGATCCCTGCTTAGCAGGAATGGAACAGACGCAGACAACAGCATTGTGCGTTAATCAAGAATATTAATGTGCACGATAATAATTCCTTTTTTGGCCCTGGTAATTAAATTGTAGATTAACTCACGTCTTGATATGAGAATGATTGTTTTGTTATTGTAAATTGCAACTGTTTCTTACTATCCTATATTCTGTCCTGATTCCTGCTGGATTGTTTGTTTTGTTAGCAGGAAATGATCTGACTCTAACTGCACCAAGGCAGGGAATGAAATTAGAGTAATGGAATTTTTATCTTTCCAATTCACACAGGAATAGTTCTTACTTCCTTAATGGAAGGTTTTGTTTTTCAAACATCTAGCGAATGAAAAGTAAATTTCCCAAGGAATAATGGCTTGTAAATAATTTTAAAGATAATTATTAAGTAAATATAAAGGGCCCGATTTTATTACACATCAACAAATTCTGAGGATTAATGCAAAAACTATCAATGTCAACATTTCCTAATTTCGGGAATAAGAAACTTTCATCAACCCAATGTTGATCAGGGGCGTAAAGTACATGTATGCATGGACGCATGTACACCCACAAAAAATAAAAGTCTGGGTGCACAGCACCCATAATAATTTTACCATAACATTTTAAATGTATTTCATACACTGTAATATTATGTCGGTTAATTAAAAATGAGTTGTCAATCATCAGAAGTTGTTTAGTTGACATCAGGGCATCGAACCCGAATCTGAACCGAACCAAAACCGGAACCAAACGGTAACATTATAGCGAACCCAAACCCAGAACCGAACCTCAAATATATTTTTCAATTGAACCCGAGTCGGAACCGAAACGAACCGAGTGTTAAAATTCGGGTTCAGGGTGCACTTCCTCTTCAGGTTCATTTTGAGTTCGATAGGTAAGCATAATCGTAATCCAGCTGATAATCGACACCTGTGTTGTCTGTTTGTGAAAATTGTGTTCGTGTTCTTATCTTGCGTAAATTCCGGCTCGCTTTTTAAATTATTTCTATATAAAGATTGTTATTCCAAAAACATTAATTCAGTTTTCATTAGGTCGAACCGAACCTGAAACCGGAACAAAACCGCAAATTTTATTAATGTTTGAAGCAGAACCGCACCCGAACCCATCTCTCAAAAAATAAATTAACAGGAACCTGAACCGAACCCATTTTTTGGCGGGTTCGATGCCCTGGTTGACATTATTTAATCATTAATAGCAGCAGTAAAATACTACTATTAAATCGAATAAACGGATATATTAATAGGGTTTTAAGATATCGCGAAGGAAATTTTTGACAACCTTTAAACAATTGTTACTGTCATTAAAAATTATAATCGCTGTTAAATTAGTATGGACTGATGCTCAACGTTTTCCTTTCCCCGCACCCTGCCCTTTGCCATGTGGTGTTGCCGCTTCTTCTTAATTTTTCAACATGGTCACTGAATTGCGAACAAAGTCGAAATCTCCAGTTCATACTTATTTGCCGGCAATTATAGTTGTTTGACATTTGGATAGAAAAAGTTATGGACTAAATGTGCATAACAAAAATATTGAGAAAAAGTCAATTGAAATTTAAATAAATTTAATTTGTATAGTTATTTTTCAGTAGGCTATGAATGAAAAACAATTGAGCTTAAATTAAATTGAAGCAAATATTTGTTAAAAACGTTATAAATAGTGTTCTATTGGGTTTATAGCCTAAATAATTCAAATTGACAAATGGCAGTTTTTGTTTTTCATGCATAGCCTGCTGAAAAATGACTATAAAAATCAAATTTATTAATATTTCAATCGCATTTTTTTAAAATATTTTTTTATTATGTAAAGATATAAAACTAATACATGGCTGAATTCAGAAAAAAAGACGCTATCGAATAGACATAAGAAATATGTATAATTCCATTTGAAAAAATATAACTTTGTGTTGCAACTTGAAAACCACTGGTTTAAAAAAATATTTTCTTCTTTAATAGGATATCAGCCTTGGTCTCTTATAACTTTGTTCAATAGTATTTCTTTGTGACTCTAATAATAAAGAAAATAATGACAGTGATCGATTTTGATGTTACACCCTGTATACCTTAAAGGTTTCACTGGAATTTGAAAAACATCCTGTATATTTTTTTTAAGCATTTGGGAATATCTAAACGTAAAACTGGAGCAGATGACAACAATTCCTGCTCAAGTACGAGGTAAAGCTCTCAAAGCTCGATTTTTCATAATTACTGAACATTGATTCCGGTGACACAACGCAATTTTATGAAGAGCTCGAGATTCAACCGCTGTCAGCTATTTATATTTTCCGTTTTATTGATTTTTAGAAAGTAAATAATCCAAGAATTTCATGTCAGCATTTTTCGACATTTCCAAAACTCTATTGAACACTTGTTTAAAAATCTGATGTGGCCAACACAATACCTCCCGTTTAATTTAATTTTTATTCATGTAAATACTTAAAATTAAATATAAATACCGGATTTGATCCTGACCGACACCAAATATTACGAATTTTAAATGGCACAAAAATGACCCCTGTGGTGCACTCTCCACGCCAGCAATAAGTGCTCGTGCGGTAACACCTGGTAAACGCCCGCACGGTACAATTATTAATCATCGTTACCGAAATCTGTGTAAAAAGCAGATTGGCAGACCCAGCAATGTGTAATATGCCGTGATGATATATTTATTTTATTTATTTATATACTTACCTGTATTTATTGCTAGCGAGGAGAATATATCCTAGGGGTCAATTTTGTGCCATTTGAAATTCTAAAATATTTGGCGTCGGTCGGAATCGAACCCGTTCTCCAGATTCGCGTGAAGTGACACTTGGTAAACGCCTGCATGGAACAAATATGTCATCGTTATTACCAACATCTGCGTACAAAGCAGATTGGCTCACCCATCACCCATATTTACTTATGCTGGAAACTGTATTAAGTTCCTTTCCATATAATTATTGTTCCAATTACTATTTTCTTTTTAAAACGTTAATATTATTATTTGAAATGATTAGTTTGTTGACAGTGACATATATCTGTCAGTTACAAATATTTGAGATCTGAATTGTGTAACCATGTGTATGAGTTGTGTTTAAAGCGTAGGGTCCGTGATTAAAATTATATAGTTTTATAAATTTATCCATAAAATATTTTGAAAAAGTATTAATACAAACCTGTAGAAAATTTAATAATCTTTAATTTTTATATAACATAAATCTCGAAAAAATAACATTTAAAGGTATTTTTCGAAGAAAAACTATTTTGAGCTTCCAGTAAAGTGCTATTTTCGGTTATCTGATTTACTCCAAAATCTAATGGCATCTTTACATATAAGAGTAAGGTAGAAATACAAGGTTTCAAAAGTTTCTGAACGATAGTATTTGAGTTAAAGCGTAAAGAGAATCCACACACACACACATACACATATACAAACAGACATCATCGTGAAAATATTAAAATTGGATTGTAAGGACCTTAAAACGTGGTCATTTACTAAAATCTCGATATGCGATTTTTAGCACGATCCCTATACCTCCCTTACCACGGGTAGCGGGAGGTAAACACGAAATGATTTATTTTGTTCGTAAGAGGAATAAATTTGTCAAATTCCTGTTACGTAATTTTTCATTCCTCTTTTATCTTATATCTAAAGCTGAGCGAACACTACAAAAATTTGATATATTGTATATTTATGAAGCAACCCTATAGCCAACATAGCAATCTATTAATTTACATATGAAATATTGCTACATAAAAAAATTATCGCAGAGACGCACGCAAAATATTTGGATGTTTCATTTGCATTAAATGACCAATAATTCTCACAGAATGAATAGCACATTTTGGACCATTATATTCCAAATATACATTCATATATTCTATATAGTACACCCCATTATTTACTCGTTCAACATGGTTTAATTATTTCCGAAAGCCATTTCCATTTTGCAAAAGAGAGAATATATATCAAAATGTATTTACATACGAGTATAAAGTATAACCAGCCATACATACACATACAAGTTCAGAATTATTTTTTCACTTTAATTTTTATTTTATTTTTTACGGTTTAATCTATCGTTTTATAAAAAATGAACATGGTATGTATTCATTTTGTAAGTTTACAAACAATAGATACTATTAAAATATTTTCATTCATATGTCGTAAGGTCGTAAGTGTTCAACGTGCGTAATCAAAATTAATAAGAATACTTAAGAAATCTGATGTGGCCAGCACATTACCTTCGGTCAGTTCTATGTACGAGGGTCATTCAATAAGTAAAGAGACAAATTGCTATAGCTCAAAAACGGTTTATTTCAATCTTTCAAAATTAAGGCTATTTTTCAACATAATCACCCCCTACAGTTATGCACTTGTCCCATATTTCTTGCAGCATCCTAATTCCCTTGGCGAAGAATTCTGTCGATTTATCCCGAAGTCACTTTTGCACCGCTTCCTTAACTTCCTCGTTGTTAGCAAACAGGTAAAAATCAGATGGGGCGAGGTCGGGACTGTAGGCAGGATGAGGTAAGACCTCCCAACCCAATTCTTGAAGCTTATCACGGGTCAGCTGGGCTGTATGAGGGCGGGCGTTATCGTGCTGAAGAATGACTCCTTTTGACAAGAGTCCACGGCGTTTGCTCCTGATAGCTGGTCTAACTTTGTGTTCTAGCATCTCAGAGTAGTATTGGCTATTGATAGTTCGCTGATCTTCAAGGAAATCGCAATAGACTGGACCCTGTGAGTCCCAAAAGATGGTCAGCATCACATCGGGGTTCATCACCTACACTTGTTCGGCCACTTTTAAACCGATCAACCCACTTGTAAAAATTCGCACGGTTCATACAACTTTTACCGTACTGTATTAACATTCTAGAAAAAAATTCACTTGGTTTTACACCTTCTGCGACTAAAAATCTAATGACTGAGCGCTGCTCTTCTAAGGTGCAATCTTCTAGTGGACTTGCCATGGTGAACTGAAAATTTTGAGGTTATGTTGACATAAAATGATGAAACAGCTGATCAGAGCATATCCCAAGGTTGCCAACTAACACCCCTGAAAAGATTGTACACATTCATTGATTAGTTTTAAAATTATAGAATTTGTCTCTTTACTTATTGAATGACCCTCGTATTTTCTACAAATTCCATACAGAAAGTGTCTTGCAAAAGATTATACAGGTGTTTATTAAACATAGGGCAAAAATTGAAGGGATTATTCCCTAGACCATTTCTAAGATGATTTTGTCCTTTGATGATTTTTGAAAAGCCGCTTTGTTTCGAAGGTACAGGGCGAAAAAAAAATTCGACAAAACCAATTTTGATATTTTTCAAATTATTAATCTAGTAACAGCAGGCAAGTTATGTGTCAAATTTGTTGAGACGTTTGGCTGTTTGACGTGTATTTTCTGTCTATAATACTTATTAGTGAAGTCCTCTTATCATGAATAGCTATACGAACGCCGAGATGACTGACATGCATTTCATTTATGGACTTGCTGATGACAATTCATTACAAGCTAGGCGGATTCTTGCATCGTAGCTGGAGGTAGTCATTTTCAACAGCACTTGTAGATTAAGAAACTTTACATGTAATTTTTGGTATAAAATGTTGTTATTGTCGAAATTTTTTTCGCCCTGTATCTTCGTAACAAAGCGGCTTTTCAAAAATCATCAAAGAACAAAATCATCTTAGAATGGTCTAGGGGATAATATCTTCATTTTTTTCCCTATGTTTAATAAACACCCTGTATATTTCTAGTACATTACCGGTCGTTAGTTTAGTGTATTGTGTATAAATTCCATACAGATAGTTTCTTGTAAAAGATTCAATATTTCCAGTAAAATTATAACGCAAACGTACTATGTAAATTATACTTGACACTGACACCTGTCATTCAGAATTATTATATATCTTCAAATGAGGGTACTTCCGGTTGAGCAAATATAACCATAATCTAATCACCTCTTCTTTTGGATGTAAATTTGAGGAATACGAAATATTTGGAATTATGGTATTGGAGTTAAGGATAGTAACACATACACGCACGCATATACGCACATACACACACGCATACATAAACACACACAAATCTATACACCACATGTACCTGTATATTATAAAAAAAATGTATTATTTTATTGTTTCCCCTCATTTATATTAAATGTAAAAAATGTCAGTTGTAAAAGAAATGTTCACAGTTAATAAATCGATCTGTTCACCACATTCATCAATTTTTCATTCATGATCGTAGATTCGTGATGAGAAAATTAAATAATTTATTTTCAATTTTATTTATCAATGTTATTTATAAAGATACCAAATATAGAGACATTTATTTCTAGTATTATAAAATAATGAAAACATTCTTCAAATAGCGTGTTCAACTTCATTTTACACCGTCTTCGACGAATATTATTTTTACAATATAAATTTCTCATCTCCAAGAATAATTCGAATACTTCATTAACTTATATTAGGTAATATTTAGATAGGATATGTTATTATTAAATTTAACAGAAAAGGATAATAAAAATAGGATATTACAGAGAATATTTTAATTTTTATTGATATTCAGAAAATGAACGACGAGAAATAAATAAAATTTCATTCTATATTTTCGTTGAAAAAAAGAAGATATTAACAGCCTTGATTTTTTTGGAATTATCATTGTTGTGTTTATAATTTATAAATTTATAAACACAAAAAACTGTCAAAGCAGATACCGAACAAAAAAAAAAACCTGAAATTTATTGCTCTATTCATTATTTATGATTTTCCAGATGCCAGATGGTATTATGATTAAAATTATCGACAATATTACATTAGGAAATAATTATAATATTCTGAATACATTACACTAAAACAATAAAATATTTGAAAAATTGCTACACACCGAATGAAAAGAGCAAATCACTGGTATTTTTTTTCACTTGGTTACAATTTTAAGCAATATTGCTAAGACAGTAACTTTCTTATATAATGAATAACCTAGAAAACATTCATTACGATATTTACTGATGTTTTTCTATAAAACAGATTTCTTTGTTTTTCAAATAATTTAGTACCATTTTTTTACCTTCCGTCACCCGTAGGTAAGGATAACAAACTGATTTATGAAAATTAATATCTTTATAATTTTTTAACCCTATATCCGTTAAATATGAAGTATAAAATACATTCTAATCGTATAAATAATAGAATACTCTTTGATATTTATAATGACAATAAATGTCAAAAAATGATATTTAACAGCGTTTTTTCAAGAAAACTATACTTTCAGTCGACCAAGATTAATCAAAATCTAATCAGCTCTTCATATGGACGTAAAGAAAAGGAATACGAAAGAATTAAAAAAAATAGAATTGTAGTGTTGGACTTATCGTCTATGAAAAAATCGTCACACACATACACACACACACACATACACACACACGCACACATACACACACACACATACATACCTACATACATACACACAGACATCATGGTAAAAATGGTAAAATCATATTATAGGACCCCTAAAACGTGCTTATTTACTAAAAACACACCATCGAATTTTTTGACCAAAGATAATACCTTCCTTACCTAAAGGTGACGGAAGGTAAAACTAGACAAGTGGTGTCTCAAATATGTGATTCAATTAATAATGAAATCAATTTATTATCTGAAATAAAATCCACGTATTTTTACAATCGTATTTTTTGTCTTTATTTTTTCGAATTCATATATTTGAACCATTATTCAGACATTTTTTTTTATTTATACTCTTTTTTATTAGCCCCATTATTGCAGCATAATCTTTTTGTACATGCAATGCAATTATACTATAAATTATCACTTTAAGGGTTTAAAGTAAAGCTTAACCCAAAGGTATAATAAAAATGAATTATTTATATTATCTACGAACGAGTATAAAACCGAGAGCAATGCGTTCTATAAAAGTGAAAAAATTCTCATTATTGTTGGTTTGTATGTTATCCCATATACAAAACATTATAATACATTATTATACATGTATTTGAAAAACGGTGTTTACATTGCTTTTCTAAAAATATTTCCGCGTTTATAAATATACGCAATTTTGAATGTATTCAAACAAATTTAATTAAATCTTTTTAATAATTTTTGAGTACTGCTTCATTCATTTAAATTAAAGTATGACAAGTTAAAAATATTTATTCGTGATTTCATTTCCAGGAAATTTAATTAGCTTGTTCATATGACATTTATGAATCATAATCAAATGAATTTAATTCACATTATTATTGGCATGTTAATAAAAAAGTTTTCATGTTCGACATGTATTTTATCATATGATTTAATTATTATACATAAATATAATTTTAGCTGTAATGCTGTGTAATAAAACTTTATTACCCTTAATCAGTCAAGAAGTATAAAAAGCCAATAATTTTCAGCTGTTAATAAATTTAAATTTAGACGGTAAGACAAAATAGGAAAGAGACAATAAACTATGATTTTAACTTAATCTTTGTATCCTGAAACTCCTACGCTACACTAATAAAAGGAGTTAAAATAAACTATAAATTCTGCTTTATGTTTATTAAACTCTAAGGAAAATCTTTACCGAAACGAAAATTACGCATTGAAACCAAAATGAGTTTTAACGGGTATGCTATTTATTTTGATGTTATGCGAAAACTCTCTAATAACTGATTTTATTTGAAATCATCATTTAAGTGCACAAATATCTTATCTCCATTATAACACGATTTCATGCAAATGCAGTGTTGCCAACCTTATTATAATGGTTATTGGACAATTGCAAAAACTTCAATACTTCAAATTTCAATAATTATAAGATAAATTAAGAATTTTAGTAACAAGAAAATGTTGAAATATTACTTTGTTGTAATAAAAATGCTTAATTATTGTAATCGTGACGTCATAATCCCTGGGGACGCCTGGAGACTACTAATTGGTTATTACGTACAATTTCGAATGAATTCGGGCGAAAGAGATCTACTATTCGTTATTTTTGTTTGAATTCAAATTAAGAACTATATAGTAACATTACTGTCATCCTAATGACATTGTCAAAATTCTCCATAAAGTAGATTGAAATAATCTTTATTTTACGTATTTTATTTATTTTAAACATTTTTCTTTATTCATTACTAATTCATTTCACAATGGAAGATTTAGTAAAAATAAATGTTGATACCTCTCGAAATAACTGTTTGAGAAGCATAACCATCTCTGGTCTATGACTTCACTAATAATTCGAATTTTAACATCGCGTTTGTAGTAATATTCCTAGAATTTTATATATCAGAAAAAAGTATTTAAAAATCTGATGTGGCCATAGCACATTATCTGTCGTCAATTGTGTGTATTTGCACAAATTTCATACGTAAATTTTCTTGCAAAAGATTCTATAATTCCAGTAAAATTATTTCATAAACTATCTATCTAAATTGCACTGACATGTGTCAATTATCTAGCAGTTTCCATGGCTATAGCATAGTTGGCATAATAACTTTATAATTTTTTAACTCTATATCTACTGAATATGAATAGAAACATGTAATGAAACCGTATAGAGAGTAAAATTCTCTTTAATATTTATATTATTTATAATGTAAAATACCGAAAAATAATGTTTAACTGCGTTTTTTTTAAATCTGTTGTGGCTAGCACAATACGAGGTGTGTTCAAAAACTATCGCGAATTTTGAATTTTCGCGGGTTACGTATATTCGAATTTCGATCTTTTTGTGGCTTTATGTTGGTACTCATGTCTCTCACTTATGTCGACAAGCTCGGCCATTTTGAATGTTCACTTACTTGTTGACAGCTGCTTTGCTTGCACGTGTTTTGGATCGTCTTCGATTTTTACCTATTCAAAAAAATGGAACAAAGAACCTGTATCAAATTTTGTGTGAAAAACGAAATTAAGTGCGCGGATGCATTCCGAATGTTGACTGTGGCATACGGAGAAGCTACCTTGGACCAAAGCAACGTTTATCGGTGGTACAAAATGTTCTCAGAAGGCCGAGAAGATGTGAACGACGAAAAGCGTGCCGGACGCCCGAGCACTTCAACAACAGACGAAAAAATTAATGAAGTGGAGAAAATGATATTGGCCAATCGTCGAATCACCGTTAGAGAAGTTGCTGAGGACCTAAACATATCGATTGGCTCGTGCCATTCGATTTTTATCAATGATTTGGGCATGAGACGGGTCGCCGCGAAATTTGTACCAAAATTGCTCAATTGCGACCAAAAACAGCATCGCATGAACATTGCTAATGAGATGTTGGACTCTGTCCGCGACGACCCAAATTTGCTCCAGAGGGTCATAACTGGTGATGAATCGTGGGTTTATGGTTATGACGTGGAAACCAAAGTTCAATCATCTCAATGGAAGCTGCCGCACGAACCAAGACCGAAAAAAGCGCGCCAAGTTCGGTCGAATGTGAAAGTTTTGCTGACAGTTTTCTTCGATTGCAGGGGCGTGGTGCATCATGAGTTCTTGCCACAGGGTAGAACGGTCAATAAGGAATATTACCTGCAAGTTATGCGCAATTTGCGCGAAGCAATCCGCCAGAAACGCCCGGATTTGTGGAAGAACAAAAATTGGCTTTTGCACCACGATAACGCCCCTGCTCACACATCGTTGCTTGTGCGCGACTTTTTAGCCAAAAACAACACACTAATGATGCCGCAGCCACCGTATTCCCCAGATCTGGCCCCCTGTGACTTTTTCTTGTTCCCTAAACTGAAGAGGCCAATGAAAGGACGACGTTACGCTACGCTTGACGAGATAAAGACGGCATCGAAGGAGGAGCTGAACAAGATAAAAAAAAATGATTTTTTGAAGTGCTTTGAAGATTGGAAAAACCGTTGGCACAAGTGTATAATATCTCATGGGGATTACTTTGAAGGGGACAAAATAGATATTCATGAATAAATAAATAATTTTTGAAAAAACACAAAATTCGCGATATTTTTTGAACACACCTCGTACATCTCACCACTTCCGTTTTTGGTTACATAAATATAGGGCGCGAGCAGTAATGTAACATTGTTGAAATGACAATTAGTAATTATATAAATAGATGTCAAATGTCAGAATTTTTCATTAAAAATTTCAAGATTTTCTAATTCACGTAGTTAATTTGTCACCAGGAGTGTGGAATTTACATGTTTAGGAAAATAAACCACATGGAATTGGAAAATCACTAAATTTAGAATCAAAAATTATGATATTGACATGATTACTAGCTATCATTCTGACACGGGCCCCCATATCTGCTTGTCAAGGCCAACAAAGTCACATGACTGCTCACGCCCTATTGTATTTAATATTTTTTGTATATCTACACTCTACACCAAAAATTCTACTTATGTCTATTCTTTATATTTAGAATTTTAACTTTAAATTCATTCTATACAGAAATTTTATCCTACTCTTCTAATTTTTCGAAATGTTTCCAATTCATTGTCGGGATTGACAGTATTTTTGAAGGGTATGTGTATAATACAATAAGAAATAATATATGTAGGTACTTCCCAGAAAAAGTCTTCAGTAATGTCTTCGGATTTCTCTCAGTTACAAACATTTTAAATTTTCAATTGGTTTCCATGACATTATTGGGGCTGTGTTATTGTTAATACAGTTACATACCCTTCCATTTTCTTTGTAGTATTTCTTTAACAATTTTACCTATTCCTCCCCTGTTGCTCAATGAATGAATACTAGCTATTCAAAGGCAGCAGGTCATACATATTCACTAGATCGGCAACTCGTATTACGCTCCTGCTGTAATACGCTTTGTCGACGTTCGTATAGCTACTCGAGTAGAGATTTTCATTCTCACGCACGTCTAATGAACCAAAACAGCAAAACACCACGCGAGATCTGATTACTATAGATACGAACCAAGATTGCTGACGTTATCGTAAAAGAAATCTATTAAAAGTGTAATTAGGTTTCGTGAGACAGAAGGATATTATGGAACTTTAAGGAAGAAAGGAAGAAACAACAAACTCCGTTGGTTATGATTTTATGCAAGGAATAAAATTGTGATTTATTAAAGCATAACACTTTGAAAAACTTACATTACTGACTATATTAATACGTCTTTTAAAGTTTGGAATTTTATTTTTAAAATTGTAATTTCGTAGCTATTATTAGAGATGCGCCGAATATTCTGTTTTTCTCCAGTATTCGGCATATTCGGCCAATTTTTGTTTATTCGGTTATAAGTACCGCACATTCGGTATTTTCTCATTTATTTCTGAAAGTAATAATCTATTCAAAAGAAAAATATTTTGTGATGTAGGTTTTGTATTTATTTGAAAATGATTATAATATAATAATAGTTCTAACAAAACAAGTTTCATAAGGCAATCTGTTAACATATGAGTTTTACAAAGGATGACTTGTCAAAAATGTATCATAGTCTTTTAAGTTTAACCCTTAAACTTTAACTACTTGATAAAAATCCGTTTATATTTCAAATATAACCTATTCAAAAAGTAATTCAAATTTTGCTGTCCTCAAATGAGGACACTGGGCATTGGGAGATATATTTTACTTATGATTAGAATGTCACGAATACTATTTTTCAGATGAAATTGATGCAGATATCATTGCTTTGACCAACGATGAAGATGATAATTGGAGTCAAATATATTAATAACTACAAAAATATTGTCGATGATGTGAGAGGAAAACTCCTTTGGAAATTTTTGAACTATATTTCTGTGTAAAAAAATCTGATGTGGCCAGCACATAACCTCTCGCCGTATATTTTACCTGGCTGTATGCATAAAGCAAAGAATATTTTTATAAATACAAATAATATATTCATATAAATCTATGACGTATAAACTTCTTTATTATTCAATAATAGCATGTCTCAACATAAAGATATTTACCATAAATTATGTTACAATAAATTACAAAGTAGAGTTTACCATATATAAATATTAGGCTGGTAACAGCAATTTTCAATTCGAACAACTTTGTTTACTTTCTCTTCATATTCTTCTAGTAAAAACATTAATTTTGGGCGGTCTAAAATGTATATATCTGGATTGTGCATCTATTCTTACATATCTTCTTTTACATTTTATTTTTTCATACTTGTTATATCTAAATAACACTAATTCCTTTTAATAAAGTGACGGATAGATTGCACTCCGATTATTCTTATATCGATGTGTAATTTTGTCAATATTTACAACTTACTTGAGAAGAATTTGATAGCTTTTTCGCAATTCAAAGTTACTCTAGTCTACAGTACTGGTGTACATTGTCCCATAATGTTTGAAACAAATTTAAGTCCTTCAACCTAGACTTGTCATCTCCATAATAGTCACAGATCAAGAACTAAGGGATTCTCCAAATACATTTTTAATTCATTACTCATTATTTCTGACACTGACATTTATCTGTCAGTTACAAATAATTTAAATTATCAACTATTTTTCATGGCATCCTTTCGGTTGTAAAATTAATTACAACATTATTTTATATATTATATTCCTTTTATCTCTAAATCTATAAAATATGTATAAAAATATTTAAATGTATCAGAAAGAGAATTTATTTTTCTTTAATATTATCAAGAAAAATTTTCAAAAAATAATATTTAGAAGATTTTTTTTCAAGAATCTTCTACTTCCGGTTGTCCAATTGTTACCAAAACCTTATGTATCAGAAAGAGAATTTATTTTTCTTTAATATTATCAAGAAAAATTTTCAAAAAATAATATTTAGAAGATTTTTTTTCAAGAATCTTCTACTTCCGGTTGTCCAATTGTTACCAAAACCTTTTCAGATCTTCCCGGGAATGTCCGATTGGGAAATACGTTGTTAAACAAATTTTAAGTCTTATAGTTTTTGAGTAACCGTCCTTCCAACATCCCACACACACACACACACACACACACATCCACACACACACACACACACACACACACACACACACAGACATCATCGTAAAAATGTTAAAATCGGATTGTAAGGACCTTAAAACGTGCTTATTCAATAAAATCTGGATATGCGATTTTTAGCATGAATGCAATACCTCTCTTAGCGAGAGGTAAAAATATAATTTTGATCAGCAACAAACAATAAAATATGCAAAAGAAGTAAAAAAATACGAGTTTGCTGTTAGTGCGAGAGCGAAATGAAAGCTATTATTGAATAGCTTCTTTTTTCGGGGTACCACACACTTCCCTGGGAAAGAAACTACTAGTCAAGCGAAGAAGATTTACGAGTGGATATAGTGAAGAATGCAATTAACAGAAATAAATATTATGAATAAAATCTTCACTTTCAAGATAATACACAGTCTTCAAAAAATTAAAACGATTGCGCATTTAAAGTGAAACCTTTTTTCGAACTTATCAACAAAAATTTCAATGGATAGAAAGTATTTAAGCAATATCTGTAGATGAAATGATCGTGCGTTACTATGGTCATTCTGGCTTGAAACAGTTTATAAAAGAGAAACCAAAAAGATATGGTGATAAACTATGGGCTGTATGTAGTCAAAAAGGGTATTGTTATAATATTTCTTTATATAATATTTATAGCTATTTACAAGAATTAAAATTATTTTTCGTCAAATAATCGTGTTCTTTTATTGCAATACCTTCCTATGAATAATATCTTTAATATGACTTCCAGTATATTTTACTACCACAACAGCCCAGCGTCCTCAAATGAGGACGGGTCATATTTAAAGAATATAATAATAATATTGAGTAGGATTGAAAGTTCCAAGAAAAAATAATTCGGGCGTTAATGGGTTAACTCTAATGTATAATTTTTACCACATTTTATTATTTACAATTCGCATTTTTTCTACAAAATTTAGTGTTAATTTCTACACAAATATATTGCACCACGTACCAAATCGGTTTTACAGGACTAAAATTTCTTAAAGTTTATTAAAGTTAAATTTCTCGATAATTATTATGATAATTTTATATTTAGTTTGTCAAACTGTTCGTAGTTTATTTTTTGCGAAAACCACTTATACCAGTAACAATCAAATAAAAGTGTGTCCTTGGAACTTTAAATGATAAGTACTTAAACTTTATTTTAGTGCGACAAATCTCACCGAGAAAATCATCAACATAAAGTGCCTACCCGAAGCCGTAGTCCTCATTTCAGAGAAAAAGTTTCTTTCCAGCAATTACCATTTCTTTGTCCGATTGAAAAAATGGGTGCAGGGAAATTGCCTGAAAGTTACGAATCTGATTGAAGGACGATCATTTACATATTTCTTCGCCATTCTTAACCCCAACCATTGCAATTCGCTTGTCAGCACAAAAATGAAAGCCTTGCAAGGAAATTGCTCGCTCTTTTCATCGAGATAGGGTCAATTCATAAATTTGTGTGATGATATCTCGTAAACAAATTATTGTGTGGTGACAAATTATCAAAAATTCAACACAAATAAGATAAATATATAAATATATAATAAATAAACGACGCTATAATGGATACTTTTCTAGGCAATAATTGTAATTATAACGACTTGAATACTTATACTTTATGTACGACTAATGTATTACATACAAGTTTTTTTATAATTTTGTTTTTCGTTACTATTTCTCGTGCCAATCTTTTTATTTAATTATTTACGTAAATATTAATAAATTAATTTTATTTTTTTACTATCAACAATACTGCACAAACTGCCATTTAAAATGCTTTTTAAAAAATCAGCACAAAACCTCTCGCCACTTTAATTTTTGGTTACATAAGTATTGTTTTTAACATTTCTTGTATGTCTACACTCTACACCAAAAATTGTACTTATACCTATTTTTACCTTCCGTCACCTCTAGGTAAGGAAGGTATTGTCTTTGGTCAAAAAATTCGGTGGTGAGTTTTCATTGAATAAGCACGTTTTAGGGTCTTTACAATACGATTTTACTATTTTTACGATGATGTCTGTATGTGTGTGTGTGTGTATGTGTGTTCGTGTGTGCGTGCGTGTGTGTGTGTATGTGTGTGTGTGTGAATGTGTGTGTGTGTGTGTGTCCCCGCCGTTTCGTGCACGATATCTCCAATACTAGAATTCCAAAAATTACAATTCTTGCGTATTCCTCTTCCTTACAACCATATGCAGATTTGTTTAGATTTTGGTTATAATTGGTCAACCGGAAGTATCCTCATTTGAAGATTTTAACAGTTTTTCTTGGAAAACTCAGTTAAATGTTATTATAACTTAAAGAATATATTATTGTCTATACGATTTGATTGCATTTTATATTTGATATTCAACAGATATAGAGTTAAAGAAGAATAAAGATAATAAATATGATATAAATTTCATAATTCAGTCAGCTATGCTAACTTAACCATGGAAACTGCTAATATATTCAGGTAATTCAAATTGACAGATGTCAGTATCAATAAAATGTAAATCAATGAAAGAATAAGGGAAGTAACTCTAGTGTTAGAAGTTTCTAGATATAAGAGAGACGATTACATTGGTGTGAACTTGTTATGAGGAGAGATGAATATATTAATAGAAGGTGGAAGAAACATAGGAAGACCAAATATAAGATGAAAAGACTGTATTGCAGAAGACTTGAGAGAAAAGGAACTGAATGAGGACGACACGGAAAACAAAAATGAGTGGAAGAAGAAAATAAAAAATAGCGACCCCCTAACGAATGGGAAAAACTGAAGAAGAAGATGTCAGTGTCTAGTGCAATTTGCATAGTTTGTTTATGAAATAACTTTACTGGAAATATAGGATCTTTTGCAAGAAAATTTATGTATGGGACCGCGTGCAGTAACATGATTTTTCTGACTTTGGCAAGCAGATATGGGGACCTGCGTCAAAATGACAGTAATTAATTATATCCATAACTGACAAGTGTTATAATTTTTCATTCAAAATTTCATAATTTTCTTATTTCATGTGGTTTGTTTGTTATCAGGAGTATGGAATTCAGTTGCCGAGAAAGAGAATCACAATACCAAAAATTTAGAATCTTTCGCAAGAAAATTTATGTATGGAATTTGTACATAATACACAAGATTGACAGAAGGTATTGTGCTGGCCACATCAGATTTTTTATATTTAGATTTTTAAATTTTAAATTCATTCTATAGAATGGGAGCAGTCATGTTACGTTTTTCGCTTTGACAAACAGATATGAGGGCCCGTGTCACAATGGCAACTAGTAATTATGTATATAGATTATCATATGTCATAATTTTTCATTAAAAATTTCAAGATGTTCCGTATTCAAGTGGTTAATTTGTCACCAGGAGTGTGGAATTTACTTATCGATGAAAACAAACCATATGTAATTGGAAAATTATGATATTTGCAATGGAAAATTATGACATACATCTACGTAGCTGTCTTTCTGACACTGGCCCTCATATCTGCTTGTCAAAGCAAACAAGACTACTCGCGCCCTATGAAGACATTTTGTCGCAAATATTTTAAATTTTCAACATGTTTCCAAATCGGTCGGGATTGACAGTATTTCTGAAGAGTAATATACCTATAATTTTAAATATTTAACTACTAATACAATAAGAAATAATATAATAAATGTACATCCCAGAAAAAGTCTTCAGTAATGTCTCTGGATTTTCAATTAGTTTTTCATATTTATATGTATCAAATAGAGAATTTAAAGTTATTTAATTCTTACAATAACAAAAATTTTCAAAAAATAATATTTAAAAGATTTTTTAAGAATCTGCTACTTCCGGTTGACCAATTATTACCGAAACCTGTTCTACTCTTCCTAGTAATGTCCTATAGAGAAATACGTAGTTAAACAGATATTAAGTATTTTATTTTTTGAGAAATCGTCGTTCCAACATCCATACACAAATAAAATAAAGTAATTTTTAAAATTCTATGTTGTATATTTTTAAATCGAATGTTTTAAGATCAAATAAACATGTGTTTTTGAAAATGTAAATAAATTTGAAGTTCATAGAACTTCTGAAATAAATTTATAAACAAAATTTTCTTTCAATATTGCTTTCAGGTTATGATTTATTTTAAAGTTATTTTTATAATTATGATTTATTTTCTAAAACAATTTGTCATTAGAGATTACGACATGATGAGTTTACAATTTGTTATTGGTAATTTGAATGATTAATTTTAAATATATAAAAATTGATCTAAAATAAATAGATAATTATGTCATCTCGACTTAATGACAAAATATCTGTATCGTTGAAAGCATTTATCGTGCCTCACCACAAGAGCTTTCAAAGCTATCGTGGTGAAAGTGTTATCAAAGCCACTTTATTAGAAATAAATTTTCAGTTTCAAGTTTGACCTCAATCGGAATTGAAACTCTGTCGGCTTCGACTGAAATGCAATCGGTCACCAAATGTCAATATCTTCTAGTACTATAACTATGGCCCGATCCTACCATCTCTAGTTATAGGGACTGTTTATTAACCATTAGTTAAGCATTGAACTGAAGGTTAGAAGCGATGCGAACAACAGTTTTAACTTCTAGTTCGCTTTCACCAAAGGTGGTAAAAACAATTCTGCAACTGTCTCTTTAACTAGAGTTGATAGGATTGGGCCTAAATAGAACATTACTTTACATTATTTTTTTTTCTTTCATTCACTTTATTTTCCTACATATGAGTAGGGCATAACAAATAATATCGCTTTATATCGGATAAAAGTTTTATCAATTTAAGTCATTAACACTTTTGTGGTTTGCGGAAATAATGTGAAGAAACATTTACCATTCAATATGACAGTCCTACTAACTTCACTTACGATGTGCTTGTGCTGGTATGTGTTGACGTAATTTGTCTGCTTGAAATAAAAGACCAAATAAGAAAAAAAAACTATAAGAAAATTCGCAATATAATAGCACTAGCACTGGTGATTTTGGAGAAATAAATTTAAATTGTTATTGCATGTGTGCCGAATGATTTATATTTTATATCAATCATGTTTATGGCTCTTACAAATTGTTCGTCCGAATTTCCCCGGTGTCTCTTTAAAGAATATGTTGTGCGTCATCTAGAAACTACTCAATACTTTTCATGAACATACCAACTTACTAGTATAAATAAAACGACTGAAATATGTAGTCAACAACCCTTCTACCGTAAGATGTCATATGTCGATGAATTTTATTGTATTCTTTGTTTGGAATTGTTTATAATGCTTATGTACAAAGTATTTATATGTTTATTTCTTCGATTTAGCAATGATGAAGGTGTAATAAACGCCAAAACGTATGAATATGAGGAGTTGATTATTTATTTTGATCCTATTACAACATCCGACGATCCTGACCTTCTACCGTAAGTTGTAGGTCTATAAATAGGCCTTAATCCAGGCGACAACCCTTGTTACTGACAACTATGTATATATGTATATTTAAAACGGTAAACTGATCAGATATGGGTTTCGGTAAATTGAGTTGATTGCTCGGGTGTGATCCGAAGCGTTCGTAAAATGAATTAGATGAAACCGATACCTATGTTCGTAAATTGAGTCAGATTTTTGATGTAATATATAAGTAGTTATCTGGTAATGCAATCTGCAGTTTAACTGTGATATGAAGCATTTTCTATAAATAAAATTCAGACATATTTTCAAAAAAACAAAAATTTATAATGGAAATAATGTCACTCATCGTTTTATCTTCACTTGGTCATAAACAATATTTATTTTTATAACAAGTGGGAAATTAGTGATTCAGAAATGAATGCAAAGGCTTTCGTTTTGGAATTTGCATGGAGTTTCAGAACCACATTTTCAGATGTGTTGATTTATTCCGTGTATAATCATCCACAAAAATTAGAAAATTTACGAATATATTCCAAATTTTTAACATATCGCCTACTACTTCAGCGTAAGTATATATTTTTATGCATTCATGACAGTTGGTATACTTACGGCCAGTTGCACCAATAAGGCTTAAACAAAAGAATCTGATGTGGACACCACACGACTTCCTTGTACGATTATTAAACTATACATATTTTTTTAATAAATAAATTACAAAATATTAATTTTAACTTCAAAACAGTAAGATATATAGCGACCATAAAGAGAGTTTTTAAAGAGAGTTTTGATTACAACAAAGAAATATTTGATTACAACAATGAATACGACTAATTTCACATTTAAAATATAATATTTGTTATTGTACGAATCATAAAAGTGCACGTATTTAACGTAATTTGACATGAACATTTTTTTTTGATTTTTTGTTCTAATCCATAGCAAGCTTTATTACAAAAACAAAAAAGTACATAATTTTTAAATTTACATATCTCGCTTATACAAAGGGCTTATTTAATAATACTTGATGTGCTAGACGCAGAAATTAATTCTCTAAAACTTTTATTTAAAGCATTTATTTCTAAAATCAAAATAAAAGCATTTTATTCAAGAAAAACTGTTTAACCAAAATCTATTATGTTATTTCGATTGATATAAAAGTCTTGTATACCAAATTGAAAAGTTTTGGATTATATTTTAAAACAGTTTTTCATTAAAATCTATTATAGGCTTCATGTAAAGTGCCACTTCTGGAAATTGTGTAATAACCAGAAAGGGAGGTGCACAACTAGATGTTATAGGAGTCCTAAATACAAAATTTCAACTTTCTACGGCTTACCGTTTTTGAGTTATGCGAGATACGTACGGACGTACGTATACGTACGTACAGGCGTCACGACGAAATTAGTCAAAATGGAATCAGAGATGATCAAAATGGATATTTCAGCTGAAATCTGAAAACCGAAATTTTTCGCGATTACAATACTTCCTTTACTTACGTACAAGGAAGTAAAAATGCAAAACGCATTTTGACAGCAATATATTATAATTCATTTGACATTTCATTCCGATGCAATATTGTCAATTTAAGTCAAGTTTAATATTTAAGTAGGTATTGGAATCATGCTAAAAACCGAATATCCAGATTTTTATGATAAGCACGTTTCAAGGTCCCTAGAATCCGATTATAACATTTTTACGATGATATCTGTGTGTGTGAGAGAGAGGATGTTGTAGGTTCGATTTCTCAAATTCTGTAAGACTAAAGACTTGAGTAACTACGGATTCCTCAATTTAGCAGTTATGGGAATAGTTGGATAGATTCTGGTAACAATTAGACTACTGGAAGTAGTAGTATTTTATCAAAAAACTTCTATGTATTATTTTTGAAAATTTGTTACTACAAATATTTAAAAATATAAAATTCTCTATCCGGCAACAAGATTAAAAGAACACGAACGACATATAAGATTAAATCAACCAGATAAATCTGCTGCTGCTGAACATGCTATTCAAGAATTACATGGAATTGATTTGAAAAACACGAAGATTTGAGCAAGAGAAAATAACTGGATGAGAAGACTAATTAGAGAAGCCATCATCGATATTAAGAAATACTCTAATAATGTTAATTTAAATACAGATTTTGAGCTTAATAAATCGTTTTTACCGTTCATAATTTTCTATTTTATCTTTGTTTGTTTTTTATGTAACTTTTGATCTATGTTACTCTCTTTTTGTAAACTTGTTGTCTTGACTACATGTACTTTGTTATTTACCTGATGAAGACAGCATTTTGCTGTCGAAACGTCGTTTAAATAATTAAAAAATCTGATGTGACCAACACAGTACCTCCCGCCATTTACCTATGTATATAATTTTTATATTACTTTATAAATTTATCCATACAATATATAGAAAAAGTATTAAAGCAAACTTGTAGAAAATGAAATAATCTTTAATTTTTATAGTAACAAATTGAGAAAAAATTACATTTAAAGGTATTTTTTGAAGAAAAACTATCTTGAGCTTCAAGTAAACTGCCATTTCCGGTTATCCGATTGCCACCAAAATCTAATCAGATATTTCCATATTAGAATAAGGTAGAAATACATGGTTTCAAAACTTTCTGAATGATAGTATATGAGTTAGAGCGTATACACTATACAAGATCCACACATACATACATACACACAGACATCATCGTGAAAATGTTAAAAATGGATTCTAGGGACCTTAAAACGTGGTCGTTTACCAAAATCTCGATATGTGATTTTTAGCACGATCCCTATACCTCCCTTACCAAGGGTAACGGGGGGTAAAAAATGACAGAACTAAACCCAAATATTGTTTTATTTAATTATATTATGAGTTCTGAAAGCTTCTTTCAATATTTAAATTAAATAACACCATGAATATTTAAACAATTGAGCTTGCAATTTCTCGAAATACAACTCCACATAATCTAATCTGGCGCACAAATGTTACGCTTAGAAAACTCGAGCCGTATTTTGTACGATAGGTTAAGTAATTGTTATTGTATTTTATATTTATAAAAGACAGATTTTACAATTTGGCTACGACTACACAAACCGAGCCAGATGTGGCTTGACATATTTAATTCGTATCAAATTTACCAACAGCAAGTGGGAAGGAACCTTTCTAACCCCAAATAATTTCTGTCGGCATGACCTGCTATGAATGGGTCACCTTTATGAAACTAGAGGGTTGCCATAATATTTTTAAAGTCTATTATGTTGTTTAATTAAATTTAGGCGTGCTTTAATTAATGTATGAACATGTTTCTGCGAGTACCAGGTCACTGATTTGTGTCCGGAGCTTAAATTAAGGATGGAGCTTCATTTAAGGATGAGTTCAAATCTGGAAAGAGCTTGCGTGTGTTAATGGAATAGAATTTATTAAAATCTCGAAATTTATTGCGTGTTGGTAATTATGTTTAACAGATGAAGGCGATACGGAGTTAATTGTACGTTTTCATTTGCTGAGAGCATTTATTTTTCGTTTGTTTTCTATCCTTTTTTACTTATTTTGCAAAGTTACGTTCAGTTAATTGGAACAAAATCTTTATTCCACTCTACATATTTTAATTAAAATTACCAAGTAGCAAAGTTCAGAAAAACAAACCTGATTTATTCATGTTGTTCTTTGAAGTTGTAAAATCTTCGATAATACACAAGCAAATAAAATTGTATACGTATACAAAATTATAATGCATAATGTGTGTTTATCGAAAATTTTGACGAAAATGTTTGATTCGGTAACAATGTAACGCATTATGTACCTGTTGTGTACTGAACATGAAAAATTAATTAGTGTAAGCTAATATTTATAGAATGAATGTCCTATTTACACAATAATTAAAAATGTATGTAACTTTATATTTGTGTACAGAGAAATATGAGTAGGTATGCACTTATTTATGTTGGGTAAATAAAAATAAAGTACTACTGGCAGCATGGAAGTAATTCAAATGTATATGTGCATAATTTAAATAGAAATTTACTGTGTCCATATCATATTTGAAATGCGTCTTGTAAATAAAATTATATAAACAACTTTTGAGTTATAAATGTTTGATTCTAATTTCGAACCAAAACTGATAAAAATTAAAATTATTTATAATGGTTTGCAATAAAACATGCACATTACTTTACATTAAAGGTACATTTACAATCACTTAATACTAAGAGTTATATTGATTTTTTACCTTCCGTCACCTTTAGGTAAGGAAGGTATTGTCTTTGGTCAAAAAATTCAATGATGAGTTTTTAATGAATAAGCATGTTTTAGGTTCCCTATAATACGATTTTGTCATTTTTACGATGATGTCTGTATGTATGTACGTGTGTGTGTCTGTATGTCTGTGTGTGTGTTTCGGATCGCATAACTTCAATACCACGATTCCAAAAATTATATTTTTTCGTATTCCTCAAGTTTACATCCAGAAGAACAACTGATTAGAGTTTGGTTATAATTGGTGAACCGGAAATAGCCTTAATTGAAGATTTAACAGTTAAATTTGATTTATTGAAATTTAACGTTATTATAACTTAAAGAATATATTATTCTATATACGATTTGATTGCATTTTATACTTCATGTTCAATAGATATAGAGCTAAAGAATTTTAAAGAAATTAAATATTATAAATCAGCCAGATATGCTAAACATGGAAACTACTAATATATTCATATAATTCAAATTGACAGATGTCAGTATCAATAAACAGTAAATTAATGTGGCAGAGATGAGGATGTTGAAGTAGATGTTGGGGAAGACAAGGAAAGATAGGTAAGGAAATAACTGTAGTGTTACAAGTTTCTAGAAAGATACAAGCGATATGATTACATTGGTTTGAAAATGTCATGAGGAGAAATGAAGAATATATATTGGATGAAGAATGAATAGCTTAGTAATAGAAGGTTAAAGAAACAGAGGAAGATCAAAGATAAGATGGAAGGACTGTATTGCGGAAGACATGAGAGAAAAGGAACTGAATGTCACGTAAAACAGAAATGAGTGGAAGAAGAAAATAAAAAATAGCGACCACTAACGAATGGGGAAAGCTAAAGTAGAAGAAGTTGTTAGTGTCAAGTGCAATTTGCATAGTTTGTTTATGAAATAATTTTACTGGAAATTTATTCTTTTGCAAGAAAATTTATGTATGGAATTTATACATAATACACAGGATTGACGGAAGGTATTGTGCTGGCCACAACAGATTTTTTTAAACTATAATAATACATACAATATTATAAAAAAATAGGGTACCTACACCTGCTGGTTTGTAAAATCAATGTAATCACTGTTTCCCTCAAATAATTCATAATGAAAGTTACAAAACATAATGAACCAGAACTGTTATCTTACTTTTCAACTGTTTACTTTGGTTTTCTTTGAACCCTGTTGAACCTCTGTGGGATGAAAGGAAGAGACAAACATCAAAGCCAGACCAACAAATGTTAATCAGCTGTGGTAGAATTTGCAAAACATTTAAAAATCAGTTTCTCGTGATCTTTTAGAAAAACTTGTACAAAAAATGCTTAGAGTTTGGCAAGCCGTTAGAAGAGTCAAAGGAGGTGTAGTCATATTTTAGGATAATACTGGATATAAATCAAATATTACAATTTTTGTTATATTACCTAAATGAATTCTATAATGAAAATTAGGTTTGTGTTAACTTTTAAAATATAATTCTTAAAGTACGCATTTTTTTTGAAACAGTCTACATATTAGCGCCACAGAATGACGTCATCATTTGGCTTTACTACCAGGGCTGTTCCGTGCGAGTGGGCAGGTTGTGCCCCGCACAAAGGCGCTTGTCCACGAGGGGCGCAATTCAAGATAATAAATAATAGTAAATTTGTATAAAATGCTCTTATTCGTACACAGTAGCATGACAGGAGTAAACAATATTTTTTTATTTATTTGCATTATTTTACCAAACAGATATTTTTCTAGCGTTGTCATAATGAAATAATAACTTCAAAGGTGTTGATTACAACCAATTACAACAAAGAATATTTTGATTATTTGATTATAGCTCATGAAATTGATCAAAAAAATTAATCCAATATTTAAATACATACTAACATCATGCGAAGAATTAAATTCGTATGAATTACAATTCTGAAGTCTTAGTGAAATAATTTTATTTTTCCCTGATTTATTATTAAATTTAGTAGAAAGAAAGTAAAAGAAATAGCCTGTCGAACGGATAATTTTATGGCATTGTTATGTTACAAACAATAACTGTAAAATTGTTGATTACAACAAACGATTTTGATTATAACCTAATAACTTTGATTACAAGAATGAATCTAACAAAAGAAATTTTATCAATATTTTAAATCTAGTATTTTTCGAAGAACATTAAGTGTAGTTTAAACTTTAAAGCGTGTGTTAATTTGCAAATTATATATTATGAGGGGCGCTGAAATATAATTTTGCATAAAGGCGCCTTTTACTCACGGAGCGGCACTGATTACTACAATGAAACGCTGCTAGATAGCAAAGAACTTGAATTGTGCCCGAAACAAGAAAATCGGTAGCAATCTATTGGTATTACCAGTACTATTGCACATCCTTAAGTCATTATGACGCGCTTCATGGGTCTTTATTTTTAAAAAATCAGCGAAATAAGTACATTGTATGAACAAACAAAAAATTCATGTTTATTATTTTTTATAAGTAATACAATTTTAAAAAATCTGTTGTGGCCAGCACAATACCTTCCGTCAATCCTGTGTATAATGTATAAATTCCATACATAATTTTTCTTGCAAAAGATTCTAAATTTCCAGTAAAATTATTTCATAAACAAACTATTCTAATTGCACTTGACACTGACATCTTCTTCCTCTTTAGATTTTCCCATTCGTTAGGGGCGCTATTTTTGCGGGTCGTTCTCATTCAGTTCCTTTTCTCTCCAGTCTTCCGCAATATAGTCCTTCCATCTTATCTTTCGTCTTCCTCTGTTTCTTCAACCTCCTATTACTAAACTACGCATTCTTGTTCAAATATAATTCTTCATTTCTCTTTTTGACATGTTCAAGCCAATGTAATCGTCTTTCTTGTATCTTTCTAGAAACTTGTAACACTAGAGTTATTTCCTTACCTATCTTTCCGTGTGTTCCCCAACATGTACTTCAACATCCTCATCTCTGCCACATTAATTTACTTTTTATTGATACTGACATCTGTCAATTTGAATTATATGAATATATTAGCAGTTTCCATGTTTAGCATAGCTGGCTGAATTATAAAATTTATTTTCTTTAAATTTTTTTAACTCGGTATGTATTGAATATGAAGTATAAAATGTAATCAAATCGTATAGAGAATAATATATTCTTTAAGTTATAATAACGTTAAATGTCAATACATCAAATTTAACTGTTAAATCTTCAAATGAGGCTACTTCTGGTTCACCAATTATAACCAAAATCTAATCAGTTGTTCTTCTGGATGTAAACTTGAGGAATACGAAAAAAATATAATTTTTTGAATCGTGGTATTGAAGTTATGGGATCCGGAACTATTGTCACACACACACAGACACACAGACACACAGGCACACAGACACACATACATACAGACATCATCGTAAAAATGGTAAAATCAAATTATAGGAACACTAAAACATGCTTATTCACTAAAAACTCATCATTGATTTTTTTGACTAAAGACAATACCTTCCTTACCTAAGGTGACGGAAGGTAAAAAAAAAAAAGTGTATTACTCTATTCGAAAATTTTTGCTATTACAAAATTAACTATTATAATTTTAATTTATTGGGATTTATAAATACATGTATGTATATGATTTCGGGATTGAACACCTCTTGAGTTATGTCCAGAGGATGACTTTACAGTTTGACACTGGGTTAAGTTACTACCATTTAAACAAAAAGGCAAATAATATTCTATTTTTATTTCAAAATAACTCATGTTTGTATTTTTCAATTTCATAACAAATTGTTATTCGTATTGGTATCATATTACAAAAGCAAACATTCGATTATTTAAAGGTCAGTTATGTTAGCAATATTTCCCATTTTTAATAAAAGCACAATATCGTATTTGAAGTCAGGGTATAAATTTCTAAACAAATACAACTTGCAGTTGTTACTGCGCGTATTTCAATGGAATAGAAAATAGAAACAGCAGATGTAAATGCTAGTACTAAAATGCCGCGGCGTTTTTTGGTACCAGCTGTGCAATACGGACCAGGTGCAACGAAGTGATATATTTCAACGTAAAATCTTGAACGGAGTTATTAGCGCTATAAATTATTCTTATAGTTAACAATAATCGTAAATAACTGCAAACTATTGGGGGATATTATTATTGCTGATCTAAAAAATATACTTCATAAATTTATTTATAGAATCAAACCATTATTTCATGAATATATACGTGACATATATTACTGGATTATATAAACAAAATAGTTTATTAATAATAAATATCATAATGGTTTACTACTCATTTCTGGTTTTTGCCAATCTTCGTTTATCGCAAATTTCGATAATGACGATATGTGTACCATTATAGTGGAGACTGCACCACAAGGGTAATTAAATTAGTTATACTATACATAAATTAAAAGTCTACCGTACGACATTGTGCTTAGATCAAGTTTGTTTTGATTTTATTCAGCCCGAAAAAGCCACTTAAAAGTTAGAAATACATTAAAAAACCACTTTATTACTTTATAAAAAAAAATATACTCATAATATTTCGGTCGGTTATATTTTCAACAAATTGTAAAATCTACGCAAATATCTACAATTTTTTTCGGATACTTTAAATATAAACAAAACTTAAAAAACTGTGGGCCAACTGACGGGTGATAATAATTCGACCGGACTTAGCTTCTACCGAGACCATTTATTTTTGGCACAATGAAAAACATGACATATGGAACAATACTCACAGGAAAATTTGTAGGATTTAGGGTACAATACCTAATAGAATTAAAACTGGCATTACTATTAAAGATGATGTAACCCAATATTAAATGGCGGAATACTTGAATAACATTTTCACTTTGTTGAAATTTCTCACCATTGGCTTAGGTTTTATAATTTATTTGTTGAAAATATTAACCGGTCGAAATATCATGGGTTTGGGCTCGAATTTTGTGATCAGAATATTATATTTATTTATAAACATTTGGTAAAATAAGTAATCAGTAAATATGAATATTGTGGTCAGGTTAGTTTAGGTGAAGTTATAAAGGTTGGTTGAGGTTAATTTACTTAGATTAGATTTAATTACATATACTGATCTTTTATTTAAAATATTGATCCAATAATTAACAAAAATATAATTTATAAAAAAATATAGATATTTTCATTCTTAACTACAAAAAAATGAAGTGAAAATTACATAGAGTTATATTTCAATCATTGAACAAGGTTTTAACAGTAGGTACTATTGCTGTTCCGAATATTAGTTTCATTACAATATTGCTAGAACAGCTTTGTCAAAAATTTGACTCGCTTTTAAACAATAACAACTTGTATAACATTCCTTTTAAACATTAATTTAGTGAAAATTTTCATTATAATTGCATTTAAATTATGAGAATAATGTAAGAAGCTCTTATTCAAAAGTACTGCCTCTTAAATGCGAGTTACTAATTAGGTCAACTCCTCTTAGTTCAAGACACAAACTCACGGTAGAAATGTATGAAATACATGCTGACTTCTATCAGAACTAAATCTACCAAGTTAATTTAACTCTTTTATGTACCTGTCTTCTAATACACTTAAATTGAAACTTAGTTTAATTAATTACACAGTATTTAAAACAAAATTCACTATATGGAGGATAAATTAAAAGGGGGCTGATCGCGACACCGGAACATAGGACTTAACATGTAAAGTCATATTTTTGTAATTTTCTGCTTCCCTAATTATTTTAGTTAAAATTGTTTCAAATAAAAAATTAAATTTTATAAATCAGCCAGCTATGCTATAACAGCTACTATATTAAGAAAATTCTAACTGGCAGATGGTGGACAGATATCAATGTCAATCAAAAGAAAATTAATGTGGCAGAGATAAGGATGTTGAGATGGATTTTGGGGAAAACACGGAAAGATACGGTAAGAAGTGAAAGAATAAGGAAAATAACTCGATTATTAAAAGTTTCTAGAAAACAAGAGAGACGATTACATTGGTTTAAAATGTCATGAGGAGAGATGAAAAATATGTTTGAAGAAGAGTGAATAGCTTAGTATAAGTTGGAGTAAACAGAGAAAGACCAAAGATAAGATGGAAGTACTGTATTGCGGTAGGTTTCAGAGAAAAGCAACCGAATGAGGACGACTCGCAAAACAGAAATGAATGGAAGAAGAAAATAAAAAATAGCGACCATGCCATTTGCATAGTTTGTTTATGAAATAATTTTACTGGAAATTTAGAATCTTTTCCAAGAAAATTTATGCATGGAATTTGTAAATAATACACAGGATTGACGGAAGGTATTGTGCTGGCCACATCAGATTTTTTTTTAGTATTAATTCCATAGCTATCTCTATTTTTGGGGTGATTTTCAACATTTTTATACCTAATTTCTACCGTTATTAATCATGCAAAATTAGTTTTGAATATTGATTTTAATGTAGAATTTTATTTGAAGCTTTTTTATTACGAAAATATGATTTTACATGTTAAAATCCTACGTTCCGGTGTTGCGGTCAATACCCTATGTATGTCCCCATCAAAAGAAATTTATTCATTTAATAACTTTCATGCAAATAAGAAAGTTAAACAGGTGTTTAAAAATTCAATCTACATACATATTTTTTATAACAGCTCGTTGACAAAAAAATCAGGATATATGACCCGAAATAAGCAACAAATATATAGGTGTTTTTTATGTCGGATGATTAAAAACAATTACTTCATATTGAACTTACTGTATTGTATAAGTACTTTATGAAAGTTATTTATGGAACAAGTTAATAAAGTTATTCACAAGTGGAAAGTTCAGCATACTACTTGTTAGCCGAGTGTACTAATTTCCGTTAGGAGATTAAGTAACTTTTCTCTTGAGAGGCATACAAAATTTATAACAACATCTAATTTTAAAGTGTTTTTAACTAAAATAATGGAAGACATTTGGAATTATATTTGACATTGGGGACTTCTGCAAATGACGTAACAAAACACACATCTGCCTCTCCAATTAGCACATGTCTTTAGAAGAAATCAAACTCAAAGAAAGAGACGGCCTGTATTTGACATATGTATGATTGATTAGTTATATTTCTAAAAACACAAAATTATCTAACACATTGTTTTAAATTCTATCTAAGAGTTCATGGTAATACTTAACTGTCTCTCTTTTCGAACTTGTTGTCTTTGTCTAGTCTAAAGAGTTTACTTCAGAACTCGGTGCAATAATAAAATTATAAAATCATAAGTCCTCTTACCTCACGTTTCTTCAAATATACTTGGATTCTCTAGATGTGTACTGAATTAAAATCATGGGCGCACCGTGAACTTTGGGTGCCTTGGGCTAGGGTGACCAGATTTATAAATCGCAAAATCGAGACATTTCAAAGGATTGTAAAACCAGTGGCGGCTCGTGCACCAAAACTTTGGTTAGGGCAATGTGTAGTAGTGTAGTTTGTTTAGTTTTTATGAGGGCACATAGGATACTACTGTTATTTTGTTATTATAAAAATATATGTTACAATAACAGCATTCAAAATTCAAAAATAAATCAACTGGTAAATTTATTAGCAAATGTAAAACCAAATATACGAAAATTAAGATACTGATACAATCTCAGTGTCAGTGACACTGATAGAAAATAACGTTATACGTACAGCTATGAATCAAGGTAATGTATCTGAATTAATATATAAACTTACGTTACAGCGAAAATATTATCAACAACGAGCATCGTTTTAAAATGGAATGTCCTAACTTAGTCGAAACAATATGAATTTTTGAAAGACAAGCGTTTTATATCCATCCTTATCGTACATGATTAAAGCCTTTGCAAAGGAGGGGGATAAATGTATGCCACTTTGTTAATTCTTTCATGATACAAAAGACCTTGATCGGACATCTTTCAAAATTTTTACTGTAGTTATTTATTATATATTTCTTTATAATAGGAAACAACAAAGTCGGAATAAATAACAGCGGGGGGGGGGCCTTTGTACCTGCGGGGCCCAAGCATAAATCTGCCCCTGATTAAAATGTTACCTAATTAATAAGTAACAAATGTAAACAAAAAAATAAGAAACAGAGATATAAGAGAAGTAGAAACGTTACCAGTACTAGATTCTATTGAGAAAAAAACAATTGAGTTGATGGGGACATCTTGTACGGAAGAATGGTAGAAAAGAGACTTGCGAAATGAGAGAAAAGCGGGGACGAGAAAAACCAAATGAAGATAGAGAAGGGATCGTGAAGAAAACGTTGTATCTGTTAAATCATTTACCAATTGAAAAAGTTATTAAACAACTCATGATCCTTGATTAATAAATATTAAATTTACCCAAGAAAAAACATTTTCTTGCGACGTATTAGTTATTATATTCAAATATTTTTGATAGGAATTTATACAATACTGTTCTGTATACAAATATGTACCTATTATATTCTCATATGTACATATTATTCAGCTATATTTTCGAATCCAAAGGAAAATTAAAAAACAATTTGTTTCTCTCTAGAAGTCTAGATAAATATACTTTTGTAAATATTTGCCTTGTTACCTTAGTATTATAAGAATATTTTTGGTTGCAGGACGGCCGCCTACAAAGCGGTGACCATATCCTGCAGATAGGCGACGTGAATATCAGGGGATTGGGTTCTGAACAGGTGGCAGCAGTGCTCAGACAATGTGGAGTGCACGTAAGGATGGTGGTTGCAAGACCTGTTGAACCTACATCGTCAGATTACCAGGTAAATATATGTATATTGTTTTAAAAAAATATTGGATAACTAAAAAAAATTATTTGTGGCCGACTATAAAACCGATATATTCCATATCTTTTTTTTAATTAGAAATTTTATGAGACTTGTCTCGATGACACATTTTTTAAATGTTATTTCAGTAGTAGCCAGTTTTATTTCATAAATCGTTAATTGTAATAAGTCAATTTTAATTCAGAAATCATGAATTTTATATCTGAAAGTGTTAAAAATAATTTAGAATTATCGATTTAATTTCGGAAACTGTCAATCAGAATAATATATAATTATTCGAAAGATCGGTGTACAGGATTTGGAGGCTTTTAAGGCTCGTCTGCGTTCATTATAAAAATTGTCTATATTTCATCCAGTAACATACTTTACAATTACATAAGAACTGGACAAAGGTGCGTGTGCGTTTGCGTGTGTGAGTGAGTTAGTAAGTGAATGAGTGAGTGACTACGTTTCGCATTACACAGTTCCAATATCATAATTTTATCGTGTTCCTTGAGTATACATCCAAACGAAAAGATGATTAGATGTTGGTTATAAATGACCAACCACAAATCCAACTTTTAACACTTTTTCTTGAAAAAGATGAAGTTAAATATCATTTTTTGACATTTTATGTTATATATATTAAAGAATATTTTATTTTCTGTTTTGATTTCATTTTATAATTCATATTCAATAGATATAGAGTTAAAAAATTATAATAAAAAATCTGATGTGGCCAGCATAATACCTTCCGTCAATCCTGTGTATTATGTATAAATTCCATACATAAATTTTCTTGCAAAAGATTCTAAATTTTCAGTAAAATTATTTCATAAACAAACTATGCAAATTGCACTTCACACTAACATCTTTTTCTTTAGCTTTTCCCATTCGTTAGGGGTCGCTATTTTTTATTTTCTTCCACTCCTTTCTCTTTTGCGTGTCGTTCTCATTCAGTTCCCGCAATACAGTTCTTCCTTCTTATCTTTGGTCTTCCTCTGTTTCTTCAACTTTCTATATTAAGCTATTCATTCTTCTTGCAATATATTCTTCATCTCACTTCATGACATGTTCAAACCAATGTAATCGTCTTTCTTGTATCTTTCTAGAAACTTTTAACATTAGAGTTATTTCTCTTATTCTTTATCTTTCCGTGTCTTCCCCAACATCTATCTCAACATCCGCATCTCTTCCACATTCATTTACTTTTCACTGATACTGACATCTGTCAATTTGAATTATCTGAATATATCCATGATTAGAGTAGCTGGTTTATTTACAAAATTTAATATCTTTATAATTCTTTAACTCTATATTTATTGAATATGAAGTATAAAATACAATGAAATCGTATAGAGAATAATATAGTCCTTAAGTTATACTAACTTTAAATGTCAACAAATGATATTTAACTGCGTTTTTCAAGAAAACGATCAAACTTTAAAATGTATTAACGTGTGACTAAAATACTTTTTGTGAAATACAGTTTTATCAAACTGTTTGGCATCCTTGAAAGTACATGTAGCTGTATGTAACTCATATTTACAATATTTGTAATAACAATATTTATTAACATATAAAATTGTATTTTTCAAAAAATGTTATAATATATATATATATATATATATATATATATATATATATATATATATATATACATTTTCTCTTCGTTATCATATTCGTGTTTTCATATTATTAAAAAAAATTAACCGCAGGCTTATAAATGATGAAGAATACAAAAATATTGTTATTTTCTAAATGATATGAAAACAGTATTGTTTATTTTACCTGTTATTTTTTGTATGCAGTGATACAGAAGACTTTGTTTTTGTAAAGATATAATACGTATTAAATCAGACAGGATGATATACTACATACTGGCTTCGCCTTTTATTTTTATATGGGATAATGTAGTTTGTGACAAGAATTTTCAAGGTACAAAGAAAGGCGAAAATATGAAATACAAGGTTCTGGTTGTAAGGTTGAAAACATATTTGCTTCGTTGCACTCTAAAGATGTATGAGTATGTTTTCCTTATTATTTTCCAGCAAAATTGAAAGATGTAAACAGCTTTGATTATATTGCTGAGAGTACGCACTGACAAGGAGTTTCTTTTGTTATTTTGTGCTGCATACCTTTTACTAGAAGACGTAGAGTATTTTTTGTGACTACTGACATGCGAAAAGACATTAGGATGATGAGACTACATCGAATATATGTATAATGAAATATCTAAATAACTTTTTTTTACCTCTCGCTAAGAGAGGTATTGCATTCATGCTAAAAATCGCATATCCAGATTTTATTGAATAAGCACGTTTTAAGGTCCCTACAATTCGATTTTATCATTTTTACGATGATGTCTGTGTGTGTGTGTGTGTGTGGATGTGTGTGTGTATGTGTGTGTGTGTGTGGGATGTTGGAAGGACGGTTACTCAAAAACTATAAGACTTTAAATTTTTTTAACTACGTATTTCCCAATCGGACATTCATGGGAAGATCTGAAAAGGTTTTGGTAACAATTGGACAACCGGAAGTAGAAGATTCTTGAAAAAAAATCTTTTAAATAATATTTTTTGAAATTTTTTCTTGATAATATTAAAGAAAAATAAATTCTCTTTCTGATACATTTAAATATTTTACAATATATTCTATAGATTTAGAGATAGAAGAAATATAGTATGTAAAATAATCTGTTATAATAAATTTTACAGCCGAAAGAATGGCCATGGAAAATAGTTGAAAATTTAATTTGTTTGTAACTGACAGATAATGTCAGTGTCAGAAATCCGAAGACATTACTGAAGACTTTTTCTGGGAAGTACATACATTATATTATTTCTTAATGTATTAATAGAATTGGAAACATTTCGAAAAATTAGAAGAGGACAAAATTTCTTCATCAAAAATGAATTTAAAATTAAACAATCTAAATATATATGGAATAGATATATGCGTAAGTAGAATTTTTGGTGTAGAGTGTAGGTATACAAGAAATGTTAAATACAATAGGGAGCGAGCAGTCATATGATTTTGTTGGCCTTGACAAGCAGATATGGGGGCCCATGTCAGAATGATAGCTAGTAATTATGTATATAGATGTCAAATATCATAATTTCTCATTCTAAATTTAGTGATTTTCCAATTCCATGTGGAGCAGAATTAAATGTTAAATATCTAAGGCATACAAGTAAACTTTAAACTCCTGGTGATAAATTAACTACGTAAATTTAGAAAATCTTGAAATTTTTAATGAAAAATTCTAACATTTGACATCTATGTACATAATTACTAATTATCATTCTGAAACGGGCCCACACATGTAACATTACCGTTCGCGCCCTATACTTATGTAACCAAAAAAAGGAAGTGGCGAGAGGTATTATGCTGGCCACAACAGATTTTTTAACTTGTCTTTTTCTCCACTTGTTTTTTGAATATTTACTCCAATTTATACCTCATTTTCTTTGCCTTAATTACTCTGTTAAAAACAATAACCAATCATATTAAAGAAAAATTCATGAACAATAAAATAATAATCAATTTTTGATTATTCTAATTCCAAATAATAAAAGTGACTACAGTATACAGGATATATTAAAAAAAAAAAATTATAAAATTTTGAATACAAAATTGATATATAAGAAGTTTATTGCGTACAATATTTATTATTACATCGTAAAACTGATTTATTATTGACAGCTTTTAACGGTGTACATTAGAATCCATTATGTATAATTTTTTTACCAAAATTTGAACATGAGCCAAAATTCTAATAGTGTTTTCGTAATTATATTAGCATAGAAAATTTCCACGTTATATTTTACAAGGTTGAAAATTAATTATGAATTTTGTAAAATTTAGCAGGCAGCTTGAAATCAGTTATATAGAGAATATAATGTTACTTTTTTACCTCTCGCTAAGAGAGGTATTGCATTCATGCTAAAAATCGCATATCCAGATTTTATTGAATAAGCACGTTTTAAGGTCCCTACAATCCGATTTTAACATTTTTACGATGATGTCTGTGTGTGTGTGTGTGTGTGTGTGTGTGTGTGTGTGTGTGTGTGTGTGTGTGTGTGGATGTGTGTGTGTGGGATGTTGGAAGGACGGTTACTCAAAAACTATAAGACTTAAAATTTGTTTAACAACGAATTTCCCAATCGGACATTCATGGGAAGATCTGAAAAGGTTTTGGTAATAATTGGACAACCGGAAGTAGAAGATTCTTGAAAAAAAATCTTCTAAATATTATTTTTTGAAAATTTTTCGTGGTAATATTAAAGAAAATTAAAGTCTCTATCTGATACATTTAAATATTTTATTATATATTCCATAGATTTAGAGATAAAAGAAGTATAATATATAAAATAATCTGTTGTAATAAATTTGACAGCCGAAAGAATGCCATGAAAAATAGTTGATAATTTAAATTATTTGTAACTGACAGATAAATTTCAGTGTCAGAAATAATGAGTAATGAAAGAAAAATGTACTTGGAGAATCCCTTAGTTCTTGATCTGTGACTATTATGGAGATGACAAGTTTAGGTTGAAGGACTTAAATTTGTTTCAAACTTTATGGGACAATGTACACCAGTACTATAGACTAGAGTAACTTTGAATTGCGAAAAAGCTATCAAATTCTTCTCAAGTAAGTTGTAAATATTGACAAAATTACACATCGATATAAGAATAATCGGAGTGCAATCTATCCGTCACTTTATTAAAGGGAATTAGTGTTATTTAGATATAACATGTATGAAAAAATAAAATGTAAAAGAAGATATGTAAGAATAGATGCACAATCCATATATGCATTTTAGACCGCCCAAAATTAATGTTTTTACTAGAAGAATATGAAGAGAAAGTAAACAACGTTGTTCGAATTGAAAATTGCAGTTACCAGCCTAATATTTATATATGGTAAACTCTACTTTGTAATTTATTGTAACATAATTTATGGTAAAGTATCTTCATGTTGAGACATGCTATTATTGAATAATAAAGAAGTTTATACGTCATAGATTTATATGAATATATTATTTGTATTTATAAAAATATTCTTTGCTTTATGCATACAGCCAGGTAAAATATACGGCGAGAGGTTATGTGCTGGCCACATCAGATTTTTATTTTTTTGTTGTTACTTACCTATTATTTTTAAAGGAAACTTGAATGTTCCAAACTTGATAGAATTAAAAAACTACACGATATGAGACTAAAATCAATCAATTTCTTTTGGCACTCATTTAACCGATATTTAAAATGAACTTTTAAAAATTGTTATTTGATACGTTAATAATTAATTAGGAGCTTTTAAAAAATATTTTTGATATTTGAAAATATATGAATGATATTTTAAAATAATTATAACCGATCTTTAAAAAAACATGTTTGATCTTTATGAAAAAAGGGAATTGATGTTTATAATATTAAATTTGACATTTGTAATTGTGATCTTTAAAGAATATAATTTGTAATTGTATTCAAAATTTGTTTCATAAAAAAAATGTAACAATAATAAAGAAGAAATGCCTTCTAAATATTATTTTTTGAAAATTTTTGTTCTCGCAAATATTGCAGAAGGTTAAATTGTCTATCTGATACATTTAAATATTTTATTATATAAATAATCTGTTGTAATAAATTTCACAGCCCAAATAATGCCATGGAAACCATTTAAAAAATTAAAATGTTTGTAATTGAAAGATAAATGTCAGTGTCAGAAATCCGGAGACATTACTGAAGACTTTTTCTGGGAAGTACATACATATATTATTTCTTATTATATTAATAGTTAAATATTTAAAATTATAGTTATATTATAAATACCCTTCAGAAATACTGTCAATTCCGACATTGAATTGAAAACATCTCGAAAAATTAGAAGGGTAGAACAAAATTTTTTCATAGAATGAATTTAAAATTTAAAAAATCTAAATATAAAGAATAAGTATTAGTTGCATTATTGGTGTAGAGTCTAGGTATACAAGAAATGTTAAATACAATATTTATGTAACCAAAAACGGAAGTGGCGAGAGGTATTGCGCTGGCCACAACAGTTTTTATAATTTAGTTTTTGCTTTGAATCTATGAAATCATAAAAATACTAATTCAATAGAGAAAAGTAAGGGATTATTGTTTTGAAAACTCTAAATTAAATAGTGGTAATAGCGGAAAAGAATGAAGAAACATGAATCTTCTTGATCATGTTGACTAATGTAAGTGCTACTATAGACTCTAATAAGTATAATAGTCTAAACAATGAACAAACCAGGAAAAGGTGAGCACAGAGCATCAGCAACCGATTCTAAACAGCATGGAGCTTCTGTAATCGAAATATTTTTTCTACAGTCTACATATGAAGTAGCCATTTGCGCTCTCTTTTGTCAACGCAAAATGTCACTTTGCCGCTTTAGCGCGACAAAGTAGAAAAAACGCTCCCTGTCCAAATTTCTAACTATACAATGTTAAGAAATATCACTTGTCTACATTCTTAATGGAAATTTTTACTCAGGAACTAATGGCACTGTAGTGACACATTTACCACCTTTACAAATCATTCTGACATATAACTGCTCTGTCGGTATATTACATATATAAAAAAAAATCCGCACTACTGTGAAAATGAAATGGGGCATTCATTTACAAACACGAAAGTATAAAATGTTTAGATTAGATTGAAGCAATAGGTGAAGAAGAATGGGAAATAACGATAAATTAAAAATAAATTTAAAAGACGTTTTTTCTTTATATTAATCCTTATTAATTGAGTAGTAGTGTAAGTACAAAGTGTACATTTTATTATTTTTTGTTAGGGTGGAGAACCCCACTGTAGCAACTGTAGAAAAAATCTTTTGTGTGTTTCGAGCGCAAATGGACATTGTCGATTTCTTGCGTCGCGCGACAACTACCTCTCATTCGACAATGTCCTATTTTGCGCACTTAATACACAAATAGCTATTTCGTACTTAAATATCTTTCTTTTTTTGTTATTTAGAGCAACAATAAAAACAAAATTTCTTCCTTATTTGCGATCCATTTGTCCCTGTTGGCGTTTCGAGCCATTTCTTTAATTTAGCATTCTAATCCCACGCATTACATTAGTATTCATTGGCTATAACATAAGCCTGGTGCCGGTGTACACTACGCTACTATCGTATGCTCTGTATCCGTATCAGAGGAAGCATTTGAGCTTTCGTTTAATTTATAATTGGTCATCGGTGGGCGCTACGCACTACAGAATGTAAATGTGCCATTTGTGTAAATGCTCACGGGGGACTGGAGTTGACGCAATTTTGAACTTAACTTGACGTGTGGGGTATTAAATATATACAATAGGTGCGTTCGGTTATTTTGTGCTGAGCTACGCGCTACTCTGTGCCTGGGTTACGTCACGTGATCATTGTGTACTCTGTGCATATTGGAATTAAAACAACGAATTGTGCAGACTGTGCGTTTGATACTTTCCTGTCAGATAGATTTAGAAATTGAAAATCGGTGTAAGTTCAGATTATTATTATTATTAATATTGATTTTACATTACCCGTATGAATATGATAGACGGCTGAATATGAATTTCCGTGTACTTACAAATATTTTTCGATGAATCAAACGAAGAAAGGGGAGTATAATTCAATTATTTTAGAAAAATTATATAATTAGGCTGAACAATAGCAAATACATGTGTGACAAGCAGTTTAAAACTCATTTTCGAATGTATGCCAATACTTTTGAAAATTTATTATACAAAATTAATCTTGTTCGCGAACTACATAAATATAAGAAAAAAAAACTTTGAAGAATGGTTTGGAAAAATAGGCAATAATTTTAATTTGATGTTTAGAAAACCTAGAAAGCTTGCGGTAAATATTAATGAATGCAATAACTTATATACAGGATGTAACAGAAATAAGTACATTAAATTTAACCAGTGATGGAACTCGTCAAGTTGAACAATAATTCTTAATAACTTTGTCCTGTAAACCTTCTAGATATTGATTTAAAATTCTTCAAAGTTTTGTCACAAGTTTCATCACCCGCCTATGGTCGAAAAAATAACACCTTAAAAATGCTAAAAAAATGAGATTTCGAAAAAAGTTATTAAGAAATATTGTTTGTCTCGACGAGTTCTATCACTGGTTAAATTTAATGTACTTATTTTTATTACACCTTGTATTTACAAAATTAATTAAAACTTGCATATTTTTCAGATATAAATCAATATTTTTTTTATATATTTGGCATTGTCATTATACTTTCAGCTTTCGTACGAACCTTCTCGCTTCATACTTTGCGCGCTAACTCGAACGTGCAGAGCCGGCCACACGTCCAGAGCTCGGGCGAACTGTGCATGCACAATTTACACAGCACAGTATTTACCGAACGCGTTCTGTGCAACGCAGAGTGCACAGAAGTAAATAACCGAACGCTTACTGTTCAAATTATTAAAAATGTGTGCACAGAACCGAATAACCGAACGCACCTAATGTGGTATGGCACCACAAAAGATTTTTTTTCCTTGTGTGATCCATTCTTGTCCTACATACAATATTAAAAACATAACTGAACCACAATTGGGGCTACTTAGTTGACTGACCGGTTGTATTTAAAAAAAAAAACCGTAACGCTTAAATACTGTCGTCAACAGTATACATATGTCGTCATTATCGAAATCTGCAAATAAATAAAAAACAGTTCGTCATAATAACAAGATTATTTCAAAAAATTAGTTTATACAAAATTGCTGTGTATTATCTCGAGCCAAATACTCTTTCTCTAATTGAAACATAACCGATTTTGAAATGTTCCAACCGATGTTTTTAAATTAAACAAATTACAGAAGTTAACAGCTGGCGGCGATATCGAGTTTAGAATTTGACGTAATTAAGTTTGTATCGTGCAAAGTGAGACAAAAATAGAAGCTAATTTTCATGAAAATCATTAAAGGTTTTTGTACTCCTACACATATTTTTGTAATATGGAAGAAATAATGGTTAAGTGAAAATAATAATAATTTAATTACTGAAGTATAACAAGTGCTTGATATTTATATATTTGAAAACACGCAATATTTATAACTCAAATTTGAGATATAAATAAACATCATTTTCTAATTAAGTAAATTTACTTTCTATATTTAGAATTTTGAACTATAATATACATAATATAGAATAACAATTTTGATGACGAAATAAAATATAAAACCTGTACATAATAACTAAGTACGACAATTAGGAGCGCATTTGGATTTTTTTTTACCGGCTAGCTTTCCTCCATCTTACTACGGTAGATTCTCGAAATAGTAAACAAACTATATAGTTTGAACACTGAAAACCGTGACATAAGCGTTTAACATAAGAAAACAGTTTGTTTCAAATATCATCTGTCCCGTAAGACTATAATGGAAGTTTTGATAGGGTTAGAAGGATTATTTAATTACACCTAATTTAATGGCATATTATTGAAATAATTACAAACGTATAATGCTATTTGACAGTTATAATTTATTAAAACTATTATATTATTATAATTATTTTATAAGAACTCGAAAAAGTAAACAAACTCGATATTGTGACGTAGCCCTGCCTTAATTAGTTCACTGTTTCGCGACTCCACGTATATTCATAGTAATGATACATTCACAATTCAGTAGACCCAGTTCTTTAAATTTAGGTGAGACATCAAAGAAAATTTTATTTGTATTAAAGATCCTCAACCTTTGATTAAAAGAAAAGTTTTTTGATTACAACATAGAAATGCTTCATTATTACAATAATGAAAATGACAAATTATATGAAAAATAGATTTCCGATTGTCATTTGTTCCAATATGTACCTAGAAAGTATTAATAGATTCAGTGTGAAAATTAGGATTACCTAATATTTGGACAAATACGGTGTTCTTTTCGAATGTAAAAAAAAATGCGAATTAATTTGAAAACTTTATAATAGACAAATTTGTCTATATGTGTAACATAAAAGTTATGCTCATAATTTCACTTTGATCTTGACGTTCAATAATTATAAAAATGACGGAAAAATATTCTCATAAATTTTAATTACAAACAAAAATAATATTTCACGGTTGGTGTAATTAAGTAGACACCTACACATGTTACTGAAGCCGTGGAGAGCTTTTATAAAATGTAATATTTTAAAGCAGAATTAGGTCAAACTTTACAAAGTCAAACATTAAATCGTATGTGTTGTTACATTTTCACGTAATTTAAATTGTTATTACGGGTCATGTAGCCATATAAAATTTTATAAAAATTATAATTACGTCTGTGTTTGCGTCCGTAAAATAACATGAATTTGTTTAATACAATTTTAGATAAGAGTTATATGATTTCATAAATGCAAATAATACAGTAAAAATTACATACTTATTTAATTATTCTTATATTAAAATATGTGATTTTGCATATAAATAAAATTAATATTTATTATTACAAAAATAATATACAGGGTGCCGGTCGGTACAGCCGACTATAGGCCTTTAACATGTAAAATCAGACTTTCCTAATTTCTTGCTTCCATCAATTATTTTGGGTAAAAAGCTTCAAATGTTTTTCTGAATTATTTCCCAAAAGAGCGAAAATATGCATAAGAAATGATAGCTTTTAATTTGAATATTTACTTTGGTTATTTTATTATTACTGTAAAATACGTTAATAATAATAATAATAATAATAATAATGTTTATAAAAAAAATGTTTCCATGGCTTACTTGGCTATATTACAAAAAAAAAAACATTTTTAAACGTAAATAACTCGTTTATTTGAAAAAATTGTACCTACATAAACAAAATTACCTTATTGAAAAGAGAAAAACACTCTTCCCAATAAAAGAATCAAAGCATATAGTTCCATTTAAAAATATTTTATATATTTGGGAACCGCTGATTCATTTTTTTGCTGGTGTCACCAGTTTTCTTATTCAAAATGGCACAATTTTGCTCAACCTCATACCTATTCAAATAAAAAAAATACCATTAGTGAGCAAGCATATAGAAACACCCTATATACTACCTTAATCCTCACCTGTTTACAACGCATATCCTACCCTTCCATTTTCGTTCCCATACGAGTACAAGGTGCATGTTCTCGTACATCGATCAGTTACTTATCTCTAATTACAACCCGCAATCGGGCTCCTGCTCCCACTTTGACGGTCGGGGGCCGTTGGGGCGTTGTGTAGTCGACGCTGACGTTGTATCCTGCAATCGGAAGGGTTAGTCACGAGAAAACACGGGCCCTGCTCGTAGAAAGGCTGCAGTAATCTGCCAACGGAAATGGAACCTGCGCCGAGTACAAGTGGATTTCACCTTTCAGGCAGATGAATGTAAGAGCGGATTTTAAAGGTTTTAGTTTACTGGAAATGCTGAAGGGTAGGTAATGATAATGAAAATTTGGATGCCAATTATGTTGATACACGATTTAAAATAATGCTAACTAACTAGCATTATTCCTCTCGCCATTTCCATTTTATGTTACATGAATATCGAATTTAACATTTCTTTTTACATAATAATAATTCTTTGTTTTATTTAAAGTTTACATTAATTATTAAAATCGATATTATGGGGGTGAGTTAATTTTAGCATATATTTTTTATAACGTTCTATACGTAGAATGATGGAGATGATGAAAGGACACTCAAACATCTAAACCCCTGGTGGGATCGAACCCACGACTCCAGGGTCTGTGCGGTTTAAGGTCGCTTCGAGTTCTGTCCGCTGCCTCAACACGAACGGCCACGGAGGTGGCTCATTTCTTGTACATACAAATAATTACATAGTATTTGAGAATCCGTCCTGCCAACATACACACACACATATACACACACGCACACACCCACACACACGGACATAATCGTAAAAATGTTATATAGTCCTATAGTCTAGGAACCTTAAAACGTTCTTATTCACTAAAATCTTGATATGCTATTTTTAGTATGAATCCAATACCTCTCTTAACGAGAGATAAAAAGTAATTTCAGGCGAATGCTGGGCATGGACGGGAAAGCATAAAAAGACAGTGACTGCCGTGAAAACGAGGTATTTACGTGGTGTATGTGGATATGTAAGACGGGATCGCGTGTGGAATAATTTGGTGTATGAAGAATGTATGGTTAGAAACAATGTGATTAAGAGAGTTGGTGTGAGTTAGTTGAGATGGTTTGGGCATGTGGAGAGAATGGCGAATGAACGGCTTGTTAAGCGTATATATCTCGGTTTTCGATTGCGTGGCCGACCAGTGTGTAAGTGGATGAATGTGGTTGGTAGGGTGCTTAAAGAGAGAAAGTTTCCAAGTATGAAGAGAAGAAGAGCATGTATGAATGCGATTATGAGTATGACCGAGGCGAAAGAAGTGCGCTTAGATAGGAATGTGTGGCGAAGGATGATTGTTTCCTAACTATTATTGTGATCCGGATGCGGTATTTCGTTACCGAAAATCGGTCACTTTAATATGTTTAAGAGTAAGGATTTGTTGTATGATGTTGATGTTGTTCTTATTGTTTTCGGGTTTATGCGAACCCACTAAGTGGGACACGCGTGATTTTATGTATGTATGTATCCGATCAAGGTCATCTGTATCATGAACGAATTAACAAGTTAACATACATTTATCTCTGTCATTTGCAGACTATACAAGCGTGTGCAATAACGATGGATATAACACGCTTGTCTTTCAAAAATTCATATTGTTACGACTAAGTTCCATTTTAAAACGATGCTCAATGTTCAGAATACCTTCGCTGTAACGGAAGTTTATTTATTGTTTCATAGCCATACAAATAACGTTATTTTCTTTCTATCTCACTGACACTGTGTTAGTATCTTATTTTTCACATATTTGGGTTTCATTTGATAATAAGCTTACCAGTTAACTTAGTTTTGAATTTTGAATGCTTTTACTGTAACATACCGTGAGTATTTTTTAACATGAAACATGGGATTTGTCATATCCATGGTTACGATTTGATTGACAGCAATGTATTTGCCTGTCTCATTTAAAATGAAACATAGGGGACAATTTTGACATTTGTCTACTCTGTCAGTGTCAAAAACCCAATTTGAAATACAATGGTTTATACTGTGGAAGAGAAGGTGCAGATTATTATGTGGTATTATTCGAATTTTAATCCAAGTTTAAGTGTCGGACTTGTTCCGCGCTTCATTTCCTGACAGGCCTACACCAAGTGCAGCAACAATTTTAAGAATAGTGAATACCTTTAGAGGAAATGGTTGCGTCCAGCCTGCACATAACGGTAGGAATACATCCTGTAATATATTAACTGCGCAGAAAAAACATGAAATTCTGACTTATATACAAATACAAAATAAGAAGAGATTAACATTAAGAGAGATTGGGTAAGCTACTGCTGTGAGAAAAGCTACTGTACACAGACTATTTAAAAAGGAGCATTACAGATCATACCATTTCCAAAATCACCAGGAGTTAGTTATTGACGACACGAGACGAAGAATAATTTTTTGTGAAAGAATGTTTGAAAACGTTAATAACAATTCAGATAATTTTTACGAACGAAGCAACTTTTTATTTACATGGCGAGGTAAATTCACAAAATTGTCGGTATTGGTCCAGGGAAAATCTATATTTGTATCGTAGTACGAGGACTCAACGACCCGAGAAAGTTAACGTTTGGGCTGGCATAATAGGAACCCACATTATTGGGCCATTTTTTATTAACGGGAATATTACTGCTTAATATTTAAATATAATACTTTTGTCAAATTCATCCCCTATGTTTCATTTTAAATGAGACAGGCAAATACATTGCTGTCAATCAAATGTCAAGTCGTAACCATGGATATGACAAATCTCATGTTTCATGTTAAAAAATACTCACGGTATATTTTTTTTACGTATCCGCATAAAAATTAAGTAAGGCACTGCTGAATTTGCCAGAATGGGCGGAGCTAAAATCTTAATTCATAAAATTCGTAAATGACTTTGATCGGACATCTTTAAAAAAAATAGCTGTATTGTCTGTAATAAAAAACGTTAAAAGCCATATACGTTAGTTTTGCTTAAATTGCATATCAAATTTTAGGAACGATTCTTTTACAAATGCGTCATAAGAATAAATTTTGGTATTGTTTTGTTACACTGATTGGTGGATAAACATGTATATTGATTTGAGTGTTTGAAAGATGATTTGAATACAGGTAACCATGACAACAAGCAATAAGCTTGATCAAATAAATCACGTAAAGTGATTATGCTCGGTCGTACGTAACCAGTAACATAATATTAATTAATATCTAATGTGTGTGACCTATATTTGATAATAATTTAATCAGTTTAGCATTTCTAAATAGCACAATTTCTGATTCCCAATCAAATGTTCCCACATGAAATTATATCACCATTTTGTTTATAGATTCATTTAAGTTAGTATTTCCCTGGTATTTGCGAATTAAATGTCAAAAACTTTTTTACTCTCCGTCACCTTTAGATAAGGTAGGTATTGTCTCTGGTCAAAAAAATCAATGAGTTTTTATTGAATAAGCACGTTTTAGAGTCCCTAGAATAAGATTTTACCATTTTTAAGATGTTGTTTTATGTATGTGTGTGTGTGTGTGTGTGTGTGATGATTTTGTCATAGACGATAACTCCAATACTACAATTCTAAAAATTATAATTCTTTCGCATTCCTTTTCTTTACATACATACGACGAGCTGATTAAATTTTGGTTATAATTGGTCAACCAGAAGTACCCTCATTTGAATTTTTAACAGTTTTTTTCGGAAAAACTCGGTTAAATATCATTTTTTGATATTTAATGTTATTATACATATTAAAGAATATTCTTTGATCCATTCGAATTGATTGCATTTTATATTTCATATTTAATGGATATAGAGTTAAAGAATTATAAATAAATTAAATTTCATATATAAACTATAGGATAAGGAATGAAAAGAAGAGCGAAATGGCTCGAGTGATAAAAATTTCTAGAAAGATACAAGATAGATGATTACAATGGTTTAAACATGTCATGAGGAGAGATGAATAATATATTGGAAGAAGAATAAACAGCTTAGTAGTAGAAGGTAGAAGAAACAGAGGAAGACCAAAGAGAAGACGGAAGGACTGTATTGCGGAAGAATTGTCAGAAAAAATAACTGAATGAGGACGACAAGCAAATTAGGACCCCTAACGAATGGGAAAAGCTAAAGAAGAAGGTGTTAGTATCAAGTGCAATTTGCATACAGTAAAATTTTTGAAAGATGTCCGATCAAGGTCATCTGTATCATGAACAAATTGGCATAAATTTATCTCCCTCCTTTACAAAAGCTATATAAGCGTGTGCGATAAGGATGGGTATAACACGCTTGTCTTTTAAAAATTCATATTGTTTCGATTAAGTTAGGACATACCATTTTAAAACGATGCTCGTTGTTGATAATACTTTCGCTGTAACATAAGTTTATTTTATTAATTCAGATATATTCCCTTGATTCATAGCCGTACGAATGTTATTTTCTGTCAGTGTCACTGACATTGATATTGTCAGTTATCTAATCAATATCTTATTTTTCACATATTTGGTTTTACATTTGCTAATAAACTTACCAGTTGACTTTTTTTTTCAATTTTGAATGCTTTTACTGTAACATATATTTTTATAATAATAAAATATCAGTAGTATCTTATGTACCCTCATAAAAACTAAGCAAACGATACTACTGAATTTGTCAAAATGGGCGGAACAAAAATCTTATTTCATACAATTCGTAGATGACCTTGATGGGACATCTTTAAATAATTTTACTGTAGCTTGTTTATGAAATAATTTTACTACGAATATAGAATATTTTACAAGAAAATTTATGTATGGAGTTTGTACATAATACACAGAATTGACAGAAGGTAATGTGCTGGTCACATCAGATTTTTTTATTTTAAGAAGATAAAAGTCGTGTAAAAAACAAAATACACTCATGTAAAAAACAAAATACACTCCTTTTAAAAAGATATAATGAAGCGAAAAACATCCAGCAAATTGAATTTGACCATTTCGAATTCCGAATGAATTCTTAACGTCTGTAATAAAGATTTATCTATGACCAATTGAAGAGTGCGGTCGGTTCGGAGATTAAATGGACCGTTGCTTACCATTCGAGTTTACTCCATGAAGTTCATGCCGCGAATAAGTATGATACATAAAAGATGTAAATCCTACCTTGCTCGTATATGTATATGATCAGGTTATAAAGCCCACGTTTCTAAACAGAAAATAATTACGGAGTTATAAGTAAATATTGGTTAGAAATGGACTTGTTTTGCTAGATTAATTCCGATTCTAATTTTAATTAAAATAATTCGTGCAACGAACGAGACTCAACGTTTCAGTAGATTAAAATTTAAATAATTTTAGAACATTGTAAATAAAAAGAAATAATTACCCAGTTTTACAAGATGAATCAGGGAAATATGCCAAACTTCGGGAGTAGATTAATAAAAGATCTGATGTGGCCAACACAATACCTCCATTATTTAAATTTTATTAATTTAAATACATACCTACATATTTTATAAAACCAAATCCATATTTTCGGCTTAAAACACGACCATTTTTAATTTTATATGACTAGTTTTTTGACATGGACATGTATCTGTCAGTTGCATAGATTTGAATATTTCAACTGTGTAACCAAGGTGTCGGTTTTACAAATCATAGGCTATGGGACTTAAAATAGTTAAATTTATAAATTATATATAATATATATATATATATATATATATATATATATATATATATATATATATATATATATATGTTACTGTAAATGCCCGAAAATCGGTAAATCCTAGGATTGATATGCAAAACCTAGGATTAACCAATTTTATGTGGTAAATTAAATGGCATGGCATATTTCTCTATACATATAACAATAACCTAACGAACAAAACTGTGCTCCAGTTTTCAAGGGTGACTTTTGTGCGTTAGGTTAGGTTATTGTTGTAGTATTTACAGAAATATACTAGCCAGATTGTAAAACATTGCTGTCTTTGAAGGTTTGACAATTTGGCCGCGTTTCACCAACTTTTAATGAAAAGTCGGGTTTTATAACATGGCTACGACAATTAAAAATGCAATACCAATTTGCAATTACACTACTACGTTTTAACACCCGAAATTATATACATTATCTAATTGTTTGTAGATTTACCATATAAAATTGGTAAATCCTGGGTTTTGTACATAAATCTTAGGATTTACCGATTTTCGGGCATTTACAGTAACATATATATATATATATATATATATATATATATATATATATATATATATATATATATATATATAAAATTATAGAAAGAGTATCAAGACATACTTGTAGAAAATTTAATAATCTTTATTTTTTTTATATATAATAAACAAATATAATAGCTTCTTTCCATATTAGATTAGAGTAAGAATACATGGTTTTAAAATTTTCTGAATAATAGTATTTGAGTTACAGTGTAAAGTGTAAAGAGGATCCACACACATATACATACACATACATACCCACACACAGACACATACATAGTAGGGGCCATAAAACGTGCTCATTATCAAAATCTCGATTTGTGATTTTTAGCACGATTTCTATACCTCTCTTATGAGAGGTAAAATAACCAAAAGTTCAACTCGATTTTTATTTGTTCTCGAGTACAGTGTTTTAAATGGTTTCCCAAAACTGTCAATAAAATTGAATTTTCATATATTATACAACAAGACGATTGGAAATTCTCGATTATACAAAAGGTGTTGCCTGGAAACACCACGAGACCGAAGGTCGAGTGGTATTTCCAATAGGCAGCTCCTTGAGTATGTTGAGAATTTTCTATTGTCGAGTTGTATACAGGTAGACTATATCATGAATAAAAAATAAATAAAAAAGTTGTATATTCGAATATACCAAGGTTCGTATATTCGTTCACCATGGTTACTCAATAATAACCGCTGTAATACATGGTAACTAAGGAAAATCACACATTCTTATTGGTTTATAACTTAATGAATGATATAGTCATGGTTATCTTGAAAGTACATATTTGCAGGATTATACTCACCGTTAAACAAATATGGACTGATGTGCAACTTTTTCCCTTCTCCGCACCATGTCCCTTGCCATGCGGTGTTGCCGTTTCTTCATAAATTAGCATTTTCAACATTACCATACTTAATTGACAACAGTATAGAAATCTCCAATCCATACTCATTCGAAATTTTTTTGCTGATTCTTTCACTATTTACAAACAAGCTAATCAAATTCATATAAATATATGTATTATAATTAAGTTTCTATTCCTAGTTTGTAATCTTTTTTGTATACTTTATATTGTACTTATTTTCATATTTTGTTGAAATTTGTTCCTGTCCATTTTTTGGGTTCGCCTATTTGGACAGTGTATTGTTTAAATAAATAAATCTGATTGTTTTGATTATATTTTAATACAATTGGCAAATGACTTTATAAAATTTTGAATATATGAATAATTTTTAGATAATTTAAGCGATTTCGATATTTTTTTAATGTTTAACCGTCAAAAAAGTGTATTCACCTGAGTCGCAGGTTCCTACGGCTCGTAGGACTGCACATCAAAATTTAAATTTCTATCCAATATGGACGTTAGAATTTTAGAATTTTATGATTTTCATCTAGTGAGTTCTAAAGTAACGTCTATAGATAAAGACAACAAGCTCGAAAACAGAGATAGTTGAGTATTAACATGATGTCTTAGATAGAATTTAAAACAGTATTTAAATGGTTCTGGATAATTTTGTGTTTCGGTATTACCTATTATTTTTTTAGAATTTATCGTCAACAAAATTGATCACTCATACAAACGTCAAACGCCATTGTAAAACAAAACAGAGCAAATATCCTATTAAATTTTATTACGATATTTTTTAACTATTGACGCCTAAGGGCTTAATGCTTTGAATCAATAATCATTATTCTCCTTAAACAAAAGGACAAATTTTGAATAATAACTTCGGTATTTCCACTATGCTTTCATATTTTCTCGATGGTATCTATATTGGAATTCCTAATTTTGATAAAGCTATCAAGAGGCAAGAGTATGGAAATCCATTAATTCAATATGTGACATCATGCAGGCGGACATCAAATTCTGTAATGATAGATAAATACCAGCATAATCTACTAATCAACTAATCCATTTCAGAGCAATTAAACACTTCTGATAATTATCATATCGATTTAAACGAACACATGATAATCTACATACGGAATGCAGATTGCAGATACTGTGACGTTTTGAATAATACATACTCCTACTCCTACACAAAAGCTACAGAAATAAGATTAAATGAATAATTCACCCAGATACATATAGATTCATTCAAGAATCCAATTGTTCCGATAACAACTTACATAAATTTTACCGCATATCAAGAAAACCACGTGGAAATGATATTTTTATCGATTTCCTCAATATGCAAAATGAAGGTATTTTCATCAAAACAAAATTTCTGGAAAACAAGTTTTATTTTGGCTTCTGTGATCTTGTTCGCTTGTGGACACGTGTATCTAAATACAATTCTAGGCAAAGGAAAAACATATTTTATATGTAAAATCAATTTATCAATATTTCCATTTGAACAACTTTAGGTAAACATCAACCAACTAAGTATTATTATTTCTATTCTACAATTCATATTCCTTTGATATGCTTCAATGCTTTCCAAATTTGCCACAAGAAAGACGTAGGCGCCTTCAGTGGACAGTAAGGGTATGTTTATGTTGGAGTTGTGATAAACGATAAGAGCGGCGATACTAGCGAAGCAATGCGAATGAATGTATAGATTTAAATGTAAGTGTTTATAATGAAGCAATGAGAAGAGTTACGCTTAGGAGCTGGGCAGCGATAAGAGTATCGAGAAAGAAATGGGTGTTTTTGATCCAAGTTAATAAATAAAGGAATCCATACATATCAGTTCCATTATATTTCAAGCAGAGATCTACACAATGAATCTCTCTTCTCGGATAAACATAAATAAAGGTCTCAAATAAGCAACAATCAACATAATCACCCCAATTTTGTAACAAAGCTACTAACTCTACTATAATAAATAACCAATAATAATTGTAAACACTGAATAAAACATAAGAACGATAGGCTTTAAATTTGTTTCTATTGGTTACATTTTTGTTAAGACAGCAAATTTCTTACAGAATTGAGGTGAATGTAAGACAATCAGGCTGCCCTCATTTGTGATTCAAAATTAGTATGGAATTACAAAGACATCCTTCAACAGCTGGCCTAACACAATCATGTCTCATTTGGGTATCGAGACTTAAGGGAGTTTTAGGCAATAAAAAAGCAGATGAGTTATCTGTTACCTTGCCGTTAACGAAAATTTATCTTACTGGTAACTTTTAACCATAAGTGGAACAACGCAAACTGAAGTTATCAATATAATAAATTTTAACCGAATGTTTAACTATAGATGGAACAACCGGCCGTAAGTGTAAGACCGTTTGAGTTGAGGACTTCATATCTTGCATCTCTCTTTCCATGACGTTCTATCTTGGGCTGCGGTTTTAATGTTGTCCCATGGTATTTGTCTTTCGTTTGCTGCTTCTTTCACTTCCTCCCTCCATGTTCTTCTTGGCCGACCTTGTCTGTTTTTCCCTTGTGTTTTTGTTTCATACACTCTCTTCGTTAATCTTTCGTCTGGCATTCTGTATATGTGTCCCAACCATCCTAGTTGTCATGCCTGTATTATTTTTCCAACTGGATTCATGTTAAGGTTTTTCCTGAACACTTCGTTTCTTATTTTGTCTTTTCTTGTTTTCCCTTCTACTTTTCTAACGAACCTCATTTCCATAGCATTTATTCTGGGAGTCACGACCTTTCTTATTACTTCTGCTTTAATATTTTTCGGTACTTCTCTTTTTCCTAGGACGGAATTTTTAATGGTGTTAAAGATTCTTCCTACTGTCCCTACTTTTAATATTCATTAAAAATCATATCGATTAAAAAAAAACTGTTGTGGCCAGCACAATACCTTCCGTCAATCCTGTATATAATGTATAAATTTCATACATAATTTTTCTTGCAAAAGATTCTAAATTTCCAGTAAAATTATTTCATAAACAAACTATTCAAATTGCACTTGACACTGACATCTTCTTCTTTAGCTTTTCCCATTCGTTGGGGGTCGCTATTTTTGCGTGTCGTTCTCATTCAGTTCCTTTTCTCTCAAGTCTTCTACAATACAGTCCATTCATCTTATTTTGGTCTTCCTCTGTTTCTTCAACCTCCTATTAGTAAACTATTGAATCTTGTTCCAATATAAATCTTCATTTTTCCTCATGATATGTTCAAACCAATGTAATCGTCTCTCTTGTAACTTTATAGAAACTTGTAACACGAGTTATTTTCTTACCGTATCTTTTCGCGTGTTCCCCAACATCTACTTCAACATCCTCATCTCTGCCACATTAATTTATTTTTATTGATACTGACATCTGTCAGTTTGAATTATATGAATATAGTAGTAGTTTCCATGTTTAGCATAGCTGGCTGAATTATAAAATTTAATTTCTTTAAAATTCTTTTACTATCTATGTATCTATTGAATATGAAGTATCAAATGTAATCAAATCGTATAGAGAATAATATATTCTTTAAGTTATAATAACGTTAAATGTCAATAAATCAAATTTAACTGTTAAATCTTCAAATGAAGCTACTTCCGGTTCACCAATTATAACCAAAATTGGATGTAAACTTGAGGAATACGAAAAAAATATAATTTATGGAATCGTGGTTTTGAAGTTATGGGAACCGAAACTTTTGTCACACACACAGACACACACACACACACACACACACACACACACACACACACACACATACACACAGACATCATCGTAAAAATGATAAAATCGTATTATAGGGACCCTAAAACATGCTTATTCATTAAAAACTCATCATTGAATTTTTTGACCAAAGACAATACCTTCCTTACCTAAAGGTGACGGAAGGTAAAAAATTGTTTTATTTAAAAATTAAATCATCCGCTATCATGCGGACGCCTTTACTTACATACCGACAAAATAATGTGTAACATCGTCCCACTATAGTACTATAATAATATAATAAGCTTAGTATATCAGTTATTATTTTCAGTTTGAAAGAAAATTATTCAATATTTGAACGATGAAGATATAATCCTGATCCTTGTCAAACTTTGTCGTTATTGATGTATATTTTAGGTTTAAAATATCTCCTATCTCTCGTTTTAGTATTCAGTTGGTGGTGTGTTGATATTTTATCAGAAGGACAAGCGTGCAGTAACGAAAATCCACATGATTTCAGTTCATGCATAAATTTCCAGTCCGCTCCATCTATACCGGATTTAAGCTGGATTCAGAGATTGCGTAGTAAACATAGCATAGAATAGCACAGAAAAACGTAGAAAATGAACATACGGAAAAGCGTGTACTGATTCAGAGTTACAGACATAGCACAGCACAACACAGCAAAACATGGGGAATTGGTCATATTTTATTTCGAAGCTATGTTTTGCCATGTTCGGCCATATGCGCTATGTTTCGTGAGTATTCGTAGTTACACCACGCCTAGTACTACAGCGCGTTAATGTTAACAACTTGCTGACCGTTATTTTGAAGTTTGGTTAAGACAACTTTTAAGTTATTTTGTATTACAGTTGTGTTTATTATAATTATTTAAGAAGTGACAGCTAAATAAAACTTGTGAAATCAGGAACAAATACTGACATGAAGTTATCTACATACAAAAGGTCTATGTTTTCTGCACAATCTCTGAATTGGTTTTAAGTTTCTATGTTTTCCTGTGTTGTGTATTCCTATGCTGTGTTTACTAAGCAATCTCTGAATCCAGCTTTAAAGTATTTTATCTGTCGCAAGAGAATGAATTTCACTATTCCAAAGTTTGCAGCAATAGTTTCATTTCATTGCACGAAGATAACCCCCAGCAATTTCATTCTTAATTTAACACTAACAACGTCAATTTGGAGAACATGCGATAGAGAAATTTCAATGAAAAAAGAATATGAAGCTAAATTGCTTAATCCTTCTACCGCTGGAAATTGATTTCACATGTAATTGAAGTCGTTTTTAACGAGAAAGAAGAATATTTGTACTTGCTTGCCATAAGCATTCATCGTTATAACCGTAAAAAAAATACGATGTGGCCAGCACGTTACCTTTCGTCAGTTCTATGTATTTTGTACAAATTCCATAAAGAAGTTTTTTGCAAAAGAATAGGATCCGTCTCCAGTTTTAAAATGCATTTTTTTAAAGGACACTATTCTTTTAATTCTTTTAATTATAATATAGTTTCAGTAACATTTATAACACAAACACACAATGTAAATTATAGAAATTGACAGTGACAACTGTTAATGAGAATTATCTGAATGGGTAATATGCCGTGATGATATATTTATTTTATTTTTATTTCTGAATTTAGTAGTTGTTTCCATAGTTATAGCATAGTTGGCAGTGGTTTCATCTAAAATTCACATATCCAGATTTTAGGGGATAAGCACGTTTTATGGTCCCTAGAATCTGATTATTAAATTTTTACGATGATGTCTGTTTGTGTGCGCGTGTGTGTGTGTGTGTGTGTGTGTGTGTGTGTGTGTGTGGATGTGTGTGGATGTGTGTGTGGGGTTGTTGGGATATTGTTGTAAATAGATCTCGTTGCTCAAACAACTCCATGCAAACCAGTTGAGATATTTAAATGTTTATAATTGACAGATAAATGCATAATGTCAGTGTCAAAAATCAGCAGTTTTACTAACATTACTGGAAGATTTTTTGGGAGGGTGCGAGTACATTTAATATAACTTATTATATTATTTATTAAATATGTATTTAAAATTATAGGTATATTAATATTACATATATCCGTAAGAAATACTGCTAATACCGTCAATGAATTTGAATAATTTTGAACATATTAGAAGAGTAGGATGAAATTCCTCATAGAACGATAGAAAAGATACAATTTCAATTATTTGTGCATACAAGAAATTTTAAAATTCGTTACTTATAGGGCGCGAGCAGTCATGTGACTTTGTTGGCCTTGGCATGCAGATATGGGGATCCTGTCAGAATGACAGCTAGTAACTATTTACATAGATGTCACAATTGTCATATGTCATAATTTTTCATTCAAAATTTCAAAATATTCTCATGGATAGAAAATCATGATGTTTTAAATGAAAAATTATGATACTGGACATCTATGTACATTATTACTAGCTGTCGTTCTGACACGGACTCCCATATCTGCTTGCCAAGGCCAACAAAGTCATATGACTGCTCGCGCTCTATGCAACATAAAATGAAAATGGCGAGAGGTATTGTGCTGGCTACAACAGTTTTTTTAATATTCTTTAATATTTATAATACTATAAAATGTCAAAAAATGATATTTAAATATTTAACTGTGTTTTCCAAGAGAAACTGTTAAAGGTTGCAAATGAGAGTACTTCCGGTTGACCAATTATAATCAAAATTAAACACCTCTTCGTTTGAATGTAAACTCAAGGAATACGAAAAACATATAATTTTTGTAATTATGGTACTGGAGTTATGCGATCTAAAACGATGATTACATACACGCGCACACACACATATACACTCACATACATACAGACATCATCGTTAAAATAGTAAATTCGTATTCTAGGGACCCCAAAACATGCTTATTCATTAAAAACTCACCAAGACAATACCTTCCTAAAAAGAAAAACTAAAATAATATATTTCGTATAAAGTTTGGAAAAAATGATGAAGAATATTTATAGTTTCAATAGGAAAGAGCTCTTTTCATTTTCATTTCGTTTTTTGTCTAATGCAAGTTACGTATTCGACAAAAATTTAGCTCTTCTAAGATCAGCAGTAAAAACTTTTGCACTCAAAACTTCTTAAAAGATGTGATAGTTATATGTTCGGTCTTTTTTATTCGAGTTTTTATTTTTAAAAAGAAGATCATCCAACTTTTTAAATTATTTTTACAGGAAAAACTTTTTATTAAAATTTTAAATTAGCTGATATAAATACAAATAAAATAGGAGTACATTTTCAAATAAAATGGAATTTGAATGAACTATAAAGATTATACATTAAAGGCACTCATGTGTATAAAAATAATATATATTTTCCATGTAATACGACATAATAGTAATGTGCTTATTTGTATGCCTTTGCGAACCCTATAAACAAACATAAACGTCTGTGTTATTACAGAGAAATGTTACCTTCCTTGAATTTTTACCGCTCATTTTCCACAAAAGTAAATAAAATGGATATAACATAACGCCTTTTAACAATAAAACCAATTTTAGAAAAAGTTTTATGCGTTAGAATATATATTTTATTACAATTTAATAAATTCGTTATCGTAGTATAAAAATATAATCTGAAAATAATAAATATATTTGCAGATAATATACGTTTTAATATTTTTGGAATATATTTCAATAATTCTGGAATTTAAACTATAACGTGTAATTAAAACTTTGTTAATTTGAAAATATCATCAAGCAATATTTTTTACTTGTTTGTTTGTTGAAAAATATACGTATTGATTCAATAAATATGAGTATAATGTTTTTTTGAAAATTTACAAACGTCATCAGAACTTCGGTAAATTTATTCCATTATTATTTCATAATTCTCTTCTCAGTTACCTTAAGTTATTTGAGATGGTTATTATATATTTTCATTTTACCGTTAAGATATCGGTTTATATTTGTAATATATCAACAAGAGGATTACAGCTCAATCGTATTAAGAGAAATTCGTAAAATATAGTGAAAGTATATTTTGATTATGCAGTGAAAAAAGGCTTGATGGTCCACGTAATGTATTCTTTATTAAATACGGACGTCTCGCCAACTCCGAACAGATTCGGCTGGTTGAGTGCTGAAAAATTTATTTTTACAATTTAACATGTACACCACCACGTTGATTTACTATTATGTTTTATATAGTTTGGACATTTGTAATTAGCTGAGGATGTCCGTATTAACATAAACATAACAAAAAAGTTCAAAACATGATATTTTCAAGAAAAACTGTTAGTTTTCAAATGAAGGTACTTTGTGGTTAACCAATCGTAACCAAAATCTAATCAACTCTTCATACGAACGTACGAAAAAGCAATATGAAAGATTATAATTTTTGGAATAGTATTGGAGTTATCGAAGGAGAAACTTTTGTCACACCACAGAAACACACAAACACATACACACACTCCTACATACAGACATCATCGTAAAAACAGTAAATTCGTATTCTAGGGACTCTATAACGTACTTGTTTATTAAAAACTCACCGTCGAATTTTTTGACCAAAGACAATACCTTCCTTATCTATAGGTGACGGAAGGTAAAAAATCTGATGTGCACACCACACGACTTCCTTGTACGATTATTAAATTATACATATTTTTTTAATAACTAAATTATAAAACATTAATTTTAACTTCAAAACCGTAAGATATCTAGCGACCATAATCTAACCCGGTTCTTTTTAAAGATAGTTTTGATTACAACAAAGAAATATTTGATTATAACAATGAATATGACTAATTTCACAATAAAAATATAATATTTGTTATTGTACGAATCATAAAAGTGCACGTATTTAACGTAATTTGACATGAAAATTTTTTTTTGATTTTTTTGTCCTAATCCATAGCAAGCTTTATTACAAAAACAAAAAAGTATATAATTTTTAAATTTACATATCTCGCTTATACAAAGGGCTAATTTAATAATACTTGATGTGCTAGATGCAGAAATTAATTCTCTAAAACTTTTATTTGAAGCATTTATTTCTAAAATCAAAATAAAATTATTTTATTTAAGAAAAACTGTTAACAACTTCAAGTAATGTACCACTTCCGGTTAGCCTATTTTAACCAAAATCTAATATGTTATTTCGATTGACATAATAGTCTTGTATACCAAATTTGACAAGTTTTGGATTATATCTTACAGTTTTTCATTAAAATCTATTATAGGCTTCATGTAAAGTGCCACTTCTTGAAATTGTGTAATAACCAGAAAGGGAGGAGCACAATTAGATGTTATAGGAGTCCTAAATACAAAATTTCAACTTTCTACGGCTTACCGTTTTTGAGTTATGCGAGATACGTATGTACGGACGTACAGACGAAATTAGTCAAAATGGATTCGGGGATGATCAAAATGGATATTTCCGCTGAAATCTGAAAACCGTAATTTTTCGCGATTACAATACTTCTTTTACTTACGTACATGGAAGTAAAAATGGCGGAATACCCCATTAGATATTTTAAACTTGTGTGAAATATTTGCTCTTAACTTTTTAAATGTTTTATAATAATAATATAAATAAACACTAAAACTGACATATGTAGCAGTGTTATCAGATTATTTTAGCAAATCGAGATTTTTACCATGTGAAATTTAAAAGATAAGGATTTAGGAGCAAAAAGCGGGATTTATATGATATCAATCATGAATGACACTATGACACAACGCAAATTAAAAACTACTATTTAGCTTTATTTAATAAATAATACAGCGATTGGCGATTAAAGCTAGAATGAACCTTCGAAAACAAACAAAAATTTACGATTTTTTCAGAATTATTTATTCTACAGAACACTTACATCCCTATTACAGAATAACATTACACAGCTATATGCAGAGATATGTACATACATATACAAGAATAAATATATGTTTTTTTGGTTCTATTTCTTGATTTCAGCTTTGTTTGTTTTCTGAAGTACCGTAATAAATGTTGTAAATCTTTCTAATTTGACGTTATTTATACTTATCCATACAAATTCAGTAATCCGAACAAATCGTTAGTCCGAACACCCCCTTACATTTAGCATTTCGGATTAAAGGATCTTTACTGTATTTTAAACAATATTTTTTCCAGCAAATCGCCTATTTGTACTTGGTTTTTTTTTCTTCAAACGTCACAAAAGTAGCATCTTTTGTGACTTGATTCACAAGGTAGAAATAAAATAAATAAATATCCATAGAAACTATACAGAATCAACGAATAAGAAGTAACTTAATAAAAGAAACCTGTAATATCGCCCTAAATGTCACTATAACACGTTAGGTAACCTAAGAATAAAGTTACTAAATACCACCAATAGCTGTCAAATTTAATTAAATAACCTATGAATTGAAATATAAACAGAGTTTACTTTTGAAGAAATAACATATTAAAGAATAGCAGACTTACAGATTACAATTACAGGGACGGTAATGAACGTAAGAATACTTAGAATTAAAGTGATATAAGGAAAGTTTATATTGTTTTGCAGCGATTCCTGGACATATCTTTCCGCCACACTGTTAGATTTTCATCCAATTGAACAACTTCAGGGGGCATATAATATAATACTTCAAATTCCGACATAATTGCACACAAGGAGGATATAAAATTGCACAGTTTTTAGTTAAACGTCAAAACGTGAAAATTTTATAACAAAAAGTGAACAAATAAGTATCCATAGCTACAGGGCAATTGAAATCGCAAACGAAATTTACGTAAAATGTCAGTAGTAGATATTTTTCTTTAAATATCTACGTTTGAAGAAAAAATATAATGTGTCATTCGGAGTAAAAGTGTCTTTCTGTGCCTGGCGTGCATTTATCCGACTCGCTTCGCTCGTCGTTTAAACTTCCACGCTCGCCACACAAAGTATCACTTTTACTCCTTATAACATAATATACTATTTTTGCTCCTTTAATGTATTATTTTTGCTTAGAATAATCGTGAATTTAGCTGTCCCGCGCGATTACTACGAGTAGAAGTCAAATTTTGTTAAACTTCTCAATAAGTTTTGCCATTATCAAAGGATTTTTTTGTTTGTTAATGTTGTTGGTGTATCTTTAATACTTCAGTGACGGTGATACGTTTTGCTCATATATTCATATTACTTCTGAGTTCTCAGCACAAATAGTTTCCTACGAACTACATAGCTTACAAAGTGTCTAAGATTAATCACCAAAGTACCTCGTGCAATCCTCTCGCCAAAATAAACAGTAAACCCGCAAACAAATCACCCATTTACCTTTACTCGTGGCCGTGGGTTCTCTGAGTAAATCCTCTTCTGATCTTTATGCGTTGACAACAAAAAATTCCTCTCGTTCTCGGTTCTCTTCCTGTGCGAGCAGCAACCATTGTCGAGACGATCCTACTTGTTCATTTATTTTGCACACGTCACCCGACAATTTTACACCCGAGGAACGCCTCTTGAATTTCTGCCCTTGATTTTTGGCGCATTATAAATGACAAAGAAAGAGAGGGAACAGAGAATACAGTGTTTATTTAGGAAATTAACAAAATAATGTTTTGTTGTGAGGGTCTAAACCTCTAAACATTTATGGAAGTGTGGTTAATGCGAGTTATGTGAAAGTTGCGGATTATTTCGGTTCAGATATTTTATTTACTTACTTAGTTTATTAACTTCGGCTACATGTGGAATATGCGTATAAGGTCATGGAAGCAAATAAGACCCACCTTAATTAAAAATGAAATATTTTAGATGATTAGTAATCTTTAGTGAAAAAGCTTTGTTCATGTTAAACTTTGTTTTACCTTCCATCACCTTTAAGAAAAATTATAATTTTTTCTTATTCCTCAAGTTTACATCCAGAAGATGCGGTGATTAGATTTTGGTTATAATTGGACAACCGGAAGTACACTCATTTGAAGATTTTAACAGTTTTTCTTGAAAAAAGGCGTTGAATATCATTTATTGGCATTTAACGTTATTATAACTGAAATAATTTATTATTCTCTATAGGATTTTATTACATATTAAACTTCATATTCAATAGATATAGAGTTAAGGAATTATAAAGATATTAAATTGCATAAGTCAGCCAGCTATGCCAACCATGGAAACTGCTAATATATTCAGTTAATTCAAATTGACAGATGTCAGTATCAATGAAAAGAAAATGTATGTGGCAGAGATGAAGATGTTGAGGTAGATTTTGGGGAAGATACGGAAAGATACGGTTTGAACATGTCATGAGGAGATATGAAGAATATATTGGAAGAAGAATGAATATCTTCGTAATGGAAGGTTGAAGAAAAGGAGGAAGTATTGCGGAAAACAGAAGGAGTGGAAGGAGTAGAAGAAGAAAATAAAAAATAGCGACCCCTAACGAATAGGAAAAGCTAAAGAAGAAGAAGAAGATGTCAGTGTCACAGGATTGACGGAAGGTATTGCGCTGGCCACATCAGATTTTTTATATAAAAATACAATTCTTAAAACAAATTGTGCCTGATTAAACTGTGATAGTATAATAAGGCCACTGAAGAAAATTAAACACTTTGAGAAAAATCCACGAGTAATAAAACTTTTTTCTTTAGGAGCTAGATTTAAATAAACTTTTGGTATAATTTTAACCTAAACTGAGCCATCTGGACATACAATTGTTTTTTTTTAATTTTTAGTAAGTCTCAACATAGTTTCCATGTTGCCATTTGAGGCACTTTACAGTTATGGCAAAACCATGTCTCCTGTGTTCTTTTCAAATTGTTTTTTTTTTATCTTCCGTCACCTATAGGTAAGGAAAGTATTGTCAACAATAGGACAGTGCAAACGAGAAGACACTTATGATTTACCTTTATATTACCGTTATGAATGAGTGTATAGATAACCAAACCGGTACATTTTAGATAAATGTGTTTTTCGGTACGTTATGTAATTATAACATACATAACATATCACCCACAAAATTCATCTACAGTACTCCATTCTTGATTGTTCTCCAAGTGTTTAAACTAATAATCAACAGTTTCAGAACTGAAATTCTAGATTTGAAATCTGTCATTAGTCAATATAACTAACATCTCATCAAATATTCATACGCAAATAATGTATTTAGGTTATATTATAATAATCTGACTACAACTCTGACAGAAGTTTCGGAATGTACAATGATGTGATCAGGATAGAATAATTAAATCTGTTGATGTCTTTTTCATGATACTACGAAAATAAACACACGAACGATCAATCAAATTGCTCATATAGAATTCAGATCACGACTGATATCAGTTAGAGATTCATTCAGTAAATGAGCATATTGAAGCGACGATACAATTAGGCAAATATGAATATTTTATAGCTACGACAGTTCAATCATATTAAGTACCTATATTTTTCGATATTAACTAGTACCTATTTCCTACTTTCTAAGTATTTTTTCTATGATGTTACAATGTTTGCAATCAAAATAATATTTTAAAACATTTGATCAATTTTTTTTTACAAATACTGCTCACATAAGTACACACATAGTTTAAATTAAGGGTAAATTTGTCGACTGTGTAACAAAAATTTTGAGAATTTTTTTATCTAGTTGTCCCTAGACATAACAAATACACAATAATTGTTTTAAAAATGATTGTTAGCAAAACTTTGGTCAGAAATGATTTAAAATTTAGAAAAAGAAATAATGAAATCAAATAGACTGTGACCCAGCTTGAGCGAATCTTCTAATGCTGTTAAACAGCCAACATTTTATAAAAATTAAAGCATATAATCCCCCAAATGTTTCTCAGACGCGATTGATTGAATACTTTTGGGTATGTAGAAAAGTATACAATGACGGCTGGGAATACTAAAACAAACACCAATTAAATATTGAAAGAAGCTTTCAGAACTCATAATAATGAAATAGAAACCCAAATATTGTTTCTATATCAAACACCAATTATTCGCAAAAAATCTGATGTGGCCAGCACATAACCTCTCGCCGTATATTTTACCTGGCTGTATGCATAAAGCAAAGATTATTTTTATAAATACAAATAATATATTCATATAAATCTATGACGTATAAACTTCTTTATTATTCAATAATAGCATGTCTCAACATAAAGATATTTACCATAAATTATGTTACAATAAATTACAAAGTAGAGTTTACCATATATAAATATTAGGCTGGTAACAGCAATTTTCAATTCGAACAACTTTGTTTACTTTCTCTTCATATTCTTCTAGTAAAAACATTAATTTTGGGCGGTCTAAAATGTATATATCTGGATTGTGCATCTATTCTTATATATCTTCTTTTACATTTTATTTTTTCATACTTGTTATATCTAAATAACCTTAATTCCCTTTAATAAAGTGACGGATAGATTGCACTCCGATTATTCTTATATCGATGTGTAATTTTGTCAATATTTACAACTTACTTGAGAAGAATTTGATAGCTTTTTCGCAATTCAAAGTTACTCTAGTCTACAGTACTGGCGTACATTGTCCCATAATGTTTGAAACAAATTTAAGTCCTTCAACCTAGACTTGTCATCTCCATAATAGTCATAGATCAAGAATTAAGGGATTCTCCAAATACATTTTTCTTTCATTACTCATTATTTCTGACACTGACATTTATCTGTCAGTTACAAATAATTTAAATTTGCAACTATTTTTCATGGCATCCTTTCGGTTGTAAAATTAATTTCAACATTATTTTATATATTATATTCCTTTTATCTCTAAATCTATAAAATATGTATAAAAATATTTAAATGTATCAGAAAGAGAATTTATTTTTCTTTAATATTATCAAGAAAAATTTTCAAAAAATAATATTTAGAAGATTTTTTTCAAGAATCTTCTACTTCCGGTTGTCCAATTGTTACCAAAACCTTTTCAGATCTTCCCATGAATGTCCGATTGGGAAATACGTTGTTAAACAAATTTTAAGTCTTATAGTTTTTGAGTAACCGTCCTTCCAACATCCCACACACACACACACACACATCCACACACACACACACACACACACACACACACACAGACATCATCGTAAAAATGTTAAAATCGGATTGTAGGGACCTTAAAACGTGCTTATTCAATAAAATCTGGATATGCGATTTTTAGCATGAATCCAATACCTCTCTTAGCGAGAGGTAAAAATATTCTAACGATGCGGGAAATAAATTTAACATCATCCAAACACAAATGAGACAAGGTATTAAAAAACTGTCGCATTGAAGATAATGATGTATCTCTTTTGTAAAATTAAAATTAGATTTCTTATCTCCTTAGTTTATAGGAACAACCCCTTATATTAATGTTTCATTAAAAATTCTTTCTATTCAATGAAAGTGGTATTTTTCTTAAAACTTTTGTTACATACGTTAGTTATAGTATAGTAGTTATTGAGTACGTTTACACCTCATAAATGGTGTAAGTAAGCATTCCGTATCAAACCTTTGGTACACTGTTGGTACTCATTTTAGATACTTTCAAAGGGGGGGGGGTGTACAAGACCTTAAGACATAACAGGCATACCAAAGCGATTTTTCTGTCATCTATGACTATGATTAATTCAATTAAAATTTTGTATTAGCAATTAAGGAAATGAACGGGGTCTCGTGCCTGAGTGTTTGGTCGCGAATTTGGGGCTCGGGTTCGATCCCGACCGAAGCCAAAAATTATTTCGGATTTTAATGCCACTAAATTGACCCCTGTGGTGCACTCTCCACGCCAACATTGAGTGCCCGTGAGGTGACGCCTGGTAAGCGCCCGCATGGTACAAATATGTCATCATTACCGATATCTGTGTATAAAGCAAATTGGCACACCCAGTAATGGGTAATATGCCTTGATGATATATTTATTTATTTATTTATTAAGGAAATTGAGTAAGTTGGTGATATTTACAATTTTAACAGTGTGGCGATGTAAGTAAAATACATAGATTCACAACTTTTTTTCTTATTAAGTAGTTTTAGGTTAGGGTGTCTGTGACAATTGAATCTACGCAAATGCGTTTAACGTACCAAGTGTACACCAAAATATTTAGTACGTTTATTTAGATATGGGTGTAAACATACCGTATTAAGATAAATTTTAGTATACACTTGGTCGCGTACCAAATTAGTACGTACGGTGTAATCGTAGTCAATGAGATTAAATATTAAACATTTGTTAATTTATTTGTTAAATTCCACTGCTATCGCTACTTTGATGGTGATTTTCGACAGTTTCATCCATAAGTTCTGCCGTTACAAAGCGTGCAAAATTAATTTTACTTATTGATTTAGGTGCTCTACAACTTTTATTTGATGTTTTTGAAACTAAAATAATTAGGACTGCAGGAAAGTATGATTTTACATATTAAACTTCTATGTTCGGCTATGCCGATCACCACTTTATCTTCATCAGAGTCTGCTTTTGAATGTTTCTAGACTCTGATTATCAAATGTTAAATGGCAAAATTAATTTGTTCTCATACTTGTTACAATATCAAAAGTAGCACAGAATTGCAGCATAAGTCTATAGCATCTTATAATCAGAATGAAAATCAGTCGTAAAATCTGATTGTTGTTTCTTTTTCTTACATAATATACGTCTTTCCAAGTGCACATATCTCACTCATCATCAAAAATAAATATTTCAATCTCTCAGCTCTCCTTCCGGCAAAATTTTACAACCTTGGTTCAATTACTCTTTCCATAACATACGTAATAAAAACACATCTACGAGTACATATTATTCTTCCAAATAAACTACCCACTCATCCACTCAACCTTTATCAAAAATGGAAACTTCAATATCTCGAAACATTTCCTCTATTTTTTCTTTCTTTTTCCGCAGGCATTGGGCAGCAGCGCACCCATCGTCCCCACGAAGTTGCTGGGGGACCTGGATGAGTTAGATCGACACCTCGTTGAAAATGGCTACGCGGAGACCTTCTGTCACACCCCACCTGACCCCTACAGCACGGAGTATATCTACACCAGGCAGCAGTCTGACATCGAGTTGCATGTAAGTGACTTCCACAGAGATTCTAGATTGTGATTGTGGTGTTATTTATGTAAGAGAGAAGTGGGAATAGAAATCTTGGGAGATGATTTTAAGGAATTGTATGTTAAATATTGAACGAGGAAAATAAATCATAATTACAATGATTTATATTTCTATAGAAATTTAAAGTGTCATAAAGACGGGAATATTTTAAATATTATCTCCACTCGCTCGTGTTGTAAATTTTTATCCCCGTTAATAAGAGTATTCATATAGCGTCGTTTTATACTGTGACGTACAATAATGAAAAATATACATTTTTTTTCAGTTTAATATGAATTAATTTGTATAATCTTCCACATGTGTATTATGTATAAATTCCATACATAAATTTTCTTGAAAAATATTCTAAATTTTCAGTAAAATTATTTCATAAACAAAATATGCAAATTGCACTGGACACTGACATCTTCTTCTTCTTCTTCTTTAATTTTTCCCATTCGTTTGGGGTCACTATTTTTTATTTCCTTCTTCCACTCATTTCTGTTTTGCGTGTTGTTCTCATTCAGTTCTTTTTCTCTCAAGTCTTCCGCAATACAATCCTTCCATCTTATCTTTGGTCTTCCTCTGTTTCTTCAACCTTCTATTACTAAACTATTCATTCTTCTTCCAAAATGTTCTTCATCTTTCCTCATGACATATCCAAACCAATATGAATCGTCTCTCTTGTATCTTTCTAGAAACTTCTAACACTAGAGTTATTTCCCTAATTCTTTCATTCCTTACCGTATCTTTCCGCGTCTTCTCCAACATCTATCCTAACATCCTCATCTCTGCCACGTTCATTTATTTTTCATTGATATTGACATTTGTCAATTTGAATTATCTGAATATATTAGCAGTTGCCATGGTTGATTAATGAAATTTAATATCTTTAATTATTATGCGACATTACGTCTCACATGGGCACGAGAGCACATGTGCCACAAAAATGTTGTACAACCATTTAGAAAAAAATATCTCAAAATTATTTACCAAGAACATAATTTATTATAGATCATCTTACAAAAATATCCAAGGATTGAAATTTTAAGACCAAAAATTTTGTAAAACAAAATTTAGAATGTTCACAATTACTAAATATAAATAAAATTATCGCGAAACGATATCGAAATCGTTTCAATACATAATTAATACGAGGTACCGTCAAAAAGTGCCCGAAATCGTTGCCTAGAGCCAAGCAGGTGAACGCTGAAGGAAAATTTATTTTTCTTGAGTTGGTAGCTACTACTAGGGAAAGCGTCGAACTACCCGGCATCCCTTTTAGTTACTGTCTGCAAAGCTGCAAGTTGTTTCATGCAATGTATTTTTCTCTTCGTCGGATTTTAAAATGTCGTCGTCAGAGCAGCGCGCAAACACGAAATTGTGCGTTTTGCTGGTGCAATCACTATCTGCGACCCTTCAGATACTAAAGAAATCATACGGAAATGAGGCGATGAAAAAATTGACTGTGTACGAGCGACACAAGCAAAAATTTCGGTTAGACAATATCAAGGGGAAAGTGATTAGGAAGTGTTTTTTTGATTACCAAGGCGTGATTCACCACGAATTTATTTCTCAAGGCCAAACTGTAAACAAGGAACTTTAGTGGAGATCCTTCAACGCCTACGAGATACAATCAGACAAAAACCGTCCTGAAAATTGGACAGAAAACGATTGGGTTTTGCTGCATGACAAAGCTCCGGTACATCGCTATGGGTGAAAAATTATCTTGCTAAAAATATACGGTGGCAGCATGAATGGAGGGTAAGAGGTGATTATGGAGGAAATGACAAGCAGTGTGACAACTCTATCAATCGTTTATATATTATGTTATAGAAAAATATTTTAAATAAAAGTTGCGTATAATTAATTTTTCTATAACTGTTATTTGAAGTTTTTTTTATCTAAAATATACCATACACGATTGACAGAATTAAAACACTGCTAGTCATCTCCTCCCTAATCATCTCCTACCATGTCACTACTCTCGAACATCATATTCTCTCAACCTTCCACGAGCCAATTTTTACCTATTCTCTCAGTTAAAAATCTGTTGTGGCCAGCACCTCTCGCCACTTCCGTTTTTGGTTACATAAGTATAGGGCGCGAGCAGTCATGTAACTTTGTTGGTCTGACAAGCAGATATGATAATTAATTAGTAATTGTGTACATAGATGTCAAATGTCAGAATTTTTCATTAAAAAATTCAAAATTAGAATAAAGAAGAATAAAAAAATTCAAAAAATAATATTTAGAAGATTTTTTTTTAATAATTTGCTACTTTCGGTTGTCCAATTATTACCAAAACCTTTTCAGCTCTTCTCAGTAATGTCCGATTGAGAAATACATAGTTAAACAGATATTAAGTATTGTAATTTTTGAGAAATCGTCCTTCCAACGTTCCCACATACATACACACACACACACACACACAAACACAAACACAGACACACACATACATACACATACATACACACACAGATATCGTAAAAATATTAATATCGGATTGCATGGACCTTAAACCGTGCTTAAACATTAAAATCTGGATATGCGATTTTTAGCATGAATCCAATACCTCTCTTAGCGAGAGGTAAAAATGAAATTGAACGAATATCGGTTTGCTAATCCAGCAGAGGCGATGGAAAATTCGACGGGGCAACAGGAGGTACTTTCAGATTAGTATATTCTACAACTATTATTGGAATGGCCCATATTGCACACGAGCATAAAGTTTGTGGTCCGAGCCGAAGACGAGGACTACGGTTTGAGTATTGATTATGGCCATTCCAAACGTGTTGTGGACTATACTTTGTCCAATAAGATTTTAGACATTATTCAAAAATATTGATTGATTATAACAATATATTATCTTATTATCGTGTACCATCAAATAATTTTTTTGACGACAGTTCATAAATTACTTATAATAACACCATTCAATCAATCATATCTTCCTTTTGATTTATTTTGTAATAACTGGCCTACTGTATCAGTAGGAAATTCTCTTATTTATTCTCCTGTATCTTCATTGCGACTTGACATTTTTCTTTATAAAATGTTATTTAGTTAATTTTCTAAGTAATATATTATTATTTAGATAAACATACTGCTCTAGAGATCTCCAGAAACCTGTAAAAATCAACAGACTACTCCAAAACTATTCAAAACGTCAAATGCGAATTCAAAAATAAATATAAAACAAAGAGTAATAACCATTGCAACCGAACCAAGATATTTGATATACTGCGCTAATATGACAGATTCTGATTCGTCGAAAGCCGTGTGGAATTATTTCAAAAGGCGTACGGGATTATTCCGAACGGTTATTTGTTGGAATAATATTGATTCCAATATAATTTTTAGTTGTAAAATGTGTAGTTTCCAAAATAGTGTTGGAGAAAATGGTTCCCAAGAGTGTTGTGACCAGTTGTACGAAAGGTAAAACAAGTGCGTAAATACAGGGGGGTCGTAGGTACTTTAAAGCAAATTAATGTAAAAATTGTTTTCAATAAAATATTATTGGCCAATTCCGGAAACATTTTGACGCTACGTCATATATTATTAATCATTTAATCCAGATTGTTAAGTTATGACGATTGCTACTAATTTTCATAAATTTTGAAATACTTATCTTCTTAAAATTGTGTTAAAACTAAAAATATAATAAAAATAACTTTGCACTATAGTTTTTGTAATAAAATGGACAGAAAAGCATGAAATTTGCACAAAACTAATATCACAAATTAAATCCTGAACTGCCTTCATCTGGTATAGAAAAATAATGTTATTAATAAAATCGTCCTACATATAAAAATATCAAATACGTATTCATTAGTCGTGGAAAACGTCCTTGATTTACAAGTTAACAATAATTAATATCCGTAAAGATTCAGATTCCTTTCAAGTCCTCTTAAGAGAGAACAAAAGTCTGCTATATTTCATTATTTCATGTCCTTTGTCATTTATTATTACAGTATTACAGATATTAATAGAATCAGTCGAAAAGATGCCATTACTTATTCATTGGAGACATTTGTATTATACTGTAGAACCAATTATTATTTTATAATCTTGACTGTTCCTAACTTTACAGGAAAACAAATTACAGGTATTATATTTTTTTGACAATAATAAATTAATGAATTAATCCAGAGGACAACAGAATGAATATTAAATATTAATCGGGTACTTATTTTTGTAACGAAAAAAAAAATTCATTTTCCTGGAAAGTAAAATATATATTAAGACTCGCGATTGTGAAGCGAATACAAAATTGTGTCAAAATTTAAATTATTAAAACGAATTCGAGCAAAGCAAGGGCCAGTTCGCCCATAAGGTTTACCGGGCCACAGCCACAACGCATTAGGCAATTCAGGAATTCAGGCATTGCCAAAAGACGGCAAGTTCAGGAAGCAGCAATAATTGGAAATTAAAATATAGACGTACCACAGTCCGTGTCGGTCTACTGTACTGTTCTACCTTTTTTATAAACAACAACATACATTATACACTAATTATAATCAATATTTTGTATGATTTGTTATTTACATTATTGTAATCAAATCCTCTTTGTTGCAATTATGCATCTTTTGTTTTAATCGTATGACACGACGGTCGTGCCATTCGACTAGCCCCGTGACTCGTCAGCTCTCTTCGCCTCGCCTCCTCGACTCGGCGCCCCACGCTCGCCACTTTACTTCTGCGTACCTTAAATTCCTGTGTAAAATATGGGATTCCGTTAAGGCAAAGTGTTCACCATTGATACTGAAAACTATTCAATATCTAAGAGTATTTATTTCTGAAGAATGGAAAAATAATTACTACTGACAGCTACCAACTATATTGAAAGTTTCCCAAACTATGTGGTAGAAGTCTTTATAGTTCCGGGAGGCATTACACACATTTACGTACTCAAAATAAATCGTACCTTAGCTATAAAACCTAATTAATAAAGAAAAATAATTTTGCTACTTTTGCTCATTTTTCTGTTTCAGTAACTTTTCTTAATAAAGAGTTTGCTAAAAGTTTTTTTTTTATTTTACCTTACAGATCAGTTATTCTTATTTTAACAAAAAAATAATAAATAAATCCATATTTCGTTTGTTCCTAGTCAATATTTTTTTTTAAAGTTGGCCACGAGTGTATTATAATCGGTCAGTAGGATGTCCAATAAAAATAAATGTTCCAGTTCTCAATCCGCCCCTGAATGCAAATTATTCATAAATTAATATTTATTATTGTATAATAAACATTTATTGAAAAAGCTAAAAAAAGAGATGCATTTTTATACATCAAGAAAAACGGAGTAACGTTATTCTAACAGATCGCTAATAACAATTTCGAATTTCCACTTGTTCATTTATAAAACAAATTTTAATTACATTTAACCCTTCCGGGTTCGCTAAAGGCAAGATCAATATTTTGTGCGTATATTATTATGTCTTTAATTTTCAACTCGACAAATATTTGCCTTTAAAATTTCCATCGTTTTATGAGAATTCTCTTGAAAACTATATAATGTCCTAAGGTAAAGTGTATAATTTCTACAGTTTACTTTATGTATTTTTAATAAAGAGAGTAAGTGACACACAAAGGTGATTAAAATTGGACGAAAGTTAAATGTTGCGTGAGAAAGTTTTTGTACCTCGGGAACTGAATTACGAATTTGGTAGAGTTTAGGTTTAGGGTAACCAAGTTTCGCGTTCTTTTTTATTAGTTTGTGTATTTTGTTGTTTGTAACTTCTAACACTTTCAGTCAGATCCTTATCCTAAAGAGGGGTAATAATAGTAGCCTTCAACTTTTCACTTTTTATTTATATCCTTGAAAACTTTGCGGGATTTGTGAAATATTTTTGTATTCCGGAACAACAGCCATAAATTCTGCTGGTTTTAAACTAGATATATTTGTCCTTTAAAGAGCATGTTGTCAAAAGCTATAGCTCTCTAAATGGGTATAAATAATTACGAGAAAAATATTAATAACTACTTAAAAAATCTGATGTAACACAATATCTCCCGCCAATTAATTTTTATTAATTTAAACACATATACCTATGGAGTCTCGTGGATGCGTGCCTGTATGTCTGGTCGCGAATCTGGGGAACCGGATTCAGTCCCTACCTACACCAAATATTTCGAATTTTAAATGGCACAACATTGACCCCTGTGATGCACTCTCCATGCCAGATATGAGTGCCCGTGAGGCGACGCTGTCATCATCATTACCGATATCTGTGTACAAAGCAGATTACCACACCCAGATGTCTGGTATTTTCAGTATTTTTTTTCTCATTTAAAAAAAATTGTGCAAAATAAAAAAATTAGGAAATTATAAATTTAAAAATAATTGCTTCTAATAAAAAATCAAAAAAAAAAACTAAACTATTCCATTGGTCAACCGGAAGTACCCACATTTAAATATTTTAACAGTTTCTCTAGAAAAAACGCTGTTAAATATCATTTTTTGACATTTAATGTTATTATAAATATTAAAGAATATTTTATTATCTACAGTAAAATTATTTAAAGATGTCCGATCAAGGTTATTTGTAACATGAACGAATTAACAAATTGACATACATTTATCTCTCTCCTTTGCAGTCCATAAGCGTGTGCGATAAAGATGGATATAACACGTTTGTCTTTCAAAAATTCATATTGTTTCGACTAAGTTAGGACATTCCACTTTAAAACGATGCTCGTTGTTGATAATACTTTCGCTGTAACGTAAGCTTATATATTAATTCAGATACATAGCCGTACGAATAACGTTATTTTCTGTCAGTATCACTGACACTGACATTGTGTCAGAATCTTATTTTTCACATATTTGATTTTACATTTGCTAATAAACTTACCAGTTAATTTATTTTTGAATTTTGAACGCTTTTATTGTAACATATGTTATTATAATAATAAAATTACAGTAGTATCTTATGTACCCTCATAAAAACCAAGCAAACGACACTATTGAATTTGTCAGAATGGGCGGAGCAAAAATCTGAATTCATACAATTCGTAGATTATCTTGATCGGACATCTATCAAAAATTTTACTGTATGCGAATTGATTGCATTTTATACTTCCTATTCAATGGATATAGAGTTAAAATATTATAAAGAAATTAAATTTCTATCATCCAGCTATGCTACAACCATGGAAACAGCTACTGTATTAAGAAAATTCTAATTGACAGATGTCAGTGTCAAGTGCAATTTAATTTTACTGGAAATATATATGTAGAATCTTTTACAAGAAACTTTCTGTATGAAATTTATACAAGATACATAGATCTGACGAAAGGTATTGTGCTGGCCAAAACAGATTTTTTTAAATAACAGAAAAAATACTAATAATGAAAATAAGGTAATTAACAATTATAAATAGATTTTGTTTTTTACATATGATATTTTCTAAAAATTAAATATCTCAAAAACTATTGCGTTTATCAAGTTTTAGCAAGAGTACCTTTTTGTGTATTTTTGTATTGTACGAGTATGTAATATATCATAAGTAAAAATATAAAAAAAATGTTAATATGTAAAACAATAACAATAATAAACCGTTCATGGCTTCCCCATATGAGACGCCTCTGGTTAAAATACAGAAACAAAAGAAATAAATAAGTAGTATCCTCATACCAAGTTTTAAAATTTTAGTGCAACTAGTACCAGAGTTATTAATTAAAATATGCCTGATGAGGTGCACTGTTTAAGGGCTATAACTCTGTACGGAAGTTTGCGGACATACCGTCATATAACATTTTTGCTCAAAACGACGTCAGGAATAAGCTGTTAAAGTTGGTTACACTAGTCTGAATCACCCTGTATTTTATTGTATATTAGTATTATAGCAAAAAAGGTTGCATTAATGAAATTCTTAATTAATTTCTTTTTTGTAAAAATCAATCCGCAAATGACAAAGAATATATATAGTCTCTATTGAAAGATAATATCGAAGTTACCAACTTCTAACTACAAAAAAATCGTGAAGAAGTTCTTTGTTACCGGTTTTTCTCTTCAGAAAATTATATTTATATATTACTGAGCTTTTAATCCATCTATCGGATTTTCAAACCTGCGGAAAATTCAGAGAATTAAATCATATGACGTGAATAAAGTGTGGCACGTCATTTGGGCTTAAAATAATCACATATCAAGCAAGTTGCTTTCTGGAAGAATAAGAACGTGTCAACACTTAGTTCCGGTAATCAATTTTACGTTCGAAGTATCGAGATTCTGAGAAATTCTATAAATCACTTTGACTAGTAATTTGGACTTGGCTATACTTCAAGCTTACAATTAAATGTACCATTACTTCCATAATTATTGTAAGAAACATGAGAATGGTAAAAGTTATTGTAATGAGTTAGTAGCATTGTAGCAGACATTTTTTTTTAAAAATAATAATAAATATTGTACGTAATTGGAAACCTTTAAACGGTTGTTTACTTGGGCCGTCCAAAAATTAAAGATACCAGTCCATAGGCTACCAAAAATCGAAAAAATAAATTATTTTCAAAAATCATACAGGAGGATATTGGCATACATCTCAACTATTTTTTTACATAGTCCCCGTTAATTTTATGCACCTTCTGCAGGCGAGGCACGATATTTTTTATGCTAATGTCAGATTAGAAACTCAATCAGATAATTGTACTGGTGGCCGGATATAAGCCGATTGTACCGATTGGACCCCGCTCTTATCAATGTTTATGTTATCAAAAAAAATATTTTTTCAACATTCGCGGAACGTATAAAAAGTATAACTAATAAAGAAATTGGAAACGTCTACATGCATGTGTATTCAATTATTTTTACCTCTCGGTGAGTGAGGTATTTAATTAATAAATTAAAATTTTAGAATAATTTATATACTTTAAGAGGCGACTAGTTATACGCTGTGCCTTCTTTTAATAAGGTAAAATATAAAAACTCTTTTTCTTATTTGGCTCCTACACTTTATACTTCGTTACCATATAAACTTAGAGAATATTCTTACGATTCCTTTAAAAATAACGTGAAAGAGGTGCACCGTATCTTAAAATAATTACTCCTATTTTTGCCCTAAATTTAATTTTTCTAATTTTTTCTATTGTTAAATACTTTTCTATTTTTAAATTTGCTTAACTTTATGGTTTGATCTTCTACAGCTTTTGTATATTTATGTACATTTTTGCTTAAATTAATAATTAATTCAGTATATATTGTTTTAGTTTATTCTTTGTAATATTACATTACATATTTTGTAATTGTTTTTGTAATATTTTTCTGTGTAATCTTTAGGTTAGGTGGTAGAACAGCCTTGGCTGAACCTCGCCTTTGACGTTTGTCAATAAAGTTATTTATTATTATTATTATTGAATTCATGTTAAAAATCTTATATCCAGATTTTAATGATTAAGCACGTTTTAAGGTCCCTACAATCCGATTTTAAAATTTTTACGATGATGTCTGTGTGTGTGTGTGTGAGTGTGGATGTATGTGTGTGTGAGTGTGGATGTATGTGTGTGTGTGTGTATATGTGTGTATGTGTATGTGGGGATATTGGAAGGACGATTTCTCAAAAACTATAATACTTAATATCTGTTTAACTACGTATTTCTCAATCGGACATTATTGGGAAAAGCTGAAAAGGTTTTGGTAATAATTGGACAACCGGAAGTAGCAGATTCTTAAAAAAAATCTTCTACATATTACTTTTTGCAAATATAAGGTATAAGGTAATGTCATGGAAACCAATTGAAAAATTAAAATGTTTGTAACTGACAGATAAATGTACTCATATTCCTCATCTCAAGAGAAATTACTTGTCGGACGCCGGACTATATAAACACCGTCAGGGACGCCAGCCGGGTATTCTGATATAAACACGCATCGTGAAATGAATAGTTGGTGATATAAATAAATAGCCTATGAGTGGTAAACATAAATAAATATAGTGAAATAAACATTGTTTTTATAAATAATCTTACTGTTTAAAAATTTAATTAATAATATTTCTCTGATTTAAACAAATAAACGTTACAATATGAAACCCGCATTTCCGACTTTTTAATTTTTACTTTTGTATTTCCAGCCGATGTCAGGAATAGTCGAAGTAGTCCGCAATCCTCTCCCCATTGGCATTGCACCGGTGGTTCCATCCCCATCCACTCCAGTGGTGGAGGTGGAGCTGTTACCACTGGACATGGCGCTCAAGGGATCACCAGCTCCCGAAACGGAAACCTACAATGTCGAGCTGCGAAAAGATGAACTGGGATTGGGAATCACTGTAGCTGGATACGTCTGTGAGAAAGGTAAGAAATATAAAATTTAATTGATTAAAGTTGGTTTATTTATATTATCATATAATGAATAAGAATGAAACAGTAATAAATATCTTATATTTTTATTGTATTCCTAAACTACATACATAAACGATTATATGCTTCATGTATATTTTGTCTTATTTACAATGGGGTCATTTCACATTTTCTAATTTATTTTTTTCTTGAAAGAATAGGTCAAATTAAATATGTAGATGTATGTTTTACACTTTACAAGTCTTTAGAATCAGAAATATGATTTTTTTAAAGTTGTCTTTAATTTCAAATATTTGGACGCTGACGTCACAGCTATACGTCACGGCTTGTCGGATACAGCAGCAGCCCTTTACCGGTTGTGTTAGGAACTATGGTTGTTTGGGTTATCACTTCTCAGTTTAATTTTGTGACAGCAACATATTGTTAACGAAAAACATGTTTCATGCAACTTTTGGTATTTATTTTAATAAATGTTTTATTTACATACCTTTATTCTTAAGTCTGCTGTCACCTGTCACAATTTTAGGTTAGCTTGTTTATAGCAGCAAACGGATACCACATGGACCGTTGTGTGTCTGTGAGAGGAATGTTTTTTGTGTGAGTAACAAGCCGTGACGTAACGAATTTTACAGCCGCGAAAGTTTATTAGCAAATTTATGAATGAAAAGTCGCATATTTCATGTTATTTTATATTACTATATTTATTAAATGAGACGAATTTCACGATTTTATAAAAAAAACAACGATTTTTTTTTTAAATGACCCCATTCTTTATAACAAATTGTTGAACCAGCTTGTATTCGTTCATATTTAATACTTATATTTATTTCATTTGATATGCAAATAAATATTTTATATTACGTTGATGCAGTTCCATATCGTGCTTGGAATAGCATGCAAGATATAAAAATTCTAAAATATTAATTGTATCATTAAACTTAGGTCATTAACCTGGCCAGTTATTCATGTTACATGAGAATAGTATTGGTTCTATTGGACTTTCTGTAGATAGTCTAATAGAACCCTATTGCCATCACTGTAAAGTAAATTTAAATTACTTTTAGAAAATATAAAAAAAATATAAAATTCCGCTTTCCGTTTAAAAAATCAACAATGATACCGCTTCCATTAAAACCGGAAAAACCAAAAAATATCATTTAAGAAAATTCCCTATCAACTTGTATTTTAAACTATAGGTCTGTAAATAATAATAATAAAATAGCTATTAGTGTTTTTTTTCAATCTGCCCGTATTACGTGATAAATATCAAAAAATAAAAAAAATTGTTGCTTATATCAGATTTAAACGAAGAATACAGGAAAATAATGGGCTAAATATTAATAACAAGTTTAAAAATATTCTTAATGTATTTAGTAATGGCGATTAAAACTTTAAACCCGTTTTTGTAAGAATTCTATCAAAACGTAACAGCTCATTTTTTCCTGTACTCTTCTTTATATTGTGGGTTGAAAGACTGATGATGTTGATGTTTTATTGATCATGTAGAAGAAATATCGGGAATTTTTGTGAAGAGTATCTCGGCAGGAAGTGCGGCAGACTTCAGCAAGAGGATCAGGATCAATGATAGGATTATCGAAGTAAGTGACTTCTTTGATGTCTTAGATTGATTTAGAAAGCGAAAAAACTTTTCTACCAACATTTTATACAATATTCTACTTACTATGAAATCAAAAAATAAAATGTTTTTTTCTGTAACAAATCTGGGTAATATAAATAAATAAGATAAAACATTTTACCATCAAATATTCTGATCTAAGGAATTGTTTATAATTTTACAAATCAAAATGGAAATATGCTACAATAAATAAAAATTTGAAATGAATGGTAAAATTTAAAACTCGACAAAAACTGAAGTGCTTCAATAAAATTTCAAACGAATCTGTGGTTTTGAAAAGCTTCAACATTTTAAAAAAAGTTTCACAGCTTCAGTGCACTCCACAATCGTTTTGTTTTGTCACCATCAGGACAGAATTTAAAGAGGACAATCAGACAATTTACGCAGTAAAATAAAATTACAAAAAACATATAAATACAGGTATTTCATAACTTCGAACACATACGTTAAAGATTTTATCCACGACTGTCAAATAATATACGCATAATTCAACTGTTTTTTTTTATTAATTAATGACCTTTGTTACTGTTGCTAATTGAATAATATTGACAGTTCGATGCAATAATATTATTCAATCGTTATGTCAAATTCAAATCACAACCTTTCAATGAGTACAAACAAATTACTTTTAATAAGTAATTTTTTCCACATAAAAAGTCAAAATTATACTAGTTTTCTCATTTTTTATAGTTTCATTTTCTTCTTAAGCTTAAAATATAGCTTAATAGTCGGTTTAAAATTTTCTGCTAAAAGTCAAACCACTTTATAATTTTGTTACAACAAATACCTAACGATCAACGCTAACTATGTTTATGTTTGTAAACAAACAATTTTCTAAAATTTGTTAGGTTATTTTTGATTTTATAATAGTACAATATGTTATTATTTGACAGTTGTGGATAAAGTATAGTATTCTATTCGCATGTAATGGCTATTACTCACTCGAATGATTTACATCACGAGCCGCAAGGCTCTCATGAGTAATATACATTACATGCTTATTGAATAATATACTATTATTGCTTGTATTTTATATACTGATTATGAATCAAAAAGATTTTTTCAAAATCACAAAATTAAGGGCAGTTTACCTACAGTGTCGTGGCCGTATACCTGAGTGTATGGTCAAGAATTTGATAACTTATGTTCGATCCCAATCGACGCCAAAATTGCAAATTTCGACTTTTAAATGACAGAAAAGTGACTCTCGTGGTGCTCACTCCACACTAGCAATGAGTGCCCGTATGGTGACGCCTGGTAAACACCCTCACGGTACGAATGTCATCATCACCGATATCTGCATAGATTTTGGGTTGCGATTTGCGATTCATAGCTTAAGAGTTACTGTTATAGATTATTGATTTTAGAAATTAAGCTTCATGTTTGGGGTACAGTTTCAATAGAAAATATTAAAGTAAAAATAAATTTACATATTTAATATATGTCAATTATTTAAAATTGACATGATATTTTTGTAATTAGTTTATTTATTTTATTGTTTTGTTCTGTATTTTTGTTTTTATATGAAAAGTTTATTTTAATTAAAATTTGTAAAATAACATATATTGGGTTTACATTTCACGGAAAAAAATTTACTGTTGCTATTACCACAATTGTGATTTTCTGAACAACAGGAACAGGTAATTATTAGGACAGCAAGTAGATGTTGTGCCTGTTACAATATTTTTTGTGGTAAAACAAGTGCTGTAGATTTTACAACAATTTGTAGTATTCAAAGATTACCACAATATATTGTCATATGTACTATAACGAGATTGATAGAATTTAATATATGAATTATTTAAAATTAACAAAAAATATAACAACAACTACAACAATATATATATAAATTATCCAGTTTAATAGCTACTTTCACAATATTTATTGTTATAAGTTCGTTACAAAATTGTTGCTTATACTATGTTTATTTGATTGAATTACTCTAAACAACTGGTAAATGCAACTATTAAAATATCAATTATTAATAAAATTTGTAATTATCACTATCGTAATAAATATGAAAGTTAAACAGATAAAACATTAATTTTAACGTTAATTACTGCAAAAATTACGTTAATATTAAGTAGAAATAAACGTGCGTTTTTATTATTTACTAGCGGCATAATAAAATATACAAGGTATAAAGCAGAGTATACAAATAAATTATATCAATTATATTTTATTTAAAAAATATAATAAGTACATTTAGTTTATAAATATATGCAAAAATAAACAATAATTCTTTTTGACAACGAAGATATAGTCAGGTCCAGCAATAAAATTATAAATGTAATTATAATAAAGAGGCATATCGCTCACTGTATGCTTAATAATATTCGACGCCAATGGGCCATTATTTGCACCAGCTCTATTTATGCATTGAAAGGTTTATCTACCTGCTCTGTATAGTAAATTATTCTTAATGTTTCTTTAACATAAACGCTATTTTTGTTTGAAATAAGCAGTATTCATTCCCTTAAGAATGTATTGCAAAGTAAACTAGCATTTATGTTAAAGAACTGTAAGATTATTTCACTTATACAAATCAGGTAGACAAGTAGAGAAACCTTTCAATGCACGAATATAGCGGCGAAAAAATGATCCGTTTGCACCCGATATTATAAAGCAAACAGTGAGCGATATGTCGCTTGCCATAATTACGATATTTATAGTTTTATTGCTGGAACTGACAGTACTTTTTCTTAAGAATAATCTTTACAAACTAAATTTATTACAGTTAATTTGATACATAGATGTCACAGTTATTACATATAAAAGAACAATATAGAACAGATTTAGAAAGCTGATCTCAATGTAATATAATTTTTTTTATTTCTGTACATCAAACAAGGAGAAGTGTTTGGCAATGATTCAAATGATCTTATTACGTTTTTTTTAGTTAGTTTAACCTCATATGAATTAAAATGATCATTTAAGGTAGTTGTCACTCGAGTGTACCTATTCAAAAACTTGTTCTATGTTCAAAATAAAAATTAAGTTAATGCAGTTTATATTTGCAATAACTTATATTTTTTAACATTATATTATATAAACAGATTGCATCAAAATAGTTAAAAGCTAATATCAACGACTGTAACATATGAATTTTCTTTATTTTTCCGTAGAAAAGTTTTTTTTTGAACTGTACCACTCGCACTAACACATACACAAGTGTCGTATTTCAATGTTGAAGAATAACTGTGGCATCGTCGTATCTAGACATTTATTGGTACATTCGGGTATAAAAGTAATGATATTTTAAGATATAATACTAATTCTAAACTACAAATGGAAACTGCAAAACAAATTAATATATTTCTTTCTTAAAATTACAAAAGTAGTATTATACTGTTTAAAGTTTTCATGCTTTTCACGTAAAATACCAATTTCAAAAATATTTCTTTCGAATGTACGTCTGAAATTCCTTTAGCCTAAGATCACCTCTTATTCGCTAATACCAAGCGGGTGTTAACTTAACTGATACTTCATCTGAAACGCTTGTACATGGTTGTCAAGTATAATTCTACCTATTTATCATATCTTCAGATTAAAATTTTCTAGAGACAATAAAATTAAATCTGGGTGGTAAATAATTTTCTAATTTTTACATAAAATCCGTTAATTAGTTTACTATAACATACTAGTTTTTCGATTAAATGTCATAGTGGATATAAAAGTTATAATTTAAAATGTTGTGTTTATTTTGCTATTTCCTATTCTTCACGTGTTAAAAAGGCCAAATTTAATTGCAAATATCTCAGGTACCGCTCGGTCAATTGTTTTAAAACTTGTAGAGCAGGTACATTATACTTCAGTTGAGATGTACTTAAAATTTCAATTAATTCTGTTGAAAATGATTTCACGATATAACTACCTTAAATGTAATGTCTTGAATAGATTCATTTCAAAATATACTTGATTTCTGTCATTAATAAAAATATTTACAATTTTACCAAATGACGGATAAATATCACATTCTCTTAGATTTATTATTATGATCATATTTGGTTTATATAACGTTCCTTTAATATTGACCCATTTTGTACAAAATAAGTTGCTGTGATCTAGTTCATTTGAAATTATGTGGCAATTTAAGGATTTAATTTTGTAAGTTGAACCTTTTCTCACTTCATTAAAGCTATATCCATTTGTTAAAATGTTACTGAATTTTAACTGGTGCTTAATAGCTAATGTTTGTATAATATTTTTTCTTGAACATGAAACATTGGCGTACATTTTAGAGTCACGGTGTTTCGACTCGAATCTCATAGACCAGCAGAATTTTAAAGGTCCAACCATTTTTTGAATTTTTCCGTAATGTAACATATGGTGATGTTTTGGTTTTAATTGTTGTTTAAATACCGTACAATAGTAATAATGATGCTCTGATACTAAACAATTAAGAAGTACGTCACATCCACTCTGTAAGCTGGAAGCAGTAACTATATCAATTATCTTCTTTAAACATAAATAGAACTGCCATCCTATATTTTTCACAGGAACTAGATCACCAACCATTAGAGCGAAATATTTGGTAAAACACAGCATTTCTGATGCACTCATTTTTATTTTATTTTTGAGCGATTCAGCTGATATAATAGGAGGTTTATTATTTTTTTCTATATCACCGTAAGAGAATGTTTGAATTCTATAATTTAGTGTTTTGAGAGTAAACAATTTGCAATCAAATATTAGATAATTTAGTATTATAACAAAATCATAATTACATACTCCTTCCAACAAATCGTGCATGATGTCGACAGAGTAATTTTCCGTGAAATGAAAATTATCAATTGAATTCCAAATACAGGGCTCCTTTAAGCCAGTTAGTGATGAATCATTTGCAATAATATCTGAATCATATGAATCTTTAGTACGCAATAAAGTTTCATCTTCATTTAACAAATATTTAGAGACATTTTTAGGTACTTTACAAAATCTACATGAATAGGTTGCACTAAAACTTTCATTCATACCTAATATTGAATGTAGTCCTAGGTTATCTCCTATTATCAAGCCGAGTAAAAAATATACGGTTTCTTCATGTTCACCGTTTTTAATTTGAATCCCATTATTTTGTAAAAAAATTAACTCCTGAATTAAAATATTGAACGTAGCATAATTCCCAAATTGTTTGCGGTCAGCGCTATAAAACAGTAACGTCAATAATATGCAATTCAATTTAGATAGTAATTCTGGGGGCAAACTTGGTATCGATATATAAACTGCACCTAATTTATTGTTCCCGGCATGAGATCCTAAAGCATTACCCGTTTCGTATTCGTCAAAATAGAGAAATAAAGGAATAACAGTTTTGTCTTTATATGGTAAAATTTTCTTTTGCCATAAATCCCCTTGAATAAAGTTAGATAACACATTTTTATTTATCATTAGTTCATTCATGTAAGCTTTTATTTGAATTAAAAAATTTGGAGTTTGAAAAAGTGAACTTAACATGTCTCGTAATTTTACAAATTTTGCTGTTACTGGAGTAATCTCTGTAACTACAGTTTCATTTTTATATTTTGATTTTCTCTTCGTACCGATTATATAATCTACTGGTTTTATAAAAAATTTATTCTTTTCCATAAATGATAATCTTCTATGTTCTGTTTTAATGTTTTCAAAGGAAATTAAAGAGGAGTCAATAATGGAATTTACATCTTCAATACAACTGAAATTTTTAGATTGCAAATAACTTATTACTTTTTGTTTTATAAATGGGGCATATTTTTTTGTAATTAAATTCATCAAATTTTCAATGAAAAACTGTACTATATTACGAGGAATTAACGAATTTGAATACAGGTTTGTAACAAATACGAATATTTCCTTTTCTAAATCAATAACTGAATTTGGTTGTAATTTGTTTTCTTTATAAATAGTATAATTTTTTTCATACAGAGGCTTTGTAACTTCGTTATTCAAATTTGTATTTTGATCATAGTTATCATTTAGATCATTGCTCTCAAACACTCCTATCTCATATGATTTATGTATTTTACAATGCTTTTTAAACGAATTTAGAGAACTAAATAAACGAAAACAATTTTCTTCAATACACTTAAATATACTATTTTCACGTAATTGATGTACATGTTTAAAATGGAGTATCAATAAATTATCTTTGGAGAAATGTGTGGAACATATAAAACATTTCATTTTTCTTTACTCACCGATATTATTTAAATTAGTAAGAAGAATTTCGACACTTGTAAAATTTTTGTCAAATTCTGTTCGAATTCCGAAAATAACTTGTTGTATAAATGTCCATACGTGCTCGCACTCGTATGGATATTTAGCTGATAGTACTTGAAAAATTTTAAAACAGAGATCGATGGCTTTTAATGGTATTTCTACCTGATATTGATGACCGTTCACCAAGACGTAAGCTGCACTTATATTTTCGATATGGCCTACAATTATCGGTATCGGCTGATCAGTGAGTTTAAATCTTTGAAGTCTTTCTTGGCGAGCCTCTAATTTTGGTTCCAATTCCGATATATTCTGTTAAATTAAATTCAACATCTTATATGTAATATAAAAAATATATTGAAATATTACCTCGATATGCAACATAAAACCTTCTTGCACCTCTACTTTGGATGGTCTCCAAATATTTTCACTCTTTTTTCGTTTTGGTGTATGGATGGGCAAAATCAACGGTAAAACCAGCAATGCAATAATATATTTTGTATCTAAAAAGCAAATCAATAAAAAGGCTAAAATATACATATTTATCTAAATGTAATAAAATAAATTTTACCTTCATTAGCCGTTTTATAATTGTTGGACAATAAAAAGGATTTAACATATTTATCTGTACCGTTTTCAGCGAGACATAAAATTTTGTTCGCATATTTCGGCCACATTTGGAAAAGTTTGTTGGAATATCCAACAAAGTTTATATCAAAATCTTTGTCAAACTGAAAAAAAAAAAATATTAAGTCGTTCCTATTATGTTATTTATTTCGCAGTAATTATTTACCAGTTCATAACCGAGTGGTTGTTTAAGGCAAGGAAACTCTTTAAAGTATTCAAATATGGTACGGGATTTTTCAATTAATCGCAATTGACATGTAGTTTGCCAATATTCAGTTACTCTAGTCCAAGGCTGAATATTGTTCTTCAGCCATTGTAAATTATCTTTTGCAAGTTCATAATTTTCGTCACTAATATTAGAACTGCAATTACCTATTTAAAAAAAATCATCAAAATTATTGTTACATTAAAAACTTTATTTACCTATGTTTTGTTGAGATTTGGACGTCAATATACCAATTTTGCGATATAGCCTTCTTTTATTGCAATACTTGTCCCATAACTTCCCCTTGGCTGTAATTGGCCGTCCATCTATATTTTTATGATACGGAATATAGTATATTTCTTTTCTTTCTTTTGGGAAAACCTTTTCAACTTGGTTCGCCCAGTACTCAAACGTTTTTGAGGCGATTCTAAAATGTTTGAATTTTATCAAAATTCGTAAATAATTTTGATTTTGTATTACATTACATACCTATTATTTGAATTGTTCTTTAATTCTTTGTGTATAATTATATCACATAATAGGCTCCTGTTAAAATTTTTATTATTAGGGTGAATGCGCCGATTAGCCGACCATCACCTTTTGTCGGCCATTTCTGTCTTAATATTCATGAAATAGTGTTTTGCTTTAATATTTTTAATAAACAAAAGCTATTCCCCTTTCCGGCCACCGTTTACTACGTCCACACCGATTTTGGTGCATCTGTGGCCGAAGTTGGAACTAAAATTCATTTTCATAAAATGGCCACTAGTGTCACACTATGTTGTGTTGTGAACCAAAGCAAAAAGATTAGTGAGGACCCTGTGAGAAAATAGTAAGTAAATTATTTCCCATTAAGACCATGTATTTTTAAATGACATTTAGTATAAGTATATATGTTTAGCCGTAGTTTCATTGTGAAAAAATATTGTTTTCGGTCAAGATATTTCGATGGTTACGTGGCCGGTGAATTGGACATATAGAAATAAGTGTACCCCTTTCTCAGCCAGAGTGGCCGAAAATTGGTTACATTTTGTCAAGTAATGCTATCTCTTTTTGTTGTTACCATTTTACATAGAACTTTCTCACTCTGAAGCATAGTTCCTCAGCCTATAAAGAAAGCAAGGGCCAGTTTTCGGCCACTTATTTCGTAAAGATGCGGGAAATATGAATATAATATAAATAAGTGGTCGAGAATAGGAAGGATAGGACTGGTTTTCGTCCACCCATTTAAAATACATGTAATCTAGGTGGCCGATAAAGAGGTTTTTTTCGGCCACGTATTTATTTAAAATTGTAGTTTACTTTTTTCGTTCGCATTTTTAGATGGCTGGTAGAAAGGAAAAAGAGAAAATAAAGAAACAATCTCTAAAAGGAATAAATAAGAGAAAATTCTTCTCTTATTCAGACGATGCCATTAAAATGGCGCTCTATGAAGTAAGGGAAAACAGAATTAGTATCAGGGAAGCAAGCCGTCAATTTGGTGTACCCCGAACAACAATACAAGACAGATTAAAAGGAAAAGTTTCAGAAAATATTTTAAGGAAAACAGGACCGCCTCCAATTATGACAAGAGAAGGAAAGGAGAAAATTGCAAAATGGTTACTCGATATCGCAAAATGTGGTTTTCCCATCAAGAAAAGTGAACTTATTGACACGGTTACTAAGATAGCAAGGACCTCTGGAAAACTTCACTTATTCAAAAACGAACAACCGGGCCAAAAGTGGTACCTAAACTTCCTTAAGCGACATCCAGAAATTTCACTCAGGGAAGGTGAAGTCGTTAATAGAGCTCGAGCTTTAATCACGGAGGAATCAGTTAGAAAGTGGTTCAAGGAACTGCAGGTTTTCCTGCAAAGTAATAATTTAATGGATGTTATGGAAGATCCCAGAAGAATATTTAATGGGGATGAATCAGGGTTTTCACTTTGTCCGAAAACGGGGAAAGTTCTAGCTCCGAAGGGATGGAAAAATTTGTATGTTATTTCAAGTGGAAAAGAGAAGGAGAACTTAACAGTATTTTTAATATTTAATGCTGATGGGAAAGTGTGCCCACCCTTTGTAGTTTTCCCATACGTTCGACCTCCCCGAGCGTTAGTTGAAAACATGCCACCCAAATGGATTTTGGGGAAATCAGATAAAGGATGGATGACGGCAGACGCGTTTTATGAATACATTTCAAATGATTTTAATAAATGGATTTTGGAAGAAAAAATTCCAAAACCCATTATTGTATTTATTGATGGCCATAGGAGTCATATGTCACTTCCACTGAGCGAATTTTGTGATGCCAATGGAATAATTTTGTATGCACTTCCACCAAATACAACGCATATACTTCAACCTGCAGATGTAAGCGTCTTCAAACCCTTGAAACAGGAATGGAAATCAACAGTTAGAAGATGGCTCAACCGACCAGAGAATGTTAATCTTTCTGTAACTAAGTTGAATTTCTGTACTCTATTTGAAGAAACATTGCAAGGGACTAATACCACAAGTCAGATAAGAAATGGATTTCGCAAATGCGGTCTTTTTCCATTAAATCCGGATAATGTGGATTATTCAAAATGTATAAAAAACATTTTAGAAAATCAATCACAGAGACGTGATCTCGAATTAAATGAATCTACTGATACCAGCGACATAACTTTAAAAGATATAGATGTTACAAAAAAAGTTATCCAGAAAATTGAGTCAAAACTGTATACTTATGGCATTAATGTTCAAGTGATTTATAATGAAATAAATGACTTACGACCAAAACACCAAGATATTGCTGTTGGCACCATTCTTCCCTTAGACGACTTAATAATTCTTCCTACGCAGACTGTTGTATTCCGTGATCCAGAAGCTCTAGATTTGCTTGAACTAGAGAATAATATTCAGGAAGAAACTTCACAGAACTCATTATTACCAAACCAAGAAATTAATATTCGTTGCGAAACAACAAAAGAATCAGAAAGGAATGATATAAATGAAAAAGTAGAGGAAACATGTTTACTGTCATTACAAAGTGTTGAAGCTGAAAGAGAAACAGAAAAAGAAATTAGTAATGAGCCTGTAAATAGGAGAGAAGATGAACAGGAAAGTGAAGAAAAAGACGAAAGCAGATTTGAAGAGCCAAATGAAGATACAGTTGCAATCGAAGACGATGGAAAAAGTGAAGATAGAATAACAGGTGAAGAGAATACAGTGCGATCGAGTGGAATATCAGAAATAAATGTAGATCCCTTCGAGTCCCATTTACATTTTCCGGAGGCTGTGAAAAAATCTGCTAATAGAACATTAAAAGCAAAACTCCCCAGTGCAATATCGTCACAAGCATGGCGATCTTACTATTTGAAAAAAGAACAAGAAAAAAATGAAAAGATTAAGAAAATAAAATTAAGGAAAGAGCAAAGAGAAGCCAAAAAAGCCCATAATCAAATGGTAACCAAAAACAGAAAAAGAAAGCGAGAAAAAAGAACCAAAGAAAAACCACCGATGAACAAGGATGACACTATTGCTACACTTGAAAAAGAAAAAGTAAAATGTGCATTGTGTGATGAGGATCTCATCAGTGACACGGAGGATGATCTGGAAAAAAATATCGGTTGCGACAATTGTCCCAATTGGTATCATCTGAAATGCACAGTTTTTCTCAATTTAACGTATGACGTAGCCGCCACAAAACAATATATATGTGATTTATGCAAATAAATAAATTTCACCTGTTACAAAGAGAATATCTCTTTAATTTTTTACCAAAAGACTGATGTTTTATTTTGTATATTTTTATAATCAATATACTATTTTTTTTGTAAATAATGATTATTTTACTTTGTCTACCTTGCCTAAAAACATCCTGAATGAGCTTTTTACGTGAAAGTGGCCGAGTATCCGGGTTTGTCCGGTCGTCCGGACGAAAATCAGATTAAGTCCGGCCGGTAATGAGCGCAATGGGGCCGAAAACAGGAAAAAACACACTTTTATAAAATTTTATTTTTAATCATTAGTTAATATCTTTAATAGCGTTTTGCTACATATTTTTTCAAAACATTAATTTTCAGTCATTTCAGTGATAAAATGTAACACTCAAAATTTTAGTAACTCATTTAGGAAACAGTGAAGTAAAATTAGAAGATACCTTAAATGGCCGACAACCGGCACAGTTACCCTACTATAACTGTGAATTATTTCTACCCCTCTAGATGAATTCATTAATAACTCGCTCAGAGCGTTATTCTTCTCTTCTGAATGTTGGACATCTGTTTCGGAAGATGAAGATATGGTACTGGCACTACTTGATTTTGTTACTGTACTGGATGAACTGCTTGTAGAAAAAAAATTATCAATTTCTGTACTGTTAAATACTTCATCAGGTTTTTCATTTGTATTTAAATTAAATACTTCGTCGGTTTGGTTTTTATTCTCATCTTTATATTTTGTGTACATTTTCTCAAATTTATACTGCATTCCTATAGACCTTATTAGGTTTTTAATAAATTCGTTGGACAAATTATCAAACACCTCTTTGTCAATATCATTATCTACAATATGAACAACATTAACTTGAATTTTGAATATAACAGTCATGAAATCTCTATACTAATTTAAAGTCTCATATCGTCAGTCATATGCCGTAGGCACGAAATGTAACTAAATATGTAACAGTTGATAAACATATTTATTATAACTGTCCGAATTCCGAATATTAACACGCATTTATCTAAAAACTAGTATACCTTGTTCAAAGATATTTCGTTATGGCTTTAACTTACTAAGCCTGTGGTGCGGTTCGCACACAGCAAGAGATTCTACCTGTTGGCGTTTAGGGTAGGATTGCAAAATATTGAAATTCGGAAATCTCTAATCTCTGTGCGCATTACGTATTTCAGATTTACTTGAAATAATAATGAATTCGCAGAATTAAATTAAGTCTTTGACTATTACTAGAAATATAAGAGGAGAAGAAACGTCCTTGACCGATATTAATACATATTAAGGAAACTAAGATATCAAAGGCATACCTAGTGAGTAGGTATATAAATGAGTTTTAAAAAATTTAAAATCAGTAGTAATACTAACTTTCGTACTGAGGTCAACAATATACGTATTTAATATGTGGCGACCATTTGAAGAAGACAATACTGATACTGATATTTTACCAGTTGAAAATTGTAATAAAATTATTAAAAGTAAAATTAAATTGGGAAATATTCAATACATACCTGTCCTTGCACCCCTATAAATCAAGCTTAAATCCCTAACAATAGACCCGCTGAGAGGGCCATAACGAAATATCTCCGAACAAGCTATAAAATACAGCTTCGTTCCTTTGGCATATTCAAGCCACAGATTACCCGTACTGTAAACAATAACTTGTTAAAACTATAAACTTACCTTTAAAGGTTTGGATCAAATTATTTAAATTCCATTCAATTAATTTTGTTTCCACAAACTCGTCAGCCATGTTATAAAAACAATAATAAATGAAGTACACAGTACACCCAATATTCTAGATTTTATATGATATAATCAATGCACACTGTAACTTTTACACAAATCACCCTTACAAATCACAAAAATGTTTTTCTTTTCGTCTTTTCTACTACGTCTTAACGTGCCTCCGTGCGCATGCGTTTAGTACAAGTTGTACTACCCAACCTACATATTTTATATTCAATATTATTACACTCGTTGAAAAAACATTGAACAAAATATATTATTTAAATGTTATTAATTTTATTATTATCATTTAAGATATACAATATTCATAAACAGTAGGTATATTTGTAAGGGTAGGGTCAGAGTGTACGAAAATTCAAATATCACTTTATTCACATATCAATTTATAAAACATCGTATTGGATAAAAATCAAAAAAATTAACATCGCCTTATTCAAATAACGACTTATGCGTTTTTCGAATATTCAAATCTCGGAAAAAATTATACTGTCTTATACAATTCTCGACTTGTGCAAATCTCTACCACTATGAAGTCGGTTGAGCATTGATTTATTCATTTCTGGTTTGTTCACTATCGCTTCATTCCGGTACTGTTTAGTAATATTTGATTTTATAATTATATTTGAATTACAAACAAATGAAAATGTTAATATATTTGGGGTTACAATATTTAAAAATCTGTTGTGGCCAGCACAATACCTCTCGCCACTTCCTTTTTTGGTTACATAAGTATAGGGCGCGAACAGTCATGTTACATTGTTGGCCTTGACAAGCAGATGTGGGGGCCCGTTTCAGAATGATAATTAGTCAGTATGTTTCATTCAGAATTTCAAGATTTTCTAAATACACGTAGTTAATTTGTCACCAGGAGTGTGGAATTTACTTGTCGAGGAAAATAAACCATATGGAATTGGAAAATCACTAAATTTAGAATGAGAAATTATGATACATCTATATACATAATTACTAGCTATCATTCTGACATGAGTCCCCATATCTGCTTGTCAAGGCGCCCTATTGTATTTAACATTTCTTGTATACCTACATTCTACACCAAAAATTGTACTTACATATATCTATTCCTTATATTTAGATTGTTTAATTTTAAATTCATTATATGAAGAAATTTTGTCCTCTTCTAATTTTTCGAAATGTTTCCAATTCATTGTCAGGATTGACTGTATTTTTGAAGGATATATGTAATAGACCTATAATCTTAAATATTTAACTACTAATACATTAAGAAATAATATAATGTATATGTACTTCCCAGAAAAACTCTTTAGTAATATCTATGAATTTCTGACACTGACATTTATCTGTCAGTTACAAACAGTTCAACTGGTCAACTATTTTCCATGGCATCCTTTCGGCTGTAAAATTTATTATAACGTTATTTTATTTATTATATTTCTTTTATCTCTAAATCCATAGAATATATAATAAAATATTTAAATGTATCAGATAGAGAATTTAATTTTCTTTAATATTACCAAGAAAAATTTTCAAAAAATATTATTTAGAAGATTTTTTTTCAAGAATCTTCTACTTCCGGTTGTCCAATTGTTACCAAAACCTTTTCAGATCTTCCCATGAATGTCCGATTGGAAAATACGTAATTAAACAATTTTTAAGTCTTATAGTTTTTGAGTAATCGTCCTTCCAACATCCTACATACATACACACACACATACATCCACACACACACACACACAGACATCATCGTAAAAATGTTAAAATCGGATTGTAGGGACCTTAAAACGTGCTTATTCAATAAAATATGGATATGTGATTTTTAGCATGAATCCAATACCTCTCTTAGCGAGAGGTAAAAATGATCAAATACATATTATATACAGTGTGCGATTAAAGTGTGGAATATCAAAAAAAAGCCGAACTCAGCCGGTTTTTATAAAAACGCTGAAACACGTCGATTTTAATTTCTAAAAATATATATTAATATGTACGATTCATCTTCCGACTTTCATTTGTTTTTCAGTTATGACGTCATCATAAAAAAATTTAAATGACAACATAGATTTTTAGTAGTGAAATCCGTTAGTGTTTTTTCTTCTCTTTATGATCATGTAAATAAATCATAACGTTGCATAACAAAAATTCTGAGTAAAATCGAGTTGAACATTTAATAATAATGAAAAATCAAGATACCTTGATAAAAACATTAAAAGTTGATTATGGAACTTATAACTTATAAATCATGAAAAACGAAAAGTTTTAAACTGAAAAATGAAAAATAAAGCAAACAAAATTAACACTATTAAATTAAATGAATGTAAATGTAAATTTTTATCGAGGTAGGTATCTTGATTATTCATTATTATTAAATGTTCAACTCGATTTTTCTCAGAATTTTTGTTATGCAACGTTATGATTTATTTACATGATCATAAAGAGAAGAAAAAACACTATCAGATTTCACTACTAAAAATCTATGTTATCATTTAAATTTTTTTGTGATGGCGTCATAACTGAAAAACAAATGAAAGTCGGAAGATGAATCGTACATATTAATGTGTATTTTTAAAAATTAAAATCGACGTGTTTCAGCGTTTTTATAAAAACCGGATGAGTTCAGCTTTTTTTTTGATATTCCACACTTTAATCGCACACTGTATATGCCAAATAAATTTATCTATTCACAAATTATGTGTGCATATTTTTGATATAAATTTAGCACATATTTCTTCGTTAATAATATTAATCTAATATTAAAACTATTTAATTGAAGGTATATAAAAACAATAAACATTTTATAATATAATTATAGAAAGGCCATGGAAGGGCTAAATGTGAAACATTTATGAAGATAAAATGAAATGTATGGGAAAAATAAAATCACCTTTAAAATAAAATAAATATATTAATTATTTGATAATTATAGCTGGTTTATGAAACATGTACCTACCATAAGCAGTAATACAGACACATTATACGATTGTCCAATCTTTACATCTCCCTGTATAATAATAAATGATTTACTTTTTTATGAAAATAAATAAACAAATTACTTATACTAGTATATTAAAAGAACAACAATGTACCGAATATTGTATGTTACCTTACCATGTACTAAATTATGTGTACGTGGATTACAAATCAAAATAGTTCATATTGTAATAAAACTGAGTTGTTTAAAATTTATTTGTGTTATTAATATTATGCATATAATTATACGATATTAATGTAAAATAAAATGGAATTGACGAAATGTATTATACTGGCAAGAACAGACTGAAAATCCTATCCATTTTTTCCACAGCTGCTCTTCTTTTCCTAAAATGCAATATGGGACAAACAATCTCTGGTTAAAATTTTAACTGCCAGTTAAAAAAACAGTTGAAACGAAATGAACCGTCAAATGACAAATTGATCATTGCTGTCAATAATCCGATTCAATATTGTTTATTTAACTTACAGTTAAAATTCTAACCGGGGATTGTGAAACGCACCAAGTTGACACAAATGTTAATGAAATAATCATATAGTAACTCTTTTGTTTATAAACATGTATTTAGTGAAACTCAGATCCGGTTTTATAAAAATTCACTATAGTTTCATATTAATAATTTTTATTTAACACTAACGATATTTCTGACTACATAAAATAATATATAGGTTAGTTAAATAAATTATTGTAAATTTTTCCTTATTATAAGTCAATAAATAAAATAAATATCAAAGTATATTATTGTAAAAACCAAATTAAAGTAAAATAAGTTCTGCTGTGATGAGCTAAAAGAAAACTCAAACCTTGTTTATAAAAAAGAGGTAAATGAATAAAAAAAATATTAATTTTTGTTTATAATATCTATTTACATGATTTTGTTGGTTTTGGGTTTTTAACATATTTATTTTGAGGTTAATAAAGGATATACGAAATGAAAAGAATAACGAGTAACACATGATCATATGGTTTTGACAGATCATATCGATCTTATTTAATAATTAAATTTAAATTACTAAATTAACAACGAGAACAGTTAAGTATGGAGAATTTTATTATATTAAAATACTATAATACATCATGGATATGGGGAAGTTCTATTTTGCGGACCACAAAAAAAGCAGACTGGTCATAATTATTGGTTCTATAGTATTAAATCACAACATACTAGTTACTTTTGAATAACTGTGGTATACAAAACAGGAAGATGATCGAGATCACCTCCGCAGAGATTACTTTACTCCTGGTGTGTTTTGCGGACTAGCCATTTCTAATAAAACAAGAGCGATCAAACTTGGAATTTGCATGGCTTTTGTGATCCCTTGTAATATACAATTTAATTCAAACTCAAAATCATCTTGAGAAGGTTACTTTTTTACTCTTGGTGAATTTTGCGGAAGCTTATTTCCTTTTCATGTCTTTTGAGTTCTGAGTATGTTGTATTGCTTTAACCGTTAGCAGGTTTAATCTGCCAATGTTCATTTGTCTTATTACATATTCGAGCATTAGATTGAAGAGTGTTGGGGCCAGCCCATCTCCTTGCTTCAGTCCACGCAAATTTTAAATTCCTCTGTAAGTGTGTTTTGTACGCTCACCACCGCAACCGTGTCCTCCTTGGTTACCTTAATCATTCGTATTAGTTTAGGGGGAATCTTCAGTATGTGTAGTATTTCATATATTTTATTCTATCTATTGAATCATAGGCTTATTTAAAATCTACAAATATATTGTATATGTCTATGTCTCGATTATATTCCCATGCTTTTCCTAATATTTGTTTTACAGTAAATAGCTGGTCAATCCTGGATCGTCCATGTCTAAATCCGGCTTGATATTCGCCGATAAGTTTTTCTGAGTAGGGCTGGATGCGTTTGTTTATTATGCATGTTAATATTTTATATGCAGTACATAAGAGGGATATTCCACGATAATTTTCACATGCCAGTTTATCCCCTTTTTTATGTATTAGACAGATTAAGCTTTTCTTCCAGTCGTTGGGGATTTTTTCTTCCTTCCATATCTTTATTATCAGTGTATGAATATATTTTTTTAGGTGTTCGCCACCTAGTTTGTATACTTCGGAAGGGATCTCGTCTATTCCAGGGGCTTTGTTGTTTTTCAGCGCTTTTATTGCCTCTTTTATTTCATCATATTCTTATAACTTAAAAAAAAAGGAAAAATTCTTATAAAGTAAAAAAGAAAGTAAAAAATTCTAATAAACTAAAAAATAAAATTAAAAAAATAAACAACAATTCTAGTAAACTAAAAAAGAAAATTAAAAACTAAAAAATATAATAAACTACAAGAACGGAAATAAAAAAAATTAAAAACCTCGATATAAAACAAAACTTCAGCTCTGCAGGTTCGGCATGTCATTGTTTGACGTGCCATAAATTCGTTGCTGCAGGCCCGACATAAACATTTGTATCCGCAAGTGCACACGCGTGTGTGCAACCTGGCATACGATACAAACTCCCTGTAAACATTAATTATTTGTATATATTTGCAGTGATCACTATTTAAGAGCTTGAGAACTATAAGAATTACAAGAATAATTGTTAATGCATCTTCGAAATACGCAGTAATAATTTGTTGAAAACTTATCGAGTTACAATTTCTTTATTGAAGATCATATTCAAAATATTATATTATATTTTGCAGGTCAATTTAATGATTTTAAAAATCACAAATATTTCAGCTTTTTTTTATAATCCTTTTGAGATACTAGTAATTATGTACATAGATGTCAAATATCAGAATTTTTCATTCAAAATTTCAAGATTTTCTAAGGTCACATGGTTAATTTGTCACCAGGAGTGTGGAATTTATTTATCGAAGAAAATAAACCACATGGAATTGGAAAATTACGAAATTAGAATGAAAAATTATGATATTTTACATCTATGCACATAATTACTACCTCTCATTTTGACATGGGTCCGCATACCTGCTTGTCAAGGCCAAGAAAGTCACATGACTTTGTATTTAACATTTCTTGTACACATACACTCCAAATTTCTACTTATGCCTATTCTTTATATTTAGATTTTTTAATTTTAAATTCATTTTATGAAGAAATTTTCCAATTCATTGTCGGGATTGCCAGTATTTCTGAATGGTATATATAATATACCTATAATTTTAAATATTTAACTATTAATACAATAAGAAGAAATAATATATGTAGATACTTACAACAGATTATTTTATATATTATAATCTTTTATCTCTAAATCAATACAAGATATAATAAAATATTTATCACACAGAGAATTTAATCTTCTTTAATATTTGCAAGAATAATAATTTTCAAAAAAATATATTTCATTTTTTTAAGAATATGCTACTTCCAGTTGTCCAATTGCTACCAAAACCTTTTCAACTCTTCACATTATTGTCAGATTGACAAATACGTAGTTAAACAGATATTAAGTCTTAACAGTTTTTAAGAAATCAGTTTTTAAGAAATTTTCCTTCCAACATCCTCACACACACGCACATCATCGTAAAAATGTTAAAATCGGATTGTAGGGACCTTAAAACGTGCTTATTCAATAAAATTTGGATATGCGATTTTTAGCATGAATGCAATACCTCTCTTAGCGAGAGGTAAAGATTATATATAAATTTACTTTTTTTTGATTATTTACATATTTTCAGACCTGTAATGCACAGTTTTCGGTCATAATACGGCTATAAATGTGCGTTATTTCAAGAACTGAGCGTAGCTTAATTACCAAATATCTGTTTTTAACTTATTATTTGATTTGACCCTTTACTTAACGTTTTTTTTTTTAAATAATCGCATACTAAATCCATTTTTACTACATCTTTAAATTAAAATAAAAGCTTAATGCCTATAATTTTTTTGCGAAACCAAAATTACTTTGGAAACACAATTTTGCTTATATTTTGCTAGCATACGAATGATTTTGCAAGTATGCAAGTCTGTCTGAATGAGACCTGCTGCTGAAAAGAGCCACTGGAATTCCATAGAACTCATCTGAAAACTGTAGTACTTTAGCGCCGCTTTTTTAAAATTTTGGTAAAGGACTGCATCGCGCCAGAAAACCAACGGATCCGCTTCTCTTCTAATATTAGGGGCTTTCATATATCTCTCGACTTATTTGTGGAAATCAGGGGTCAGGTACTGAATGGTTGGTTGGTCGAACGCGCATATTCGAAATGTATTGGTGGATCGGCAAACAAATATCGTCAATTCCGATTTATCGACTAGAAAACAATATCGCCAATATATCGTTTACATTTCTAATTTTGGGGTCACAATGGCCAATAAAAATGTAGGATAATTAGGGTTCCGCTAAATGCAGACGGTTTCTTAAGAATTCCATAATCGTAAAAAATTGTGAACCGCTGTTTTAGAGAATAATATTTCAAATAACAGTTACAGAAAAAATAATTGTACGCATCTTTTACTTGAAGTATTTTTCTCCAAAATGATTGACAGAGATAAAACACTGCGAGTCAACTGCTCGCTAATCACCCCATCAGTTTTTCATGCTACTAGCCAATGTGTTGAAAAGAATTTTTGTCATTTTCCGTGCTGTGATAAACTCTATTAAAGACTATGTCTGCCGGCCGATGTAATGATTTTAAAAATAATTCAGAAATATTTCAGTTTTTTTCAAAATTTGTTCGAAGTTGTCATCAACGATACTGAAGAGAATTTACAATTAGAATCCCTTAATCTTCAAGCTAATGTGTTGAAGTAACTCGTAGTCGTACTATTTAAAAACGAAAATTTGATTCAAATTTATGCATTATTGAATAATTTCACTCAGATTACAATATTAATTTTTGGTACCTATTATACTTCATTTCACGGAAGAAAATGGTATATGTCGCTGGAGAACCGGCCGTTTTTACTGTCATTAATAAAAAAAAAATATCTGTAAAAATGTACAAGACCTGAATATTAAAAATTATAACAAAACATGGTTAAACATCACTTAATTCTGTAGATTTTATTTGATAATTGACAATTAACAAGTGATTTTTTTTCATTTTTGTTTGCATTCTAACTAATCAAATGGCAGAATTTATATCCCTATCTAAACTAACGCTATTTTTTACGTGAAATGAAGTATACGTACACATACAAAGATACGAGCTTAAAGATGAAACATCGAAGATATCGAACGCGAATTACTGATCTTCCATCTCGAAAACTTTTTACAAAGTGGAACATCGTATTTAAAATCTTTAAACTATTATTTTAAATTTGTAGGTACTACTACATATACATACATATTATGCGAAAGAAATGTAAGTATAATTTGAGTTTCTTTAAATTTATAATCCAATAATAGGGTTTCCAATAAGAATTAATATTTGGCCCGCCATATATGTATTTTAAAATTTCGTATGCTATCCGTTTCGCAAAAAGGATGGTGACCCCTGCTCAGTGTTTTTTTTTTGGTCTATGCCCCTGCTCTAAATATCTATGTATAAACTAATCCATAAAGTTTTACGGGACAGATATTTGAAAAAAAATGTCTTCACGCTTATGTCACGGTTTCGCATGTTCACCCGATGTATATTGTTATATTGATAACTGTCATTTTCCCTCTTTATATTACTTGCGTCAGTAATAACTACAATATAGCACTTATATATAAAACAAGGTTAGCGAACCTAGCATTTGCACATTTACTATACCTTGTTCCATCTTACGCATTCAGCATTGCAGAGAATAAGGCATAGTTTTGACTTCTCTGATTGGATGAGAGACAAGTTTACCAATGTAATTTCAGCTACTTAAAACTGGCGCTGATGCGAACGCCATCTGTTGAATGCGTTAAATGGAACAGAGCATAACTTGTCAAAATAGCAAACAATGCTCAGAGAAAACTGAAATAACATGTACTCCATTCTGTCAGGGAAATTCAAATAAATAATTTTTTGCATGAATTTATTAAATCACATTAATATTTACATTAACATTGATATTAATAGACATTGGGGTGTATTCTGTATCCTACTATACCCCATTCGCCGAGACGAGAGAATGTAGAACTAATTCTTAAACAGAAACAAGTCATTTTATTGGTTCGGCTCCAAAATTATCCTTTTTTGATCAATAGAATTTGTCTCTGTTCAAGAATTGGTTCCACATTCTCTCGTCTCAGCGAATGGACTATATGCTAATATTAATTTTAACAGCCTATTAAAATTTATAAGCAAAAGAACGTAATTTATTACCTATCATTTTAATTTTATATTATGTGTCTTCTAGTGTTATTGGTAAAAAAAAACGATGTTAAAATTAACATGATATGATACAGAATACACCCCATAATCTTACTCACTTCATCAAATTCAACTTTGCCAATTTTAATTACACTTATGTTGCAACATTCTTCGGTTTATCGAGATTCACGCAAAAAATACTTTGAGATGGATTATCAACAAAAGCAAAAGTGGATTTCTTCTTTATTCTAAAAACTCTCCCTTGGATACTCTTTGCAACATTCATTTTATTTAATACGGATTCCATCAATATAGCCTTCCGTGACAGTGGACGATTTCCATCCCATCCACCGTAGCGTCTGATGATCTTAATATTATCACCCGCATTTTCCAATAAAATTGCCAAAGAACGTTTTATACTGTGACCAGTGTAGGACTCTACATCCGGTAATTAAAAAAAGAAGCAATCTTCGTCGGTATTCTCAATAATGTGAATTACAATCTCCCGTGGTGAATATTACGGATAGAGCATAAAAACATGTACTTCCTGCAGATATTAACAACTTTACAGAGAATCCTTCTTCCATAATAATAATCAAACTGCGAGAAACATTTATCTCCGCATCTGGTATAGAAACATACAGATATGATCTATATAAAATCCTCAGTGATCAATGTTTAGCTTCGTCAACTCGTTACATCGGCCAGCCACTTCCATTATTAGTGTAACCAATAAAGATTCTAAATAAGTACTAAATCACATAATAATAGAGAACTATTACTTTCATCAACTATTCTTCATTGAGTGCCTCCTTCATAAAATGCTCTATATGTTCTTTTTTAAGGACTTTTGCCTTTTTTCAGTTTGTGGGTTCTGGATTCATTCTAAAGATAAACAATTAGCTTACCATATTTTGAAATATCTATGTTTTTGCTGCTACTCCCCCTTTTTACATTTACATTATATTATATAACAAATATAGAAATAACACTTCATTTATAGTCGTATTATTGTTTTAAATACATAGTTGTGTTGAGTTAATATATGCATAAGTTTTAGCTGTTCAATCCAGTATTCATCTTCTGTATAGACTTTCGGATTATCACTAAAGGTATAAAATTAACATTTGGTATGATAAAAAAGAAGAGAAGATAAAGAATTGTCATACTAGCTTTCAACACACGTTCTGTACTTTTGAAATAGATGAAGATATCCAATAAGATTCCACTGTACATATCCATATCCCAATGTTTCGTGCAATTTCCAACATACTTTTTTTCGTGTTTAATGGCATTTAAACAATTATATCCAACAAAGATGACCGGCCTGAAACATTTAATCATTTTCGTAATATTTATCTTTTAATCAAACCAGATTATTTTGTTTTTAAGGTTATAAACGTAATTTATCTTAATAATTGCTTTTAGTGTGTACATATAGTACTGTAAAATCATATTAAATGTTATAAATTTAACATTTGTTTTCAACAATACCACCCATTCTACTGTATTAGTTAATTTTACTTTTCCTATGTTATGAATTTATTCCTGTTTATAAATTCTAAAATGAAACATTTATAACTACTTATTTACCTTAACATTGATGTAATATAAATGAATTGTTATATTGATCCTAAAATAAAATATAACAAATATTCTGTACCAAAGCATTTTCATTCAAAATACATGTTCCAGCTTAAAATATGTATAACATTTTATATAATGAAGAAAATATTATTTTTAACATTAATGTATTTAAATTTATTAGTTTTATTTGTGTTATGATTTTTCAAGATTGTTTGAAATGTTATAAATAATTTAAATACCACTTAAAACAAAAGTTACTAACAACATTGGAATTGAGCAATGGTGAACGGACATTGTTCTTTAAAGCGCACCAACTTCAGCGTGGTAGAGATTTGCACTGGTTGAGACTTGCATTACACAGGATAAAAAAATTCGAGATTTGAATAAGAAGAGGTAATATTTTTCGAGCTTTGCAGTGTTGAAAATTGCATAAGTTGTGACATGAATAAGTCAATGTAAAATAATTCGAATTTTGGCTATTCGTAAGATGTATAAAACGTGATTTGACCAAGTCAATATAAATGTATTCGAATGTTGTCTGTGCTCCCATTTGTAATAACATATTATTACTGGCACAAAAAACATTTGATTGAATACTATTTAAATGTTAATAATTTTATTATTTGAGATAATACAATCTCACTCGCAATAATAAACAACAGCAATCGAAATCAATAAATTAAAAGCATTTATTGCACAAAATAAAATTACAATTACAAAAATTACATTTAAAAACATCCCTACTTTCACAAGTTGGACTAGCCCGGACCACGCCCGAACGAATTTTGGTCTTCTGCGCAAATTTCGCGCGGACTCTAGCAAGTTACGTCTTGCGCTTGCGTCTTGTGTTTTGTCTGGAGCGTTGTAGTAAACTTTCCAAATATGCTGCTTGGAGTAACCAAAATATTTTGGTAAAAACTACCTTACTGTGTAGTACGTTATTTCAGATAACTAAAAATTATGTAATTTTTACAATTTTTTTTTTTCACAAATAAATTGTTAGTTTTATCACAATAATTGTGGTATATATCACACAACAAGCATGTAAATTGTAATAATATATTGTATTTTTTGCTATTATGTGTGAACTACAATATTTGAGTAATACATGCAATCCGACAAGGAAAGTTTATCAGTTATTATGATATTTTATAAGAGTAATTGTCATTAAAAATATTATAATAAAGTTACAACAAATTTATTGTTAATTATATATAAGGATTTTTTTCCGTGTTATTTCGATATGAAGTTTAAAATATTTAAAATTCCATATTGCAAAATTCTCTATTTCCTTTAAATATCCAATGACCAATTTCGTTAGTTATTCCAGTTTACCGCTCGGGTGTAACATGACCTAGTCACAGACGAATAAAAAAAAACAAATCGAAAATAAAACTCCTAGGAAATCACGTCACGAGTCTGTTTCACATCTGCGCGCTCAATCTGAAATTGCGATACATTTTTTAAAATTATGTTATATGGTTGTCATTCCAACGGGCTCCGTTGCGATTTTTTTTTCTGGCCGACTGAATAAACTGATGAATTTTAGCGTTTATTACACTTTTCAAATTATCGTATATGATTATTGAAATATAATTTTTCCCTCTCTTAGCGAGAGGTATTGAATTCATCCTAAAATTCGCATATCCAGATTTTAGTGAATAAGCACGTTTCAAGGTCCCTATAATCCGACTTTAACATGTTTACGATTATGTCTGTGTGTGTGTGTGTGTGTGTGTGTGTGTGTGTGTGTGTGTGTGTGTGTATGTGTGTGTTGCGTGGATGCATGTGTGTGTACGTTGAAAGGACGATTTCTCAAAGCCTTAATATCTATTTAACTACGTATTTCTCAATCGGGCACTAATGGGCAGTTAGACAACCGGAAGTAGCATATTCTTAAAAAAAATCTTTTGAATTTTTTTCTGTATCTGATACATTGAAATATTTTATTATATCTTCTATAGATTTAGAAAAAATATATGTAATATTTATAAAATAATGTAATAAAACTCACAGCCCAAATAACGTCTTGGAAACCAATACAAAAATTAAAATGTTTGAAATTGACAGATAAATGTCACTATCAAAAATCCAAAGGCATTACTGAAGACTTTTTTCTAGGAAGTATATACATAGATTATTTATTATTGTATTAATAGTTAAATATTTAAAATTATAGGTATACAGGATGAGTCTGCGAAGACCCCCCCCCCTTTTAACTTTTTTATTATAAGTAATAGAAAAAAATGCTCATTTAAAAGTTTTATTAGTTCAAACTATTTGATGGCAGATATTGATATTTTTCATAGAGTCAGGTTTATAAGTTACAACTATCAACTTTTATTTTTTAAATAGCAACCTATAATTATTTTACTAAAATATAAACCGCAAGTTTTGTCTTTTCAACGATGTATTAGTTTTTATTAATGCATTTGAAAAAATTCAAGAAAAATAAGATAATTGAGAAATATGAGAAATAATTTTTAATCAAATATTCTAGGTGACTACGTGAAAATAAATAATAAATAAGTAAATAATAAGTAAGTAAAAATAAATAACAAACAAATGTATACTTTGTTGATATTAGCATTGTTACATTTCGTTTATTTTCACATAGCTATCTATAATTTTTGAATAAAAATTATTTCCCATATATCTCAATTATCTTATTTTATATTTTAGTAAACTAATTACAGGTTGCTATTTAAAAAATAAAAGTTAATAGTCGTATCTTGTAAACCTGACTTAATAAAAAATATCTACATCTGCTACAAAATAGTATGTTTAAAATAATAAAACTTTTATATGAGCCATTTTTTCTATTACTTATAATAAAAAAGTTAAAGGGCAAAAGTTTTTCATAGAATAAATTTAAAATTTATAAGCTAAAAACAAAGAATAGGTATAAGTATAATTCTTAATGTAGTGTAGGTATACAAGAAATGTTAAAGACAATACTTATGTAACGTAAAATGGAAGTAGCGAAAGGTATTGAACTTAATGAGAAATGGAAGAACTAAAGTTAATCACACTTATCAGCGCTGTCATTCAACCACGTGTACGCAATATGAAATTTTAAATTACATATTTAAAAATATATTTTGATAATTTAACAAAAAATATGCATTTTTACCTTCCGTCACCTTTAGGTAAGGAAGGTATTGTCTTTGGTCAAAAAATTCAATGATGAGTAATAAGCACGTTTTAGGGTCCATATAATACAATTTTACCATTTTTACGATGATGTCTGTATGTATGTGTGTCTGTGTGTCTGTGTGTCTGTGTGTCTGTGTGTGTGTGTGTGTGTGTGTATGTGTGTGTGTGTGTGTGTGTGTGTGTGTGTGTGTGTGTGACAAAAGTTCCGGATTCCATAACATCAATACCACGATTCCAAAAATTATATTTTTTTCGTATTCCTCAAGTTTACATCCAGAAGAACAACTGATTAGATTTTGGTTATAATTGGTCAACCGGAAGTAGTCTCATTTGAAGATTAACAGTTAAATTTGATTTATTGACATTTAACGTTATTATAACTTGAAGAATATATTATTCTCTATACGATTTGATTACAATTTATACTTCATATTCAATAGATACAGAGTTAAAGAATTTTAAAGAAATTAAATTTTATAATTCAGCCAGCTATACCAAACTTGGGAACTAGTAATATATTCATATAATTCAAATTGACAAATGTCAGTATCAATAAAAAGTAAATTAATGTGGCAGATATGAGGATTTTGAAGTAGATATTGGGGAATATACGGAAAGATACGGTAAGAAAATAACTCTAGTGTTACAAGTTTTTAGAAAGATACAAGAAAGACGATTACATTGGTTTGAACATGTCATGAAGAGAAATGAAGAATTATATTGGAACAAGAATGAATAGTTTAGTAATAGGACGTTAAAGAAACAGAGGAAGACCAAAGATAAGATGGAAGGACTGTATTGCGGAAGATTTGAGAGAAAAGGAACTGAATGAGAACGACATGCAAAAATAGCGATCCCTAACGAATGGGAAAAGCTAAAGAAGAAGAAGATGCCAGTGTCAAGTGCAATTTGAATAGTTTGTTTATGAAATAATTTTACTGGAAATTTAGAATATTTTGTAAGAAAAATTATGGAATTTATACATTATACACGAGAATGACGGAAGGTATTGTGCTGGCCACAACAGATTTTTTTTATTTCTAGTTGCCACTGGCTATTATCCCCTGACGTCAAATTTGCGTGGCGGGCAAGTAATATGTACACGAATAATATTCACAAATACAATGCAGGTAATCGATGGAAACTTTCACAAGTTTATGACTTCTTTGCATGTTACTTAACTGGAAAAATTTTGTTTAAATTTATGCAAAAATATTCGTCACGAAGTTATCGACTTTGGAAATAAAACATGAAGTTAGTTAATTAATTTGAATTTGAGACAGTCTGGTTAAGAAATTTAAATAAAAATAAGGTTTTTATTTTGTTTTCTTCCATTTTCAAATTGACTTTCAAAGTAGGTAAACTTTTTAATGTTTTGTTTTATTTGGCTTTGTTATAAATAAATGCGTGGCAGATAGGCCATTTGTAATTTAAAAAAAAATAGTATGTAGGAAAAGGTTTTTAAAATAAAAACTTAAAATGTCTTATTACATTTACACTGTTCTTTTTTAATTCGACTGACCGGTTTCGATCATTTACATTATCATTTTCAAAGTCCGATAGAGACTATAAAATACAAAAATAAACAAATAAGGTACAATGCGCATGTTGTGGCCAGCACAATACCTTCCGTCAATCCTGTGTATAATGTATAAATTCCATACATAATTTTCTGGCAAAAGATTCTAAATTTCCAGTAAAATTATTTCATAAAAAAACTATTCAAATTGCACTTGACACTGACATCTTCTTCTTCTTTAACTTTTCCCATTCGTTAGGGGTCGCTATTTTTGCGTGTCGTTATCATTCAGTTCCTTTTCTCTCAAGTCTTCCGCAATACAGTCCTTCCATCTTATCTTTGGTGTTCCTCTGTTTCGTCAACATCCTATTACTAAACTATTCATTCTTGTTCCAATATAATTCTTCATTTCTCATCATGATATGTTCAAACCAATGTAATCATATTTATTGTATCTTTCTAGAAACTTGTAATACTAGAGTTATTTTCTTACCGTATCTTTGCGTGTTTTTCCCAACATCTACTTCAACATCCTCATCTCTGCCACATTAATTTACTTTTTACTCATACTGACATCTGTCAATTTGAATTATATGAATATATTAGCAGTTTCCATGTTTAGCATAGCTGGCTGAATCATAAAATTAAATTTCTTTAAAATTCTTTAACTCTGTATCTATTGAATATAAAGTATAAAATGTAATCAAATCGTATAGAGAATAATATATTCTTTAAGTTATAATAACGTTAAATGTCAATAAATCAAATTTAACTGTTAAATCTTCAAATGAGGGTACTTCCGGTTCACAAATTATAACCAAAATCTAATCACTTGTTCTTCTGGATGTAAACTTGAGGAATACGAAAAAATTATAATTTTTGGAATCGTGGTATTGAAGTTATGGGATCCGGAACTTTTGTCACACACACACAGACACACGGACACACAGACACACAGACACACATACATACAGACATCATCGTAAAAATGGTAAAATCGTATTATAGGGACCCTAAAACATGCTTATACACTAAAAACTCATCATTGAATTTTTTGACCAAAGACAATACCTTCCTTACCTAAAGGTGACGGAAGGTAAAAAAAACAAATACTTACACATTACAAGCTACAGAAAAATTACTACGCAAAAAGGTAAATGCATATTTTGGAAAAAATATGAAAAAGTAAATCGTCAGATACATACAACTAGTAATAAAGGAATCAACAAGATAATGCAGAAGGGAACGGAAATTTATCACGTGATACACAAATTCGACGTTACTCGTAAATCTGATGTTAAAATATTTCACAATGAAGCCCTGTGTTTAAATGATAAAACTAATTTAAATAATAGCGCGAATATAAATATTGTATTAAACCTCGACGCTATCAACGAGCACTAGTTCATAAACGAATAGTTTGTACGAAATTGTTTTTGATGTACGTTCATTATAACTTTACAAAATCAGGAAATGCTAACGAATTTATTTGGAGAACGAATGTTTCGTTCACGTAAGTTCAACAAAAAGAGAATAAAGTACAGTAAAATTTTTGAAAGATGTCCGATCAAGGTCATCTATATCACGAACGAATTAACAAATAGGGATACATTTATCTCTTTCTTTTGCAAAGGCTATAAGAGTGTGCGATAAGGATGGATATAACACGCTTGTCTTTCAAAAATTCAGATTGTTTCGACTAAGTTAGGACATTCCACTTTAAAACGATGCTCGTTGTTGATAATACTTTCGCTGTAACGTAAGTTTATTTATTAATTCAGATACATTACCTGGATTCATAGCCGTACGTATAACGTTATTTTCTGTCAGACTCACTGACACTAACATTGTGTCATTATCTTATTTTTAACATATTTGGTTTTACATTTGCTTATAAACTTACCAGTTGACTTATTTTTGAATTTTGAATGCTTTTACGGTAATATTTATTTTTATAATAATAAAATAACAGTAGTATCTTACGTATCCTCATATAAACTAAGTAAACGACACTACGGAATTTGTCATAATGGGCGGAGCAAAAATCTGAATTCATACAATTTATAGACGACCTTGATCGGACATCTTTCAAAATTTTTACTGTAAGTCGTTCATGAACGGTTTTCGATTATCAACGTTATAGTTACAAGTTAACTGACTCAATTAATAATTTTGTTATGTTTTAGTTTCATCCTTTCATTGCATTTTTATTCTCAACGCAGTTAGCAGAAATATATCGGCAAAGACAGACATTGTCTTTTATATCAGGCTTCAGTAAGTCATTGTTGACAGAAAACTGACATAATTGTTCAAAAAAATTCTCAAAGATACATAAAATATCCTAAAACTATTGAAGAAATCACAATTGAAAACGATGAGTACAATACTATAGCGTTAACCGTATCAGAAATCCTAAAAATATTGATTGTTTTCGTAGAGGAAAATTTCAAGGGTATCAGAAAATTACAGTATTACAGAATATGATTTTTGTAACCTGCATTGCACATTTCATCAAAAATATTAGATCGTTAACGATTTCGAACGAAAACTTAGAGAATAAGTACGTTAGTGTTTATTGCAGTCATGCCAATCTCAAATAACAAAATATCACCAAAAATCGTTTAAGAATATGCGTGCTAGACTGTTAGAATGTGATAATCTAATTCCGAAACAGAAAATAATTTCCGACAATACAATTTCACTTTTGTATTTAATTTTCAATTTAAATTAGAGTTTATACTCTTTGACGTAATAAGTAACTAAGTAGAACTTAAAAGCTCAAATAAAACTTAGGAAGTTTTTGTAAGGAAATACCAGGAAAATAAATTCAAGGAAATACAATTTGTTCTCTTCAATTGAAGAAATACTTCCAAGAATTATTGTCTGTCATAAAAATAGTAACTCTGGAAAATGGAGGCCAAATTTAAGTTTGTTCTCCGTGACACCATCATTTCTAGCTCGCGTAGGTTTATATGCACATTCGGGAAACTTGTCGACACGGTATTATTGGTGAACATAAAACTTGAAACTAGCAATTTTAAAAAATTCAACACAAATTCACGTCTGACACTATTACTAGCAAAGTCGTTTGGTGGTTAACATCTTCGCGGAAACTTTTATGTTCTTTCTCAGTTGAAGTTGTTGAAAATTGTTTAGCTCGGGGCCGGAACATTGTAACCCTGTGACCTCATTTTTATTTTCTTTTAACGTTCGTTGTTTTCAACTTAAGCTTTCTTTACTGCCTCTATATTTCCCCATTACGGAGTTTTGTTTTCTCGCTTCGACAAGGTCTGATGTTTTGTTGCAAACGAATGATTTCGTTCCTTCTGGGGAGATACGATCGCGTTCGGGCGCTCGGCTCTGCCCTTTGCCTCTTTAAACTTACAAATTGTCTTACAATTGGAAAACAATTTTATTAGCTGTTAACATATTTATTATTTTCCGCGACATATTGATTTATATACAAACCTAACTCGGAGTAGGCTATGAACAAAGAAACGTATCTCAATTTATAAGTAGTTAAATAAATGTCGTTTTGACACGATATTGTCAAAAAAATTATTTCAAGAAATCAAAGCTTTTCTTCTTGGATCTTATTTTAGGAATGGGAATAATTAGAAAACAGCGAATGGCAAGATACTTTATCTTTCTTTATTATCTTTTCTCCTTAAAGTTACATTTCAAGATCAATTTTAACAACTAGATTTTTGAATTGAATAATGATCAGACATACGTTTCTCTGTTCATAGCTTACTCCAAGTTAGGATTTATTTTAACACACTGTATTTCCACAAAAATATTTCATTTATACAGGGTGTTATATTTTAATGGACCCAGCAAATATCTCGCTTATTTATTAAGTTAGTAATTTTATTTATATAACATAATTTATGCAGCAACATGTAAGATACTTGATGACGGATGTATATTCATGATACCACTTCCGGTTTATTGGTAATTAATATCAACTTTGAAATTTCAAATGGAACATACTATATTTTTTTACAAATTTGAAAAGTACATCAAATTTGCATGTAAAATAATCCATATGTTACATTATTAAAAAGTAAAATGGCGGGCACCTAGTCGAAGAGAGAATAGTGAGCCATGACTGTGGCTTGAAATAAAACAATGAACTAAAACAATTGTAGTGCCGGATTTCCTATTAGACAAAGTAGGCTGAAGTCTACGGCGGCAAATTTCCGGACAATAATTTTCAACAAATAAAAATAATTTTAAATGAATCACAATTGTGTACATTCGCAAATACGAAAAGATGAATTTAGTAATTTAATCAAAGTAAATAATATTGCTCCCTTTAGGATTTTTATTTCCTTGTACGTAAGTAAAGAAAGTATTGTAATCGCGAAAAATTTCGGTTTTCAGATTTCAGCGGAAATATCCATTTTGATCATCCCTGAATCCATTTTGACTAATTTCGTCGTGACGTCTGTACGTACGTACGTACGGACGTACGTATCTCGCATAACTCAAAAACGGTAAGCCTAGAAACTTGAAATTTTGTATTTAGGACTGTTATAACATCTAGTTGTGCACCTTCCTTTCTGGTTATTACACAATTTCCAGAAGTGGCACTTTACATGAAGCCTATAATAGATTTTAATGAAAAACTGTTTTAAAATATAATCCAAAACTTTTCAAATTTGGTATACAAGACTTTTATGTCAATCGAAATAACATAATAGATTTTGGTTAAAATAGGCTAACCGGAAGTGGTAAAGTACTTGAAGTTGTTAACAGTTTTTCTTGAATAAAATGATTTTATTTTGATTTTAGAAATAAATGCATCAAATAAAAGTTTTAGAGAATTAATTTCTGCGTCTAGCACATCAAGTATTATTAAATTAGCCCTTTGTATAAGCGAGATATGTAAATTTAAAAATTGTATACTTTTTTGTTTTTGTAATAAAGCTTGCTATGGATTAGGACAAAAAAATAAAAAAAAATGTTCATGTCAAATTACGTTAAATACGTGCAATTTTGTGATTCGTACAATAACAAATATTATATTTTTATTGTGAAATTAGTCATATTCATTGTTGTAATCAAATATTTCTTTGTTGTAATCCAAACTCTCTTTAAAAAGAACCGGGTTAGATTATGGTCGCTATATATCTTACCGTTTTGAAGTTAAAATTAATATTTTGTAATTTAGTTATTAAAAAAATATGTACCTATAGTTTAATAATCGTACAAGGAAGTCGTGTGGTCTTCACATCAGATTTTTTAATTTTAACAAAGAAATGCTTGATTACAATAATGAAAATATGATTCCAACAAAGAAAATGACCAATCACACAATAAATTGATCATAATAATTGTTCTTGTGTGTATTTATTCTAATTACAACAGAAATTTTGTATTACAATAATGAAAATTTGCCTGCAATAATAAATATCAATAATTACACAAAAATAAATTCATTATAATCGTTGTTGGATTTAGAGGGAAAACTAATATCAGACTATAGGTGGCAAAATCGTTAATCCGCCCCCCGTGATATTACATTTTCGATTCTTTTCTCACCTCCTCTAGCTTTAATAACGGCTTGAGAAACGTTATTTTTTCAAATCAGCAGGTGTTTTTCGACAGTCCTGTATATTATCCAGTCCAGTGTAGATAAAAAATTAATGCTCTTTCTTCAATATGTCTGACTTAGCACTTACGACCTCTGAAATTTTATCGGGGATCGTAACCCGGATATTAGGAGCCTTCTCGGCCCGATAACTCTACCTCAATTTCCTCCTGATGCGAAAGGTGATTCTTTACGTGAAATCAGCGATAAGAGGAAAAACTGCTAAGTGATACCCTCTCAATTTACTACCAAATGTTTTCTAGCTCTTTCCATTTACCTTGCCCATATTTTTATAAACATAAATTGTGAAATTGCTTTGACTATTCATGCGCTAAACTAGCAAGTTGTGTGAATCTTTTTGATTTTGCTCGCTTGAAAATCAATAAAATGAAAAAGCAATAACTCTTCGGCCATATATACGAGAGTGTAAAGTGGTGGCATAAGTTAGAGCTCGTGCTTAAATAGGCGTGAAGTGGAAACAGGGGCGGAGGTTATAAATTTTACATATAGGGGCAATGAGAGAGAAACTATTTTTCAATTTTCGCCGCATGCAAGTATACGCTATATTTTCAAAATAATATTACCCTATACCAAGATTATAATCCTTCAAAAACTCTTCTAAAATTTATTCCTTTTTATTAAATAAATGGCAAAGTCGCCGGGCGTCGTCCTGTATGTCGTATGGCCAGTCCGCTCTTGAATGTTAAGAGTATCGTGAGTGTTTAATATATTTTTAATCAACATACGTACATTTAGAATTATTTTGAAATTGAAATTTCATTTCTTGATAATTTAATGAATAAAAAGTCTATCGAAAATAGATAATTTATTAAAGACAAAAATAATAAAAGTACATAATATACTACTAAAGTCTTTATCTGAGAACCCGGGTTCGATCCCGACCGACGCCAAAATTTACGTCGCATTTTAATGGCACAAAATTGACCCCTGTGGTGCATTCTCCACGCCAGCTATGAGTGCCCGTGAGGAGACGCCTGGTAAGCGCCTACACGGTACAAATATTCCACCATTACCGATATCTGTATATACAAAGCAGATTGGCACACCCAGCAATGGATAATATGCCGTGATGAAATATTTATTTATTTATTTAATTGGTAAAATTTAAGCACATAGTACTCAAGGAAACAATTTTTTAAATTATTATTATTACAAGAGGTAATAATATTTAAAAAAAAACTGATGTGGCCAGCACATTACCTTCCTGTGTATTATGCACAAATTCCATACATAAATTGTATTGCAAAAGGTCTTATATTCAACATATATTAGCAGTTTCCAGGGTTAGCATAGCTAGCTGATTTATGAAATTTAATATCTTTATAATTCTTTAACTTTATATCTATTGAATACGAAGTATAAAATGCAATAAATGATATTTAACTTTGTTTTTTCAAAAAAAAAACTGTTAAAAGTTGCAATTGAGGGTACTTCCGTTGGACCAATTATAACCAAAATCTAATCAGGTTTGTATATGGATCTCGAGGAATACAAAAAAAAATTTTTGGAATCGTGGTATTGGATTTATACGATCCGAAACGATCGTTACATACACACACACATACGCACCCACACACGCGCACACTTACTCACACACACACACACACACACACACACACACACACACACACACACACACACACACATACAGACATCATCGTAAAATTAGTACATTCGTATTCTAGGAATCCCAAAACGTTTAGAAACTCACTATCGAATTTTTTAACCAAAGACAATACCTTCCTTACCTAAAGGTGACGGAAGGTAAAAAAGTATTTTACTTGAAATGTCAGGCAGAAATGCACTGCTTCTTTGACCTCATCATCGATGTTTGTTCACTTTTTAACAAAAGTACATACTCATTTTTTATTACAACCGGCGATTGCTTACTATTCCAATAATCTTTAATGAATTTTTTGAAGCTTCATGTCCTTTCGCTGGTCTCGTAACAAACATCTATGAGCACCGTCATGATGTACACACATCATTTCTTCTACTGGGCACTGTCAATTTCTGCAAGGACTACAATGTTTCTTTACTACGCAAAAGTTACAAATATCTCATGCGATCTTTTTCTGAAATATTATTAATTTGTTTTTAATTTTTTATATCACCTTCGCATAATAATGGTAAAATAAAATATACTTACTGAAAATATGTTTGATGATAAAGCACTATATTGCAATAAATAAATAATAAAATAAATATATCATCACGGCATATTACCCATTGCTGGGTGTGCCAATTTGCTTTGTACACAGATATCGGTAATAATGAAATATTTGTACCGTGCGGGCGCTTACCAGGCGTCACCTAACGGGCACTCAATGCTGGCGTGGAGAGTGCACCACAGGGGTCAATTTTTGTGCCAGTAAAATTCGAAGTAATTTTTGGCGTCGGTCGGGATCGAACCCGGATCCCCAGATAATAATAATAATAATAATAATAATAATAATAATAATAATAATAATAATAATGATACAAATTCACCAATAACAGTTTTAAATATCAAAGAACAAACATATATCACATTTTTATAGGATTGCGGCATTAAAGTTTAAAAATCACTGTAAAATCTGTACTACTAACGACATCTATGAAAAGGTGAGGAAGTATTTCCAAACACTACTAGATTGAAAATTTGTTATCACGATTCTGAATGTTAATTACCTGTCTATGTAGACATTTGGGATGTAGATCGTTGATGTATTTGAATTTCATTGCTGTATTTGTTCGTAGTCTGTTAAAGAAAACTATTTACATTGGTGTTCGCCTCATATTCATTAGCAATTACTTCTAATTAGTACGTGATTAAGACAAATGCATTTCATACATAATTATTATCTCATTGTCACGTATGTTTACCTGTAGCATAATATGAACGGGTGCTCATTTTGCTTCGTGTCTCATCTGAGCAACACCGTCTTAATGCAAGTAATTCCGTATACGCTTCACGGCTACTATGTAAATTAGAATTTCAAATATGTAGTAAACATACACTTAATATTCTAGCTTTGAAATACATGCCATGCAGATGGAGACGCGCAAGAATCTAATAAATCTCATTTAGAACTCGAGTGAAAAAAGTCGGTTAGCGGAATTTACATACTCATCTACATCATCGTTCGTTTTCGCTATTTTATTCGCGAAAATACTCACTGTTTTTATCTTTCACTTTAAATCCAGAAACGGACTTTTCACATAAAAATATTTATCCTACTTTGAAATTTTTTTGTTGAATACGATGAATATGATTTTGCAAATGATTTATTCTACGACTCTCTTCGAATTAAGTATATCAGAAATATATATATTTTTTAATTTTAACGATATAAATTTATTGTAATAAATTAAAAATCAACGGACCATTTTCACTCGTATTGTGCGCATGATTAGAGTGAGTGGTCCGAACTGCCCTCCTGTTATTTATTTATTTATGTCATTGTAAATGGTTGATGACATGGTCATCTAACTACATTGTTGTTTATGTCAATCTGTCATCTCTTATTGCCAAATAAGTACGGTGTGTTTTTTGTCTATATACAAATCATGGTTGGAATACATTGTTGTGTCCCGGGGTGCAAAACCAAATTCAAATGAAAACAAAAATGTGTCTTGGCATTTATTTCTGTTCTGACAGGTTGCCGGTTACAGCTAATCAATGACAAATTATAACTATCGTTAGTTATAATGTCATTGCAACTAACACTGTAGACCACAGTTCAGTAGAGATCATGTTGAGGTCGCTTTATGGAGAATAAAAAATAAAATTTGAAGTTTTAAAAAGTTTGCAATAGATGTCTCATACTCAATGAAAATGGTCCACTAATTTTGTGACGTTACAACGAGCCTATTCTGTAAAATATTTGCTTAACGAAATCGTTATTATGAATATCGTTATGTATACTTAACGCTAATCGTTATCTTTGTATCCGTATTGTGTAACTCATTTTAAAAAATAATAACCTTGGCAGATTGGCACACCCAGCAATGGGTAATATGCCGTGATGAAATATTTATTTATTTTATTTATTTTTAACCTTGGGAACAAGTTAAGAACTTTATTTCCTAAAATATCATTCACAAATCTTCTAGGTTAGATTAGTTCTGGTGGGAGTCTACTGTCAAACTTTTTCTTCTTCTTGTTGTGGGCTATGCTAGAGCTACTACTACCATCTGTAGACAAATTGGGAAGCTTGCGTTAGGCACTAGGAATAAAAATTTAAATTATTTTAATATTACCTTGTAAAAAACTATAATGTGACGAGTTTTTGAGATCACTATTCAAAATAATAGCAATTTTATTTTGACATGAATAAAAATACTGAATTATTGACAAAACGTTTAGGTAACGAATGATTTTTCCAGTCGTTAAAAATAACGATATCGTTATCTTTTTTTCGTTATGTAGAATTAAATTATTGTTTACAGAAAACCACTTTAACGATTATCGTTATTATAACGATTATAATGTCATTACGATCGTTTACAGAATAATCCTATTAAACGATTTTCGTTATTACCATAACGATATAACGTTTTAACGATTCGTTATGCCATAACGATGCTTACAGAATAGCCCTTTTAAACGCTGTAACGTTATAATATTAGACGAGATTTCAAAAATTCATGCGAATATTTATTTACGCAGCTGGTTTGTAGGCATAATCCAAAGAGAAATGTTTCATTTTTGTCATGTGATTGTATTTTATCATATGCTATCACGTGTGCAGAATTCTATACTTCCTCACGTTCACAAAAAATTCTGCTACACACAGAAACATTTAAATTTTACACATTCTTTATTAACAATCTCATTAATAACAAAGTATTAATTCATTATTAAGAATATGTATTCCGGTAATACACACACAAATTTTAATGCAGAAATGAACGAAAATTTGTAAACGTACTCGTGGCGTCACGTCACGTCACGTATTGAAAGTGGCGGGAAAAGTTAATTTGACTCGCATTTGAACAAACAATATTGATATAGTTGTGTTTAAAATATTACAATTTAAGTCTTATGGAGAACTTGCGGAATATTTTTAAAGTCATCTAAGGGATAAAGAAAATCTTAAGTAAGTAAAAAATAGTGAAATTTGGAACTATTTTTATGTAAAAGAATGAGACAAAAGTAAATAATTGCATATGATTGATAATTAAATCTTTTTTTTTTTCTCTTTTAAGAATAGTATGAAGGATTGAGGAGTCAAAAAAGTTACTGTATTTAAATAGATAGGTGGTGAAAAAATTGTACGAAAATTTTATATTTTTTAACTACATCCTTCATCAATTAAATATGAGAAACTAATATTATTAAATTTGTAAGGCTTGCGAACTTCATTGACGAAATACCAATATTTACCATCAGTTAAAAATTCTAATGATACACCAAATATTTGCTGAAAACTAGAACTACCAAAGAGTTTTTAAACTAAATTGTTCAAAAGGAAATAAATAGGAAAGTTAGATTCCCTTCTTATCTAGGTCATCCTATCTTTAGTACTATTTACATTCATGAAATTCTACATGTATATTTCATTGAACATTTTTATAGAGTAATATTTGACTTTCTTACTAGCATATCCTTCACACCATGAATGCGTGAAGATACATACAAGTCCATAATGATAATAGTTCGGCCGAAATAATATTTAACCTTAATGACATTTCATACATATTTTAGTGGACCCAGCAAATATCTCGCTTATTTATTAAGTTAGTAATTACTTTCATATAACATGATTTATACAGCAACATGTAAGCTACTTGATGACGGATGTACATTCATGATACCACTTCCGGTTTATTCGTAATTAATATCAACTTTGAAATTTCAAATAGAACATACTATATTTTTTTACAAATTTGAAAATTACATCAAATTTGCTTTATAATCATGTAAAATAATCCATATGTTAGATTATTAAAAAGTAAAATGGCGGGCACTTTTTTATACACCTAGTCGAAAAGAGAATATTGAGCCATGACTGTGGCTTGAAATAAAACAATGAACAAAATTGTGCAAAATTTATAAGCGGCCGAACTATTTTCATTTGTACACTCTGTATCTCCGAGTTGATCCCCACGTTATTAATTTCTCATACAAGAATTACTAAACTTTTATCTAGCATCTTTGCTGTACACACATAACATATATGAGACTTTATTCGCTATCTCATTATCGTCGGTGTTTCGGAGGGGTATACGCTATCTCCATCCAACCGACGTCAAAAAAATGAAAAAGAAACTGTATTGTAACCGCGATAACAATTTTATTTTCAAATATTTGAATTATTTGAATATACATGTCCTTCTGTCAGTCATGTGCTAAAGAGGATTTTTTTTATTTTGGCGTCGATAATTTGTGTTTTGTTGTGTGTTGGTAGTTTTGTTAATTCTTGGTATTATATTGTGCCTTTTTACTATTGCAAAGACGGTGTTTCTAAAATTGCCGACAATTATTGCAATATATTGCTTTTGGACAATAAAAAGAGATATCTTTATATCGTATTTATTCAATTTGTTCAGTATTGCTAAATACTTCGAATTTTATAAGTATAAGTATAAGTTATACTATCAGTTTTCAGATTTGATTTGTATGAATACCACGAAAATCAGACGATTTCGCCCGATTTCACTCGATAACATGACGTCATCAATTCCCCCTCCCCCCACTGGTGATTTGAATCATATGGTTACGATTAATGACGTGGGGATCCAGTCGTGGAAACGGGGTTTATGTTAGTTAATTTAATTTAGTTTAAAATCTAATTGTTATCGAATCTAATTTGTTTTTGTTATTAATTTAAGCTGAAATTGTATATTTTACGGTAATAATTTTTTTTTTGTAAGAATAAAATATTTATTGAGTTTTTTGTAATAAAATGAAATGTCATTAAAGTAATACGAGTATATTGTAGACTATACAAATGGACTCCTATACTCCTATGCGAGTATAAATTTCAAAAACTTATTTTTAAATTTGATCTAAATGATCTAATATGTACTTATTATATGTATATCTACTTCCTACAGAATAGCAGATTTACAGCGGTAATAATAAATAATTTCCTATTTCCAGATTAGGTATTTCGAGAATATCGCTTAATCTGTGTTAAAATGGAGAGTTTATTCTATAATTAAGTCGTATTCCATATTTATTATTATACATTTGTGGGTTAAGCTCGTGATAAACTAGGAATAACTATTCCTATTCTGTTAAAAAGAAGCTATTTTGAACTTAACCTGTGTTTATTATTACCGTTGTTAGTTAAATAATAAAGTTACCTTTTTGATGTAAAAATATTTGTTATAAGTCTGAAACAAATTTTAAAAGGTAGATACAATTCATCCCAAGTATTTTCCTGAAAAACAGCCCTAAATTTATAAGTTGAACAAAAGCCAGGATATAAATCCACGCATGAATCTTTTCATTGTAAACAGGATTTGTTATCCCGAAAATATTTTACATGCCAGCAAAAAGTACAGAACCCAACAAAAACATTCCTTGAGTTTTGAGTTATCCTCAAATCAAATTATAACAAATATCAAAATTTGAATATGCAAATGCCTGGTTGATTTAACATTCAAATTTAATAAAATTCGTTTGTGTCTGAATGATTTTGATGAAAGAATACAAACTTTTAGGTGGACGGCGTATCAGTAATTGGCTTCACGAATCACCAAGCCGTGCAGAAACTGCGCCATACTAGCGCAGTGGTTAACTTGAGGTTCGAGAGGTATTTGCGAGGACCGAAGTATGAACAACTGCAGCAAGCTATTCGAGCCAACGAACTCAAAGTTTCATCACCTCCGCTTTCACCTTCGATTTCGTCTCTACCGAAGATTCCTATCAGCTTGTTGGTGAGTAGCAAGATATTTTTAGAACACCCCTAAGAACTAGGCTAAAAACACTATTGAACGATTTTACCTTTCCTTCTTCGGAACACCTTTGAGACGTGTGATTCGATTTTGATGGACCAAGAGAAAACTATTTCCCTGAAAGAAATCGGAGGAGGATTCGTTTTCTCATAGTTTAAAATTGAATATAGGAATATTTTCAAATGGAATAAGAAAAAATTGGACTGTGTAGCTTAAGTTAATGCCCAGTAAAATCTCCTAACACTTAAAATTTAAATTTGATTGTATTTAGTTAATTCAATTTTACACTGATGTAACAAGATTGAAAACAATCTTAGTATCGCATAGCTGTTAACTAAAATATGTAACAGCTATTGCCCGGTTGCAGAAACGTTCATCAACGCTTTGTGTAATTAACGAACCATCAAAACAAACAAATGCAACGCGATTTTTTGACAGCAATGATTTAAATGTCATAAGAACAAGGAAACTGATTCGCAGTGTTGCTAGGTCAGTTTCATAGTCAGGTAGAAAATTTCCTTACTGAATAAGAAAATAATAATTATTATTAAATAAAAAGTGAAAACTATAGTTTTTAATATTTATTTTTATTCTCATGAATATATTTTTATAAACATAAGTAATTTTAAAATTATTTTATTGCAAATATTACATAAAGCCTCCTCTTTTGATCTTCCTTTAGCAAGCCAACCTTTAAAATTTTCGTCTTCTTCCCATTGCGACTTGTGTTTTTGTTTGTTTTACTTTGTAAAATGTAACAGGATGATGTCAAAAGGATAGCAATTATATTTACTTGGAAGAATGGAAAATAATCGGACACGCAGTCTTACATAAATTATTTATTTCCTGGCCGACATGTCGACTGTACAAGTCTTTCTTCAGGGCTCTTAGTTTTTTTTTTTCAACAACACTTCTATGTTTGTATATTGACTATCTTAATGTTTCATTTTAGTTGACTTACCTAAGTATTTTTTAAAAACCTTTTCGTATTTGACAATAATTAATCACATTTTTTACTTAACTTTTACTTGCCTGTCTAATCATTTTCACCATAGCAAACTATATACACACTATCCATACTATACGTTTCCATTGTTACAATCGTCGTTCGTTTTGATACGAATACGAAAGAAATTACGTCTGAAGAATAGAGGACCAGGTTATTTTTATGGATAAATAACCAAACCTCAATTGGATAAATAATTTAAAAGAATAGCCAGAATTTAATAATTATATTTTGAACAAATAAAATAGTAAACTTATAATTTTGTGGCTGCATTACTTCTGGATTGAAAAGGTGATTGGAAAGAAGAAATTACTGGGTATCAGTCAAATAAAAATTAAAAGATGGAGGTCGAAAATAAACTTTTATTTGACTGATATTCAGTAATTACTTCTTTATAATTTCATGTATTCGGAGGGCAAGGCATTAATCAAACTGAAGACATTGTGTAAGAAGGATAATATGTTTTTATAGTGCTTTTCATGTCTCCATGAATTTGCTTCGATATTAAGCCTGTTTTGAGTAGGTATTTGATTATACGATGTTTATTTTTTCAAAATCAATGCACTCATTCATTAAAAATTCCAATTAAGTCACAAATTAGCAGATTAACGTAAAACTTCACAAAAACACTAATGAGCATTCACGTAAGCTCACAAAAATAAATATGCGTGTAGTGCTGCCTTCTGTGTATTAGACCACGCAATTTTCAATTCACCCTCGTATGCATAAAGCAGAATCAGTTGCTTTTTCATTCGAGTATTATTGTGGTTATTTCAATATAAAAACTGGTACACTTCTTTATTTTTTTAAATAAATGAATTTATGAAAATCTCTTTTGCCGAGACCGAGATGTGTAGAAAAAGCACAAATTTATTGTTTTTAGAAATGCAATGAGCATATCTGCTAGAAACTCAAGAACAGTTGATCCTTAGTGAATAAAGTAGGGATAAAGAAGTATATTGCCTGGATGTACGGGTGCAAAAAGTAGATTTGACAAAGCCCTTTATAACGACGGATAAAAATGTGTATCATTTGTAGGGTTGTCGACTATTTCTTTTATATTACTTGTTGGATTAACGGTAGTTACTTCGTTTTATTGCGAAGAGAAAATTAATTTCAGAACAGTTTAGAAAAAAACTACACCTTCTTGCGACAAAATGCAGGGAAATTTAGGAGATTAATTAAAATAACCTGAATTCACTCTCAAAAACAATTGGTCGCTAATCACTCTTAATCAGTTGAATTATTAATTAATTATTGAAAGAAAATGTAATTTCTTCATGCTACAATATATTAATAAGAATAATATTAATTACTATCTCTATATATTTGTAAACTAGACTTAGTAGCTCAAAAGTAATGATATTTGGCATGATAGTAGCACTTTCTGTTTAACGGGAAGTGGCATTAATTAATATTTAAAATGGGACATCTATATGTTTTTATACATATATTTGAAATGAATTACGAATTCAGCGATATGCTTGAAGCGAATTGTTCTTGAAGAAATAAATTACAAAAACGTAAGAGAAAATTATATATAATTAATCTGGTAAGCCTTGATATCAGATAGAGTATGAAAACAATATTATTATTATTATTAATAATAGGAATAACTTTATTAAAGTAAAGAATTATCTCAACTATTTTCATAGCCTACCTAATTTCATGGGTTTCCAGGTTAATTATTAATAATTTTCTCTAATTAGACAAAATATTCCTTATCCCTCCTCACTGAATGTTTTGATTTTGGCTGGCCAGAAAGAAACAACTAGAGATAGAGATATATTTAATCTAGTTCGAGCATTTCTCACTAGATGCGATCCATTTCATCTGCATTCGTTTACAAATATTAGAAAAATTACAAAATGCATTCTAAATTTTTGACAAATTTGCCATTTGGGCGGCTAAGCATAGTGTTTTGAAGCAGTCATGATAATTGTTTCCATGACAACAAATATTTTCTGGACTAATAGGTGAATCAGCTATTTTTCACGCTCAATTTAAGTCGGAGGACACTTATTTCCCGCACGATTGTAGAAAAAAATTATATTTTTTAAATAAAAACAAATACTAATTTTTATGAGGCCGGTTAAAATCGGAGGCGAGGCGATCGCCGACCACGGACCAAATATCTATAGAGAGACAGTCCCATGTATTTATTTGACTTAAGATAGACATTTTGTGCCATCTACAATTAGATCACACGTACTAAAAATAAAAAAAAACCATGACAACTGAGGTATAACTTTTATTTCTATCTAATATTTTATGATATTTTTGAAAATAAAATAATGCACTTTATATATTATAAAAAAGAAAATCAGAAAATATAATATAAATAAAAAAGTTATTTTGAGTGGCCCGTTTTTCAATGTCACCTGTATATCTGAATTCTTGAAATAAAATAGTTGGTGTTAGTAGTGCACTTTGAATAATGTATTCTTTCCAAACACTAACATATATCTTCATAACTAACCTTTCACTGCAGAAATTGCAGAAATTCTCACAAAGTACATTAGAGTGATAAATTTAAACTGCATCTACCTTACAAGAATTTTAAATTTCCCGCTTTGATCCATACATCACAATTACCCGTAATCCCATATACCTTTCTAACCTAATCAACTTATTAATGCATCACTAACACTGTCGTATGTCTTTATAGGACACGTCATACATAGTCGAACCGGAGGGCGAATCCCGCACGAGCATAGACATCGACTCTTCCGTACTGCTTGATCCTCCAACGCCAGTAAATGAGGTAGAAATTGTTATAGATGAGAAGTGTTCCATGCTACACCACCAGGAGTCGTTTGGCGCCATCAAAGACAAATGGCGGGAAATAATTGGCCCTGAAGCAGAAATTGTGGTTCGTATAACATCTCATGCTATATTGAATTTTACAATAGCGGTTTAAGAATTTATCAGGATGTGTGGGCTTAGATCCGGTCTGGTGAATTTAGTGTGGCGTCTTAGATTTGCGAATCTGTCTTGGTTTTGGGAAGGAAGTGCTCTGTCTTTGTCGTGATTTGGATGGGTTTCTCAATTCTCAAACGCTGAGGACTGGCGGGCTGGGTGATTTAATGGGGTATAAATATTTCGGTGAACATCATGAACTACTTGAAATTTATAAGAATCATTAGGCTTCATTGCTTATTCTGTACAGTCTTTGAAATTATCCAGGGCCGGGCGATAAATTAAATACTCTTATTTGTATTTCACTAGGCCTTTATATTACTGAATGAACCGAAAAATATTAAAAATGAAGCGGAGTGAACTATTATAGGGGCACTTTTACGAAACAATGAATACAATATTGAAATAAGTACATTAATTAGAACATTTTTCCTTCCGTCACGTTTAGGTAAGAAAGGTATTGTCTTTGGTCAAAAAACTCGATATTGAGTTTGTAGTGAATAAGCACGTATTAAGATCCCTACAATACGATCTTACTATTTTTACGATGAAATCTGTATGTATGTGTGTATTTGGGTGTTTATGTGTGTGTATACGTGTGTGTGTGTGTGTGTGTGTGTGTGTGTGTGTGTGTGACGATTCTTTGAAATTCTAAAAATCAAAATTCTTTCATTCATATGAAGGGCTGATTAGATTTTAATTATAATTGCTCAACCGGAAATACCTTTATTTGAAGTTATTAACAGTTTTCCTTAAAAATACGGAATGAAATATTGTTTTGCGACATTTTTATTTATCTATTATAAATATTAAAGAATATTTTAATTTATATACGGTTTGATTTTATTCATATTCAATAGATACAGTTAAAAAATTATAAAGTTATTAATTTCACAAATAAGCCAGCTATGCTATAACCATGGAAACTGCTAATACCTACATATATTGACATATGTCAGTGTCAAGTGCAATTTACATTGTTTGTTCATGAAATAGTATTACTGGAAATATATAATCTTTTGCAATTTGTACAAAATACACAGAATTCACGTAAGATAATGTGCTGGTCACATCATATTTTTTTAATATAGGTAATATACTTCATATTTTCTCCTATGTGAGTTGCATTTCTTCAACCAAAATCATTCAGGAAGTAAATACAACAATATAATTGAATAATTCTTAGTTTTATTGTTTATTCTTCAAACAGAAAACTAAAAATTCGTTCCCAAAATAATATTTTTTTGCTTATGCAATTTGCACGACTTAAACGCCCCCTTAAGAAAATAGTAATTTTTACATGCATTAAATAAATAATTTAAGTTCATGAAACCAAACTTTATCAATAATAAATAGTTTTATCTGTAAAATGTACAAGACCTGAATATTCAAAATTACAACAATACAGAGTTAAATTTCATTTAATTCTGTGGATTTTATTTGATAACTGCTAACTGAAGGGGGATATTTTTTTCGTTTTTGTTAACTAGGTTTGCATTCTGACTAATCAAATGGTAGAATTTAAATCCCTATTTGAAACTAACGCTATTTTCTTACGTGAAATAAAGTATATAAATTTATGCACTTAGGTCTAAGCTATTAAAATTGGAATACATGGAATTTCCTAAAATCCCAATGGACAGTCCGATTTTGGTATTATCGAAAATGTACTTTAAGGCGCATACAGAACGGACTGTAACTTTTATTTTTCCAAGCTTAACGACCACCATATACGTATTCAATAAAAAAATTTGGTGAATATGTCCCTCTGTTTATTATTACAATAAAAAAAAAATTACAGTAATGAAAATGACTTTGTGTTATAATAATTGTTACTACATATAATTTTAACTTTAATCCCAGGCATATGTACATATTTATATCAAGGTTGTAAGAAAGGATTATAATAATTATTGTTACTGCCCAGTAAACATAAGTACCCATTTTCAATTTATGAAAATTTGAAACTTCAGGATATAAAATTTATTAAATTTGTCGGCATATAAAAAATAAAATAAGTTTTTCTCCAAATTTTACCGGTTGGTAAAATCAGTTAATTAATCGGTATAATAATCACGTTTTCGTAAACTTGAATTTATTCAAATTTTCAATTCACTTTAACTTTATATATAATTATTTGTCTTTTAAAATTACTTTCTTACCAAATTTTATAAAGAAACTTAGTTCACAATGTTTCAAATTCATATTTACATTTCCAGTACTTCAGCTTTAACTTTATTATTTAATGAAGTACAACAAAAGGGTAATGAAATTTCGGAGTTATGAGAATATTTGATTCTCCTGGAACAGCGTACTGCGCCCCACTAGACAATGTGGAGGTTTTCCGAGCGTTATTGATAATCTACTGCCTCTTGATTGTGATTGAGTTTAGTTTTCGTGATTTGTAGACCGTGTTGAAAAGAAGTCGAGAGATTAATTGATTATTAATTAAATTATTCTGCTCTGACAACACGATCAATATACTTCAAAGGAACTAAATAATTCGTACTAGTATTATACACAAAGGATAGTATATAAATTAATTTGTGATTGTGATTCGAAATTTAAGCGATTTATGTTAATAGTTCATTTCTAATTTTATTGGAAATATAAAGGTGGTTGGAGCAATATAGACAAACTCAAGAGTTGCCTGCCTGCTTCAAGTCACATGGCTATTTGCTAGGTATTGCAACAGCTAATGATTGTAATCCTGAGGTTAACAAAATAAAGAAAAATGTCGAAAGTTAGAAATCATCGCTGATGTTTGATGTTTCTCAAAACGTGAGCGGCAATTTTACCAATAATGTGCGTGAAAATTTCAGAGATTGAAAACTTTGATGAATTTCTAGTTAAATTTCTTATATCTTTGAAACCGGATGGGCTGCCTATTTTTACCTCTCGCTAAGAGAGGTATTGGATTAATGTTAAAAATCACATATCCAGATTTTAATGAATGAGCACGTTTTAAGGTCCCTACAATACGATTTTGACATTTTTACGATGATGTCTGTGTATGTGTGTGGGATGTTGGAAGGACAATTACTCAAAAACTATAAGACTTTATATTTGTTTAACTACGTATTTCCCAATTGGGCATTCATGGGAAGATCTGAAAAGGTTTTGTAACAATTGGACAACCGGAAGTAGCAGATGCTTAAAAAAAATCTTCTAAATATTATTTTTTGAAAATTTTTCTTGGTAATATTAAAGAAAATTTATTTCTCAATCTGACACATTTAATTTTCTTATCATATCTCGTATAGGTTTGGAGATATAGTATTTAATAATATAGAATAATCTGTCGTAATTAATTTCGTTGCCCTAAAAACAGTTGAGATATTTAAATGTCTATGTCGTCAAAAATCAGATTTTTCTGGGAAGTACAAGTACATTTAATATATACTATTGTATTATTAATTAAATATGTATATAAATTATAGGTATGTTAATATTACATATATCCTTAAGGAATACCGCAAATACCGTCAATGAATTTGAAGAATTTTAAACATATCAGAAGAGTAGGACAAAATTACTCGTAGAACGAACAATTTCAATTATTTGTGTGTACAACAAATGTTAAATTCGTTACTTATAGGGCGCGAGCAGTCATGTGACTTTGTTGGCCTTGGCAAGCAGATTTTTGGTCCGTGTCAGAATAACAGCTAGTAGTTATTTACATAGATATCACAAATGTCATGTCATAATTTTTTATTAAAAATTTCAAAATTCCATCAATAGTATGGAATATACTTGGCGAGGAAAATAATCCACATGGATTTGGAGAATCGTAATGTTTTGAATGAAAACTTATGATACTTGACACCTATGTACATTATTACTAGCTTTCATTTTGACACGGGCCCCCATATATGCTTGCCAAGGGTAACAAAGTTACATAACTGCTCGCGCTCTATGCAACATAAAATAAAAATGGCGAGAGGTATTGTGCTGGCCACAACAGATTTTTTTTTACCTAGTTTTTTCTCCAGACCTTCATTTATATTCACCAAGTTTTTAGTCAAAAGTTTATGGGTTTTCGCGATTCTAGAGGCAAGTATGTCAATAATTTCTGGAGCTTCCCTATACTCGCCATGTTAAATCTTCCAACTTTGGAGTTCAATAACTCTGTTCGGAACTGGGCAAGTTGACTAAAATTTTAGATTTACATCGAGCAATGCTTAATCTAGCTCTACGCCAAAGATTATTAAGATTTTATGGATTTCACTTCATACTCTAACTACCTTAATGCAATTTATGATTGCGTGCAAATAATAATGCAAGTAGGTGCAATATTAGCAATACCCACACAAATGTAAAAGGTAATTGGAGTTATTACAATTTACTGCATGACTTGAAAATTATGCTTTGCGATTTAATTTAAATTCTAAAAATGGAATTTCTTGTGATTGGTATGCACATAAAAAATTACGAAGAAAACGACAGAATTATTGAGAAAAAAAATAAGGTAGGGCGTAAGGCGTGAAAAATTTGCACATCATATTAAAGAGTTATTTCTTTGTCACTTGAAAAAACGCTACCACTAGATAGTAACTAGTATCACATAAATTAATTAGTTCTATCAGATATTTATCTAAACTTTGACAATGAGTGATTGATTAAGCTGTATATTATTAAACCTAATAAAACCTCCATTTTTATTCAAATTACGAGTATATTTTTTCCGTTTTCCAAATTCTATATAAAAAAATTCTGTTATTATTTTCAGGTAGCGGAACTAATCAAAGATATAAATGGCGGTTTGGGCATAAGTCTGGAAGGTACGGTGGATGTAGAAGATGGGCGTGAAGTCCGACCGCACCACTATATCAGAAGTGTTCTACCAGATGGACCTGTAGGAAGAAATGGTTTTCTGCAATCAGGAGATGAACTCCTAGAGGTATACTTATCTTTACGTACCTACATTCGTACATACATGTTTTTTTTAAATAAAACAAAACTAACGCCAAAAAAAGCTATATAATCAGAAAAAATATAAATCCTCTATCTTTTATATTTGTGTTGTAATTCTACATCTACAACAAATAACAAATGACGATATAATACCTAAATATAGCCACCCAATAAAGGTTGATTCATTTATCGAGGTGTTAAATATTGCTCGGTCTTTAGTTTTATTAAATATGGGTGTTTAATTCAGGGATCTGAACCGAAATATATTTATGGTTCAGGTTCGGTTCAGGTTCAGGAAATAAATGTCGATTCAGGTTCAGTTTCAGTTCAAGAAAATAAAAATTATAACGATTCATTGGTGTTGGGTTTGGGTTCGAATTTCGGTTCAGAGTAATAAATGATTACAGATACAAGAAGATGTTTATATTTATTAATTTTAAAATCACATTAATTGTATATTTAATTATTAACCTCTGAACCGAATCTGAATTTAAAATGGTTTAAATTCGGTTCAGGTTTATTGACCTTGGCAAATAAAAGTTCGGTTCGGGTTTAGGTTAGTCAAAAATTCGGGTTTTCGGTTCAAGTTCGGGTTCAGTTTCAGATCCCAGGTTTAATTCGTGTTTACTTTTGTTGATTTTTGTAACACGAGGGGGGTAACAGAAATGGTGATCTTGCTGCTTTACCAACAATGACAACTTTCTTTATCTGGTGGTGGATGACTTGTCGACCACGACTTTTATTGAGGAGGAACACATACACTTGCACTTTCATGATGAACACTTACATCTTGGTTTTTAAAAATTAACTTTTTTCCACTATTTACATTGAAACTAACTTATTATTAATTTAAAACACTAGACATAACTAAATCCTAAAAATGCCGCTGCATTCTAAGGCCAATATACGCGCGTTACGCAGAACGCGAACCAAAACTATAACTCTACATGTTTACCCCATAAGAGAACAAAACAGACCGCCTAAAAACAAAGCGTTATATTCCATGGTGTCCTATGTTACGCTCACGTATGCTTAATAATTTAAAGAATTAATTGTAAAATAAATGCCAAAAGCTACTGACAGCTAGATTAAACAGTAGAAGAATGATAATTATTTATAAACAAAAATTTTAATAACAAAGATAACAAATTTGAAACTATAATTTACAAAAGATTTATAAAAAGTTATTTGCTTTGTTTTCGCCTTGTTAATCTTTTCAATTCTAATTATTTAAAAAAATAAAAATAAATAAATGAAAAAACTAAAGGCCGAGCAATATATAACACCTCGATAAATGATAATAAATTTTTATTAGGTGTGGGTCTCGTGGCCGTGTGCCTGAGTGTCTGGTCGCGAATCTGGGGATCCGGGTTTGATCCCGACTGACATCAAAAATTAATTCGAATTTTAATGGCACAAAATTGACTCCTGTGGTGCATTCTCCACTCCAGCAATGAGTGCCCGTGAGGTGACGCCTGGTAAGCGCCCGCACTGTACAAATATTTCATCATTACCGATATCTGTATACACATCAGATTGGCACACCCAGCAATGGGTAATATGCCGTGATGATATTTTTTTTATTTGTTTATTTGCTATATTTAGATGTTATATCGTCATTTGTTATTTGTTGTAGATATACTAACACAAATATGGAAGACAAGAGGGTTCAATTTTTTTTAAATACATAGCTTTTTTTTCGCGTTTTTCTAATTCTAATTATTACATACTAGTACATCAATTATATATTATTTATGTACTATTTTAGCTTTTATCAATTTCTAAGGTAATTATAAAATTAAATATATTTTCTTTTGACGTCATGTGTGATATATGATAAACACCAGAAATATAATGAGAAATAAATTCAATTAAATAAACGATGAAAAATGAGTTTCATTTTTCATTAGTTCTTGTAATGACAGCATTTGATTATACTGAATAAATATCCGAAAACTCATTAAAATAATGAAGTTATTCCAATATTATCAATACCACGATTAATAACTGTAATATTCAAATGAAAAATAATTTTTCATGTTACAAATTTTGTTTAAATTACGTATTTTATTTTTAGGTAAATAACACCCGATTATTAGGATTAAACCACGTAGAAGTAGTTTCAATACTAAGAAAATTACCTCAAAACGTTTGTCTAATATGTGCGAGATACGGCCCTGATTCCTCCCAGAGACGTATCATTGATACTTCTCAGGATAGGAATGCTTTTGCTGCTAGAGTAAGTATTGCTTTAATTTTTATTTATCAACTATGCTTTGTTAATTAATATGCAATACTGTGCTTCTTTCTAGTATATTTCATTTTTCAACTCTCAGATTAGTAATTATGTGGCATATTTTCTCTCTGTGCATCAGGTATACTTTTAATATTATACTATCCCTTTCACATAACTTATCCAAGCAATACATCAGATATTTTACTTTACTCCAATATTATACAATATGTATGTCCGTATATAAATACACTAGCAAATGTCTCGTTTATTATTACTTTTAGCGATTGAAACAATATAATATAAATTATAGTATTATAATGTTTTATTTATATGGGTGAAGTGTAAAAATCAAAGAAATATTATTAATTAAAATAAAAGTTTATTAAGTGATAAATAATTAAGATAAAGATAATAAAAGTAAATGATTATAAACACGTCAAGTTAAGACTAAGAATATTATTAAATACTTAAACACTAAGATTATTTATTTAAACAATATTTCACTATATTTATTTATATAACTACATTTATTTATGTTCACAACTCGTAAATTGTTTATTTATATCATCAACTGTTTATTGCTCGTCGCTTCTATATTACAGAATGTGTCCGGCTGTCCTCTCTGACGGGTTTATATAACGCGGCGTCCTTCTGGAACTTTCCGGCGCGACAATATCATCGAATACTAAGATTCAGACGACCCTAAGTAAATAGACAAGCCGTAACAAGTTTAATACACCGACATTGCGAAGTTTGCGTGAAGACCCCCTTCGGCGCCGTTCTGGAAATATTCTATCAGTGCCGGCGATCGCTTACTCTTTGAGTCAGGGGCGCACGTTACAGTATAATAACTTCTTTATTTAATTTCGGAAGTAACTTAGTATTATTAATTCCGGTTTTCGAGTAATTGATAGAAACTTTAATTTTCTAAGGGAACATTCAATATTATATTTATTCATATTTGAAGAATACATGAATTTTAAAAACAATAATATAATATAATTACGACTACAAAAAGCGGTACAATTTAATATATTTTTAACATCAAATTAGTTGTCACCTGCACAAAAGTTGATGATGTACGTACATTCCATAGACGAATCATTGTCTTTGGCCACATTAACGTTGTCTCTACAAATGTATTATAATACTGTATTAACCACGTATTTATTGTTTTTATATATGTGCGAACGATTTTAACTTCAAATCAAATGTAAAAATAACCCAAAGAAAACCGGAAGTGAGCTGTCAAGTGCGGCAGTATTATTACAAGTGATCTGATTTTCCCCGCCTCGTCTCTCGCCCAGTGACGTCATATTTCAATATCAACGGCCATTTTGATTTTTCCACTAGGTTAAACGTCAAAGTAACATTTAAAGATAATCTGAAATTTACGAAAGTAAACATGTCGGTGAAACATTGTTTTGTGCCATCGTGCTAAAATACTAGTGAAAATATATTCAATTTAATGCCTCGCGTGCCTTTCTATAGCTCAACAAACTTCTAGCTTCTAACTTGAAATCTTTACAAAGGGGCACAGCTGATGTAACGTGTGGATAACTTCAGACCAAATGAAAATTATATTTATAAAAATGAAAAGAAAGATATAATATATTATAGCATAATCATTTTTTTTCATCATTGCCGATATCTGTGTACGAAGCAGATTGGCACACCCAGCAATGGGTAATATGCCGTGATGAAATATTTATTTTATTTATCATTTTTTATTTATAGTCTACATACTTTATTTTCTTTTAGAAATTCTGTGTTCATATGATAAGTCTCTATGAAATGAGTTTGAACTTGCATTTCTGAAACGTGACGTCACAACATAGCTGGTTTATTGCTACTTTTTAAAAATATACTTTAAAACAATTTTATATAACAAAAAATGTAAATAAAAAATAATTTAATCATACAGTACGATAAATTAGACTATGCTTGTTCGATTTAAACAAAAAAGAACAATTAATTATTTTGCATGACCTCATTATTAATAATAAATGAGATATTTATTTATAGACGGACGCTATGTATATACATATATTCTTAAACTTATATTTTATTTGTTTTTTTTTATTAGTTATTAGCTCTATCAGTTTTCCACTTATTTTTTATTCGCCATTAATCCCAACATCTTGATTGATCGCATTCTTTATGTTCTCAGAATCTGTTGGCAGGGAGTTTACAAACGCTGATCCCTATGTCCGAAGGGCTGGTGAAGGCGAAATCTGAGAGCTCGTTATCCACTGCCACAGGAGGTGGAAGTAATTCTGACCCAAATTCACAACTGAGTGACAGCAGAAGCAAATCCAGATCGTTGGAAATGCATGGCGGACTGGCCATGTGGCATGATGAGGCAGAGATTGTAGAGCTCTGTAAAGGCGATAAAGGACTCGGATTCTCCATTTTGGATTATCAGGTGAGGAAGAATAAATCAAAAGAATAAAATAGAATATATTTATTTACCTTAACTGTAGCAATTACATAGGTATGTCAATTTGTCAATTATTTATACAAAGTTAGAAAACATAAATTCATATTGGGTATAATTTTCTTTGTTTCGGAATAAGAAGAAATAGCTTAATTTTTAAACGATTTTTGGTGACATTTGGGAATGGTATAACTGTTTTAAATAAACAAAATATCTAGGTAATGAACAAAATAAAAAACGATCTACAGTAAAAAAATCTGTTGTGGTCATCACAATACCTCTCGCTCTTTCCATTGTGGTATTTATAAGTATTGTATTTAACAGTTCTGGTACACACAAAAAAAATCTAATTACACCTAATCTTTATATTTACGTATTTTCTATAATTTTAAATTCATGCTATGAGCAAGTTTTCTCAATTTCTTCTAAAAGTTCTAGGTTTTTCCAATTCATTAACGGGATTGGCGGTATTTCTCAAGAGTTCATGTAATATACCTATAATTTTAAATATATAATTACAGTAAGAAATATTAAATATCGTTCCCAGAAAAAGCCTTCAGTACTATCTTTGAATTTTTGACACTGACTTTAGGGACATTTATCTGTCAATTACAGGACATTTTAATTTCTCAAGTAGTTACCATGGAGATGCTGGGCCGTAAACAGGCTGTGAGATTTACTACAACAGATTATTTTATAGATTAGATATCTACATCTTTAAATCTATAGAAGGTATAATAAAAAATTTAAATGTGTCGGATAGAGAATTTTGATTTTTACCTCTCGCTAAGAGAGGTATTGGATTCATGCTAAAAATCGCATATCCAGATTTTATTGAATAAGCACGTTTTAAGGTCCCTACAATCCGATTTTAACATTTTTACGATGATGTCTGTGTGTGTGTGTGTGTGTGTGTGTGTGTGTGTGTGTGTGTGTGGATGTGTGTGTGTGGGATGTTGGAAGGACGGTTACTCAAAAACTATAAGACTTAAAATTTGTTTAACAACGTATTTCCCAATCGGACATTCATGGGAAGATCTGAAAAGGTTTTGGTAACAATTGGACAACCGGAAGTAGAAGATTCTTGAAAAAAAATCTTCTAAATATTATTTTTTGAAAATTTTTCTTGATAATATTAAAGAAAAATAAATTCTCTTTCTGATACATTTAAATATTTTTATACATATTTTATAGATTTAGAGATAAAAGGAATATAATATATAAAATAATGTTGTAATTAATTTTACAACCGAAAGAATGCCATGAAAAATAGTTGATAATTTAAATTATTTGTAACTGACAGATAAATGTCAGTGTCAGAAATAATGAGTAATGAATTAAAAATGTACTTGGAGAATCCCTTAGTTCTTGATCTGTGACTATTATGGAGATGACAAGTCTAGGTTGAAGGACTTAAATTTGTTTCAAACATTATGGGACAATGTACACCAGTACTATAGACTAGAGTAACTTTGAATTGCGAAAAAGCTATCAAATTCTTCTCAAGTAAGTTGTAAATATTGACAAAATTACACATCGATATAAGAATAATCGGAGTGCAATCTATCCGTCACTTTATTAAAGGGAATTAGTGTTATTTAGATATAACATGTATGAAAAAATAAAATGTAAAAGAAGATATGTAAGAATAGATGCACAATCCATATATACATTTTAGACCGCCCAAAATTAATGTTTTTACTAGAAGAATATGAAGAGAAAGTAAACAACGTTGTTCGAATTGAAAACTGCAGTTACCAGCCTAATATTTATATATGGTAAACTCTACTTTGTAATTTATTGTAACATAATTTATGGTAAAATATCTTTATGTTGAGACATGCTATTATTGAATAATAAAGAAGTTTATACGTCATAGATTTATATGAATATATTATTTGTATTTATAAAAATATTCTTTGCTTTATGCATACAGCCAGGTAAAATATACGGCGAGAGGTTATGTGCTGGCCACATCAGATTTTTAATATTTGTAATATAAATTTTCAAAAAATAATATTTAGAAGATTTTTGTTAAAATACTACTACTTCCGGTTGTCCAAATGTTACCAGAATCTATTCAGCTCTTCCCATTACTGTTAGATTGAGGAATCCGCAGTTACACAGGTCTCTAGTTTTATATAATTTGAGAAATCTTACCTACAACCTCATACATACACACACACAGACACATCCACACACACACAGAGAGAGAGAGAGAGAGAGACCATCGTAAAAATGTTATTATCGGATTCTAGGGACCTTAAAACATGCTTATTAACTAAAATCTGGATATGCGATTTTTAGCATTATTCCAATACCTCTCTTAGCGAGAGGAAAAAAATTAAAGTCATCTACGAATTGTATGAATTAAAATTTTAGCTCGCGCATTCTGGCAAATTCAGTAGTGTCGTTTACTTAGTTTTTATGAGTGTACATAAGATACTACTATTATTTTATTATTATAAAAATATATGTTACAGTAAAAACATTCAAAATTTAAAACTAAGTCCAGTGGTAAGTTTATTAGCAAATGTTAAATCAAATATATGAAAAATAAGTTACTGACACAATGTCAGTATCAGTAACAGAAAATAACATTATTCGTACGGCTATCAATCAAGGTAATATATCTGAATTAATAAATAAACTTACGTTACAGCGAAAGTATTGTCAACAACGAGCATCGTTTTAAAATAGGATGTCCTAACTTATTACGTATTATATCCATTCTTATTGCACACGCTTGTAGTCTTTGCAAGTGAGAGAAATAAATGTATGCCAATTTGTTAATTGATAAATGATACAGATGACCTTGATCGGACATCTTTAATAAAATTTACCCCATACGGCTTATAAATGACCTTGTCCTTTTCCAGGACCCATTGAATCCCAAAGAAACTGTGATAGTAGTCCGCTCCCTGGTCCCCGGAGGAGTGGCCCACGCGAACGGACGTCTTATTCCAGGCGACCGGCTCATGTTCGTGAACGAAGTATCCTTGGTCGGCGCGACGCTCGACCGAGCTGTCCAGGTGCTCAAAGGCGCTCCCAAAGGCATCGTCAGGATAGGGGTAGCGAAGCCGTTGTCATCGCACGATACCCTGTCGCAGAGTAGTCAGGTAGGGATGAAAATTTGTTTGTTGTGGTTAGGATTTTCTTAAGATTATTTTTTACTTTTAATTTAATAGTATGAACACTTTAAATATAGTTTAATTAATAATTGTTGCATAGAGTTTAACATTTCTTTATTATTATTTCCCATTTATTTTTTTATTTTCCACAAAAACTGTTTTTAATTGTCATATTAGTATGTATTTGTAGCTGTTGTACTCTTATTTAATCTAAAATATATGAGGTCGCTAATTTTTAAAACTAATTTTTAAAATGTCTCATAACATTTTAAAATAAATTACTACAGTATTTCTTCATACAAAATGTAGTCGTTTTTATACTGGATATTTTGAGAGTACATTATGTTGATTCTCAATCAAAAAGATTTTTTCAAAATTTGGAAAATTAATGACATGATTTTTATGTTTTTAGTGCCACTGGCCGACACAGAATTTTTAATAAAAATAATTAATTATTAATAGAATATATTTATAATATAAATTATGAAAAAATTATTTTCATATTTAATTTATTATAACAAAAATAAAAACATTATTTTCAAAAAAATAATACACGAGACTACAGTGAACTATTTATTGAATGGGGTATTCTACCGATATTTTTTCTGATAATATATAAAAATCTAGGAATATTGGTAAAAACGAGATGTTAAAATTGAATAATAAGCGAAATATGAATTTTTGAATGTCGGAAATTATTTGTGACGTCATAATCCCAAGTTGATTTTGATTATGCTTCTCAAATAGTTAATTCTAGAGAACTAGGGGTAAAGGTCATACACGTTAAGATCAAGCCGGCTACGTCATGACTGGATTCTGCATTCCACGTCTCCAACAAATTATCCAGTAGCGTGCACAATATTAGTCCGAGCGCAAGCATTTCTGTCTAGCAAAAAATTAGGAACAGGAAAGTCAAAAGACCCTTTTGGAAAATATTTCATTCGATTCAGATTTTGTGCGCTATCTATTCATGAAAAATTTACAAAAATCGAGATGGAATGAACTCAACAATTACATTTTTTGCAATTTTTGGCAAATTAAAAAATATAAATTGTTAGTGTTTATATTGTAATATCTCAGGAACTGTATGCGATATTTTATTGAAATTTTACTTATAACACATGTAATACATGTAGTCTCGCACAGTTTTGTTGAAAATGGCACAATATTTTTAATAACCGAATAAATAAATAAAATATTCTTGGGAAAACACATATAGTCAGAAAAGTACGCTGTTACTAAATCTCGTCCTTTTAAGAATTTATTTGATATTATTTGATAAGTTAAATAACGATCTACCGTCGGTGTAATATTTTAGTTTCATTGTTGACAACGCTCCGCGTCACAAATGTAAAATTCAGTACATTCCTATAATAATATTTTTAAATTTACGACAAAAAAAAACGCTTTATTATGGAACGTAATTAGCGTCCAGTTCTAAACAAATCTGACAAGCCTATGAATTCGGACTGCAGCCGCCATTCAACGTCACTACCTTTCCTCTTATGCCTTAAACTTACAGTATACGGATTCTATCTGCATTGTCTGCATTAGGCATATATATTCATTTATTTTTATTAAATCATCTATCCATTGTCAAATTAATTAGTAATGACTACAGAAATAAAGAAATATGTTTAAAATAAATAAAATATTTAAAATAAAAATTATTGCAAATTGTTTTATGAGACATTTTGAGAATGTTATTAGGATTCATCCGAAATTTTACGGTAATAACCTATTAGTAAGCTCGGGGCGTCCCCAGGGATTATGACGTCACGTTTATAATTCAGCATTTTTATTGCAACGAAGTAATATTTCATCATTTTCTGTTTACCAAAACTCTTAATTTAACATATCCTTATAATTATGGAAGTTTACTATTTCTTTGCAATGGTAGAATACCCCATTATTCTACAGGGTGAACATAATGATGACTACTAACTTTTATAAAATTAAGTTCTTTTGTCTCGGTTACAAAACGTGCAAAATGTGAATTAATGCAGAATTTAATTCTCTACTATATATATTTTGATGTATTTTTATCTAAAATTAATAGGTCACTTTTGCGCAAGGAAAAACTGTTTTTTCCATGTTAAATGTCTATGATCCGTTGTTAGTGTTACACTCGGTGTTTATGTGAAGTATACATTCTCAAAGTTTGGCAAATTCTACTAACTCACCTGTATATTTATAAAGTATTTATTTCTATAGTTTCATAATAATTTTACATTTTACTTGTTTACATTAACTTTTCATGATACAATTTAATTATTTTTATTTTGTAACTAACTTCTGCTACTTTGTTGCACATCTTTATCGAACAGGATGTGTTACCAAGTGTATACACAATTTATTTTACGATATTTACCTAAGATACGGCTCTAATATTTTAAATATAAACATTTCCTAACTTACAAACATTTAATTTTGTGCGCAGTAACTATAAAGTGTTTGACGTGACTAAAATATTTTAATAGTACATATTAAACTAGGATTTATGTTTGTGTACGTATGTGTGCTCATGTTTAGTGTTAGTGTAAGTGAAAGATGTACACTGAAGGAATAAATTATTTCTAGCGCATAAAGAAGATTTTAATTGAGTGGTCTAAGACTTTAGATGAAATATTTCGATAAACGCACATGGTAAGCATGATTTTTAATACTTTAGGGAATAAATTATTGTTTCTTAATCAAAATTGTGCCATAAATAATTTATTCCCTATGTGTACGATTAAACATTCTACTTTTTGTGCTCTTTTTCTTGTTCCAGATAAAAATGTTCTTGAAATTAGATACTGCAGGGTTCAATCTATCCGTCGATACAATTTTATAGTTAGGTACATACACAATCACTTTAAACCCCGCTTAAATTGCATCGGAAATTTAGGTGAGACATCTATGATCAACATAAAACATGATAAAATAATAAAGTCGGTCAATGTTTGACTGTTATGCCGGGATTACGATCGTCGTAACGGGATGAGATGTAATGTAACGTAAAGTAACGTGAAGCAGAGTCGTGTCTATTTACGATGGCCGTAACGTCACGAAATGAGACGTATTGTTTTAAAACGAAAACACGCCTTCCATGGCTTCGATTAGCGCACAATATTTTTTTTTATACTAGTATAAATACACATGATTAAATTTTAGGAAAGGAGCACGTTACGTTCCGTTCCATCTCGCCGCGGGTATTTTTGGGATATTTCATTACATAGAGATGGCGTTGGGCGTACCAACGTCAAACCTTCAACAATAGAGCACTTTGTGTAAGCGTATCATTGATGTTTATATTTTTTCTTTGATTCTTGTTGTATTTTGACTTTTCTCAGTGTTTATTACTATTATTTTAGGTAGAGTATATTGCCTTGTATCCTGTTTTATTAATTGTAACGGTAGATTATTATTTTTCATTTTAAATACTTTAGTTAGTAGTTCACAGTTTTTTTTTTTAGGGACAGTTTTACAGCACATATTGGTTAATAGTAGTTCAATTAATTGTAACTATTAGTTCTGTTATCTATTTCCCACTATATAAACTACGTGCGTATGTAAAAAAATACGAATGAAATAAAATTTCTCCCTTGTTTTTAGTTTTAAATTTTTCCACCAGGTTCGCATTCTTAATGAAATATCCCAATAATCAGTTCCATACCCAAACATGTGTTCAATGTTTTACGCTACGGCATTATACTTATATCATTCCTCACGTTGCACTTATGCTAAACTGGTATTAAACGATCACAAATGCAACCCCTCTACTCTCTTACAATATATGAATTTTGTATGTCATTAAAGGCGGTGTATGAATAATTAGTGTAATATTTATTAGTATGCAAAATGCAAGTGCACAAAATAAATAGTTCGGGTTCGATCATTCGTACGAGTATGTTTTTCTTTTGGAAATTTTTCTATTTCATGCTGCCGCACCGCCCGCCCCGCCCTTCCTGCGCCATTGCTTGCAATTGAAATTGTGCTGGGTTCAAATTTGATTGTGAGTGTACCTTTATTGATGTTACTACTACGCCATTATTTTAGTAGAACATGAAGCTATTTTCGTATTTATTTATTGGAACTAGGCCTAAATGTGAATTAATGTTCAATGTTACAAATTAATGTTAGCGCCAATCACAGTGTACAAAAACTATATGTGTGGCAACTTCTATTTTCTACATATTAATGTCCGCGATAAGTATGCCGTAATTAGCACCTTACATACAGCACCTCAGGGCCGGACTAATATCGCTGGGGGCCCTAAGCACTACTCGTTCGTAACCCCCTTCTATGAAATAAATCGTCCTAAACTCTAAAAAAAAAACGGGATGTGTTCGTTTTTGTAATACAGAAATGTCATAAATACATATTCTTTTAAACTTATTCAGAAGCGTAATGTTCTACTATACATAATACAAGAAACGTCACACAAAACTAATTAATTAGTTTTGTGTGCTTGTAATGGCAGAAATTAAGTATGAAAATGTCGAAAATCATTTCAAAAATAGCAATAGCCATGGAATTGACACAAAATAAATAACAAATGTCTAACGGTTTATTTGTCATGTTAGGGTAATTTATTTTTATTAGGTATTATTTTTAATTTTTGTCCCAGTTAACAATTATCTGTTAATTTAAATTGATATTTGTTCATTTGAACAAAAATTACAAATAATAATAAAAGTAAATTAACCAAGCGTTAACATTTGTTATTTTTTTGTTTCAAATGAGGACACTTCCGGTTGACCAATTATAACCAAAATCTAATCAGGTCTGCATATGGTTGTAAGGAAGAGGAATACGCAAGAATTGGAATTTTTGGAATTCTAGTATTGGAGATATCGTGCACGAAACCGCGATCACATACACACACACATACACACACACACACACACACGAACACACACACACACACACACATATACAGACATCATCGTAAAAATAGTAAAATCGTATTGTAAAGACCCTAAAACGTGCTTATTCAATGAAAACTCACCACCGAATTTTTTGACCAAAGACAATACCTTCCTTACCTAGTTACCATTGGGATCAGTTTTCATTGCTGATCCCATTAGTAACCCACTTATTTTGGGACACCTAGATAATTTAGTGAATATGTGATTATATCCCTCAAATTTATATATAAAAAAAAGATTTTAACAAAAACAGTGTATAACTACAATGAAAAATATTTGATTACAATAATGAAAATGACTAACCAGTACATTTAAAAAAGCAAAAAAGGTAAAATTGGATAATTCAACATTCTAATTATAATTCAAATGACAGTTATGTGTCGGGAACATTTCTCACCTTGCGCACTGAGTCAATTTGATAAGTTGGCACCCTATAGTATTTGTACAGCGTGGTCCCAATGTATACTAATTGATGTACAATCAAAGTACCTATAATACATGTGATATGTTTAATGTTAATGTTAAAAAAATATATTTTATGTAACAAATAAAGACTGTCAGACAAATTGGCTTTTCCTTCAATATAATTTTTATTCATATTAATTCATAAACAATAAATATTATTTAAAAGTAGTTAGAAAATAGTTTAAATATAAAATAATTATAACAATTTTATTTTATTTTTAGGTATCTTTTACTTCACATTCTCTTATACAAAAGATAGGAATCCTGGATCTTCTGCAGCAAAATATTCAATATTTTGGATTTCAGGTTTAAGTGTGCCCGTGGACTCTACACAAAATGATCCTATTATTAATGAAATTTACTCACTCAGCATGAAAATTAATGTTTAAATATTAATTGTACATATTGCCACCGAATATCAATTTAGATTAGCAAAATTTAATATATTATCTAAAACTAATACAATATCGTCCTCATTATTGTAAATAATGGTATCAATAATTGAAATAATACAACCCATAATTCTTGCTAAACTAAATTGAAAATAAATTTATTATTAAATGTGGATAAATTTTTCGACTATTGTGTAGATTAGGTGTTAATAATTATGAGAAATATCAGTTATACAGCATTTATTCTATAACATTTGGGTATCCACTTATCTTCTTCAGGGTACGTCAAATCGTACAGATAAAATAATGCACACATAAATGCTTTCAATCTAACAGTTTACAAACATCGTAAACAGCACATATACATCGCCAGTATTGACCGTTAGTATAAACAACTGATTAAGGGTGATTAGTGATTACTTGACTAGCATTGTTTTTTCTGTCCATTGTTTTTGGATTTTTTTTGGAGAAAAATATTTAAAATAAAAGATACGCGCAATATTTTTTTTGTCTTACTATAGTTGTCAAATAAATAGGCTACGAGCAAACACGTGACTAGAGCGACCTTGAAGTGCTTGGAATCAGCTGATTTGTGTGGGCGTGTCACTTTGACAACAACAATATAAATAAAATATATAAATCATCACAGCATATTACCATTATATAACCCATTGCTGGGTGTGCCAATCTGCTTTGTACACAGATATCGGTAATGATGAAATATTTGTACCGTATGGGCGCTTAAAATTTGAAGTAATATTTCGCGTCAGACGGGGTCGAGCCCGGGTCCCCAGATAAAGCCTAAAAAACAAATAGAAGCATTCATAGCCTACCTTCCTTGTAAATTTTATTAAAACTTTCTGATCCGTAATCAGTAGAATATTTAAAAACAAATCTGATGTGGCCAGCACATGGCCTCCCGCCAATTCCATGTTTAAAATAGTAATAAGCTTTAAGTAAAGTATTACTTCCGGTTGATCGTTTGTAAATAAAATCTAATTTGTTATTCCAATAAATAAAAAAGTCTGTAATATGAATTTTGGATAATCTATATTACATCGAATTTTAATGGCCATAATTGACCCCTGTGGCGCACTCTCCACGCCAGCAATGAGTGCCCGTGAGATGACGCCTGGTAAGCGCCTGCACGGTACAAATATTCCATCATTACGAAGCAGATTGGCACATTCAGCAATGGGTAATATGCCGTGATAAAATATTTATTTATTTTATTTCTATATTTTATTATGTTTTTCCTCGAAAATCTGTTAAGAGCTCCAAGTTAATCTGAGAAGTTTTGCATTATTTCATAATAGATTCATTCGTGAAAATTCGTTCTGAGCTTCAAGTAAAGTATCACTTCCGGTTTATCAATTTTAGCAAAAATATAATATGTTGTTCCCATTGATATAAAAATCTTAAATACTTAATTTGAAAAGTTTTGTATTATATTTTAATATATTCAATAAAAAATGTTTTTAGCTGTAAGTAAAGTATCAATTCCGGTTGTCTAATTTTACCCAAAATCTAACCAACTATTTATATGAAAGCAAGAAGCTTAAATACGGAAAATATTTTTTTTTTGGAAGAAAAATTCGTCACGCACACATTCAGATAGACATCATTGTAAAAATAGTATAAACGTGTTATGGGACCTCAATTCGTGCTTATTCACTGAAAACACGGACCGAAAACATTACCTTCCTTGCCTATGGAGGGAGGTAATTATAAGAAGACATAAAACGTTGAAGGCACCACGCTCGTTATCAACCTTATAACTTCCTTTATACCTTAATAATTGTTATTACTTTTATTTGACGTATTTTTGTCTAAAATAATCTATAAACGACTAACAGAGAAAAAAACAATGCTTGTCATTTGTTTGCTAATCACCCCTAAACAATTGTTATTGCATTTACAATAACGAAAAATTGATTACAATAATGAAAATGACTAGCTATTATACTTAAAAGAGCTTAATAAGCAAAAATATGTGTACCCTGAAAAAAGAAGTGTGTACCTACCGAAAGGTTTGGTTTGTAAGAATAAATGCATCTGAAATTTCGAGTATTTATTAACACCTAATTTACTGTTAAATTCTATTTGTGCCAAATTTACAACCCTTAGAATTAGTAAAAATTTCATATTGACTGTGTAATGTTTCAGATGTCATCGCTCTCGTTTCAGGAATGCGTCAGCGACACCGACGACCATACATGTCTGGAAGACTACCACGAATGCATCGAGGAGTACCAGGAATGCCTAGAAGTAATGACAATCTGCTTGGACAACGACCGAGACTCTTTCGTCAGCACTCCGCGCGACTCCAAAGAAAACATCAATGCTTCCAAAACCGAACCACACAGTGTTAAATTCTCAGTGCCACACGATTTATCGGACCTCACACCCACAGAAGCAACATTTCACGAAATAGTAGATTATCGCCCTAGTGACTGTGTTAAAAAAATTACTAGTATAGTGGATTCTATCTACGACAAACAATTTAGCAATTTAAACTCGCCAAAGAAATCAAATAGTGAAAGACAATCAAATAAAGTGCCAGACGATTCCGACAGAGAAGGTTATGAAACTTGTCAAGAAGATATTTTTCCCGAGGAGTGTCCCTTGCATCAAAATAATAACCTACAAAAAAGTTTAAACGATGAACATAGTTTTTTAGACAATACAATCGATAGTTGTGTATCCGAACCTTGTATAAGAAAGAAAATATTTTCTAAAAGAAATCATGTATGTTTAGAAACTAAAACAGACGATGTAGATTTAAAATCTTACGACGACGAAAACAATTCTTTTGGTGCCGATCAGTTTTTTCTTGTGGACTATATCGACGATGATGTTTCAGAAGAAATTCAATCAGAAGTACCTGATAAATGGATCAGTGAACCAAATGTAGCCGAAGAGCGCGTAATATCACGAAGGTTTCGCAAGTTTTTGCGGGAATATTATAACGATTACGCGGACTGTTTAGAAGAGTATAGGAAGTATTCTAATGTGCAACAATCAGAGGTGTTAGTTGATAGTAAAAGTAGTGAAACTTTAGTGGACACTGGTGATGATGACGATAACAAAAGTGAATTTGATTTAATGACTGGTGAGAATGTGTTTTACGCGATAAAAAGTAGTTCTTCGCCTGCTTTATATGATTTAGTGGAAGAAAATCCGCAAAGTGAATGGAATTGTCGGTGTGACAAAAGTAGAAGAAAATCTGCGTTTGTTCCTGGATACGCCGAAGAAAGAGAAAGGTTAGTAACTTATTTATTTAACAGAAATAAATCTGTAGAACATCGATGACGCTATATTCTGCTATTCTTGTTGTAATTTATTTTTTTAATTTTTCTCTGGTTTCAATGTATGTATTCTTCGATATTCTAATGTTTTAAGTCCAGTGATTTGGAGGGATATCATTGAGTTATACAATAGCTATTGTCTTATAAAACGTGCATTATTTGTCGGATTGTTCTAATGCATGAAATTAAAATTATCTGCTAAGTTCTATTTTTCGGAACTAATCTTTGTTATTCATTATTTTTTCAATAAAAAGTAATTTTCATACTCTCGTCGACTAAATGGGTGATTGAAAAAATAAAGACAAATAGTTATTTTCTTTATTATTAAAATAAGACCTATAGTTTAAATTACAAAGTTGCGCGCACTATTAAATGACAATATTTTGGTGTGAAAAGACCAGGAATTCTACTTCCGGTTTCGCCGGAAGCGAAAACATCGTTGATTTTTTAAATGGAATGGTACATATATTTTCATTAAAAAATAACCTAGTTAATATTTTTTAAAATTGAGATTTTTTGAGTATTATCTGTTTGCCATAACATTTATGCCTTGTTTGAGGATATACTTTGCAGTTTATCTAATGTATTATTTATTTTTGATTATTTCGAACAATTCGAATTGTCTAAAATTCATAAAAGAATAATATTAAAGTAAATTTAAATATAAATAATATGGGTCTTGTGGCCGCCGGCGGAATGTCTGCTCACGAATCTGGGGAACCGAGTTCGATCATGACCGACGCCAAATATTTCGAATTTTAAATGGCACACAATTGACCCCTGTGGCGTACTCTCCACCGCAGGTATAAGTGCTCTTGAGTTGACACCTGGTAAACGAAATCTGTGTACAAAGCAGATTGGCACACCCAGCAATGGGTAATATGCCGTGATGTTGATTGTTGATAATAGATTTAATAATAAGTGACCGTATAAGATTATATAAAATATTAGTAATAATGAATATCAAATACTAATACATATGTTTGGCATTTTTTTTAATCCACTGACAATTGCTAATTCAGGAGATATTTTAAAAAAATATTTTTGCACGATCGGGTTTTTTTTAAATTTTTACCGATATGATTTTTGTCTTTATTTACAAATTACAGATTTGTAAGTGATGTGAATCACGTACTGATCAGGAGGCGGAGGCAGTAAATAAATAAAAAGAACGATCAAAGCGTATTTTAAAAATGACAACCAAAAATATTTAAGATGTCAAAATAATTTAATTTATTTTTTTAATTTTGTGCGTCAATTGTGCAAAAAACGTAACAAGTACCGAATATATTGGAGATTGAGACGAAGTGGAGATCTCCTTTATCATCTTCAACCGCTAGGAAGAAGCACTTTCTGCCCTTCCTTAATACTTAAATAACTATATAGGATTTCCATTATTTGATTTCCCATAAATGCAGCTACATGTATATTTTACCAAAACTACTGTATATTATCCAGTAGAAATAAAAGAACATAAATAAATCACGAAAATTCAAAAAACGAATTACTGAATTACTATCACAACCTCTTGCACACGGCTGTGATAACCAAGTGAAATGTAAATTCCAAAATTCTGTGGCCTAATGTGTGAACCATGTACAGTTAAAGTTTTGAAAGATGTCCGATCAAGGTCATGTGTATCATGAACGAATTAACAAATTGGCATACATTTATCTCTCTCATTTGCTATAACACGAAGCGTGTGCGATAAAGATGAATATAATATGCTTGTCTTTCAAAAATTCATATTGTTTCGACTAAGCTAGCACATTCCATTTTAAAACGATGGTCGTTTTTCACAATACTTTCTCTGTAACGTAAGTTTAGATATATTACCTTCATTCAAAAATAAATAAATATATCATCACGGCATATTACCCATTGTTGGGTGTGCCAATCTACTTTGTACATAGAGTGTGCCTGAGTGTCTGGTCGCGAATCTGGGGACCCGGGTTCGATCCCAACCGACGCCAAAAATTACTTCGAATTTTAATGCCACAAAATTGTGGCACTCTCCACGCCATCAATGAGTGCCCGTGAGGTGACCCCTGGTAAGCGCCCGCACGGTACAAATATTTCATCATTACCTTGATTCATAGCCGTCCAAATAACGTTATTTTCTGTCAGTGTCACTGACACTGTGTCAGTATCTCATTTTTCACATATTTGGTTTTTCATTTGCTAATAAACTTACCAGTTGACTCAGTTTCGGATTTTGAATGCTTTTACTCTAACATATATTTTTATAATAATAAAATTACTGTAGTATCTTAGGTACCCTCATAAAAAATAAGCAAACAACACTGCTGAATTTGTCAGAATGGGCGCTCCGCCCATTTGGCTCCTAAATCTTAATTCATACAATTCGTAGATGATCTTGATCGGTCATTTTTTACTGTACTGCAATGTTTTTTTGGGAAACATTAGATATGACATTTTACAAGGTGTCTAGTACTGGTACATTTAGGTGTCAACGTCAACTACTAAAAATTTGATAACTGACAAATGTCAAATACTAATGCACTGCATTTTCTCATTTTGATAATTTTTTTTATAGGATAATTAATTTTAATTGGTATTTATATAGGTATATTACTTCTTAAGACGTCAATGAATGCGAATAATTGCCTGTATTTTTGCTAAACAATAAACCATGTTTTTAAACGACAATATTGCACATTTCATTTCTTAAAGTGTGAACTACCGGTGCTTTTACCTTAGTATGTAACCTTTTGAATTAAAAAAAAATACAATTAAAAATATTGGGTGTTAAATAGCCTGCTATTTTTCCTAAAATAGAGTGAAACTATTGTCGCGCGAAAACTTTTTTCTATGTCTATGTACATAACCTACGTGCTATTTACGTATAAATATGTAACATATAACGTGAAAGTTAGCCAATTCATTTCCAAATTGATATTTCCCAAAGTACAATTTATTTTTATAGACACTTGAATAAACGATAAATCTTTTTTGTTTCTGTTCTGTAATAAATCATGGAAGCCTTGCTCCTATAGATGTAGATGTAATCATTGATGAAGTGCATAATGTGCTCTAGTAAATGTGGTGTATGTATTTCAATGCTGGCCTACTTTTACATGCAAAATACATTCATATAATATTGACACGCAAGCAATAAATGTAAATAATTATTTGCTTGCATGTCTATAAAATGAAATGTGAAGAAAATTGTTTAATTATATAATTTGCGTATCATTTTATTTAATCTATTTATTTATTGTCTATAATTATACATAATAAAAATACAATATTTTAAGACATGAATTTTCCATTAGTTCATTAAATATTTATTAGTTATCTGTTTTAATCAAAAGAAATACATTAGTCAGAACATTATACAAACAATTTAAAATTAATTTAATGAAAATTTCAAGTCAATGTTTATTTAAATAAAGTCATTAACCTTATCACAATCAATTATAATTTGTTCCTCATTATGTTGTTTTTCTGAAATTAAATTATCACAGTTATAATTAAAAATTATACAAAAATAAACAATATATACTCAATTTTATATTAATTTACAGAATATAAAAATATATTACAATCGTAAAAAGTAAGTATAATACACATAGTTAATTCTTAATTTTGCAACATTTATGTGATTATTATTCATAATAAACAAAAATTATTTATAGGAAGAAATCGATTAATAAAATATAATTTGTATTTAATTATTTTTTTGCACGATCGGTTTTTTTTTAATGTTTACCGATAGGGTTTCCAAGGCAGCAGGCTTTATTTACAAATTACTGATTGGTACTCTACACCAAAAATTCTGCTTATACCTTCTATGAAGAAATTTTGTCCTACTCTTTTAATTTTTCGAGATGTTTCCAATTAATTGTCGGAATTGACAGTATTTCTGAAGGATATATGCAATATACTTATAACTTTAAATATTTAACTATTAATACAATAAGAAATAATATATGTATGCTTCCCAGAAAAAGTCGTCAGTAATGTCTCCGGATTTCTGACACTGACATTTATCTGTCAGTTATAAACATTTTTTATTTTTCAATTGGTTTCCATGGCATTATTTGGGCTGAGATTTATTACAACATAGTATTTTATATATTATATTCTTTTATCTCTAAATCAATAAAAGATATATTAAAATATTTAAATGTATCTTCTTTAATATTTGCAAGAACAAAAATTTTCAAAAATAATATTTAGAAGTTTTTTTTTAAGAATCTGTTACTTTCGGTTGTTAAATTGCTACCAAAACCTTTTCAACTCTTCCCACTAATGTCTGATTGAAAAATACGTAGTTAAACAGTTGGGTGGTACCACAAGCCTTGTTTTAACTAAAACGATGTTTTAAGAAATGTCAAATTTCATTATTTAATATTAATAATAAATAATATTAAATTCATCAAAATATGATTTTAAAGCAGAACATAGTTTATATTCAAACAAATATTTTTAAAAAAATCGCTCTTTAAACGTATGGGTGAAATTAAATATTGAAATTTGAATTTGACATTTCTTAAAACATCGTTTTAGTTAAAACCAAGCTTGTGGTACCACCCATTAAGTCTTATAGTTTTTGAGAAATCGTCCTTCCAACACACACACATCCACACACACACGCATGCACACAAACACACAAACACAGACATCATCGTAAAAAATATTAATTATCTTTTGTTATCACAGCCTACCTGATATGGCTCACCAGGTTAATTTTTCAAGTATATTGTTGTATTCGCAATTTTATGTAAATTCCAAATATATAAAAATATGTAGTGTCCTATTTGAAATATGAAAGTTAATATATCTTGACAAATACCATGATTTGTGAGCCCCTAAGCTTAGTTTACAAATATATCAAGAAAATTAACAAATAATTATAAATAAAATTTATTTTGAGTGGCCCGTTTTTCAGTGTCATCCTGTATAGTCGTTTTGTTCTCTGAAGTTATGGTGACATTATTTCGAACTCCGACCACTGCTTCCGCTAAATTCCAGCTAGCAGTTTCTAATGCAAGTAGGTGTAAACAGCTTATTTCGTCATATATATTTTATTTATTATTTCCACAGCCGATACAAAAAGTCGGTTTCTATGAAACCAATATCATGATTGTTGGAAACCTATTGAAAACTAAATGCGTTCGTTCGAATCACATTTGCGATTAAAATCAATCTTTGGAAGAGTGTCAGAGCTACCGTAAACAAACAATAAGACAAACAAACTGGCGTATCCTTGCAATTCGTCAATGTGTTGTTCACATGTCCTGCTACAAACAGATATATAAATAGAGGAGGCTTCACTTGGTAGTGTGAAGTTGGACTTGTAAACGTGCAAATCCCGAATAGAAGCCTTATTGAAGGACATTTGCCCACTAATCTGCTTAGGCCAGCTGCTGCTGTGATCTAATTACAATGTTCCACACGTCTCGTTCTTCTGGCCATTTTATACTCTTGATCAATATGTAAACTATGTAAGCAACCTAATGCAATTAAATATGCACTTACAACATTCACAAATAATTATTTACATTTTCTCTACTCAAGTTTTTTTAACATTCATAAACATCTATTTTGAAAATGGCATATGTGCCCATAATAGAACCTTAGATTTTTTAGTTTTTTGTTATTTGTTTATTACATTTTCTTTAGTGTTATAATTTGCCAAGTATTCCAGTAATAATAATGAGTTGTAAAAGAATTTAACATACGTGTCTGTTAGAAAAGTATCCGACCTTTGGCCGGGAAAAAACTGGCTTACCTGAAACGTTGGAAACCTAATCACCCTCAAAGTAGTCTCCTTGGGACTCCAAACACTTCTCCCAGCGATGCCGCCATTGTTGGAAGCATTCCGAGGAAACCTCTTTCGGAATGGAGTTTAGCTCGGTTGTTGTTGCAGCCATAATGTCCTCTCTTGTCTGAAATCATGTTCCTTTCAATGGCCTCTTGAGTTTTGGGAACAGCCAGAAGTAGCAGGGGGCCATATCAGGAGAGTAAGGAGCTTGTTGAACCACAGAAGTCTTATTTTTCGTCAAAAAAGTGCGAGGATTTTTGTCGCCATTCTCTTCATGGCCAAATCTTTGGTCATAGTGGAATGTGCCGAAAAAGTGCTGAAGCCCACGTCTTCCGCAAATTCTCGGATACTCACACGACGGTCCCGCATCACCACAGCGTTCACTTTGGCAAGGACCTGGTCATTTCGGCATGTTGATGGCCGTCATCGAAAGCCGTCTGAACATTTCGAATGGTTTCCACCTGGCTGTCGTCCAGTTTCAGGCAAAATTTGATGCAATAGCGCTGCTCCAGTCGTTCCGTCATTTTCCTTGCAATGAAAAGCCGACGAGAGCATTACACACCACCTCACTCAAATGCTACTTGCCAGCAACAGGCGCTATCTACAGGCGGGAAAAAAATTACGCATGCCCACGAAGGTTCAAGGTCGGCTCATGCAAGCGCACTTTATTCAAATCCATCAGGTTTTCACAAGAAATAAGTTCTGATACTTTTCTAACAGACCTCGTATATTTTTTTACCTTTCGTCACCTAGGTAAGGAAGGTAATGTCTTTGGTCAAAAAATTCGACGGTGAGCACGTTTTAGGGTCCCTAGAATACGATTTTACTATATTTACGCTAATGTCTGTATGTATGTGTGTATATGTGTGTGTGTGACAAAAGTTTCTTCTTCGATAACTTCAATCCTACAACTCCAAAAATTATAATCCTTTCGTATTCCTTTTCCTTATATTATATGAAGACGTGATTAGATTTTAGTTATAATTGGTTAACCGGAAGTACCCTCATTTGAAGAACATTAATTTTGTAAGTATTATAATGTTTACTTATGATAACAATTTCATTCTTCTTTCTTCGTTTTGAGGCACTACCAAAATTATTTTTTACTATTATTACTTCTATATGGGTACACTAGCACAAAATTCTTCTATACAATGTATAGAACTAGTAGCTAGTATATAATTGACAGCTGCCATGGCTGTCCCTCAATGGTAAATAGTTTTCTGATGACATCAGACGATAGAAAAGGCGGAAATTTAAATATTGACTTTTCAGAAACAATATTCTCGCGAATAAAGAGTAATCTGAAAGAAAATAAAAAATGCGGGTAAAATATTTTTTCTTATTTTTCTTAAAAAAAATCGTGTAACACCTCATTCCGATTTAATTTTGACAAGTGAAAATAAATGAGTGATAAAAGCATTCATATGAATGTAAATTACAATTAATTAAAGTTGTAATGCTTGAAATTAATGGTCCAGCTACGACAATAAAGAATATTAAAGACATTTTACGATCAAAATCGGAAGTAGTTAACGAGCCTTTGCCGAGCAATGAAGCGTTTTATTTTAATTTGTATCAGAATTTTTATTAGAGCAGCTTTAATGGAAGCTTGGGTCGTCTTGTAGAAGGAATTAATCTGGTGTTGAAACCAGGAAACATATAAGTTTTATATTTAATAAAATGTGAAATGAAAATAACTAGAAAATTGCAGTTGCTTTACCACTATTGTTTAAAACTTGGTTAACAATAGACGTTTTACTAAAACGGATTAATCCGATTTAATCTGAAGTTTCGTAAAGTCAATCGGGTTAATCTGATACGTTCGTAAACTCACTCCGATCAGTGATCAGAGCTGGACAGTACTCGAGTAAAAGTACTCGAAATTTGTATTTGAGTACTTAAAGTACTTGAATACAAGTACTCATGAGTACTTTTTAAATTTACTGGTACTCGTTACTCATTATTCAAAATCTTACGAGTACTTTCCCTTTATTTTAGTTGAATGCATGTTTTAACTAGACAGATCCATTATTGAAACATGTAAAAAAGGTCTTCTATTCAAATTATATTTTACATTTGACGAACAAATTCAATTACGTGGTTTTCTTTCTGTAGTATCGAAAAAGTTGTTATGAACTAACATCAAGCAAGGTACAAAGAAAAATTGATAAAAAAACAGAATTATTACTAGATCATGACAATAATGAAACAAAAGGCAATAAAATAAATGATAATGAAGCAAATGACTGTTTTGAATTCAATACATCGGATTTAATTGATAATTCTGGTAAGTTCAAATATAATAAAACTCGAATTTTTCTGATATATTAGTGACACCTGAAAAAAAAAATAGTAATGTTAAATGCATACCCGACAAACAAAAAAAAATTCGTAATGTACAACACTTTATCTTTATTTTCTTTTCTACAATCATTATTTCTCCCAATCGAAATGCTTTATTTAATAATTTCTTTGATTATATGATTCTTTTAAAAAGTTCTTTATAGTTTTGTTTTGCATTTAATATTTTATAATTATATTCTCATTATATTATATTTGCAAATGTAGAATATATTATATTTTTGTTCTATTGGTTAATAGGAGTACTACAAAATACGTTTAATACGAATATAGTATGAGATTATTTTTCAGTCAGAATCGAGGTCAGAATTATTTAATATTTATTTTACTTTCAGGTTCCGGAGAACATTTTAGTAAATTTTATGAATATTTAAATATAACTACTAAGTTCCGTTGTGACAATAATTTTTATTACAAAAAAAAATACTCGTTCTCCAATGAGTACTTGATACGAGTACTTCTTAGTAGTCGTGCGCACGAATTGCTTATGCGTACAATCAAACAGTACTCGTGTGCCAGTAATCATAAGTACTTTTTCTTTGTACTCTGTCCAGCTCTGTCAGTGATCAATCAGAACAAGCGATACGATCAAAAATTTTCAACCGTGATACATGTCCAGGGTTAGTACAGATTACGCGCGCAAACTTAAAATTGTAAACATTTGTGTTTCAGAAAATGTATTTATTTAAATGTTTCTGATTATAAACATTGAAGCACTGTAGCAAGTTCTCAAGAAAATATGGCATTTCGCACTTTGTATGTATGAGTTATTTCGAAAAAATAAATATCGTAATAATCTAAACAAATGATTCAAGTGGCCTTTCAATCTCACTTAAGTCGACGTATGTAAAATTTTGTGCAACTACAGAAACAAGCACTATTTTCTTATCCATTTTAACAAGTTAAACTTCTATAACCACAGATTTAAACGTCAAAAACATTTACAAATCTGGCGCGTTCGTAAGAGCTTCGATAATCGGATAGATCTGATATATCTGTGACGTCATCGAACAGATTCGTCGGATAGCTCCGACTGACTACGAAAATGCCTAATGAAAGGTCAAAATATTCCGTGTTACTTATTTAAAAATCAAATAAGTTTTGTTTCGGCCATTACTAACACTACCTTCTGTTATAAAGTCAGGCCCTTCTGCCAGTTGATTTGACTGGGAGCTGAGAATCATTTTAAAAAATGGTATGAAACGAACGTGAAACAATTTCGTATTCCGCTCAGTGCCGTCGACAACGGAAAGAACATTACGCACAATTTACTCTGGCAATTTGATCCTTAATTGTACTTTTATAAAAGGCCAACCTGGCCCGAGTTCACAAAGCTAGCAAGAATTATTTTCTCTAATTTACAACAGAGTAGCGAGGTAAGAAAAATTATATCACTTCGCACTCGCTAGTTTGTTACGGGATTCCAGCACTTATTTTCTCATCATATCACAATTAAAAAAAATCTGTTGTGGCCAGCACAATACCTCGCGCCATTTCCATTTTATGTTACATAATTAACGAATTTAACATATCCAGTTTATATCACATAATTAACGAATTTAACATTTCTTGTACACACAAATAATTCAAATTGTATCTATTCTTTTGTCCTATTCTTCTATCTTCAAAATTCTTCATATTCATTGACGGTATTATCGGTATTTCTTAAGGATATATGTAACATTAATATACCTATAATTTTAAATATTTCATTAATAATACAATAAAAGAATTTATATGTACTTATTTCCTAGAAAAAGTTGTTAGTAATGTCGGTAAAACTGTTGATTCTTGATACGGACACAGTCAATTATAAACATTTAAATATCTCAACTGGTTTCCATGGAGTTGTTTGGACAGCGAGGTTTATATAATAAAAAAATTAAATGTATCTTTATTATTTGTAATAACAATAATTTTCAAATGATAATATTTAGAAGATTTTTTTAAGAAACTTCCACTTCTGGTTGTCCAATTCTTACCAAAACCTTATCAGCTCTTCCCATTAATGTTAGATTGAGGAATCAGTAGTTAGACATGTCTTAGGTCTTATAATTTTTGAGAAACCGTGCTTCCAACATTCATACACACACATACAGTAAAAATTTTGAAAGATGTCCGATCAAGGTTGTCTACGAATTGTATGAATTCAGATTTTTGCTCCGCCCATCATGACAAATTTAGTAGTGTCGTTTGCTTAGTTTTTATGAGGGTACGTAAGATACTACTGTTATTTTATTATTATAAAAATATATATTACAGCAAAAACATTCAAAATTCAAAAATAAGTCAACTAGTAAGTTTATAAGCAAATGTAAAACCAAATATGTTAAAAATAAGATACTGACACAATGTCAGTGTCAGTGACTCTGACAGAATACAACGTTATACGTACGGCTATGAATCCAGGTAATGTATCTGAATTAATAAATAAACTTACGTTACAGCGAAAGTATTATCAACAACGAACATCGTTTATAAATGGAATGTCCTAACTTAGTCGAAACAATATGAATTTTTGAAAGACAAGCGTGTTATATCCATCCTTATCACACACTCTAACAGCCTTTGCAAAAGAAAGAGATAAATGTATGAGTAATTGTTAATTCGTTCGTGATACAGGTGCCCTTGATCGGACATCTTTCAAAAATTTTACTGTACACCCACAAACGGACATCATCATAATAATGTTATAATCGGATTTTAGGGACATTAAAACGTGCTTGTTCACTAAAATCTGGATATGCGATTTTTAGGATGAATTCAATACCTCTCTTAGCGAGACGTAAAAAGAGTTATGATTATGAATATTTCAGGCACAAATTATTTTTTTATTTCAGAAGGATTTCGCGAAAATAGAAATAAAAAATGTTGGTGCCTAATAATTCACTGAATTAGAGAAGAATATTAATAAACATTTTTAGAAAAATCAAGTAATAATATTCTGTTACATACGAGCTAGAGCTAGATAAACGTTTAGCATAATTTTAGCCGAAACTGAGCCATCTAGGTATATATATATATTTTCTTGTAAGTCCCAATACACTCTTCATTGTGTCATTTGAGGCACCTTGTGCATTATTTAGGCAGTGGTCACACTGGACAAGTGGGATCGACTAACGCCGATTGACTGCGATCGATTAAAAATTAAACTAATACTAGCTTATGGGAATGGGCACACTGCATGCATCCACTATGGTCGAACGATATCGAACGTCGACGAGTAGTTTGATATATCAAACATGTTTGATTTTCTAGTCGGTCGACAGCGATTGATGTGTTTACGCATGCTCAGTGTTCTCATATTTTTCATACCAACTTAACTGTTTTGACATTTGTGTACAGGTTAAAAATAATATTGTTAGAATATTACAGCCATATTACTAGTAGCATGACGGAAATGTGGAGAGTTAATGAAATAGACCATAGTTGAAAAAATGTACAATTTTATGATCAAAGCACACCAGGATACAGTAAACATTGTAAGACAATGGAAAAATTATGGATGCAAATTTCTCTAATTTTAAAAACAAAAACTCATAAGGTTTGTCATTTATTTAAATATTCCTGAAAACATATATTTGCGGCGTTTCAATGCAAGAAAAAAATAATTTTCTTTCAATTTAAGTTGGTATCATTTTTGTGGAAATATTTACGTCGATTCATGCAGTGTGACATATCTCCTAAAATTTCGGTCGGTCGCTATTGATCTACGACAGTTGATCTTGGTTGATCGATTGCATTCTACTCAATGTGACCACTGCCTACACAGTATTACAGCCACGGCCAAACCATGTCTTCAATATTCTTTTCAGATTGTTATTTTTATTTTTAGCTTAATTCATATTTTTTGGTACCTAATTTTCTGGGCCGTATTTACCCCGGGATAGTAGAATGAGTACAACTTGTGTTTATTATTATTATTATTATTATTTTCAAATCAATAACAATGATCTTATTTCACAATTTTTTTATGTTATTATTTATATTTTATTTTGTAATTCTCTTGATGTTATACCTCAATATTATACGTATGAAATAATACAAGAAGTTATTTATATTACCTTTATTTATCAGTGTGTAAACCACACCGGTACCGGTGCAACTAATAGAAATGTGATTTTTGGGTTTTATAGGTAGGCCGTAATACACGTTGGGCCTTATTTGCTTCAGGCATTAGATTTTTTGTATAGCAAATCTTTTTAACTCCCGACATACCGTAGATAAGGGAGGTAATATTTTCGGTCAAAAAATTAAATACCTAGTGAATTTTCAATGAATAAGCCCCCACAACAAGTTGTTACTATTTTTACAATGATACCTGTTTGTGTGTGTATGTGTTCTCAAATTTGGTGTTTAAAACTCGTATAAAATTTGAAACATATTAAATTTGGACTGTATATGATAAACCGGAAGTGGTACTAATGGGTCGATTCTGTTCACATCAGTAAATCATACAGATCTATGAATACGTAAAGCTCATTGCTATTTTAAACATGGAATTGGCGGGAGGTCATGTGCTGGCCACATCAGTTGTTTTTAATAACACCTGTATAGTATTTTAAAATAATATATTTATTTTTAGTATTGTTTTAAATAAATAATATTTCACCTCTCCAAATTATTATTAACAGTCGATTAAAACTTATTGCAACATTTTTAGTAATATTTGTAATTTTTACAATATTGTAATACATTACCAGCACCAGTCAACATATATCCTTTGCGACTATCTCTCGGTTTCTTCCACGTTATTTTATTTTAGATGAAATTCTTCTTAAATTTATATGGAGTATAAGACTGATTTTATAGTCTTATATTCATTTGCTACTGAACTTGTAACGAACTAAATCACCAACATGAACTTCATACGATTTTATGTCTTTTAATACTAAACATAAACTCAGTCATAAATTTATTTTACTAGCATTATTTTAACGTGAAACTTTCAGTTAGTTACAAATTTCTAATCGTAAAACGAAACGTAAGCCTCTTAAAAAGTTTTGGAAATTTCCTGCTACTTCCACGTAGTACCTAATTCCAAAACTCAATATTTCACCATTCACTCATCGCTATCTCAATTAAATTTCCAGTAACCCACCTAATTACTCATCCCATATGACGTATCCATTGTAAATGTTTATTGTCATTGATTTTCACCTCCTGTCCCCTTTGTGCTAATTAGATACACAGTCGATGGTCAAATTTTCCGTTGACAATGACATTTCATTTTTCATTTATTTCGGCGAGATACTGTTGGGATATTATTTTATAATTAATTGTAAAATGTGTTATATTTATTCATTTTAAAATGAAAAATGTAAAAATAATGTTCTCCAGTTGAAATTCATTTTTATTTGTTTAATATTACATAGATATCATGTTCATAACTAAAACAAAGATGGTTATTAAAAATTTCCCTATTCAGCATGGAAAACCTACACATCAGTAACACAGTAACAGTATTGTTACATATAAAATAAAGTTGCATAATTAATCTATATATATATATATACATTTGTTTGCCGTGTTGATCTGCAATGTTCGCTGATCCGGATCTTCGAATAACGTTTGTTCGTTCCAACGTATGTGGTGCAACTGGCCATAAGAGTTACGACTTTGGTTAAATGGAACATTTGGTGTGTCTTTGGGAAGCCATCTTCGTCTTGAAAACTTAAAAGGTTACAATAAAGAATAATTTAAATATTAACATAGTGAAGCATTACATCGTTATATTGTGATATTGAATATAATTTATATGAATGACATATTTTATTATAAATTTATTTGTGGTCAGATACTGAATGCATCATAAATTTGAAATATGAAGGACCTGTTTAATATAAATTGTAAATTTATGTACCTATGTCAAATTTATTTAAATAGATAAATATAATAAATGATTCATAAAATGTTTGATATTTAATTTATATGAAAAATAAATAACAAAATGTTGTTCAGTAATAAATAAAATGTATGATGAGGTATTTGCAATTTGTACGATAAAAATATGCCAATTATTTCAATGAAATGTTTAAAGTAATACATTTTGAAGTAAAGTCTGTTCCAGAATATTATAAATTTGTGAACAAACTTTACTAAAAATTTATAAAGGTTTAAAAATCACTACACATTTTTTTTTCTATAAATCTATTAAAAATAGGCTTTGTTAGGTTTGTTTTTAGGGTTGGAAATGTCATTTTATGACACCAGTGTTAAAAAGTGACTTAGTTATCTTGGTAATGCCATTATGGAACAACGTTTCCACATTTTGGACTTGTCAGAAAATGATTAGATACATCATATATTGAAATTAGTTAATATTTTTTTTATCTACATTCACAAAATACAGCTTTCAATAATACTGATATCTTTATCAAATTGGGAATCAATATTAATATAAATATGAGTACGCATGATAATAAATTAATATGTATTTCATGAAACAGCGAAACATTTTTATTTGTCTTATTTTTGATACTTTATTTATTATAACTTCATTACTTTACAAAATTTTAATGATAAAGGTGGTTAAAAGTAATTTAATAATTATTTTCAAGGTATTGTATAAGTTCTACTTTTTATCACGAATGTGGAATTTAGTTGCCGAGGCCGGAGGGCCGAGGAAAATAAACCTTATGAGTGCCGAGATCGAACTAATAACTATTGTCCTTCTAATTCATTTATTTCGCTTGTTAATAAATATATGGTGTAATGTATATTAACCCTTGTCAAAACTGACCCAATTTTTGGTTTTTTGTTTATTACTCTCATGAGTTTCATGATTGAAATATTATAAACAAGTCCTCTTTAGAATTCTCCTAAAATATGTTAATATTTTATTATATATATTTTACAAAATGAAAAAAAAAACATGAACCGCGCAGGATTTGGACTTGAAGAATCATTGCGGTGTTTCGTTTTAACCAACTCACCTATCAAAGATGTTTCCTTGATTACTGTTTTTAATAAATTATACATTATAAATGTCAAATAGCATTATACTTTTTGTAAATATTTCAATAATAAATCATTAAATTAGGAGTATTTAGATACTCTTCGACGCCAAATTAAATAAACTTTCTAACCCTATTAAAAACTTCCAAACAGTCTTACGGGACAGATGATATTTGAAAAAACTGTTTTCCCATCTTAAATGCCTATGTCACGGTTTTCAGTGTTCATACCGATATAATTATATAATTTTCGTTAATAGAAGTTTAAAAATTATTGAATCTTTTAACAATTTCTTTTTATTTTGGTTTAGGATGACCCTACTTTGGTATTCAATGTTATGATTTAATAACCATAGTAAAATGGGGTCTCATGGCCGTGTGCCTGAGTGTCTGGTCGTGAATCTGGGGGACCCGAGTTCGATCCCGACCGACACCAAAAATTACATCGAATTTTAATGGCACAAAATTGAACCCTGTGGCGCACTCTCCACGCCAGGAATGAGTGCCCGTGAGGTGACGCCTGGTAAGCGCCCGCACGGTACAAATATTCCATCATTACCGATATCTGTTTACGAAGCAGATTGGCACACCCAGCAATGGGTAAAATGCCGTGATGAAAGATTTATTTATTTATTTAAATAACGTAATAAAGGAAATAATTTATTTATATTGATCAAGATGAAGAGAGTAATTTTTTAAATATATTGTTTGCTAGATTGCATTATAATTATTTAAGATATTGTTTATTTAAATTAAGAAGAATTCTGTTTTGTTTTACAATTGTTTCTTTTCTTTTAATCTTTCAAAATTCATAATGTATGCTGATGATCTTAAGTTATATAAAAAAAATGTTTCTTTGACTGATTGTGTCTTCAAGAAGATATTGATAGACTAAATATTTATCTTAAGCAGAATGACTTATGTATCAATTACAGTAAAAGTTCCATTATCTCTTTTTCACGTAGTAGAACTGTATTTGAATTTAATTACAATATTGATGGAAATGGAATCAGTCGTGTATCTCAAGTCAAAGATCTTGGGATCATTTCAGATAAGAAATTAATTTATGATGTAGATATTGACAACGTAGTTAAAAAGGCATATAAAATGATTGGATCAAATTTTAAAAATCCCACTACTCTCGTTTATTTTTTGTACTACACTTTTGTCAGAACTCAACTGGAATTTGCTGTTGTATGTTAGTCTCCACATTATCAAATATATGTGAATAGAGTTGAGGGTATTCAGCGTAAATTTATTTCTGCACTGAAGTCTAAATTTCTGAATAATCTAATTTATTTCACTCCCTTAAACCTAGAGAGATGCTGGACTTATTTTTCTTTATAAAATTATAAATGGTCATATTAATAGTCCAACACTCTCCAGCAATGTTTTCCCCGTTAAATCGCCTATTGTGTTGTTATAATAATTTATTATGCTTCTCCGATATACCCGATATATTTAGTTGCACTTTGTATTTATTTAAGAAGTTTATAAAAAATAGGTTCACTCATTTATCTATCTCCTTATGAGTTTATTTTTCTTTTCCATGTTAGCTAATTTGCACCATATTTGTTGTCTGTATAATTTATTGTGTATAATTTATTATCTGTGCTTTACTGTTATTGGGACCTTGTCCTGTTTTTGGCCACTTTTGTAAATAAATAAATAAATAAATAAATAAATAAATAAATAAATAAATAAATAAATAAATAAATAAATAAATAAATAAATAAATAAATAAATAAATAAATAAATAAATAAATAAATAAATAAATAAATAAATAAATAAATAAATAAAGGTTAATTTTTAAACAAATAAAAAATTAAGTTATTAATAAAAGAAGTTTAATAAAAGTAAAACATTAATAAATATTGTCATATTAATAAAAAAAGCAACCATGGTTTAAACTTGTTATTGTCAGACAAGGGTTATAAATAAAAAAGTTTATTATTTTCAAATTTTATTTATCAATATTATTTCAAACAATAAATACTTACATAGGTATATATTTTATTTTGAGAGTTAAAAATGGGATTACACTGCAAAGTTTATATTCCCTTTATAGAATAGCTGAACATCATACACAAAACTACCGTTCATTCTTAATTTACCCCACAATAAACAACACTACTGCAACCCTTACATAAAATTGCATCGATTGTTGTACCCTTCAAACCAATTAGTCAGTCGGCTTTGCACTACTTCCTGTCCTCGAGTCGTACCATACCTAGGCTCTCGAGTCCGTCGAGTAGCCTGTGGGCTTGTTCTTCGTTTGTTCTGTCAGGCCACGCTGACCGCTCGCGTGCTCAGTAGACTGTCAGATGTCTTGAAGTGCGTAGAGCGGACGAGGACTGTTGTGTAGTGCAGGAAGTGTAAGTTAGGTTATTGTTTTGTTTGTAATTGCTACGAGCTAGAGGGCTTTGTTTTACTTTTTGTTTTGTGTAGGTTGTTTGTTTAAATAAATGTCAACATGGCTGGTACCATTGTTTTTAATGAAGTTTTGTTAATGGCAACATATTTAATTCATATTTGTTTAATATTATTTATTTATAATTATTTGATGCTATATGAATATTTATTTAAAAATGTGTAAATATTTACTTTCATATGCAATTATATGCTTTAAATATGCTTATAAATAAACGAACTTTAATTTTATTCCATTGTAAATAAATACATGCTCTATTTTTGGAAACCGTATTATGATGAATATAATTATTATTTATTCGATTAATACCTGTATATAAATATACGTGGTCAATTTACACAATTATGCAAAACATATTCAACTAAATTTGGGTATATTTATTCATTTTAAAACAAATATAGAATTTGTGTTAACATATTTTAAATCAAATGAGAAACTACTAAAAATATTTATTTCTTTTTGAAAATATGAAAATAATCGAATGTAGTCAATACAATACCTCCCGCTAATTACATTGGCCTGTATTACGAGCGCGCTTTTATGGAGCATACTCCCCTTACGATTATAATGTAAAAGCACGCTTCATAAAAGCACTTTTATTTAAAAGTGCGCTCGCAATACGGGCCAGGATTTTTAAGTACGTTATGAAACCTTAGGTACTTGCTTAGAAATAAACTACTGAAAAGTGAAAAGGGATAAGGATATCGGAAAACTTTTTTTATGATAGCAAACTTCATAACTTCAGTTGATTTTTCTAAAAATTAACTGTGGTTATCAATTTTCATCAACAGTACTTTTTTTTGTGAAAAACGTTTACGGTTTATGAGACGTCTCTGGTTGAGATACTGAAACAAATGAAAATATAAACATACTAAATAAGCAGTATCCACATATCAAGTTTCAAAATTTTAGTGTAACTAGTACCAGAGTTATTAATATACAATTTTCTTTAAATCGAATTCGAACTTTCCTTTAAACGAATTAAATTATTGGGCATATGTCATCAATTTCAATGAAACTTACCTGTCTGTAAATCAAATTTAGTGTTTTTTAATACTTTTAATAATTAAATATAAATGATATAATATTATGATTACAACAATGAACTTCAACAATTAAATAATCAGTAGCATCTTGTCCAAAATATATTATGTATTTTGCAAAGATTCATTTCTTCAAAAATTCAATAATAAATGTCAACAATATTTTTTTGTGATTTTTTGTCAAAGATTATATTAATGTAAGTATATTTTTTGTGATTCGTACGGAAGGATAGTTTATTTAATGTATATAAGGGGGGGGGGGCAATTTTTACTTTTGACTCAAGTGCTAAAATAGCTAGATCCGGCTTTGCCCCTTGCGAATTCTATTAGACGATATGCACATTTTGAGCGTCAGTGCCTCTAACGGCTACTTTGTAACTTTTGGGTAGGTACCTAATAAATTTTGACAGTTCGAGAAAGCGATAGTTTACTTTATATGAATAAAGAAATTATTTAACATGCTATATGTGATAAAAAAATTCTCATAATATGTATGATTTCTGTAAACCATGTTATCATATTTAGTTTTATATTATATCTTATAATATTAGTTAAATATTACAAGATGCACCACACACGGAAATCGTATTTAAGAGTTGGAGAACTTGCTGACTACTTTTGTGCACACCGTCTATAATAATAATAATAATAATAATAATAATGTTTATTGCACATAAAGTGTACAAAAGGAATTTGTTTCAGCTACAACAGCTGATTTTCAAACAAATCCTGAAATTAGCAGTACAATAGATGAGATGATAAGTTCTTTTGAGAAATGTATACAATAATAATAATAATTAGGCAATATAAAATACAAAGAACAAATAAAACTATGACAACAACAAATAGTCTACCTGTACAGTACATTGTATAAATAATAAAAATATAAAAAGTAAAACTATTGTCAGAATGATAAAAAAAAAGAGAGAGTCGACTGTATATGCTTTAATTTTGGCACACGGCACAAGTGTTATGAATGAATCTGCCTGTATAGAGTAAAGAGCGATTATTATTATATGAATAGTGCGCATAAATATTTTCATTTTATATATGTACTATTTCCACTAAAAACAAAAAAAAAAAACATCTTCAGATGAAAACAAGTCTACTAGAAATAATAAATAGCAGCATGCATTTCCATTTCATGCTAAGTGAATTCCAAAAGAAACATCATTTTCATTTTAACCTTCGTTTACGTAACAATATCTTACAAATAGTTTCTAAATTTACCTCAACATTTACATTATGTTAATTACCCAGATTTAGAGCTGTTATTTTTAGTGAAATTTATAAACTTTATCTGTTTGCAGTGCAGTGTCATCATCTGCTAAGAATCAGTTATTGTCTGAATGGTCAATATAAGGCTTTATATTTATAATTCAGTTGCTGGTTTTATTGGGTCACGAATTTAAATTTTAAAACGGACGTCTGATTCAATTTGAAATGCAGGATTCCATTTGCACGTGCGGGAGCGATTTCAAGTTTTATTATAGGATGGTCTTTGCTCCACGAATTTATTCCACGATAGTTTAAATTTATAAGATGTTATCGTAGATATTATTCTAGGTTTTATGCCCATTTTATGGGAATATTTTACTGTTTTAAATTTTAATCCACCAATAAAATATTTTAGTTCAAATGATTTCAAATTTAATGCATTAAATGCACTTCAAAATAATTATGTACCGGTTGTTTAATATATATTTATTATTATGTGTCCATTATAAAAAAATCTGATGTGGCCAGCACAATACCTTTCGTCAATCCTATGTATTATGTATAAATTCCATACATAAATTTTCTTGCAAACGGGTTCTAAATTTCCAGTATAATTATTTTAAAAACAAACTATGCAAATTGTACTTGATACTGACATCTTCTTCTTCTCTAGCTTTTCCCATTCGTTATGGGTCGCTATTTTATATTTTCTTCTTCCACTCATTTCTGTTTTGCGTGTCGTTCTCATTCAGTTCCTTTTCTCTCAAGTCTTCCGCAATACAGTCCTTCCATCTTATCTATTGATCTTCCTCTGTTTCTTCAACCTTCTATTATTAAGCTATTCATTCTTCTTCCAATTCTTCATCTCTCCTCCTGACATGTTCAAACCAAGTCTCTCTTGTATCTTTCTAGAAACTTGTAACACTAGAGTTATTTCCTTACCGTATCTTTCCGTGTCTTCCCCAACATCTACTTCAATATCCTCATCTCTGTCACAGTCATTTACTTTTCATTGATACTGACATCTGTCAATTTGAATTATCTGAATATATTAGTAGTTTCTATGATTAGTATAGCTGGCTGATTTATGAAATTTAATATCTGTATAATTCTTGAACTCTATATCTATTGAATATGCAGTATACAATGCAATCAAATCGTATATATATATATATATATATATATATATATATATATATATATATATATATATATATATATATATATATGTACAGGGTGAGTCACCGAAATCGCCGTCTTCGATATCTCCCTTGTCGTTAGTAATACAGCATAAGTTTATTAACAGAATTTATTCGTCTACTCAAGGAGCATAACGTAAAATTATTTTCACATATACGGGGTGTTGCATTACGGCTCGGCGAGAATTGTTTGTCTTTTTTTAAATGGAACACCCTATATATTTTTATATATTTTGAATTGTATTTTATTCACCTATACGAACATATGAATTTTGTTTTAGTTTTCCACGGCGTTGCCAAGTTATTCCGTTTTTTCTCTAAAAAAGACCGAATACACGCATTGCTTTATAAAGGCTTACTGAAGTTCTTTTAATAGTAAGAATTAAGAATTTTCTTTTCTGTATAACTGTAATTATACTCTATGTTCTGACATATTTTTTTTTAAATGTAATTATACAGGCTGTTCAATAAAGCGAATCAAATGTGCTCAATTTAAAATGACTATAACTCGTTATTTTCAAATGGAACACCCTATATTTTATTATTCAGTTGTGTGTATTTTTGTATTATCTTCACATGTTATTAAGAGTATCCCATGCCTAAAACCAATAATTTTGGAGATTTTCACCATTTTTCTCTAAATTTATATATTCACTTAAAAATTAAATCTAGTATACCATTGATATTGTTGTTTGAATAGGAAACAATTGCAGTAATGATAGTATTTTCATTAGCCAGGTTGTTATTAATAACAGAGGGATTAAGTAAATTAATTTATTAATATGAGTCTCTCATAAGAAGAACTTACGAATATGGTGTACGCACTTAGAGAAGCGGAAAGAAACCCTCTTTTGTCGTACTGAACATGACCAGTTCTTTCAAACCTTTCCCTTAGTTTTTTAAAAGAACGCGGATTTGGATGTTGTCTTCCCGGAAACCGTTGTGCATAAATTCTTGATGCCAAAAGAGGGTTTGTTTCCGCTGCTTCAAGTGCGTACACCATATTCCTAAGTTCTTCTTGCGCACTCTCCACGCCAGCATTGAGTGCCCGTGAGGTGACGCCTGGCCTAACCAGCATACACCATATTCGTAAGTTCTTCTTGCGAGAGACTCATATTAATAAACTAATTTACTTAATCCCTCTGTTATTAATAATAACCTGGCTAATGAAAATACTATCATTACTGCAATTGTATCTTATTCAAAAAACAATATCCATGGTATACTAGATTTAATTTTTAGTTAAATATATAAATTTAGAGAAAAATGGTGAAAATCTCCGAAATTATTGGTTTTAGGCATGGGATACCCTTAATAACATATGAAGATAATACAAAAATACACACAACTGAATAATAAAATATAGGGTGTTCCATTTGAAAATGACGAGTTATAGTCATTTGAAATTGAGCACATTTGATTCGCTTTATTGAACAGCCTGTATAATTACATTTAAAAAAAAATATGTCAGAACATAGAGTATAATTACAGTTATACAGAAAAGAAAATTCTTAATTCTTACTATTAAAATAACTTCAGTAAGCCTTTATAAAGCAATGCGTGTATTCGGTCTTTTTTAGAGAAAAAACGGAATAACTTAGCAACGCCGTGGAAAACTAAAACAAAATTCATATGTTCGTATAGGTGAATAAAATACAATTCAAAATATATAAAAATATATAGGGTGTTCCATTTAAAAAAAGAGAAACTATTCTCGCCGAGCCGTAATGCAACACCCCGTATATGTGAAAATAATTTTACGTTATGCTCCTTGTGTAGACGAATAAATTCTGTTAATAAACTTATGCTGTATTTCTAACGACAAGGGAGATATCGAAGAAGGCGATTTCGGTGACTCACCCTGTATATATATATATATATATATATATATATATATATATATATATATATATATATATATATATATATATATATATATATATATATATAGAGAGAGAGAATAATATATTCTTTAAGATATAATAACATTAAATGTCAATAAATCATATTGAACTGGTAAAATCTTCAATGAGGGTACTTCTGGTAGACTAATTATAACCAAAATCTAATCACTTGTTCTTCTGGATGTAAACTTGAGGAATAGGTAAAAAATATAATTTTTGGAATCGCGGTATTGAAGTTATGCGATCCAAAACTTTCGTCACACACAGACACACAAACATACATACAGACATCAACGTAAAAATGGTAAACTCGTATTATAGGGACTCCAATATACAAATCCAAAAATTATAATTCTTTCATATTCTGCTTTCGTCCATCAATATGAAGAGTTGATTAGATTTTGGTTATAATTGGTTAATCGGAAGTACCCTAATTTGAAGATTTTTAGCAGTTTTTCTTAGAAAAATACTGTTAAATATCATTTTTTGACCTTTTATGTTATTATAAATAAAAGAATATGGTACTTTCTATTCGATTTTTTTCCTCATATTCGATGAATTTAGAGAAAGAATTATAAAGAAATATCTTGGAACCTATGCTTCTAAAAGGTGCATCATGAAAACAGAATATTCAAATATTACCAATTGACGGATGTCAGTGTCAAATAAAATGTACATAATATCTTTATGAAATGATTTTACTGGAAATATGAAAATGTAAAATAATTTAAGGTGGCAAAAACAATCACATAAGGTAATACAACAAATTATAGTCATAAGCCAATTCAGCAGATTATTATTATATAAATATAATAGTATATATGTTTTTATTTTCTACTTCTTATTTTAAGAAACATACTGTTATTTTTAGTAGTAGTTCAGTTCAGGTCAGTACGAAGATCAGTTCATTTCTAAAATGAAAACGCCCATAGAATTGTTTGCAAAAAAGTTTCTATGTGGAATTTATATATACAAAATACGTAGAATTAACGGAAGGTATTGTGCTGGCCACATCAGATTTTTTATTTATTATGACTAGTAGAAAAAGTAGTGTATGTATAATGATAGATTACCTCGCATGAATTACGATACTCGCCATGGCTCGTATCATAAACTTCATGTTCATGTCATCCATTATAAACTCCTTGCATAATCCATCCTCATCATGAAAGTGTAACTTTAGTTTTGAGGTTTCAGTAGAAAAAAGTGCAACTTGTATTTTACTATCGCCTTTAAACAGTATATCGATTCCTTAAATTTTGATATCGTTTAAAATGTATTCCTCGTACACTTAAAATTGTATGACATAACTTTCCATTAGCTAAACAAATTTCCCTCACAATCAATCTATTAGAAAAGCAAGCCACTTTTACTTTCTCGTCTCTCCTCCATTTATTTTCGAGATAGAGGGAAATATCTTGAAGAATATCAGAGGCATCGTCATTTTTATGAAAATACGGTCTTACCATCTGCCAACAGCAGTAACCAACGTTATAGCCGAGACTATCGATTACAACAAAACACAATGTGTATATAACGGTTTTCCAGACTTGTTCTTCAGAATTCCAGACGACAAGCTGCGAGCTCACAGTCAATTTGGATAAAAAATGGATGGATGATGAAGTGTTTATGATAAAGGATTTTTATCCCTTGCGACGCGGAGACATATTTGCTGAGTAATCTGTTTGATCCTTGCTATTCATGCGAAAAGCTAATGCCATAATTATTGAACAGTTTATAATAAATTCTTTTGTCAACGAAAGTGAAAAATGTATCAATGAATTCAGTAATGCAGTGGTTCCTTTCCTTTTCGGCGATTTAGCAATATCTAAGTGAGTCTTGGACATCTGAACGATAAAATAATGGATGTGTACGAGCCCAACCGCAAATTTATTCGTACCCTCTGAAATAAATATATTAACAGCAATAAAAAATATTTTTTTAGGTTACAATAGTTGACTATATTTGGGCATTTTATATTTTATGTATTAATAAAGTGTACTGGATTTAAATACAATGTTATTAACTACATTTGTCATTTAAACAATAATCTACGGGCAAATATATGACAAAAGATAAGTCCCAAATTTTTCCGTTCCAACAGTAAATAATACAATATTTATGTTAGTATTATAAAACTAAGGGAAAGGTAACTGACAATATACTCAATTAATTGTTATCTTAAATTTTACAACTTTAATAAAATTTATTTGCGAATTATTAAAGACGAAAACATTTGTCACATGCAGACAATGGTTAATTTGTAATAAATTATTATTAAATCTCGGTAATGATGATGTGCAATTTAAAATTCGAAATATTTGGCGGTCGGAATCGAACCCGGTTGCCCAGATTTGCGACCAGACACTTAGGCACGGGGCCACGAAACCCCATTTAACAATCGTTTATTTAGCGAGATTTGACATTTGATATTTTTACCTCTCGCTAAGAGAGGTATTGGATTCATGCTAAAAATCGCATATCGAGATTTTATTGAATAAGCACGTTTTAAGGTCCCTACAATCCGATTTTAACATTTTTACGATGATGTCTGTGTGTGTGTGTGTGGATGTATGTGTGTGTGTGTGTATGTATGTAGGATGTTGGAAGCACGATTACTCAAAAACTATAAGACTTTAAATTTGTTTAACTACGTATTTCCCAATCGGACATTCATGGGAAGATCTGAAAAGGTTTTGGTAACAATTGGACAACCGGAAGTAGAAGATTCTTGAAAAAAAAAATTCTAAATAATATTTTTTGAAAATTTTTCTTGGTAATATAAAAGAAAATTAAATTCTTTATCTGATACATTTAAATATTTTATTATATATTGTATAGATTTAGAGATAAAAGAAATATAATATATAAAATAATCTGTTATAATAAATTTTACAGCCGAAAGAATGCCGTGGAAAATAGTTGAAAATTTAAATTATTTGTAACAGATAAATGTCAGTGTCAGAAATAATGAGTAATGAAAGAAAAATGTACTTGGAGAATCCCTTAATTCTTGATCTGTGACTATTATGGAGATGACAAGTCTAGGTTGAAGGACTTAAATTTGTTTCAAACATTATGGGACAATGTACACCAGCACTGTAGACTAGAGTAACTTTGAATTGCGAAAAAGCTATCAAATTCTTCTCAAGTAAGTTGTAAATATTGACAAAATTACACATCGATATAAGAATAATCGGAGTGCAATCTATCCGTCACTTTATTAAAGGGAATTAGTGTTATTTAGATATAACAAGTATGAAAAAATAAAATGTAAAAGAAGATATGTAAGAATAGATGCACAATCCAGATATATACATTTTAGACCGCCCAAAATTAATGTTTTTACTAGAAGAATATGAAGAGAAAGTAAACAAGGTTGTTCGAATTGAAAATTGCTGTTACCAGCCTAATATTTATATATGGTAAACTCTACTTTGTAATTTATTGTAACATAATTTATGGTAAAATATTTTTATGTTGAGACATGCTACTATTGAATAATAAAGAAGTTTATACGTCATAGATTTATATGAATATATTATTTGTATTTATAAAAATATTCTTTGCTTTATGCATACAGCCAGGTAAAATATACGGCGAGAGGTTATGTGCTGGCCACATCAGATTTTTTGATATTGATAGCCGCCAACATTAAAAAATAAATTGTACTAGTCTATTAGAGCATTCGAATGAGCTATTAGCGAACTCTTTTGGGTGCTTTAATAGCTTTGTTACAGACGCAAAATGCTTCTCCTGTAAATTATGCAAATAATTATTACTATCCAATATATCCTCTTATTGTGTTCAGTAGATACTTATAAAAACATTTTTTTTAAGTTTTTCTTTTTACAATATTGGTTATAGTTATTTAAGTATTAAGGGAGTAAGTGCAACCTTACCGGTTGAGGATTAGTTTGGAGATCGAGACGAAATCGAGATCTCCAATACATCCGATACCGGTAAGAAGCACTTAATGCCCGCAATACTTATTATATTTTTTGCACGATCGTCCCAATAATAACAAATTAAAGTTTAGAATTATTTAAAAATTATTTTGACATTTAAAAAATAATAGTTGTCATTTAGCTATGATCGTTGTTTTGTTATCGTTAAAGCTTTAAAAATTGTATATTTATTTTTTATTTGTGTAATTTTCACCGCCTCCAGATCGGTAGGTAGTCACATCACTTACTGATCAGTACCACAGCAATTACTGATCAGTAATTTGCAAACAAAACACTGCCTTGGAAACCCTATCGGTAAAGTTTAAAAAAAACCTGATCGTGCAAAAAAACTTATTTGTATGTGTATGTACGTTCCTTTTTAACGTATAAATTAAATTTTATCAGTACCCTTCCGCATTCGGAATTTTTTCTTGCATCTAATAGGTTTATAAATTAAAAATCTTTTGGTAATTAATTTCTTTTCAAAATCTGAACAAAAATGAATTAAACTAAAATGAAATATCAGCTAGTATTAATAAGATTTTGTGATTTACTTTACCAATCTTTTGTGCAAAATTAATGTGAAAGGAAAGTAAAGATTTCTATCACGGATTTTTTGTTGGAATTTAATCTAACACTTGTAAGTCCTAGGGTGACAGATCATCTGCACGGCGAACACAACGGCTATTCATCCCATTTCCATTTCTTATATTGCGTGTATTTCAATATCTCTTCTTCTGATTCTTGTGTTAGACCAATTTTTTGTCAGCCTCTATTCAAATATCACCAAATCATTTCACCCTCCGGCTAAATAAATTCTTGGTGAATCTAAAACTGAAGTTTAAATTTTTGTAAAAGATTGTTCTTTGAAATTATTTAAGCGGAGAAAGCCAAATGTACGAGAAAAATATTTGCCAAGTTTGAGATATATCATAACGTGGAGTATTTATTTCTGTAACTGACAGCTTTTTTAATGCAGATGATTTATTTTTACTATACTTACAAGAATTATGCCCGAGAACTTCTGAATTCGCCATAAATTATGAAAAAAGACTTTCTCCGAGCTTTATACATATATTGTACCACCGTATTGTATTAATGGTTTGACGTAACTTACCAGGTTATTTTGTGATAAAATTCGGATACCATGAAACAATTAATAACTTTTTAGATAATCGCTCTGACAAATACATTTATGGGAATTATGTTCAAATCAAATTATGTTATCGTTTTTAAAACTATACCGCAGCGTTTTCTAAACCTCCCAGAAAAATCTTTCAGTAGTAAAACTGCTGATTTCTGACACTGACATTTTGCATTTATCTGTCAATTACAAACATATTTCAACTGGTTGTTTGGGCAATGAGATTTATTACAACAGATTATCCTATATTATTATACACCATGGCCCGTACTACGATCACGGTTTTAACTAAAACGCTGTTTTAAAAAATGTCAAATTCAAATTTCAACATTTAATTTTGCACGTATGTTTGAAGATCGATTTTTTAAAAAATATTTGTTTGAATACAAACTATGTTCTGCTTTTAAATCATATTTTGATAAATTCGATATTATTTATTATTGTTATTAAATAATATCTGACATTTCTTAAAACAGCGTTTTAGTTAAAACCGTGATCGTAGTACGGGCCTATATCTCTAAACCTATAGGAGATATAATAAAAAAATTAAATGTGTCAGATTGAGAATTTAATTATCTTTATTATTTGTAGTAACAAAAATTTTCAAAAAATAATATTTAGAATTTTTTTGTAGAAACTATCTCTTCGGTTGTCCAATTATTACTAGAACCTATTCATCTCTTCCCATTACTGTTAGATTGAGGAATCCGTAGTTAAACAGATATTAAGTATTATAGTTGTTGAGAAATCGTCCTTCCAACCTCCTCACAGACACACACACGCACACATACATAAACACATACACACACACACACACACAAAGGTCTTTAGTCCTATAGAAATCGTACCTCCTACACACACAGACATCATCGCAAAAATATTATAGTCGTATTCTAGGGACCTTAAAACGTGCTTATGCACTAAAATCTGAATATGCGATTTTTAGTATGAATCCATACCTCTGTTAGCGAGAAGTAAAAAGGATGAGGGTCCAAGCATAAGGGTATAAAATGATGAATGTCCATTCGAATATCGATATGCGCAAACAATAGCCGTGTTCCTTTGGGCTCTGATTCACAATCAAAAGCATCAAAGTGATCATGATTAAGAAGAAGTATGTTTTCTCATTTCTTATTCGTTATCCCCACTTTCTCATTTTGCGATCACTAGACAACCGTCCCCTTTCCCTTCTGAATCATCCTTTTTGAGTGATCACACAGATTCATTTCAGAACAAATTTAAAAGTGGCTAACGACAATAGGTTTTCGGTTTTCGAGCGTAAAAAAATATATCAATGTGGGGTTTGTTGCATCAAAGGAAATATGATTTTCCTACAAAATAATGTAATGACTAACCATATTTTTGAAAACAAAGAAAATATGTTACGTAAAAGATTTGGTTTAAGGAAACATACTTCATATATTACCAAGAACATTTTTCTTATATTTCTATATGATTTTTAATATGCTGACTATAAGACACGACAGTAGATTATTTATAAAATAAATTAGTTTGTATTGGTGTGTTTATGATATTTGACGCTAGATGGTGTTTATACTATTTGTTGTTTTCTTGATATAATTTTTAAATCATGATTCAAAAGGATCACGATTAAACTAATCAGGATTCACAAAATCAAAATCACAGTTAGAAGGAACACGGCTAATAGCTTGGTCAGATGATTTCTGTTGAATTCGAAATTTGTTAAGTTAAAAGCGGTTTCTCTGGCTATCTTATGATATCTACTTATTAAGTATAGGTAGCATTAATAAAACCACTAAACGACGTAAAAAGTTTGGAAGAGTGACTGATGTGAAAAAGCTCAAACTGCAAAGTTATGAAACTGGTGAAGATTGCACCTGTAAACTTTTGCAATGTTCTATCAACGTTTTAAACCCGATTTGGAAACAACTGAATAAGTTCAGGCTGACTCACCCTGCATCGTTATTCCATTTTTAATTATTTTAAAAATAATCACTTCTGTTTCCTAAAATATTCTTAAATTTGATTTAAAAAATGGCTTTTGCAGGTAAATTGTTTTATATTACTAAAATTAGCATAATGTTGAAGTTCAAAAATATATGATTTCATGGACCTTCTTAATTTTAGCCTAGTAGATTCGATAGTCAAACTGGTAAAATTCTATTAGGTCCAACATACGTGAAAACTCGACCCATCTGTGGGTGTAATAATGTTAAGAAATGACCTTGGCAATGACTCATCTGAGATTTGGACTAAGATTGAATACACTAATCGGCCTAAAAGTTATTTTTAACTATTACGTGTTTATATTAAAATATTCAATTTCTTTATTTTTGTGTACCTACTATTTGAATTGTGAAATGAAATGAGTCATTTCCACAATGACCATAATATAATGCTTTCTCTGTTTGGGATATCCAGCATTTTACGATCAATTGTGATTGTGATTTGCGGGCACGTTTCATACTCATACTCATGTGAATTATGTGATGTGATGATGCTGCTATTCGAATGTCAATAATATAATACTGTTTGATGTCTAATAATTCGGAAAACCAAATAGCAAAAGTTCATATATCATAATACGAGTTCGCGAGGTGATTTAATAAATTAATAAATTTAAGGGGGTCGTGCAAAATAAGTGGGTAAGTTGAAATATGACAAAATGAGATCATTGTACATATTAACATCATATCATAACATTATTTAAAATATGGAAAAAAATCATTTTTTACGTTGGCGCATGGAGTATCTGTTTCGATAACAATAATATTTTACTAAATGAATTTAACAACATACGAATCAGAATACTTCGGCCAATTTTGCACAAAGTAGGCTGTGCATGATTCAACTGTTGACAAAACAATTGATACATTGTTGAAATCAACAAATTGAAAGGCATTCCAGCACGAAAAATTTCGATTTCACATTTGATTCTGTGATTGACAGTACAAGGTATTATTAATTTGTTTAAGGTAGTTGGAGCATGAAATGAAATCCATAAAATCTGAATAATCTTTGGCGTACAGCTAGATTAAGTATTGCTCGATGTAAATCCAAAATTTTAGTCAACTTTCCCAGTTCCAATCGGAGTTATTGAACTCTAAAGTTGGAAGATTTAACATGGTGAGTATAGGGAAGCTCAAAAAATCAATATAGTTGCCTCTAGAATCGCGAAAACCCGTAAACTTTTCATTAAAAACTACGTGAATATAAATAAAGGTGTGAGGAAAAAACTAGTTTAAAAAAATGCACGCGATGATTTCTAACTTTCGGCATTTTTCTTTATTTTGTTAACCTCACGATTACAATCACTAGCTGTTGCAATATCTAGCATATTAAATATAATATGTGACTTGAAGCAGGCAGGCAACTCTTGAGTTTGTCTACATTGTTCGGCATGGAATCAATAGATGGCATTGCTCTCATGAGCCAACTACCCTAAAGAAAATGGAAATGTTATGGAAAGAAAAAAAACTGGTCGTCCACCGTCAACTTCTAATGCTGATCATCGAGCTTTAATTGAAATTGTGATACAATGCTCTAGATACCGTACAATAGCGGGAAATGATCGGAAAACACTATGAGAAAAGTTAAACAAATAGGATAAAAGTTGTATAATAGTTATTTAACTATCAAGTGTGTTAATGAGGGCGATTAATGATCGAGACATTTTAACACGTGAGCGTAGCGAACGCGTTAATTGTTGAGATCATTAATCGCCAATTAACACACGTGTTAGTTACAATATTTTTTCGTTGACCGTATCTTACTTAAATAGAAAATCTAATTTTATTCCATGACAAATTTTTTTAGGTTAGTAATGGTTGACCGAACGTCAAATTTGACGTTAATCAATCAATAAGTTTTGTCATCAATTGTTTTCAGTGGGTGCGTTCAGTTTACTTAATCCTAGACGACACAAGCGGTTTTTTATGTTATTTGAGGAATTTTATTCTTTCAAATTCATTTTAAAGGTATGCTATGTGAATATATACCTAGCTAGTAAGTGTCAAAAGCATGACTTTTAATTCTGTCTACCTTTTTGCTACAACTTAGCGTTAGCAATATATGCTGTGTTCCATGTGGTGAACGCACCCAATAAATCGTTTATTAATAAAAAAAATCATGCATTAATAGGGGTCATTAATGAATGATTTTCTATACCTTAAGATAGCCTATTAATAAACGGTCGATGAAAAAGTATTTTTTACAATTTCTCTGTTAAAAATAATTATTAGTATTTTGTATGTTTCACTAGTCCAAAGAAACGCCTTTGCTTACAAAATTGCAACAACGTAATAGGTTGAAATGGGCTAAGGATCACAAAAATTAGACTCAAGAACAATGTCATAGCGTCATTTGGAATGATGAGTCCAAATTTGAAGTTTGCCTGGAACATTGTAGAAAACACGTATTGCGAATTATTTCCGAGACATACCAGACAGACTGGTTAAAAAAGTGAAATTTCTTGCTTATCGGTTGGAGTTGTATGTCTGGAAGGGTGGTGGGAAACTACATTTTTTAAATGGCACTATTGACGCTCGCTGATAAATATAAAGATATACTTAAAGATGTTTTTTTACCATCGATTCCTTTATGCCAATCTGTCGAAGGGTGTTACGTTTTTTAACAGAACGGTGCCCCGTGTCATACGGCAAAAACCGTGAAAACGTGGCTTGAAAATCATAATATGCCTACTCTAAAATGAAAAAGGAACTGCGTAACAATCCGGCACGCACAGTAAACGAATTAAAAGTAAAATTGCAACAAGTATGGGATAATATTAAACCTGATGAGGGTGGAAAGTTACAATACCTAATAAAATTAAAGCCGTTATAGTAAATAAAGGAGACGCAACGCAATATTAAAATAGTGGCCGAACTATTCTAATTCTAACCTGATTGTTATCGAAACTATTTTCTTTTTGTTGTAAATTTAAGCAGAAATTGTATATTTTACGGTAATATGATTTTTTATAGGAATAAAATGTGTGTTGAGTTTTTTTTTGTAATATATGATATGTCATTAAAGTAAAATATTATGCCGGCCGAACTAATATGATTTTGGGCTCGTAGATGCAGTGGCGGCTCGTGACATTTGTCGGAGAGGAGGCTTACCGCAGGGATAGGGAAGTGTTGAAATTGATATAAAAATACCTTTACAAATTAAAAATAACCTATATACAGATGTTCTGTGGCTTAGTAGCAATGGTCACGAATCATGCCGATTTTTCACGAAGGACAAGGGAAGCCAGTCTCTTATGTTATACGTTGGTATAAATGTGGCTTGGTACACGTATAGTCAAATTTTTTGACTCTGTCGGGTATAGTAATAAAACTATAAATGAATTATAAATATCGCAATTATGATAAAGCGGCATATCCTTTACTCTGCAGTGTAATACTGTTTGGCATCGGCCCATATTTTTGAGCCGCTCTATTCATGCATTGAATCAAACGTCTACCAGGTATGTATAGGAAAATAGCCTTACAGTCCTTTAACATAAATGAATAGAGCGGCTCAAAAATATGGGCCGAAGCCAAACAGTATTATACTACAGAAAGTAAAGGATATGCCGCTTTATCACAATTGCGATATTTATAGTTCATTTATAGTTTTATTACTGTACCCGACAGAGTCAAAAATTTAACTATACCGTCTATGTAGCACGAGTGTGAAGCGTGCCTTTAAGAACCATGTTTTTAAGGTGTATGCATAGCGGTCTAAAAAATAAGCGTAACATGATTAATACAGAAGAATTATACATTAAGACCATTTTACACCTACATTACTAAAACAAAATTAATGAAAATTGAAAGAAGAATAATGAAAGAAAATGTTTTGAATAAGTTTTTATCCTGATAAGTTATGAGGAGACAGCCTCAGCGGCGGCTCGTGCACTAAAACTTTGGTGAGGCAAGGTATCAAAAAAAAAAAATGCACCGCAGACGAAATTTAAAAATAAAAATGCTAGACAAGACAGTTTATGTTATATTTGTTTATTGTCGAATGTAATTTGCAGCTAATATTATTTAAACTTGCTTGCAAAAATATGCAGTAATATCGTGAACCTACTTACAAAATTTATCAGAACGTGTATTCATGTATGGTATCGACCTCTGTAGGGCCGCGTGGAAGGTAAAGTGACTATTTTTTATCCTTTACGCACTCATTACATTTAGCATTTGAATCAGTGCCTCAAACAGCTCGTATTTCTTACCGGAATGAATGCTTTATCAAAAACATTAGGCAGTTATACTATTCATTTCGAGAAGCACTTTATAGGGTGTAAATTAGGTGAACTGCATTACATATTAGTTATGGTCGTGGCTGAAATTATTCTTTTGATATTTATAAAGACAAGCATTAACGGAATAAGTTAAAATTTATTTTTTCTACAGTCTATATAGAAAGTAGCCATTTGCGCTCTCTTTTGTCAACGCAAAATGTCACTTTGCCGCTCTAGCGCGACAAAGTAGAAAAAACGCTCGCTGTCTAAATTTCTAACTATACAATGTTGAGAAATGTCACTTGTTTACATTTTTAATGGGAACGTTTAGTCAGGAACTAATGGCACTGTAGTGACACATTTACCACCTTTACAAATCAATGTGACATATAACTGCTCTGTCAGTATATTACATAACAAAAAAAAAAAACAAATGCCGCAATATTGTAAAAATAAAATAGGGCATTCATTTACAAAAACGAAAGTATAAAATGTTTAGATTAGATTGAAGCAATAGGTCAAGAAGAATGGGAAATAACGATAAATTAAAATTATATAAAAGACGTTTTTTCTTTATATTAATCCTTATTAATTGAGTAGTAGTGTAAGTACAAAGTGTACATTATATTATTTTTTTTTTGTTATGGTGGCGACTGTAGAAAAAATTTTGTGTGTGTTTCAAGCGCAAATGGACATTGTCGATTTCGAGAGAATGCAGCGCTTCTACGTCGCGCGGCAACAACCTCTCAATCGGCAATGTTCTACTTTGCGCTCTTAATACACAAATAGCTATTACATACTACTTTACTTGCAGCTTTATTTATTTTCTAGTGAGGCATTGCCTCACCTGCCTACTCTGACAAGCCGCCACTGCTTATCCTCCTTTGCCTCCTCCGACGTGCCGCCACTGCGTTGATGTGTGATTTATATAGGTGTTGAGGCGAGGTTAAAGGTGTTAAAAACTCGATTATTTAAAAAAGTTGAAACTTTTTTTTAGGTTTGTTATATAATATAGTATTAAGGTCCAGTTTTAGTATAATTGAGCTATGTTCTAATTTGTTAATATGGTGTAAGATCCCATTGTCAAAAGGCCCGTATAAATAAATATGTCATCATAGTTTTATCCATTGTTACTTGTAAACTTTACGTCACCGGATATGTAATGGCAATAGATTTTTTGTCTAAAAAAAGTAACAAACTCTTCCTTATGAGCAGTCATAACGTAACTACTGTGGTGACTGTTTCTTCTGTTACAATAAAAAATAGAATTATTATTCTTCTTGTTGACATTTATTCAAGCTTCTTTCTTTCTTTGCCAACTTTTATTGTCTATATTTCTCTCTATTTCTTATGTTGTTGTGGTTATAGTGAGGAGGCGTCAATGACCGTGACGCGCAACTTGGACGGCGGTGGCCTGGCGCAAACGGCGTCGATGGACGATACGGCGGCCATGCTAGAGAAGCACTGGGGCTCCACGCACACCGTGCAGCTCATACGAGAACCCAACCAGAGCCTGGGGATCAGCATTGTCGGCGGAAAGGTAAGATACACACTTTGAGATAGAGACTAACATAAAAATAAATTATGCAAAATGTAATGAATTTAAATTGTAAGAAATTCTTGCCCTCCACCGGGAGTCGAACCAAGGGTTCCGCTTTTCGAAGCATAAACATAAATCGTTTATCTGCTTCTTAAATTTTATTAGATACATTAACTATCACATTCATTATTGTGACATAAATTAAAAATTAAAATATATGTTACAGCATGTGCCACTTTTCGTTAGTTACTTCTGCTCATTATTACTTGTGAGTTGCGATACATCTCAACCAATTCTAAATTATTATAATCATTTTTGTGTGATCAAGCAAACCAAATGGAAGTAGTTTTGAACACTCGTTATTTTTTAAAATAATCACATATTGAGGTTCATTTATTTTTACCGTGACTTTACAAAGTTTGTACTCGTTATAAACGACAAATTCTAAAATAATGACAAAAACTTTCTGAATTTTATGCTCTATATTTCTTTGTATAAAACATCCTATGAAATTTTACGGGACAGAAAATATTTTAAAAACCTTATTAGTATTGCTTGACACACCCAGTATGTTTTTAAATATACATACGAGTATGCTAGGGTTAAAATAAAAACATACAGTAAAAATTATTATTATCAGTATAGGTCATTTTCTTTATTCTAATCTAAGCATGCATTTTCCGTCATCTTTAGATAAGGAAGGTATTGTCTTTGGTCAAAAAAATCGGTGGTGGGTTTTTAACCAATAAACAAGTTTTAGGGTCCCTAGAAAACGATTTTACTATTTTTATGATGATGCCTGTTTGTATGTATGTATGTATGTATATGTGTATATCTAATTAGTCAACTGGAAGTACCTTCATTTGAAGATTTTAACAGTTTTTCTTGAAAAAGAATATTTTATTCTCTGTACGATTTGATTGCATTTTTTGCTTCATAGATTAAAAAAAATATAAAGATATTAAATTTCATAAAGCAGCCAGCTATAGAAACAGCTAGGTACTATAATAAGAAAATTTTGATTGTCAGATCTCAGTGTCAAATGCAATTGACAGATGTCAATTTCAAGTGCAATTGACAGCATATGTTATAATTTTACTGGAAATATAGAATATTTTGCAAGAAACTTTCTGTAGGGTAGGGTAATGTGCAGGTTACATTAGATTGTTTTTGTTGTAATCAAAAATTTAAAAAATACTTCAAAGAATACAATCATATCGACATTTTTAAATTAACTGTAGCTTTGATTTGATACACATACAGGGTGTTAAAAAAAAGAGTAAATTTTTTAAGGGCAAATATTACTGACCAAAATGAATAAAAAAAATCTGTTGTGGCCAGCACAATACCTTCCGTCATTCTCGTGTATAATGTATAAATTCCATAATTTTTCTTACAAAAGATTCTAAATTTCCAGTAAAATTATTTCATAAACAAACTATTCAAATTGCACTTGACACTGACATCTTCTTCTTCTTTAGCTTTTCCCATTCGTTAGGGGTCGCTATTTTTGCATGTCGTTTTCATTCAGTTCCTTTTCTCTCAAATCTTCCGCAATACAGTCCTTCCATCTTATCTTTGATCTTCCTCTGTTTCTTTAACGTCCTATTACTAAACTATTCATTATTGTTCCAATATAATTCTTCATTTCTCCTCATGACATGTTCAAACCAATGTAATCGTCTTTCTTGTATCTTTCTAAAAACTTGTAACACTAGAGTTATTTTCTTACCGTATCTTTCCGTGTATTCCCCAATATCTACTTCAACATCCTCATATCTGCCACATTAATTTACTTTTTATTGATACTGACATCTGTCAATTTGAATTATATGAATATATTACTAGTTCCCAAGTTTGGCATAGCTGGCTGAATTATAAAATTTAATTTCTTTAAAATTCTTTAACTCTGTTTCTATTGAATATGAAGTATAAATTGTAATCAAATCGTATAGAGAATAATATATTCTTTAAGTTATAATAACGTTAAATGTCAATAAATCAAATTTAACTGTTAAATCTTCAAATGAGACTACTTCCGGTTGACCAATTATAACCAAAATCTAATCAGTTGTTCTTTTGGATGTAAACTTGAGGAATACGAAAAAATTATAATTTTTGGAATCGTGGTATTGAAGTTATGGAATCCGGAAGTTTTGTTACACACACACAGACACACAGACACACATACATACAGAAATCATCGTAAAAATGGTAAAATCGTATTATATGGACCCTAAAACGTGCTTATTCAGTAAAAACTCATCATTGAATTTTTTGATCAAAGACAATACCTTCCTTACCTAAAGGTGACGGAAGGTAAAAAGCTTAATCAACACAGGACTAAATCAACTGTTTCCGAGAAAAATGAAAAATCGAAGAAAAACTGTCAAAGATAGTGATTGACCAAATTTTGTCTGTCAGTGAATAGACTATAAAAAAACAATATAATTTTATATGAAACATTTTTCTCAATTTCACTGCCTTATATCTCGGATTAATCTTTTTTACTTATTTTGGTCAGTACTATATGTCTTTAAAAAAATATTCTTTTTTATACAAGAATCCGTGTCATTGGTGTTTAACATGGGAAAACATAATGTTGTCAAATATTATCTGTCCCGTAAATTTTTATGTATAAGCATACATACCTACAGCATAAAATTCAGACATTTAATTTAAAGATGAATTAAAAGTAGGCTAAAAAACAAAAAACGCCACTAGCCTATTACAGTAAAATGTGTAAATATAATTTAGTGTGTAGTTCTATCTCACGTTATTGAAGACGGTCACATAGATCAATCGATGTTGATAGTTGTTAAGATCGTGTAGCTTACGTGATTAACCAGATGTTACTAGAGATATTAACTACAAGTTGGAGAGATTGAATATATTGGAAACTATGCACGAAAACCAGTCTCAATCAATGCCAGCAAGGCATTGCGTATCACATACATACATATGTATGTACAATTAATCTTACTTGTCTTGTATGTAGCTGACATTATGTTAATTAGGATGTATTCATCATAAAAAGAAAATAGTCGATTCTCAAGGTTACAATACTGATAGGCATGTAAGTAAAGGAAATTGAATGTATCAATAAGAAATGGACAGGAAATTTACTAGACGATCTCGTGTCATAGAGAAGTATGTGCTTGGTGAAATAGAAAATATAACGTTTCCATTTCCTCGGAAGATGAAATGGAGACCAAAAAGTAAAAACTTTTCAAATTTCGATTTTATTCCTTGATAAGATGGGATTAGGTTTCAATTTCAAATCGAAAAATCTTTCAATACGCAAAACTTTATTTTACATATTTATACATCACTTATCTGCACTTCATTTTGTAAATAATTATAGAATAAATATATTATGTAGAATATACTTGGCGAGGAAAATAATCCACATAGATTTCGAAAATCATAATGTTTTGAATGAAAACTTATGATACTTGACACCTATGTACATTATTACTAGCTGTCATTCTGACACGGGCCCCCATATCTGCTTGTCAAGGCCAACAAAATCACATAACTGCTTGCGCCCTATGCAACATAAAATGAAAATGGCGAGAGGTATTGTGCTGGCCACAACAGCTTTTTTTTTACCTCCTGCTACCCTTGGTAAGGGAGGTATAGGGATCGTGCAAAAAATCGCATATCGAGATTTTGGTAAATGACCACGTTTTAAGGTCACTACAATCCAATTTTAACATTTTCACGATGATGTCTGTGTGTATATGTGTATGTAAGGTATGTGTGTGTGTGTGTGTGGGTGTGTGTGTGGATCCTCTTTACGCTCTAACTCAAATACTATATCGTTCAGAAAATTTTGAAACCTTGTATTTCCACCTTACTCTTATATGGAAAGATGCCATTAGATTTTGGAGTAAATCAGATAACCGGAAATGGCACTTTACTGGAAGCTCAAAATAGTTTTTCTTCGAAAAATACCTTTAAATGTTATTTTTTCGAGATTTATATTATATAAAAATTAAAGATTAATAAATTTTCTACAGGTTTACATTAATACTTTTTCTATATATTTTATGGATAAATTTATAAAACTATCTATAATTTTTATCCCCGAGCCTACGTTTTAAACACAACTCATACACATGGTTACACAATTCAGATCTCAAATGTTTGTAACTGACAGATATATGTCACTGTCAACGAACTAATCATTTCAAAAATGATATTAACGTTTTATAAAGAAAATAGTAAATGAAACAATAATAATATGGAAAGGAACTTAATACAGTTTTCAGCATAAGTAAATATGTAACAATATAGGTAAGATAATAAAAACATATATCTTCACGTCATATTATCCATTGATGGGTGAGCCAATCTGCTTTGTACGCAGATGTCGATAATAATGATGACATATTTGTCCCGTGCAGGCGTTTAACAGGCGTCACTTCACGCGAATCTTGGGAACGGGTTCGATTACGACCGACGCCAAATATTTTAGAAATTGAAATGGGCCAAAATTGACACCTGTGGTGCACTCTCCACGCCAGCAATGAATATAGATAAGTGTATAAATAAATAAAATATATCATCACGGCATATTACCCATTGCTGGATCTGCCAATCTGCTTTGAACACAGATTTCGATATCGATGAAGACGTATTTGTACCGTGCGGGAGTTTACCAGGCGTCACATCACGAGCATTTATTGCTGGCGTGGGGGTCATTTTTGTGCCATTTAAAATTCGAAATATTTGGTGTCGGTCGAGATTTAACCCGGTATTTTTAAATTTAATTTAATTTTAAGTATTTACATGATTAAAAATTAAATTAAACGGGAGGTATTGTGTTGGCCACATCCGATTTTTTTCATGCATTTCTCTCCCTTGTTATATAATGCATTTTTTTTTTCTTCATTATTATAACTAAGAACATTCGAAACAAATACCTAATATTTTTGCTACAAAATTCTGATTTAAAAAGGCCACTGTTAAAACGTCTCTGTAAACAAGTCTTGTTCATCACTACATGTATAATTATTTTATTTGTAAAAGTAGTATCAACTAGCTGTCATAATGTTTCAACTTGATATAATACTATGCTATGCTACACAGTTATAAAGTGGTGCAATGTGCAAACAATATTTGTAATTTTCATTTAGTCTACAACACAGTATGAGTGACAAAACATAATGACAAAATTTCAATTCTGCAGCGAAGTTTGTTTGGTTGTGTTGCATTGCAACTCTACACTTTGCATCACTATGCATTGCTCGTTCTTGTACATCTAAATACCTAAAGTTCAAATTTCTAACTTAAGCTCAAAATAAAAACACTAGAAAAAGTTAGCGTGGAAGTAATGGCATTCTTATTTCGCTCCAACATTTACAGTGCAACAAGAAGTTTAACATACGATTATAAGATTTTTTTCGTGATTATCTTTTTTTTTCAAAAATTTTACAGGTACTGTTAAATTTTTGTATTATATGACAAAATGAAAATTAATGTTTTATTAATTATGATTTGAAAGTTTAAGAATTTCCAAACTTTTTTGACAAGGCAGAAGATTGGCTGAATGATTTGTAAAAATAATGAAATAAACAAAAATGTGTAAGCAATAAACGAAAACAAATGATTAACAATAGAGAAATGACAAGAGACGCCACAACACATTAGGCAACTCAGATCTGATAGGGACGAATCAAATTTTCTTTATGGTAATAAGTTTTTTGGTTTTAATCAGAGACTTGTTCTGTGTTAGTGTAAAACGTAAAGTACTGTTTATTATAATCACTTTTTTGTACGTCATTTTCATTATTGTAATCAATATATTTTAATCAGGGTGTCTAACAACAAAGGATTTTATTAATTATGAGGCAAAATATTTTTTGTTCGTTTTGTTACTCTCTGAAAGGGGAGAAATGTTACTTTTTAGCTTCCGTCACCTTTAAGTAAGGAAGGTATTGTCTATGGTCAAAAAGTTTAATGAGTTTTTAGTGACTAAGTTTTAGGGTCCATATAATGGGTATATTTGTATATTGGTTATCGTCGTGCTTGTATGTTGTTTATCTAGGTATAATAATGTTTATATCATACTCGTTATAAATACTACAAATTGTAAGAGACTTTTTTGGCGAGACTTTTCAAAACGTGTTTATTTATATTTGGTTACATCAACAATTCATTTCAATAACTACAGAAACATTCAAATATTTTATTTATAATATAGGTATGTATGTAGTCGCCATTTCGATTTGTTTTTATTTTTCGGTGTGGTCTAAGATTCCTACAATATTTACAACCTGTACCTCTCTTTGTTATATGTAAAATTAGTCTGTGGAATAATAAATAAATAAACTGTCTGTTTAACTCTGAATATAGTTACATTAATACTCGTATGGCTGGTAAGATTAAGACCAGTTATTATATATGATGTCCGGTAAAAATAAAAGTCCCAGTCCACTACTTTCTGATTTAGCAATATAGTAACACACTTCTGCGTATAAGTAGATTATCTGATCAAATTAAGTAATGAGTTTTATAAAATAACCTCTGCGTGATATAAACCAAAACCCTTTATTTATTACCATCGAACCAGTACATATATAGTTTCTACAGTTGTAAAACGTGATTCTAAATTTTAATTATACAAGTTACAATGTGGATTTAATTCCGTCGTTAACATTTAACCATAAGTTAGTAGATTAAATTGAGTTATAAACACTTAGATAATCCATTTTACATACCCCGCATACTCATAATTTTTCAGCAATCGTGTTTCCAGTCACACATTTCTCCGACAGTAAAATATCTACACTTTGTCGGTGCGTTAACACAGTGAACTTTGTGTAATTACTCGTAATGTAACTTACATGTAGAAGTCAATTATTTGATTGAAAGTTTTAGATAGTGTCTGTGTGAGTCACAATACGTGTGTTATATCGCATGACTGTTTGTTTCAGGTCGATCTGTACAAATCTGGTGAAGCGTCGGAGACTCTCCTAGGGATATTCGTGAAGAGTGTGGTGCCTAACAGTCCTGCAGGAAGAACGGGGCAGTTCAAGGTAAGGAAGTTTATTTTTAAAAAGGATATTAGTAGTTATATTGTTTATATTCTACATGCAATTTTGCATGCTTTATGTAGGTTAGTGTGTTGCGCATCCTAAAAAATGTAGGGCAAACATTCGTATCGATATTATTTTATCTATGGTTTATTCGCGAAAATTCAAATGATAAGACCAAAACAAAAAATCTGATATGGCCAGCATTATACCTTCCGTCAATCCTTGTGTATTATGTATAAATTCCATACATGAATTTTCTTGCAAAAGATTTTAAATTTCCAGTAAAATTATTTCATAAACAAACTGTGCAAATTGCACTTGTCACTAACATCTTATTCTTTTTCTTCTTTAGCTTTCCCCATTCGTTAGGGGTCGCTATTTTTTATTTTCTTCTTCCACTCATTTCTGTTTTACGTGTCGATCTCATTCAGTTCCTTTTCTCTCTTCCGCAATACAGTCCTTCCATCTTTGGTCTTCCTCTGGTTCTTGAATCTTCTATTACTAAGATATTCATTCTTCATCCAATATATTCTTCATTTCTCCTCATGACATTTTCAAAGTAATGTAATCATTTCGTTTGTATCTTTCTAGAAACTTGTAACACTAGAGTTATTTCCTTACCTATCTTTCCGTGTCTTCCCCAACATCTACTTCAACAACCTCATCTCTGCCACATTAATTTACTTTTTATTTTTACTGACATCTGTCAATTTGAATTATATGAATATATTAGTAGTTTCCATGTTTAGCATAGCTGGCTGATTTATAAATTTTAATTTCTTTAAAATTCTTTAACTTTATATCTATTGAATATGAAGTATAAAATGCAATTAAATCGTATAGAGAATAATATATTCTTTAAGTTATAATATCGTTAAATGTACTGTTAAATCTTCAAATGAGGCTACTTCCGGTTAACCAATTATAACCAAAATCTAATCATTTGTTCTTCTGGATGTAAACTTGAGGAATAATAAAAATTATAATTTTTGGAAACGTGGTATTCAAGTTATGCGATCCGAAACTTTTGTCACACACACGCACACACACACAGGCACACAGATACACACATACATACATCCAGACATCATCGTAAAAATGGTACAATTGTTTTATAGGGACCCTAAAACATACTTATTCACTAAAAACTCATCATTGAATTTTTTGACCAAAGACAATACCGTCCTTACCTAAAGGTGACGGAAGGTAAAAAAAGGCTTTCATGCGAGTAGCTGGTAGCTGGACAAACGTTTAAAAAAATCAATAATCTCAATTTGTTTACTTCACCCAGTCTACCTGAAAGATGTAAACACGTAAACTGAAGGAATAATAAATGAAATAGTGTTTCCAAAAGTAACTTTATTAAATACTTATGTATCTATTTGCGTATAAATTTTTCTGAAATATATTTATTTTTCTTGGACAAAAGAGCATCATAAGTGAATCTTTAATAGTAACATCGATTCTAGATACCCTTGAAGATAAGATTTGTTATGAAGAATTCTAAAAATATTTTTGTCAATACAGTTCTTCACAATTAGGTTAAGTGCGGAAAACCGCAGATGACAAAGCTTATCTCCTCACGCTAAGGATTGTATTTTCTATTTTCGTTCCCTTTCCACTGCAGATAAAGTAAGTAGAGCTGCGAAAAGGATATTTATAAATTTATAGCTCTTTTCTTCTAAACAACGTGTCAGTTGCTTTGGACACATACCTAAAGTGCGTGAGTCATTGGCCACTATTGCCGGGTTATGCTAAACTTCCTGCAGATTGAATGAATTGTTGGCTGATTGAAGTGTTTTGAGATTGGAACATGAGTTCATAAATTTGGATATGATGACATGTCAAATTTATGGAGTAAGTAGCGGATGAAGTACTTTATACAATACGTGGGTGTTTATAATGAATTAAACTTATTTTTTTCTAAATAACCATACTTCATGACAGACTCTAATGTATCAATTTTTTGAAAAAATGAATTAATTTTGGTGACAAAAATCAAAATATCAAAAACATGTTATATATCAATTACATACTCGCATATACGACCCCAACCCCAAATGTATTCGTACCCTCTGAAAAAAATATAATAACATCAAGCAGAAATATTTTTTTAGATTACAATAGTTAAGACTATATTTGGGCAATTTTTTATTTTATGTATTAATAAAGTGTACTGGATTTAAATATAATATTATTACTTAAATTTATCATTTGAACAATAATCTACGGATAAATATATGACACCAGATACGTGGTATTTTTTTTTTTTTTTAGTTCCAACAGTAAAAATACAATATTTATGTTAGTATTATTTATAAAACTAATGGTAAAAGAAACTGACAATATATTCAATTAATTACTATATTAAATTTTATTTTTTTAGTAAAATTATTTGCAAAGTGACATTTATGAAAGTACCACCTACAATTATATTAACAACAAGAATAAATAAACTTCTGGATGCTATGATTATTACTCCAAATTCAATAAATTTTGATATGGTGTATTAATAGAGTGTATAGAACTTGAATACATTGTTTATAATAAAATTTCTTATGTTTAATAATAATTTATTTACAAATAAACCATTGTCTGCAAGTATCAAATGTTTTCGTCTTTAATAGTTCGCAAATAATTTTTATTAAATTAATAAAATTTAAGATGGAAAATGGAAGTTGGTGCATATTACTGTCAATATTTCGATTCGCACTTTTTTGTTAACCTGCAGTTAAGACTTAAAGTATAAGCGGTGGAACTGGCCATACTTTTAGTAAAACCGGCTTTTTAAATAAAAATCACTAGATATTAATTTATCCTAATAAAAAAATAATTATGTTTATCAGTGGCGTAGCGCAGGTTTCTCCCGCCCGGAGCAGATGCCACATTTGCCCCTTCCCCCTACAAAATATATTATTATAAAGACGAAATTTTCTAGAGCGAAGAAAATATTAAACTCCAAAGAAAATTTTTCCCCAAAATTTAAATTTAATAGAAAACAAAATTTATTTGCAAAAACATTTTGAATTCTAATATCAATCAATTATTATCTAAAAATAGAATTATTATTTTAAGAAAATTTATTGTTAATCGAAAATTATAATAAATATTATTCAAAAAACTACTGACTGTTCCAATATGATAAATCTTTTTTTACTGAAGAAAATCATTTTTAACATCAACTTAAAAAATAAAAAAATATATAAATAATTTATTTTTTTCTATAGCAGGTGTTAAAGTGTGCTTTTATCTACTGAAGATAGTAGATAAAGTAGCACTTTAACCGCAAGGGTAGATAAAGTAGCATTTTAACAGCAAGGGTATATAAAATATTTTAATTCTTATTTATTTACATACAAAATCCACAATAACTTACATAGGTACATACTGGAATTTTAAAATTGTGTTTATTTGCATATGGTATTTTTTTTCCTTTAATATCTGCTATTCTACTATAGAAAAAAGTTGAATTTTATACACGACGATAAAATTAAATTATCGACTCGCAAAAAATAATTCACTCGCGAAATCTTTCGTGAATTAAAGTTTCCGCTCGTCGATAAAATATAATTTTATCGTCTTGTATAAAAAATAACTATAATCTTTTATTGAAAAGGAATAATGAGTAAAATAATTATAAATTATTTTAAATTAAAAATAAAAATAGAACTTCTTTCTTAATCTAAAATGCACTGCTTCACTGTTTTTGTGGAGCTGGATCTCCTCTAGTCTCCTTATTATTAATTCAACGTTACGGAATTTGTAGTCCCCTTTGCTCTCCCCCCCCCCCCCAAGCTACGCCACTGATGCTTATCATATTTCAATCTTACATTCTATTAATTTGAAATATGTGACATTTATTTAAACGGAATATGGAACAATCTGAAATGAGTTTATTATAATTTCATATCATAATTAGCTCATTATTATACGAATACTTTAAATGACCGCAAATGTTAATAATGTACAAATAAATGCTTCCATACATTATTATAGGTATATAATTACAATATTTAACTAAAGAATTTTTTATATTCTAGATGTAGATAATAGTAATTAATTTATCGATTTATATAATACATATCTTAAAAAAAAATTAGTAATACTTAGGTATGTTTTTATAAAAAATAGAGAGATGACGTGAAATACAAGTTAGTGAAATGCTCTATGATCTATTGGTTATCCTATTCTGTTATACTTAAAGTGCAACATGGGCATAGCCAATAGTTAAATATAACTTTCAACGCTTAAATATATTTTGAAACAGTATAATAAAACTATATTTAAATCACCTACTCAGCATTTTACATAACCATCCTCCATCAAATAATATTTCCCTACTTTGCAATTTTCAATCTCCACCGGACCACAAATAACCAAATACACATTATATAAGTTCATTATATTGATTGGCTAATATTGTCCGGTATGAGTTATGAGCAATTTATGACGTAAGCATAGCGTGTGTGTTGCTTCATGTAACCTACAACACACGATGTATCATTTAACAATGATGTCCACGGAGGAAGAACGTGGGAGAGTTTTTCAGTGTTTGTCCGGTAACAGACGGACGATCGCAAGAAAGAAATATAAGAAATAGTTTTTATCTACTAAAAGGAAGAAAATAAGTGATTGGAAAGACAACGTGTGTTAGAGTTTATTAATTTGTTTTTCATGCAGTATTTTGTGGCTAATGAAAAGGTAGACATATAAGCTAAGATTTTTTTGAATTTAAGGTCAATTATGATATTTAATTGAACTTGCATTTACTGCACATAAGTGTTTTTAGTGACCGTGTCTTAGCTGCCGGTAGTGTTGCCACAAGACTAGACGAGACGACACTTGAGATTGGCCTTGTCTTGGTCTTGACTAAGTCTCGACTACATTGGTCTTGTCTTAGTTTTGTCGAGACGAGACTTGCAGTCAGTCTCGTCTTGTCTCGAGTCTCGACAAGACTCTTGACTCTGCATCAAATAACAAATTGTTTATAATGGTACCTAATAGTGCTTGGAATTAACTTATTGGATCAACAAAAATTTTAATAACTATGATGTATACAGTTTCTATTTTGTACTTTTTATCTTGGCGGCTATTATTGGCCCAAAGTTATCCTGAAAAGGTTACGGACAAAATGAATCATATGCAAAATTATTGTTAGATTAATAAACATTACAAAAAATATCATTTGGTTAAATAATTCAGGGGAACAGGGTACCTAATAACAGTAAAACGTTGAAAATTTATATCTTGGCGGCTATTCTTGGCCCAAAGTTATCCTGAAAAGGTTACGGACAAAATGAATCATATGCAAAGTTATTCTTAGATTAATAAACATTACAAAAAATATCATTTGGTTAAATAATTCAGGGGAACAGGGTACCTAATAACAGTAAAACGTTGAAAATTTATATCTTGGCGGCTATTATTGGCCCAAAGTTATCCTGAAAAGGTTACGGACAAAATGAATCATATGCAAAGTTATTCTTAGATTAATAAACATTACAAAAAATATCATTTGGTTAAATAATTCAGGGGAACAGGGTACCTAATATCAGTAAAACGTTGAAAATTTATATCTTGGCGGCTATTATTGGCCCAAAGTTATCCTGAAAAGGTTACGGACAAAATGAATCATATGCAAAATTATTGTTAGATTAAGAAACATTACAAAAAATATCATTTGGTTAAATAATTCAGGGGAACAGGGTACCTAATAACAGTAAAACATTGAAAATTTATATCTTGGCGGCTATTATTGGCCCAAAGTTATCCTGAAAAGGTTACGGACAAAATGAATCATATGCAAAGTTATTGTTAGATTAATAAACATTACAAAAAATATCATTTGGTTAAATAATTCAGGGGAACAGGGTACCTAATAACAGTAAAACGTTGAAAATTTATATCTTGGCGGCTATTATTGGCCCAAACTTATCCTGAAAAGGTTACGGACAAAATGAATCATATGCAAAATTAATGTTAGATTAATAAACATTACAAAAAATATCATTTGGTTAAATAATTCAGAGGAACAGATACCTAATAACAGTAAAATGTTGAAAATTTATATCTTGGCGGCTATTATTGGCCCAAAGTTATCCTGAAAAGCTTACGGACAAAATGAATCATATGCAAAATTATTTCTAGATTAATAAACATTACTAAAAATATCATTTGGTTAAATAATTCAGGGGAACAGGGTACCTAATAACAATAAAACGTTGAAAATTTATATCTTGGCGGATATTATTGGCCCAAAGTTATCCTGAAAAGGTTACGGACAAAATGAATCATATGCAAAATTATTGTTAGATTAATAAACATTACAAAAAATATCATTTGGTTAAATAATTCAGGGGAACAGGGTACCTAATAACAGTAAAACGTTGAAAATTTATATCTTGGCGGCTATTATTGGTCCAAAGTTATCCTGAAAAGGTTACGGACAAAATGAATCATATGCAAAATTATTGCTAGATTAATAAACATTACAAAAAATATCATTTGGTTAAATAATTCAGGGGAACAGGGTACCTAATAACAGTAAAACGTTGAAAATTTATATCTTGGCGGCTATTATTGGCCCAAAGTTATCCTGAAAAGGTTACGGACAAAATGAATCATATGCAAAATTATTGTTAGATTAATAAACACTACAAAAAAATATCATTTGGTTAAATAATTCAGGGGAACAGGGTACCTAATAACAGTAAAACGTTGAAAATTTATATCTTGGCGGCTATTATTGGCCCAAAGTTATTCTGAAAAGGTTACGGACAAAATGAATCATATGCAAAATTATTGATAGATTAATAAACATTATAAAAAATATCATTTGGTTAAATAATTCAGGGGAACAGGGTACCTAATAACAGTAAAACGTTGAAAATTTATATCTTGGCGGCTATTATTGGCCCAAAGTTATCCTGAAAAGGTTACGGACAAAATGAATCATATGCAGAATTATTGTTAGATTAATAAACATTACAAAAAATATCATTTGGTTAAATAATTCTGGGGAACAGGGTACCTAATAACAGTAAAACGTTGAAAATTTATATCTTGGCGGCTATTATTGGCCCAAAGTTATCCTGAAAAGGTTACGGACAAAATGAATCATATGCAAAGTTATTGTTAGATTAATAAACATTACAAAAAATATCATTTGGTTAAATAATTCAGGGGAACAGGGTACCTAATATCAGTAAAAAGTTGAAAATTTATATCTTGGCGGCTATTATTGGCCCAAAGTTATCCTGAAAAGGTTACGGACAAAATGAATCATATGCAAAATTATTGCTAGATTAATAAACATTACAAAAAATATCATTTGGTTAAATAATTCAGGGGAACAGGGTACCTAATAACAGTAAAACGTTGAAAATTTATATCTTGGCGGCTATTATTGGCCCAAAGTTATCCTGAAAAGGTTACGGACAAAATGAATCATATGCAAAATTATTGTTTGATTATTAAACATTACAGAAAATATCATTTGGTTAAATAATTCAGGGGAACAGTGTACCTAATAACAATAAAACGTTGAAAATTTATATCTTGGCGGATATTATTGGCCCAAAGTTATCCTGAAAAGGATACGGACAAAATGAATCATATGCAAAATTATTGTTAGATTAATAAACATTACAAAAAATATCATTTGGTTAAATAATTCAGGGGAACAGGGTACCTAATAACAGTAAAACGTTGAAAATTTATATCTTGGCGGCTATTATTGGTCCAAAGTTATCCTGAAAAGGTTACGGACAAAATGAATCATATGCAAAATTATTGCTAGATTAATAAACATTACAAAAAATATCATTTGGTTAAATAATTCAGGGGAACAGGGTACCTAATAACAGTAAAACGTTGAAAATTTATATCTTGGCAGCTATTCTTGGCCCAAAGTTATCCTGAAAAGGTTACGGACAAAATGAATCATATGCAAAATTATTGTTAGATTAATAAACATTACAAAAAATATCATTTGGTTAAATAATTCAGGGGAACAGGGTACCTAATAACAGTAAAACGTTGAAAATTTATATCTTGGCGGCTATTATTGGTCCAAAGTTATCCTGAAAAGGTTACGGACAAAATGAATCATATGCAAAATTATTGCTAGATTAATAAACATTACAAAAAATATCATTTGGTTAAATAATTCAGGGGAACAGGGTACCTAATAACAGTAAAACGTTGAAAATTTATATCTTGGCAGCTATTATTGGCCCAAAGTTATCCTGAAAAGGTTACGGACAAAATGAATCATATGCAAAATTATTGTTAGATTAAGAAACATTACAAAAAATATCATTTGGTTAAATAATTCAGGGGAACAGGGTACCTAATAACAGTAAAACGTTGAAAATTTATATCTTGGCGGCTATTATTGGCCCAAAGTTATCCTGAAAAGGTTACGGACAAAATGAATCATATGCAAAATTATTGTTAGATTAATAAACATTACAAAAAATATCATTTGGTTAAATAATTCAGGGGAACAGGGTACCTAATAACAGTAAAACGTTGAAAAATTATATCTTGGCAGCTATTATTGGCCCAAAGTTATCCTGAAAAGGTTACGGACAAAATGAATCATATGCAAAATTATTGCTAGATTAATAAACATTACAAAAAATATCATTTGGTTAAATAATTCAGGGGAACAGGGTACCTAATAACAGTAAAACGTTGAAAATTTATATCTTGGCGGCTATTATTGGCCCAAAGTTATCCTGAAAAGGTTACGGACAAAATGAATCATATGCAAAATTATTGTTAGATTAATAAACACTACAAAAAAATATCATTTGGTTAAATAATTCAGGGGAACAGGGTACCTAATAACAGTAAAACGTTGAAAATTTATATCTTGGCGGCTATTATTGGCCCAAAGTTATTCTGAAAAGGTTACGGACAAAATGAATCATATGCAAAATTATTGATAGATTAATAAACATTATAAAAAATATCATTTGGTTAAATAATTCAGGGGAACAGGGTACCTAATAACAGTAAAACGTTGAAAATTTATATCTTGGCGGCTATTATTGGCCCAAAGTTATCCTGAAAAGGTTACGGACAAAATGAATCATATGCAGAATTATTGTTAGATTAATAAACATTACAAAAAATATCATTTGGTTAAATAATTCTGGGGAACAGGGTACCTAATAACAGTAAAACGTTGAAAATTTATATCTTGGCGGCTATTATTGGCCCAAAGTTATCCTGAAAAGGTTACGGACAAAATGAATCATATGCAAAGTTATTGTTAGATTAATAAACATTACAAAAAATATCATTTGGTTAAATAATTCAGGGGAACAGGGTACCTAATATCAGTAAAAAGTTGAAAATTTATATCTTGGCGGCTATTATTGGCCCAAAGTTATCCTGAAAAGGTTACGGACAAAATGAATCATATGCAAAATTATTGCTAGATTAATAAACATTACAAAAAATATCATTTGGTTAAATAATTCAGGGGAACAGGGTACCTAATAACAGTAAAACGTTGAAAATTTATATCTTGGCGGCTATTATTGGCCCAAAGTTATCCTGAAAAGGTTACGGACAAAATGAATCATATGCAAAATTATTGTTTGATTATTAAACATTACAGAAAATATCATTTGGTTAAATAATTCAGGGGAACAGTGTACCTAATAACAATAAAACGTTGAAAATTTATATCTTGGCGGATATTATTGGCCCAAAGTTATCCTGAAAAGGATACGGACAAAATGAATCATATGCAAAATTATTGTTAGATTAATAAACATTACAAAAAATATCATTTGGTTAAATAATTCAGGGGAACAGGGTACCTAATAACAGTAAAACGTTGAAAATTTATATCTTGGCGGCTATTATTGGTCCAAAGTTATCCTGAAAAGGTTACGGACAAAATGAATCATATGCAAAATTATTGCTAGATTAATAAACATTACAAAAAATATCATTTGGTTAAATAATTCAGGGGAACAGGGTACCTAATAACAGTAAAACGTTGAAAATTTATATCTTGGCAGCTATTCTTGGCCCAAAGTTATCCTGAAAAGGTTACGGACAAAATGAATCATATGCAAAATTATTGTTAGATTAATAAACATTACAAAAAATATCATTTGGTTAAATAATTCAGAGGAACAGGGTACCTAATAACAGTAAAACGTTGAAAATTTATATCTTGGCGGCTATTATTGGTCCAAAGTTATCCTGAAAAGGTTACGGACAAAATGAATCATATGCAAAATTATTGCTAGATTAATAAACATTACAAAAAATATCATTTGGTTAAATAATTCAGGGGAACAGGGTACCTAATAACAGTAAAAGGTTGAAAATTTATATCTTGGCGGCTATTATTGGCCCAAAGTTATCCTGAAAAGGTTACGGACAAAATGAATCATATGCAAAATTATTGCTAGATTAATAAACATTACAAAAAATATCATTTGGTTAAATAATTCAGGGGAACAAGGTACCTAATAACAGTAAAACGTTGAAAATTTATATCTTGGCGGCTATTATTGGCCCAAAGTTATCCTGAAAAGGTTACGGACAAAATGAATCATATGCAAAATTATTGTTAGATTAATAAACATTACAAAAAATATCATTTGGTTAAATAATTCAGGGGAACAGGGTACCTAATAACAGTAAAACGTTGAAAAATTATATCTTGGCAGCTATTATTGGCCCAAAGTTATCCTGAAAAGGTTACGGACAAAATGAATCATATGCAAAATTATTGCTAGATTAATAAACATTACAAAAAATATCATTTGGTTAAATAATTCAGGGGAACAGGGTACCTAATAACAGTAAAACGTTGAAAATTTATATCTTGGCGGCTATTATTGGCCCAAAGTTATCCTGAAAAGGTTACGGACAAAATGAATCATATGCAAAATTATTGTTAGATTAATAAACACTACAAAAAAATATCATTTGGTTAAATAATTCAGGGGAACAGGGTACCTAATAACAGTAAAACGTTGAAAATTTATATCTTGGCGGCTATTATTGGCCCAAAGTTATCCTGAAAAGGTTACGGACAAAATGAATCATATGCAGAATTATTGTTAGATTAATAAACATTACAAAAAATATCATTTGGTTAAATAATTCAGGGGAACAGGGTACCTAATAACAGTAAAACTTTGAAAATTTATATCTTGGCGGCTATTATTGGCCCAAAGTTATCCTGAAAAGGTTACGGACAAAATGAATCATATGCAAAATTATTGTTAGATTAATAAACATTACAAAAAATATCATTTGGTTAAATAATTCAGAGGAACAGATACCTAATAACAGTAAAATGTTGAAAATTTATATCTTGGCGGCTATTATTGGCCCAAAGTTATCCTGAAAAGCTTACGGACAAAATGAATCATATGCAAAATTATTGCTAGATTAATAAACATTACTAAAAATATCATTTGGTTAAATAATTCAGGGGAACAGGGTACCTAATAACAGTAAAACGTTAAAAATTTATATCTTGGCGGATATTATTGGCCCAAAGTTATCCTGAAAAGGTTACGGACAAAATGAATCATATGCAAAATTATTGTTAGATTCATAAACATTACAAAAAATACCATTTGGTTATATAATTCAGGGGAACAGGGTACCTAATAACAGTAAAAGGTTGAAAATTTATATCTTGGCGGCTATTATTGGCCCAAAGTTATCCTGAAAAGGTTACGGACAAAATGAATCATATGCAAAATTATTGCTAGATTAATAAACATTACAAAAAATATCATTTGGTTAAATAATTCAGGGGAACAAGGTACCTAATAACAGTAAAACGTTGGAAATTTATATCTTGGCGGCTATTATTGGCCCAAAGTTATCCTGAAAAGGTTACGGACAAATTGAATCATATGCAAAATTATTGTTAGATTAATAAACATTACAAAAAATATAATTTGGTTAAATATTTCAGGGGAACAGGGTACCTAATAACAGTAAAACGTTGAAAATTTATATCTTGGCGGCTATTATTGGCCCAAAGTTATCCTGAAAAGGTTACGGACAAAATGAATCATATGCAAAATTATTGTTAGATTAATAAACATTACAAAAAATATCATTTTGTTAAATAATTCAGGGGAACAGGGTACCTAATAACAGTAAAACGTTGAAAATTTATATCTTGGCGGCTATTATTGGCCCAAAGTTATCCTGAAAAGGTTACGGACAAAATGAATCATATGCAAAATTATTGCTAGATTAATAAACATTACAAAAAATATCATTTGGTTAAATAATTCAGGGGAACAGGGTACCTAATAACAGTAAAACGTTGAAAATTTATATCTTGGCGGCTATTATTGGCCCAAAGTTATCCTGAAAAGGTTACGGACAAAATGAATCATATGCAAAGTTATTGTTAGATTAATAAACATTACAAAAAATATCATTTGGTTAAATAATTCAGGGGAACAGGGTACCTAATATCAGTAAAAGGTTGAAAATTTATATCTTGGCGGCTATTATTGGCCCAAAGTTATCCTGAAAAGGTTACGGACAAAATGAATCATATGCAAAATTATTGCTAGATTAATAAACATTACAAAAAATATCATTTGGTTAAATAATTCAGGGGAACAGGGTACCTAATAACAGTAAAACGTTGAAAATTTATATCTTGGCGGCTATTATTGGCCCAAAGTTATCCTGAAAAGGTTACGGACAAAATGAATCATATGCAAAGTTATTGTTAGATTAATAAACATTACAAAAAATATCATTTGGTTAAATAATTCAGGGGAACAGGGTACCTAATATCAGTAAAAGGTTGAAAATTTATATCTTGGCGGCTATTATTGGCCCAAAGTTATCCTGAAAAGGTTACGGACAAAATGAATCATATGCAGAATTATTGTTAGATTAATAAACATTACAAAAAATATCATTTGGTTAAATAATTCAGGGGAACAGGGTACCTAATAACAGTAAAACGTTGAAAATTTATATCTTGGCGGCTATTATTGGCCCAAAGTTATCCTGAAAAGGTTACGGACAAAATGAATCATATGCAAAATTATTGTTAGATTAATAAACATTACAAAAAATATCATTTGGTTAAATAATTCAGGGGAACAGGGTACCTAATAACAGTGAAACGTTGAAAATTTATATCTTGGCGGCTATTATTGGCCCAAAGTTATCCTGAAAAGGTTACGGACAAAATGAATAATATGCAAAATTATTGTTAGGTTAATAAACATTACAAAAAATATCATTTTGTTAAATAATTCAGGGGAACAGGGTACCTAATAACAGTAAAACTTTGAAAATTTATTTCTTGGCGGCTATTATTGGCCCAAAGTTATCCTGAAAAGGTTACGGACAAAATGAATCATATGCAAAATTATTGTTAGATTAATAAACATTACAAAATATATTATTTGGTTAAATAATTCAGGAGAACAGGGTACCTAATAACAGTAAAACGTTGAAAATTTATATCTTGGCGGCTATTATTGGCCCAAAGTTATCCTGAAAAGTTACGGACAAAATGAATCATATGCAGAATTATTGTTAGATTAATAAACATTACAAAAAATATCATTTGGTTAAATAATTCAGGGGAACAGGGTACCTAATAACAGTAAAACGTTGAAAATTTATATCTTGGCGGCTATTATTGGCCCAAAGTTATCCTGAAAAGGTTACGGACAAAATGAATCATATGCAAAATTATTGTTAGACAAAACATGTAGATATATTGGAAAAGATCAAGAAGATCTACATCTCTATACTAGTGTAGACGTGACACTAGCTGCCGGTGCCGGTTCTCAAATATGTAGCCGATGGCAGCTAAATAAAAAAATGCCAATAATTGCTTTCTTTATGCGCTAACATGCACCACAATTAAATATTTGACCTCAGTCCTGCAATCAGACTACGACTAGTGAACGCCTTGATATTGTCACTATTTGATTACTGTGCTTGTGTTTATGTACAAAACCTAACACAAACAAAAATAGAATCTCCCTTCTACGATTCGTTTACGGGGTACGTAAATATGATCACATAGGCGAATTTTGACAGTTAGCTTATATACCATCTATCGAAAATCGTGTAAAAATCGCTTATCTCTGTCTAGTAGTTACATAAAGTTTTATTAACCGGTATTGCGTCTTATTTATTTGATAAATTAATTCAAAAAGATTATAACTATACTATTCGAATTAAGAACTTGTATATTGTACCATAATTAAGAAAGTAAGAATTTAATTTAAATCCCGAACGCTTTAAACACAACCCCATGGTTACACAGATATCAAATGTATGTAACTGACAGATAAATGTCGCTGTCAAATAAACTAATCATTTCAAATTAATAATAAAATAGTAAATAGAACGATAAGTATATGGAAAGGAACTTAATACAGTTTCCAGCGTAAGTTATGTAACGTTTTATTTATATGGGTGAAGTGTAAAAATCAAAGAAATATTATTAATTAAAATAATATGTTTATGAAACGATAAATAAGTAGAATAAATATTAAAAAGATAATAGAAGTAACTATCACTATGATTAAATAATTATAAACACTAATTTAAGACTAAGAATATTATTAAATGCTTACACATTAAGATTATTTATTTAAACAATATTTATATCACTATATTTATTTATATAACTACATTTATTTATGTTCACCACACGTAGACTGTTTATTTATATCACCCACTGTTCATTGCTTGTTGCTTCTATATGTTCGCTGGCTTTGGCGACAGGTTTATATAACGCGACGTCCTTCTAGAAATTTCTGGCGCCACAATGGCACTGAATACAAAGGATCCAGGTCATCGGTGTAATTAATACGTCTATCCGTATGGGTATTTCCGTCGCCGGGATTACGTCTTCGCTCGGGAATATTCTACTAGTAGCGGCGCCTGAATACTCTTTAGTCAGGGGCGCACGTTACAGTAAATATGTAAGAATGTAGATATGTATTTAAATTAATAAACAATAAATGGCTGGAGGTATTGTGTTGGCCACGTCAGATTTTTTAAAAATAAAATTTACATTTTTACATATGTTTTCAATATAACATTAGGTATATAGCGATAGTAATCGGATTTTCAAAATTTTAAAAGTAATATATATCAGTATATATTTCAACTATCGTTAAATGTAGTAATAAACGAGTATTTATTTGGTAATAAAACTAAAATTATCTCTTTTAATCGCTGTTTTTTACGTAGGTAAATTAAACACTGTCGGCGAAAACTGACTCACACATATTATATTAATTTACCGCGCTCATATTCATTCGGTATTATCATTTTTAAATATAACTGGCATTGTATTCCATTCTACTGTAAGTACGTTTAATTTTAGCTTTGTGTATTATGTATACTTCATGAATAATGTTACACTCGAAATTCTTTTGTTACACCTCTTTAATCTGCCTTTACTTTGTCGCCAAAAACAGCTTGTTAAAATAAATTATTTTTAAAACAAATAAATAGTTATTTATAAGTGTTAAAAGTGACTTTTATTTTATAAGAAGGAAGTTTGGAATACGACGCGAAGCGTAGTGCTCCAAACTTTCGAACAAAATAAATACTAATAATTTGACGTATATACAACGTTACGGTTTTGTTCGTCTCTTGTTTCTAATTCCATGGCTAATACTATTAAATTGTAATTCCGGGAATTTTCAAATTCTATTTCTGCAGTTATGAAGTAGCCAAAATGATTTTTTATTGGTTCGGATGTAGAAATTTTTGTTTGCACGGAAAATCTTATTTCCCATGATAAACGCCTATGTTTTACTTTCCTAGATACACCCTGTATATCATACACTATTTTTACAAATACTATTTATTTCATTTAAATTTATATTTCTAATAATTTTTTGACTGTTAAAAGTGTTGATTTGTTGTTTCATTCGTTATTACAATGGTAAACTAATTCACTTTTAACTCTAGTGTTAAAAGTAACAATGATCTATCACTTTTTAACACTGCTGTCATAAAATGACATTTTTTTACCCTAAAAACAAACATTAAAAAGCCTACTTTTAATAAATTTGTAGAAAATAGTTTTTTTTCTTCTAGTGTACAATAATATTCATATTATGCTACTGTACACACACTATAGAAGATATTCATTTTATTATTAGTACAACAATGTTGTTCATTATTGTACTAGTAAAAAAATGCTTCTTAGTTCACCGCTGGCGGCAGCAGTCGTCACAGCAACACAGACCATATTGAAAATTGTTTTTTGACAGTTGTATCGTTTGTGTTTTGTAGTGTACACAGCCAACTATGGCTAAAATTGCAAAGTCTACAATTAAAACAATTCCAGAAAAATATAAAAAATCCCCAATTTTCTTTTAAACACTTGAAGAAAAAATAGTATGTTATTTGTAGCAGAACGTCCTTTTTGTGTTTTACCCAGCTTGCTTGGCCTCGGCTGACGCCTCGGCCGCAATAGCTGGGTTCAACACAAAAAGACCACTTTCTACTCCAAATAACATAATATACTATTGTTTAACTAGGCACTAAAATACCAGATTTGCAGTAGAGGCAATGAATGCTGCTGAAGCTGTAAATCTGGTGTTTTGGTGCCTAGTTAAATACATTTTTTGCCAATTTTAGAAATAATAATAATTTAATGATTATTTTTAATACCTATTTTGAAAGTTGTCGCCATCAAATTATGTTATGCATTTATTGAGCGATTCCTACGTACAATCGGCAAAAAATTGTTTATGTATTTATAATTTGACAAATTTTGTTTTTCCTGCGATATTCCTGAGGTAATACTTTTTTGTTGCGTATTACATTACAAATAATATAGTTATTTGTGTATCACGGTTGTAAAAGTGATACTTTTAAGCCGAGGTGCACACAACTATTACAAAGTTACAAATATATATTTAAAATTTATATTTGTATTTCATATCTGATTCATGTCACTAGTGAGTAGAGTGCCATGTTATATTTTGACAACTCACAATTTGCTTACTGTCAAAATATATTCCAACCTAAAAATGAAAATAAATTACTACAATAATTTATTTCTTGAGTCAGGAAATGCGCGATAGGGATAGCGACAACGATTTTTCCTATACTCCCTCTTAAAATTTATGAAACTGCATGTAATACACTTATGTGCTTTTTAAGCAAACGTTAAAGTAAAAGCGGCCGTAAAGTAGTCTGACAGATGTCAAAATAAAGGTGATACTTTACGGTTTTTAAAGGATACGGAAAACAACTATTTATGTAACTGTTGCCTAAAAAATTAATTATTGTACAAATTCGGTTTTGGCCAGTCTTGCTTTTTCAAAATCTGACGAGACTTCTGCCGAAGGGCATGGGCGTACGCAGGAATTTCTTCAGGGGGGGGGGGCAAGAAGAAATTATGTTTAAAATGCTTATGTTAAAGGTAAAGGTTTACTTAAAGTAAATACCAAAGATAATCATTTTATTTAAAAAAGAACAAATAAAAATTAATAATATATTTAGTGAATTTAAATTTTCTAAAATATTAACCGTAGTGGATTTTCAGAAAATCTTTGTGTCACTTCTACCTCTATACGTATAAAAGTATATGTAACATGGTTATTATAAAATGTACAGTAATTTTTTAAAGATGTCCGATCAACAAATTGGATGAATTTGGATTTTAGCTCCGCCTATTCCGATAAATACAGTAGTGTCGTTCACTTAGTTTTTATGTGGGTCCATAAGATACTACTGTTATTTTATTATTATAAAAATATAATGTTAATGCAAAAGCATTCAAAATTCAAAACGGAAATGGACTAATATACATGTGAAACCAAAAATGTGAAAAATATGATATTGACACTCTGTTAGTCAGTGACACTAATAGAAAATAAAGTTATTCGTACGGCTTTGAATCAAGGTAATATATCTGAATTAATAAATAAACTTGCGTTACAGAGAAAGTAATGTCAACAACGAGCATCGTTTTAAAATGGAATGCCCTAACTTAGTCGAAACAATATTAATTTTTGAAAGACAAGCGTATTGTATCCATCCTTATCGCACACGCTTTGTGTTATGTAAATGAAAGAAATAAATGTATGCCAATTTATTATTTCGGTCATGATACAGATGACCTTGATCGGACATCTTTAAAAAAAATGCTGTATGTTATTATACCTGTACAATACACATGTATTATACATTTCATACTGTATAAAACGTATTATTCCTTTTGAGCAGTTTAAAAATATTTAGTATTGATCATATTATACCATTTCATACACGTATATTATATTTTTATACAGTATTTTACGTATGTATGATACATGTGCAATATAAAATGTATAATAATTTTATTTTATATACATATATACAGTAAATTTTCCATTTTACTTTTTATATGGAAACTTTAGGGGGGGGGCAACTGCCCCACCTTGCCCCACCCTGCGTACGCCCATGCCGAAGGGCACTACTTTTGACTTTTTACCTTCCGTCATCTATAGGTAAAGAAGATATTGTCTTTGGTCAAAAAATTCGATGGCGAGTTTTTAATGAATAAGTACGTTTTAGAGACCCTACAATACGAATTTACTGTATGTGTGTGTATGTGACAAAAATGTCTCCTTCGATAATTCAAATACTACAATTCCTAAACTTATTCTTTCATATTCATCTTTTGTACGTCCATATGAAGAGATGATTAAATTTTGGTTATGACCGGAAGTACCCCAAATTGAAGATTTTAACAGTTTGTCTTGAAAAAACGCTGTTAAATACCATATTTTGACCTTTTATGTTATTATAAATAAATAATCTTGCAATCAAATGCTGCTAAAGTCTGCACCATGGAAATAGAATATTTACATATTATTAATTGACAGATGTCAGTGTCAAATAAAATTTACATATCTTTGTAAAATGATTTTACTGGAAATGTAAAATAATTTAAGGTGGCAAAACAAATCACATCAGGTAATTCAACACAAAATATAGCCATAAGCCATTTCAGCAGATTATTATGTTATAAATATAATGCTATATATGTTTTTATTTTCTACTTCTTATTTTAAGAAACATACTGTTATTTTTAGAAGTAGTTCAGTTCAGTACGAGGTAAGATCAGTTCATTTCTCCCCTAAAAAGAAAACGTCCATAGAGTAGTTTGCAAAAAAAAATCTGAGTGAAATTTATACAAAATACGTAGAATTGACGGAAGGTATTGTGCTGGCCACATCATATTTTTTCCTGTTGATGGACGTAAAAATGAATAAAACATAAAAGGTCTTATTCAATTCTAAGTTGACGACATCTTTATCCAGTTCTACTTTTAAATATGTACTTTTTATGTAAATTTTATTTGTCGTTTTAATATGTGCGTGTTTCTTTCCTTGTTGCAGACGGGCGATCGCATTCTAGAAGTGGGTGGCGTGAACCTACGGCAAGCGACGCACGAGAAGGCAGTGGAAGCCATACGCAACGCTGATAATCCTGTTACCTTTTTGATACAATCGCTCATTCCATGGGTAAGTACTAATGCTAAGTAGGACGCCCTTGACTCGACTGCTTGACGTGCGTCTGCGTCTCATAGTTTTACGCGGCCTGGAATTTGTTGTTTCACTCAACTCCGCAGGAATTTACAAACTTTCTTTCAAACTTTTCACCGAACAGGGATTGAGAGATTTACGTTTTGTGTTATTACCAGAAGTTTCAGAGAATTTATTAGAGATTTAACCTGACTTATACCTCAAATTTTCACAAAATTATTAAATATTTTCTGGTTTCGTATTATTTATTACTTCGTAACACGTTTCACAAATTTGTAAATTTCGTAATTTCACAGTTTTATTAAACCGTGTACTATTTTTAAAATAGAAATCTCTCATTATTATTTATTGGGAATTTAAACAGTCAACCAAAAGATTATTTATTTAATTTATTTTAATAGAATATATTTATTTACTTGAACTGTAGAAATTACATGCATATAGGTATGTAAAAATAAAATAAAAAAATCATTTTTACCTCCCGCTACCCTTAGTAAGGGTTCATGCTAAAAATCGCATATCGAGATGTTGATAAATGACCACGTTTTAAGGTCTATATAATCGTGTGTATGTGTGTGTATATGTGTGAGTGTGGATCTTCTGAACACTAACTCAAATACTATCATTCAGAAAATTTTGAAACCTTTTATTTCGACCTTATTCTAATATGGAAAAAAGCCATTAGATTTTTAAAAATTATTAAATTTTCTACAGGCATGCATTAATGATTTTTACCTCTCGCTAAGAGAGGTATTGCATTCATGCTAAAAATCGCATATCCAGATTTTATTGAATAAGCACGTTTTAAGGTCTACAATCCGATTTTAACATTTTTACGATGATGTCTGTGTGTGTGTGTGTGTGTGGATGTGTGTGTGTGTGTGTGTGTGTGTGTGTGTGTGTGTATGTGTGTATGTGTGTGGGATGTTGGAAGGACGGTTACTCAAAAACTATAAGACTTTAAATTTGTTTAGCTACGTATTTCCCAATCGGACATTCATGGGAAGATCTGAAAAGGTTTTGGTAACAATTGGACAACCGGAAGTAGAAGATTCTTGAAAAAAAATCTTCTAAATAATATTTTTTGAAATTTTTTCTTGATAATATTAAAGAAAAATAAATTTTCTTTCTGATACATTTAAATATTTTATAATATATTCTATAGATTTAGAGATAAAAGAAATATAATATGTAAAATAATCTGTTATAATAAATTTTACAGCCGAAAGAATGGCCATGGAAAATAGTTGAAAATTTAATTTTTTTGTAACTGACAGATAAATGTCAGTGTCAGAAATCCGAAGACATTACTGAAGAGTTTTTCTGGGAAGTACATACATTATATTATTTCTTAATGTATTAATAGAATTGGAAACATTTCGAAAAAATAGAAGAGGACAAAATTTCTTCATCAAAAATGAATTTAAAATTAAACAATCTAAATATATATGGAATAGATATATGCGTAAGTAGAATTTTTGGTGTAGAGTATACAAGAAATGTTAAGTACAATAGGGAGCGAGCAGTCATATGATTTTGTTGGTCTTGACAAGCAGATATGGAGGCCCATGTCAGAATGATAGCTAGTAATTATGTATAAATTTCTCATTCTAAATTTAGTGATTTTCCAATTCCATGTGGAGCAGAATTAAATGTTAAATATCTAAGGCATACAAGTAAATTTTAAACTCCTGGTGATAAATTGACGTAAATTTAGAAAATCTTAAAAATTTTAATGAAAAATTCTAACATTTGACATCTATGTACATAATTACTAATTATCATTGTGAAACGGGCCCACACATCTGCTTGTGAAGCCCAAAAATGTAACATTACTGTTCGCGCCCTATACTTATGTAACCAAAAAAAGGAAGTGGCGAGAGGTATTGTGCTGGCCACAACAGATTTTTTTATATATTTTATAAATAATTTGATCGAATAATCAATTTTATAAATCCAGGAGTCTATGTTTTAAAGATAAACACAATTTCTTAGTTACACAGTTCATATTTTAAATGTATGTAACTGACAGATAAATGTCACTGTCAAAAAAATAATGTTTTCAAAATTAATAATAGTAACGTTTTATAAATAGAACAATAGTGATACGGAAAGGAACTTAATATACATTAGTTTCCAGCATTACTAAATATATGTATGTATTATAAAAATAATAATAAATATATCATCACGGTATATTACCCATTGCTGGGTGTGCTAATCTGCTTTATACAATATTTCGGTAATGATGATGACATATTTATATCGTGCGGGCATTTACCAAGCGTCGCCTCACGGACACTCATTTTTGGCGTGGAGAGTGCACCACAGGGGTCAATTTTGTGCGATTTAAAATACGGCGTTGGTGGTGATTGAATCCGGTTCCCCAGATACGCGACCAGACACTCAGGCACTCGGCCACGAGACCCCATAGGTATACGAATATGTATCTAAATTAATAAAAATTAAATGGCGGGAGGTATTGGGTTGGTCACAACAGATTTTTATATTTTGCGTCCATAATGAAGTCATTACAAAAACCAATTGTGTATCGAAAGCGCCTTCATTTTTGTTTTAGATGGTTGGTACAATTCTCAAACATCATAAATCAGAATTGACATGAACTTTCAAATAATTGAATAAATGTCAATCCAATATTACCAACTATAATATTACACGTACAAATTTCTCTAAATTAACTCGGTTTAATATAGCAGATTTTAAAAAAAATATATATATAAAAGATGCAAAATTCAAAATATAAAAAAAATTATACAGTACTCTTTTTATAAGACTTTTTTCGCACTTGCCATTTGGACGCATGCGAAAAAAAAACATCTTATAAAACTCGTTCTTTAATATACTACTACAGAATAAAAATATTGTTCTAAAGAAATTACGTATTATTACAATATACTTTGCAATTTTTCCTTTTTTTAGTTCATTTGACAGAATGTTATATCAATTTCATATGGCAAACGATTACTACTTATATGTCTTTTATTTTAAAGGATATTCTACATTGCAGGAATTTTACTTTTTATTATTTAGCTTTTTATTTATTTTTTTAACTCGCTTTTATCCATTATTTTTAATTGATTCTAGCAAATCATTTTCTAAGGAACATTGTTAGGTCTCATATCGCACTAATGAGCGAATTTTGCAGAAATATCTGACATTTAGTTTCGTGGAAAAACATTATTAGTTGTTTGTTGCAATCTGTTCTTTGTTCTAGAAATTCCGAGGTTCGTTTGTTATCATTAGCTTTTAATAGGATTTTTTTTATTACTATCTTGATGAAAATAATAATTCTAGTTTCAGTTAATAAATAAATATCTTTCAATAATTATTATGTGTTATTGTTTTGTTTCTGACTAAATCTATAAGCGAATATTTTCAATAAGAATAATATTTAATATAGTGGATAACGTAACTTAAAGATAAAACACTTAAAGTATGCATTTATATCAAATTTAAATAAGAAATTATTTCTTTGGAATTTTATGATTATTTAAAAAATAATCATTTGCTTTTCAACAAATATTTGTTTGAATAACATTACTTATATATTTCACTGTAATTATATTAACTCATGATTAAAATAAAATATTAGTTCAATTGTTGGTATTAGAAACTCAACATTTCCGAGTTTGTAATTCATAAAATTATGTATAATTTTAAACACATATTTAAATACTGCTCGTGCTACTGCCCTAGTAAACTTTTCAAAAATTAAATATTCAAAACGAATGTTCTCATGCTGAATGTATATTTCCGGGTTTAAAATTTTAATCCCATTATGTAACTAACTTCTAATAATAAAATTCACCTCTATTATAAAATTTCTACTATTTAAAATTATTATTATTATTTTGTCCGACCAAGGTCGCTGTATCATGAACGAATTAACGAATTGGCATACATTTATCTCTCTCATTTGCAAAGACTGTGCGATAAGGATGGATATAACACGCTTGTCTTTCAAAATTTCATATTGTTTCGACTAAGTTAGGACATTCCATACGATACTTGTTGTTGCCAATACTTTCGCTGTAACGTAAGTTTATTTATTAATTCAGATATATTACCTTGATTAATAGCCGTACGAATAACGTTATTAGCTGTCAGTGTCGCTGACACTGTGTAGTATCTTATTTTTCACATATTTGGTTGTACATTTGCTAATAAACTTACCAGCTGACTTGGTTTTGAATTTTGAATGCTTTTATTGTAACATATATTTATCTCTCGATGAGAGAGGTATTGGAATCATGCTAAAAATCGCATATCCAGATATTAGTGAATAAGCACGTTTTAAGGTCCCTAAAATCCGATAACATTTTTACGATGATGTCTGTGTGTATGTGTGTGTGTGTGGGGGGGTTGTTCGAGACACATTTTCCTAAATTCTATAAGATTAAAAACCTATGTAACCACGGATTTCTCAATCTTACAGTAAACAGTACAGTACAGGGAAGAGTTGAATAGATTCTGGTAACAATTGGATAACCGGAAGTAGTAATGTTTTGACAAAAATCTTCTAAATATTATTTTTTGAAAATTTATGTTATTACAAATATTAAAAAAACAAAATTCTCTATCCGACACATTTAAATTTTTTATTACATCTTCTACAGATTTAAAGATATAGAAATATAAACTATAAAAAAATAATCTGGTGTAGTAAATCTCACTGCCTGCTCACAGCCCATGTTAACTACTTGAGAAATTTAAATGTGTGTAATTGACAGATAAATGTCACTAATGTCAGTGTCAAAAATTCATAGATAGTACTGCAGGCTTTTTCTAGGAACGATATTTAATGTTTGTTATTGTATTATTAATTATATATTTAAAATTATAGATATATTACATGAACCCTCCAGAAATACCGCCAATCCCGTTAATGAATTGGAAAAACCTCGAACATTTAGAAGAAATGGCAAAAATTTGCTCATAGAATGAATTTAAAATTATAGAAAATACGTAAATATAAAGATTAGATGTAATTAGAATTTTTTGTGTGTAGAAGAAACGTTAAATACAATACTTATATCCACAATGGAAAGGGCGAGAGGTATTGTGATAGCCACAACAGATTTTTTATAATAAAATAACAATAGTATCTAAACACACAAAATGCACTGTATAATTAATATAACCGAATTATAATTTTCTATCGTCATCTTATATATCATCATTCATTACATTGAGATCCCAAATTGAAAGGTTGTGGTCGAAGCACTAACCGAGTATTGAATCGGCGGACGTTTGTAATTTTGTGGTCACTACGTATGGTTTCTGTATGTAGGTTAGGTAGTAGATACCAAATACATGTAATTCAATTGACGTACGAATTTCGAAACCTGTATTGATATACCCGATATATAGCAGAGGACAGAATCAATTTTAATTATGAGGTTACTCCCTACTAATTGAATTAAGTTTTATGTCCCAGTTTTTTAATAGATGATTATCAGAATATAATTCATTTTAATTGTAAACGCGCAGAAGAAAATAACTAATAAAAACATTAACAATAGCAGCAGATTGGCAAACCAAGAAATAAGTAATAAGCCTAAGATATTTTTATTTATTTTATTTTAAAAAAAATCTGATGTGGCTATTTCCATTTTATGTTACGTCCCTGCGTACTGCTGTATATATTTACATCGAATTTAACATTTCTTGTACACACAAATAATTCTAATTATATCTATTCTTTTTTTCTATGAGGAATTTTGTCCTATACTCTTCAATGTTCAAGATTCCCTCAATTCGTTAAAGGGAGTAGCGTTATATCTTATAATAACAATATACCTATACTTTTAAATGATAAATAATTCAATAAAAATATTAAATGTATTTCCCAACTTCTCAGAAACTGCTTTCAGTACTGTTAATGAAACAACAAAACTGTTGATTTTTGGTACTGACATTTTTCTGTCATGACAAACATTTAAATTTGCTAACTGGTTTCCTTGGAGCTGTTTTGGTTATGAGATTTTTTATTAAATATTGTTTTATTTATATGGGTGAAGTGTAAAAATATTATTAATTAAGATAATACGTTTATTAAACGATAAATAATTACTATAAATATTAAAAAGATGAAAAAAGTAACTAACACTATATGATAAACAAATATTAACACTAATTTAAAGACTAAGAATATTATAAGACACTTAAACAGTAAGATTATTTATTTAAACAATTAATACTACTATTTATGTCACTAATTACATTTTTCTATTTCGGTGTTCTTATGTTTCTATAAACGCACTGTTTTGTACTGCAAACACGACGTTTAGAAGATCTATAAGCGTACTATTTTTGGCGCCTTTCATGTACTAGAGTTGGTAGTCATGCTTTCATAACTGACAGATGACAGGTAACCTCAAAATGATAAGTTGTTGATAATATTTCAACATATTACTTTTAATTATGGATTTTTATACTTTTTTTAGGTGATAGGACTAGAAAAAAATATAATATTAATTTCACAACCAGAATCAGACCTTGAATCATAAATACAATACACCTTGCAATACACTAATTAATCAATAGTTGACAAAATATGAAATTTCAATTGTTAGCGAGAAGCGTTACCAACATAAACATAACTAACAAAAAAATACCTAGTCATAATTTGACGTCGCAATTTAAATAAATTTAATCGTAAAAATACCTCAATAGAAAAAATAGTATAAAAAACACGTATCATAAGGCCTGTTGACGCACTCGTCCTTTGTAAAACTCGCCTAGCGGCTCGTTTTCCAAACTTGGACTCGTACGTTAACAGATTGCCTTATGATACTTGTGTTTTAATGTACTATTATTTATGTTCACTTCTTGTCGACTGTTTGTTTATATCACCAACTATTCATAACACGACGCTTATTTATATCAGACTATATCTCCGCTGTCGTTCGAACGCCCAGTGTCCTTCTGGAACCTTCCGACACCACAATGATACCGAATACAATAGATTTAGGTCAACGATATAATTAACACGTCTAGCCGGTCCGTCGCCGGGAATTGCGTCATCGCTAATGGAACATTCTTTCAGTAGCGGCGCACATATACTTTTAACTCAGGGGCGCACGTCACAATATATATATATATATATATATATATATATATATATATATATATATATATTATACTTATTATATCTGTATCTGCATTTCCGTAGGAAATATAATAAAAAAAATTAAATGCGTCAGCTGGAGAATTTAATATTCTTTAATATTTGTAATAACATAAATTTTCAAAAAATAATATTTAGAAGAAAGTACTACTTCCGGTTGTTCAATTGGTACCAAAACCTTTTCAATTCTTCCCATTAAAGTTAGATTGAGGAATCCGTAGTTAAACATGTCATAATAAAATGAAAAAAAATTGTTACATTTTTTAAATATTTAATTAAAAAGAATCGCGGTAAAAACTTTAGGCAACCCCCCCCCTCTCATCTGACGTAGGAAGGCACGTATTCCTATTGGCTACCTGAACACAAGCAACCTTTCTTGTTCATCGCGTGCAATTGCGCCTCTCTGTCTCCGTCGCTTGTAAAAAAAACTTGACATGTGCTTTTATGTTTGGCATTTGAAACTGTTACCTTGAATGCGCTGCCGCGAGTGCATTTTGACATCATACTCTGTTTGAAAATGTACACATTTTTTAACAATTAATAATTCATTATTTATTGGAATTATTATTTTTTTTTTCAATAAATAATGTTTAAATAAGCAAAATTACGAGGATATAATGTTATTTTATAAATACAAAAATCTTTCAACCACTCTATTAACAAAAATCAGTAAGAGAAAAGCCCAGCACTGAATATTTAATCTCCATTTTGAATTTATATTTACGAAAGACAGAAAATCTGAATTATGATTAAATTTCTAAAAGTTATTTATGATTAGTTAAAAAATACTCTTAAATTTTTTCATTACTGCGCCCCTCTAGTTGAAAAGACACAAGCCGCCACTGCTAAGAAAATAATACTATTTTTTATTCCATGCTTTATTTTGTTTTATTTTCTTTTAGGCCAACGGCACCGACACAGACCTCACTTTGACCACCCACAAGGAACCCCCCAGTCCATACCCTAGCGCCACCAGCTTATCCGAACCCATCACTACCTCCAAACTCAACCTTTCTAACCCCCCTAACCCTCCAAACCCACCTTTAGCTACCTCAGTATCTTTCACACTACCTCCCGAACCTACTACCTCCAACGAAACTCCAGAAGAACCAGAGGTACCCGAGATAGTTGAACCTTTGGTGGAGGTTCCAGCAGACAGCTTAGCCGAGGAGGCTAAAGATGCCAAACAAGATGAAGAGGTGCCGGAGGTAGCTACGCCGGATATGGACCGGATACCGGAAGAGGAAAGCGAGGAGAGTGAAGATGATGAGGAGGATGTGAGGGAACTCGAGGGGAAAATTCATTCCAGCAAGGGGCAAGAGGTAGGAGTACATTTTTGAATTTCTTTTCTAATATGCATACTGATACGTGTAGCAAACTTCTTAAAATTAAAATTACATTTATACATTTTTGTGTGGTTAGTCATCATTTCCATTATTGTAATCAAATATTCTTCATTGTAATTCTAATCAAAAATCTTTTATTTGAAATCGTCACTGAAGTGCACAGAAATCGCCATTAAAAGTTCAGATATCAGCACTAAAGTAATCCATTATACCATTATACGACGATTTCATGCATGATAACTATGGTACATGCAAGATAATTTGGGCAGGTGTACGATGTACAATGTAAATTTGTACGTAAAATCATAAAAATATGTGCAAGAAGAACGAACTAAATAATTCCGATGAATAAGTTTGAGGTAAAACAAAATTTTGAGTACTCTTTGCAATAACTTCAATTTCCGAGATTAGCAGCAATGAATGTCAGACTGACAGATAAGTAAACGCATAACCTATAAAAATAAATATTCTTTCACAATTTTTCGAATTCAAATGAAATTTAATATGTACCTCGGCACTGAAATTCCTTTTTATCACTATAAATAACTATTTGTGTGATTAGTCATTTTCATTACTGTAATCAAATATTCTTCATTGTAATTAGGCTTTTTTTGTTGTAATCAAAAGCCTTTTTTTTATAAATATATTAAAAGTAGGCTTTTTAATGTTTGTTTTTAGGGTTAAAATAGTTATTTGTTTAAGCAATAATACCAGATTTACAGCACAGGCAATGAATGCTGCCGAAGCAGTAAATTTTTGTTTAGTGCTGTGTTGAAGTCATTTTTTGCCAATTTTAGACTTAATATTAATATAGTGATTATTTTTAATACCTACTTTGAATGTTATCGCCATCAAATTCTGTTGCTATGCGTTTGTTGAGCGGTTGCTAGGTAAATAATAATAGGCACTAAAAATATGTATACTGCCAAGACAGTAAAAGTGATATTTTACAGACTGTTAGCTGTCATAAAAATCACACTTGTTACTTTTAACACGAGTGTTAAAAGTGAATTATCAACATTTTTGACGTGAAAAAGCAAATTTAAATGCAAAGATAGTGTTTGTAGAAAAATAACTTTTTTTACATATAATTACTGGATTACTTTATAGCCTTGATATAAATAAAATACGACTGAAGTAAAAACATATTGATAATTATTATAATCATTTTTACCCATTTCGGAATTAGAATATTTTTTCTAGCATACGAGTACTTATTGGTATTATAATGAAATTCATTCTTAAACGAATTTTGATGACATTTTGCTATTGGTATGGCCCATTAACAACACAAAATATGCGGGCAACAGAAAAAATAAAAACTTAAATCACTGTCACAGAAAATAGTATAACGTAAAACATATTAATGAAGTCTATTCATATTCAAGCACTCGCCGAATCGCGGTTCGTGTCCGAATTTCTAACGCGTGCTAGAATAAATTATCGTCTATAACTTATGTTTAATATATACTACGAGGCTTAATTCATACACTACTTTATACTAGTCATTATTTTAAATTTAAACTTTCTTTATTGTAATTAAACATTTTTTACTGTTGTAATCAAAAATTGTTTTCTTTACGCAATAGATATAAACAAAGGGACATACATATACGTATATTTAAATTTGTTGTCATCAATTACAACACCTTACACAATAGCGAAATTATTTGCTTTACTGAGAATACGAGGCCGGTAAAACTGGGGCTGGTCGCTAGGATGCCCGACAAAAATAAAACTTGCAGTCCCCTCCTAATCACGTTTCATTTAAGTAAGCTTTAATAAATTTAACTAAAAAAGGAAAACCTTTATGTGTATCAACAATTTTCTCTCATATTTTTATAATGTAAGTTGTTAAGCGTACCATATCATAGCTTAATTAACCTTACATTTACAATATTTACATTCGGATGCAACAGTATTTCAGAATTTATTTAATCAGCTTAATATTGCACCACGAGTACCAGTATATAAATAGTAAAGAACATAATTTATGTGAAAAGGAAATATTTCAGAGTATTAAAGTATTTATGTATTTAATCTAAAATTTATTTTATTCTTGCAACAAAACCAAATGAAAACTTAATCTTCCTTAATGCAACCAAATACTGTTTCCTCAAATGTAAACAACATTTTATGTCTTTATTCAAAACTTCAACACTTTTTTCTCTACATATTAGGTTTCTAGTTTCGGATTATAAATTTAATTAAAAGTATTACTCACTCCTCGCTATAGTTTCAGAAAAAAATATGACACATGACATGCATAATTGAAAACTAATCCTCTAATGAAATTCTATTCGATTAATTTCTTCCGATTTTTTTTATTTTTTATTCAGATTGATCGAGCCAGTGCCGCCAACGTCAAAAGAAGCAAAGAAGAAGCCGAAGCAGACCCAGAAGAAGAAGACGATTTTGGCTACACAAACAGTAAGTTTTTTTTTAAATTTATGCATGTTTGTAATATATCCACCTTTGATATTTAAATAAAATGTCTTTCAAATCGTAATATACGACTACATCTGTGTTTGAGTTAAGAGAAGGTAAAACTAGGCAGTAAATTTGAGGAAAGTAGCGTTACAGATAGATTTATTTCGTTGAAAGAGAATCTTATAAATATTTAAAACCAGTTTTTTTTTTTCTTAATAGAGCTGCAAGATGTTCGTTTAATAAATTACTTTGTCAGGGTCCCGAAAAGAGATATTTATTAAATAATTCACTATGAACTTAAAGGCCAATTAATTTAAAAGAGGAAAGTAAGAATATATTATAACGTTTATTTATTTAGGTGAAATATAAAAACCAGAACAATATTATTAATTAAAATAAAAGTTTATTGAACGATAAATAATTAAGATAAAGATAATAAAAATAACCACTATGATTAAACAAATATAAACACTAATTTAAGACTAAGAATATTATTAAATACTTAAACACTAAGATTATTTATTTAAACAATATTTATTTATATAACTATATTTATTTGTTCACAACTCGTATTTATTTCACGATGCGTGTCTATATAGACCGGCGTCGTTTTACTAGAATGTTTTATACGATAACATCGAATACAAAGGATCAGGCGAACAGAAGTAATTAAACAGGTCGAGTTGTGTTTGTTTATCCCGCCGATGCATTGTGAAGATTGAGTCATCCGCAAGATTAGACGCTTGCTCAGTGCAGCGGCCGTTCAAGATACGTTCGACCAGTGGCGGCAGTCGCGTACTCCTGTTGATGTTCTCTGCGACAGGTTTGATTTACATTAGCGGTACAATAACGGTACGATGACGATACGGTACTTATTGCTCCAATGCATTTTAATGGACCCATTTACATCTACGGTCTCGGTACGATGACAGTACAATGACGGTACGATAACGGCAAATTGATATTCACTGATTTACATTAGCGGTACGACCACGGTAGTTTTGTTTCTATTGAAAAACTCGAGGAGAAAATATTGTTTCATAGTGACTGCGTAGTATTTGCATGCAACGGGGAGTGGAAGGTTGCGTTTGAAGAGTACGTGCACATCACGTTGATGTTCATACCAAAATCAGCTAAGTAAACGTAAACTTTATAAGCGTTTTCCTATGAACTAGACGCTGGATTGTTTTTTTTAAATGTTTAGAATAGTTGAATAAAACATCCTTCGTCAAATTACAAAATTTGAAACAATGAAGTTAGAAATTAATTTTACACGAGATTCGCACCAACCTCCTTAAACAATAATAGTTTCATATAACTACAAAATATAAAATTATCTTCAACAAATATTCTGCTCTCATAGACGACCAAATAAAAATTACTGTAGTATATCTTCAAGTGTTCAAGTAGTCTTCAACTTCAATTTCCTTCGGTCTTCGGTAGTGGTTTTGTAATGGTTATACTGCCGGAAATAAAACAGTTGAGATCGGCAACTTAGTTACATTTGCCACAAAAACAACAACTTTGAAATCCGTACTTATTACACGATGTTACATCAGTGCACTGCACAAGTACTTCGCAATAATGCCAACTCCGAACTTCCAATGATTGCGGATTCCCGGAAACTATAACTCAACTCCCTAATTCCCTGGAAGTGCAGGCGCGTTTAATTTTTCCCGGAACTCGGAGCGTTGTGTTCCGGAACCGCATCCTGCGGACACAAAGCAAATATCACCGCTCGGCACTGTCGTTCCCTCAGGACTTTCATATCCACCGGGATATTAAACGCTGTGAGAGGATAGAAGCGACAGGGACGACCGCGGAAACTTGTAGTAGGCTGGGTGATTGCTCGCTGATGTTCTGATTGTTTTTGTTCGGGGAACTTTTCGATAAATTTGTTGTGAAAGAATGGGAAGTCGGGTGGGAAATGCTAAAAGTGCATGTAACTTTACTTTAAACTTGCATTGTATCAGGAAAATAACACATTGTGTTTATTTATTTATTCATTTATTATTGTAATCACTCTACAGGAAACAAATTCCCAATTACAGAGGATTAATACAGTAGCACGAAAAATAAACAAAGAATACAAAATTTACATAAGAAGGTACAAGAGAGTCACATATTTATATACACTGGTATATTGATATCATTTTTAGTGTTTAGGACGAGACGAGATATTCTCGAATCTCGTCTCGTCTCGAAGCTTTTTGAACTCACGAGCCGAGACGAGACTTATATGTCGAGATTCTCGACAATTATTCCGAGATTTCTCGACTTTTTTTTATTTTTAAAAATACATTTTAAAAAAAAATTGGTTGGGACATTTTGTAATTTTTTATATTTTTGTAATTATAAATCTATACAGAATCGTTAAAATTTCTTAAAATACAACTACCTCCTACTTTTCTGACGTCACAGTATTCTTGTTCACTTATCGACTCAGTGTTACACCCAGTAATGGGTAAAAATCGGATGATATATTTATTTTATTTTAATAATTTATTTTTTATAGGGATTCTTTTTAATAAATAATGTTTAAATAAGCAAAAGATACACTTACAAAATTGATATTATATGAAACAAAGATGCATGAATATCAATATTAGAAAGAGATAAAACATAAAAAATGGACTAAATATAATTTTGCCATATGCAATTTATAAAATTTGTTTATTGAACACTTTTGATTTGCAAACCAAGCTTATTTATTTGTTTTATACGCTCTTCTTTAATTTTCCTTATTTTGAATTTTCGCGCCAATGAAACTTCCCAGCTCAACCGTATCTGTTTGTACTTTAGGTATAAAATTGATAGTGAATAATATAGTTGCTTGACTCAAACTTTTTAATAACTCTGTATATTATTTGTGTTTCGGTTATATATCAACTTAAATCGCATATTGGATTTATTTAAAAAAAAATCGAGAAATCTCGTCGAGATTCTCGGCCGAGACGAGATTCCATTGTTCGAGACGAAAAAAATCGAGACGAGACGAGACGAGACAACATAGTTTCTCGTCTCGATCGTCTCGTCAGAAACACTAATCATTTTTACCTTCCGTCAACTTTAGGTAAGGAAGGTATTGTCTTTGGTCAAAAAAATCAATGAGTTTTTAGTGAATAAGCCTGTTTTAGGGTCCATATAATACGATTTTACCATTTCTACGGTGATGCCTGTATGTATGTGTGTGTATCTGTGTGTGTGTGTGTGACGAAAGTTTCGGATCGCATAACTTCAATACCACGATTCCAATAATTATAATTTCTTCGTATTCCTTAAGTTTACATCCAGAAGAAGAGCACGTTTTAGGGTTCATAAAATACGATTTTACCATTTTTACGATGATGTCTGTATGTATGTGTCTGTGTGTGTGGAAGGAAGATGTGATTAGATTTTGGTTATAATTGGTCAACCCAAAGTACCCTCATTTGAAGATTTTAACAGTTTTTCTTGAAAAAACTCAGTTAAATTTTGTTATAGAATATATTATTCTCTATATGATTTAATTGCATTTTATACTTCATATTCAACAGGTATAGAGTTAAAAAATTATAAAGATATTAAATTTCATAAATCTGCCGGCTATGCTAACCTTGGAAACTACTAATGTATTCATATAATTCAAATTGGCAGATGTCATTATCAATGAAAAGTAAATGAATGTGGCAGAGATGAGGATGTTGGGGAAACACGGAGAGATACGGTAAGGAATGAATGAATAAGGGAAATAACTCTAGTGTTAAAAGTTTCTAGAAAGATACAAGAGAGATAATTACATTGGTTTGAACATGTCATGAAGAGAGATGAAGAATATATTTGAAGAATGAATAGCTTAGTAATAGAATGTTGAAGAAACATTGGGAGACCAAATATAAGATGGAAGGACTGTATTGCGGAAGACTTAAGAGAAAAGGAACTGAATGAGGACGACACGCAAAACAGAAATGCGTGGAAGAAGAAAATAAAAAATAGCAACTCCTACCGAATGGGAAAAGTTAAAGAAGAAGAAGAAATGTCAGTGTCAAGTGCAATGTGCATAATTTGTTTATGAAATAATTTTACTGGAAATTTAGAATCTTTTGCAAGTCTTCAAAATATTACATTTTTAATTAAGGTGAGCCTTATATGCCTCCATGACCCTACAAGATTACATTTTGCGTATGTAATGCAATAATTTCGAACAATAAGTTATTGAAAAACTTTATTTATTTTATAAGTAATTGAGATAGTAGAAATTTAATCCCGTTCATCGCATTTCAGTGTATCTGCTGCTAAAATCTAGCCCTATTTGCAAGGGCCATGACCTAGCTGACCTCATTCCCATCCAATTCAGGATGTCAGGAAATGTTAAACAGTACTCACTCTGCTTCGGTTCAAAATGACCGACAAATTCCAACAACTCTATCACTACCAAAAAAGAGAAATCTTTTGTTTACCGAATTCGCCATTTTTAACATAAAAAACCGACTCACGACAAATAATCAAAACATTTCAATCTACATTCAGCAGTCAACGAGTCAACTGTTTAATTTCCATTCTTCAACAAAGCTTTACAGCACATAAAAACACAAGATTTATCTAACTAACTAAATTAGCCCGAGAAATATTTTGATATAGAACAAAAATAATTCATTTACTATTATCATTCTTAAATTAACATTAATGTTATTATAAAAATTTAAGATTATTAAATTTTCCACAGATATGCATTGATCCTTTTCCAATATAATTTATAAATAATTTATGTTCACAATATAAATTTGAATTAATATAACGATAAGATTTTGGAGTAGTAATTATATAAGTATTTAATAAAATAAATAAAAACTGCATGGCGAGAGATAGTGTTCTGGCACATCAATTTTTTTATAGTCAAATGAGTATGGACTGGAGATGTCTACACTGTTGCCAATTTAGGGACAATGTTGAAAATGATCCGTTATGAAGAAGCGTCAACACCGCTTGACAAGGGACAGGGTGCGTAGAAGGGAAGAAGAGCATCAATCCATACTTATTTGACGGCGAGTATATTAACATGAAAAAAACCCAAAATAATGCTAATTATAACAAATAAAATGCAAAAAAACGTTTCTTAATGAGCTGCCTTAAGTCAGCAACTGTTTTGTTACTGTCAGTTTCATGATTTAGATTTGTTCTTAATTTCGCAAAGTGGGTTACCAATGTTAGCATAAACCGGGCGTAAACTATTTCAGATTAGACTTTGCCATTTCAAACTTAAATCTGAAGTTCTGTCTGATGTTCCCGTACTTTAATGCAGACACCTAAACCTGCCATTTCATATGCGCAAAATTATTCTCAAACTTTGTTTTTAAACTCACAACTTTAATATATGTACCCTGCATTTCTAGCGCTCGAAATGCAAAGCGAGGGAAATAAATCGTACGAATGCACGTTCATGACCACTCATAAAACCAGCCACATTGTAATTAGAATTTTTTATAGACACGACCTACGTAAACTATGGAATAATTCACCATTTTATTAATATTAATGCGACACTAAAAGTAGGTAACAAATGAATGGAAATAAATAATTTATAGTTATTTCTTGAGTAGCAGTCAGACAATATTTACCATATGTTAGTGTTACAAGTAACGATACAAAAAATGTAATAGATAAATAGTAATATTATCACGTGGTGACAACTGAATGACGAATAACTGGGCGAAGGATATCTGGGTTGCGATTGTCTTCTGGGCGACGGACAACTAAGCGATAGATAAGTGTGCGCCGATCATCTGGACGCAGGTCAGTAGCCAGGTTCAAAATTTAGAGTGAGCAACTCAAATTTTAGAGCAGGCATTTTTTAAAGTAAAGATATTAAAATCTAATGTGGCCAACACATGACCTCTCACCATTTCCATATTATGTTACATAAATAAATAATAAATAAATAAATCATCACGGCATTATTACCCATTGCTGGGTGTGCCAATCTGCTTGTACGCAGATATCGGTAAATGATGAAATCTTTGTACCGTGTGGGTGCTTACCAGGCGTCACCTCACGGGCACTCACTGCTTTCATGGAAAGTGCACCACAGGGGTCAATTTTGTGCCATTAAAATTCGAAGTAATTTTTGGCGTCGGTCGGGATTGAACCCGGGTCATAATTAACAATTCAATTTTATTTCCTTGTTTGAAGAAACACTTCGTACAAGTAGAGGTCGGCATACAATAATTATAGTTACAGACTTTATATAAATTTTTAAATGTAAGATGAAAAATACAAAATTAAATTTACTTTGTCTAAACATAACAATACCAGAGACCTGTACTTTTTTTAAAACTATTTTAGTTACAGACTTTATATAATTTTTTAAATATAACATGAAAAATCTGTTGTGGCCAGCACAATACCTCTCGCCAATTCCTTTTTTTGGTTACATAAGTATAGTGGGCGAACAGTAATGTTACATTTTTGGGCTTGGCAAGCAGATGTGTGGGCCCGTTTCAGAATGATAATTAGTAATTATGTACATAGATGTCAAATGTCAGAATTTTTCCTTTAAAATTTCAAGATTTTCTAAATTTACGTAGTTAATTTAACACCAGGAGTTTAAAATTTACTTGTCGTATGCCTTAGATATTTAACATTTAATTCTGCTGCACATGGAATTGGATAATCACTGAATTTGGAATGAGAAAATATGATATTTGACATCTATATACATAATTACTACCTATGATTCTGTAAAGGCCAACAAAATCACATGACTGCTCGCTCCCTATTGTATTTAACATTTCTTGTATACCTACACTCTACACCAAAAATTCTACTTACGCATATATCTATTCCATATATATTTAGATTGTTTAATTTTAAATTCATTTTTGATGAAGAAATTTTGTCCTCTTCTAATTTTTCGAAATGTTTCCAATTCTATTAATACATTAAGAAATAATATAATGTATGTACTTCCCAGAAAAAGTCTTCAGTAATGTCTTCGGATTTCTGACACTGACATTATCTGTCAGTTACAAACAAATTAAATTTTCAACTATTTTCCATGGCCATTCTTTCGGCTGTAAAATTTATTATAACAGATTATTTTACATACTATATTTCTTCTATCTCTAAATCTATAGAATATATTGTAAAATATTTAAATGTATCAGAAAGAGAATTTATTTTTCTTTAATATTATCAAGAAAAAATTTAAAAAAATATTATTTAAAAGATTTTTTTTCAAGAATCTTCTACTTCCGGTTGTCCAATTGTTACCAAAACCTTTTCAGATCTTCCCATGAATGTCCGATTGGGAAATACGTAGTTAAAAAAATTTAAAGTCTTATAGTTTTTGAGTAACCGTCCTTCCAACATCCCACACACACACAGACATACACACACACATCCACACACACACACACACACACACACACACACACACACACACACACACACACACACACACACACACACACACACACACACACACACACACACACAGACATCATCGTAAAAATGATAAAATCGGATTGTAGGGACCTTAAAACGTGCTTATTCAATAAAATCTGGATATGCGATTTTTAGCATGAATGCAATACCTCTCTTAGCGAGAGGTAAAAAAATATAGTTAAAGTTTTAATTGCTACTGCGCCACTGATATGATGTTCTGCATATGCCATTCAACATTTCTTTCATTCTCACATAACAATACCAGAGACTTATTCTTTTTTTTTCTTTTTAAACTATTATAGTTACATAATTAACGAATTTAACATTTCTTGTACATACAAATAATTAAAATTGTATCTATTCTTTCGTTCTATGAGGAATTTTCTCATACTCTTGTAATATATTCAAAAAAAATTATATTCACTGACGGTATTAGCGATATTTCTTAAGGATATATATGTAAAGATTATATAGCTCTAATTTTAAATATTTAATTAATAATACAATAAGAAATTTTGAATGTACTTACTTCCCAGAAAAAGCTTTCTGTAATGTTAATAACACTTTTACTTCCAATGCTCACTCTGCCTCCTTGTCTATCGCCCAATTGCCCATCTACTCTCAAATTCTTACTACTTACATTCTACTAACGCCTTTTTAAAATTCAGATTCATTTTCAAGTAAATGGTTGGAGAAAATAACGAAAAAAAAGGTAAACAAAATAACACTTGTTTCAATTTATTTTATCATATCATGCCAGACTGAAACCATGTACATTTGTATGGAAATGAAAGAAATGTTGAATAGCATAGGCAAAACATCATATCAGTGGCGCAGTAGCAATTAAAACTTCAACTATAATTTTTTACCTCTCGCTAAGAGAGGTATTGGATTCATGCTAAAAATCGCATATCCAGATTTTATTGAATAAGCACGATTTAAGACCATAGAATCCGATTTTAACATTTTTACAATGATGTCTGTGTGTGTGTGTGTGTGTGTGTGTAGATGTGTGTGTGAGGTTGTTGGAGACACGATTTCTCAAATTCTATAAGACTAAAGACTTGTTTGACTACGGATTCATCAATCTAACAGTAATGGGAAGAGTTGAATAGGTTCAGGTAACAATTGGATAACCGGAAGTGGTAGTTTCTAACAGAAAAAATTCTAAATATTATTTTTTGAAAATTTGTTACTACAAATATTAAAGATAATTAAATTCTCAATCTGACACATTTAATTTTTTTATTATATCTCGTATAGGTTTGGGGATATAGTATATAATAATATAGAATAATATGTTGTAATAAATCTCGTTGCCCGAAAAACAGTTGCGGTATTTAAATTTTTGTAATTGACAAATAAATGCAAAATGTCAGTGTCAGATTTTTCTGGGAGGTATGAGTACATTTAATATATATTATTGTAATATTAATTAATTATGTATTTAAATTACAGGTTAATGCTAATATTACATATATCCTTAAGAAATACCGCTAATACCGTCAATGAATTTGAAGAATTTTGAACATATTAGAATAGTAGGATAAAATCTCTCATAGAACGAAAGAAGAGAAACAATTTCAATTATTTGTGTGTACTTATATGGCGCGAGTAGTATGGAATATACTTGTCGAGGAAAATAATCCACATGGATTTGGAAAATCATAATGTTTCGAATGAAAACTTATGATATTTGACACCTATGTATATTACTAGCTCTCATTCTGACACGGGCCCCCACATCTGCTTGCCAAGGCCAACAAAGTCACATAATTGCTCGCGCCCTATGCAACATAAAATGAAAACGGCGAGAGGTATTGTGCTAGCCACAACAGATTTTTTATTAATTGTTTCCAATTATTGACTATTTATACATATATTTGCATAATTTAAAAGGAGACTTTTAATATAATAATATATTTATTAGGTAATTTTTTTGAATTATTTAGCAGCAAAATATTGTCGCCTCATTAATTATATAGAGCATACATTGTGAATGTGTATTATAATTAATATTAATGGATTTATTTTAGTCAGGAATATAATGGATGTAATTTGTCCCGCTTAGCACATCTGTAGTTGTGTTGTCAACTCCAAGTCCAAGGGTTCAGAACCTAATATAAACTATAAGTCTCATGCAGCTGCTGTAGATTGACAAACTACATGTAAAACAAACTTTATACAATGAGAAAACAACTTCCAAAGCACATATTTGCGAAAGGATGTTTCAGTTATGAGTTTCTGGAGTTATTCCATATATTAGATAATATCTAATATTATCTAATTATCTAATATTATGTCAGAATAATGTCGCGAATAAATTTAGTATGCATTGTATTAAAAAAAAACTTTTATTTGAAATCATCACTAAAGTGCACAAAAATCTTCATTAAAAGTTCAGAAATCGGCACTAAAAAAGTAATCTATTATACGATGATTTCATACAAATGTAGTGTTGCCAACCTTATGATAATTATTGGATATGTAAGATAATTTAGGCAATTGTAAATTTGTACGTAAAATGACAAAAATATATGCAAGAAAAACGAACAAAATAATTCCAATCGACAAGTTTGAGATAAAAAATAATTTTGAGTGTTCTTTACGACAACTTTAATGTCCGATATTGGCAACATTGAATGTCAGACTGACAGTTATGTATATATAACCTATAAAAATAAATATTTCTTCCATTTTTACAATTTTTCGATTTAAAATTAAATATGCACCTCGGCACTGAAGTTCCTTAAGACCTCTCGCTAAGACAGGTATTGGATTCATGCTAAAAATCGCACATCCAAATTTTCGGGAATAAGCAGGTTGTAAAGTCCCTCAAATCCGATTATAACACTAATTTTAATTTTTTAATTTTAATTTGCCTGTAAAAGAAATGTTAAATTCGATACTTATGTGGCCATAAAATGGAAATGGGTATTGTGCTAGCCACAACATATTTTTTTAAAGTAAGCTTTGTTTTTAATAATTGTATAATAAGCCCATTTGCACCATAAACACAAATTAAAATATAAATAAAGTATTTATCCTATTCTGCTACAAAATGGAGTTACGAAAACATCATATAGATATGGACAGAACCCCAAAACCCAAATTATCTAAAAAAATTCTAAAACCTGAATCCGCATCGGAACCTTCATATCGTGTTAAACATATGCTATTATAATATATCCAATTCTTTAATTCTTTGGAAGATAAAATCATATTATAGAAACATTTTACATAACAACATGTATAGAGCATTGGAAAAATAACAAAAGGAATATTACACCTGAATTGCATACCTTAATGCAAATTGCATTGTCTGTACCGTCAGAAGTAACAATTGTTTTCATCATAGAATTTTATGTTGTCTCCGAAACATACAATAGAGGAAAAATATTAGACATTTTATTTTTGGGTGTCAATAATTAGATTGACAATAGTTATTTTTTGCTCGAGTGGGAAAAAAGCGCTTTCTTCTCGTGTTAGACACAACATTTTTTTCACGACATGTTTCTAAAAACGATTTGCTCGGACCTTAAATACACTTTAAGAAAAGATTAGTAGAATAAGGGTAATATTTTGATTATTTGAATCAAAATTGTTTATATTGACATGACTAGTAGAATAAGGGTAATATTTTATTTATTTGAATCAATATATATTATTATTTATAATTTATATTTACACTTTGACAACATAACACACAACTGACACGTCAAAAGTTAGGTTATCAGACGCAAGGCAGTGTAACAGCGTTGCCAATGAACCAATCTTAAATGTAAATTAAAGTTGTCAAATTGTGATTTAATCTAGAAAAAGGAAGATAATTTAAAGTATGTATATCACTAAAATAAGGATTTTCAATAAAATTAGGAATTTATTTATAACTTTTACAATATATTTTAAAAAACACAACATACAAACAATATTTTTTTTGTAAATAACATTCATGTCGGTAACACTTCTATATTTTCCTCTCTAGAGAGGAAAATCACATTTTCCTCACTATTTCGGGAGAAGAAAGTTGAGCTTTCTGTACATGTGAAAAAATCATTTTAATTTAACCTTGCACTATTGTCAAAGGTAGGTCTTTCTCAATTTTCATAACAATACATTATTTAATTATTTTTCTATTGATTTTTTTAACCTAAAACGTTATTTTAAACGGTTAACCGGAGCATATTTTTTTGGGTTTTGAAAACCGAAGCGATAACCCTATCCTTTATTTAGCTTGGACCCGAAACGAAACCCGAATCTAAAAACAAAAAGAATCGTCTCGATATAGACTTTTATTTTCATGTACCATCCACTGCAAACAATTTCCTAGGAGGTTGTCATAAAACACTTTACACTTTATCGTCGTATTAACGTATTACAAACTAACACATTAGAAGTAGAAACTCTGCCATCACAGATTATCCTTTTCACCACAATTTGTTCCACTATCGCTGCTGTGCTCTGTGCCGTAAGTATATCAAACTCTGTCCCCCATCTAATCCCGGCGGTACGCCTCTGTCAGCCGCATGAAGCCATAAATACGACCCAAAACACGAAAGTCCACGAGTCCGTGGTATAAATTGCATGGGGAAACTTCTTACACGCTGCAAGAAAATAGGGGTAATTTGCGCAAGATACTCTAATGGAATTATTCCTGTTTGTTGTGGCTGTATTATTAAATGTCTACTTTACGAATACAGTTCTACTTTTTCTTCTATTTATGACACTTATGAATAATGAATTTTGTTGTGCAAAAAAGTAGAACAGTGCTTTAATGAGTTGTAAGTGGTTTTTACTAGTGTAATCTAACTTCAATTGTGACATTTTTTGTATTCATATGTCAAGCTCATTTTTAGACAGTCATAAATTTATTAAAAACGAATATATCAAGAAAGATTTATAACTGTTTTGTTACGTTACAAATTTGTTGATAAATAAGATTTTTTACCTTACGGGACTTTTAGTTAAGGAAGGTATTGTCTTTGGTCAAATAATTCGGTGGTGAGTTTTCAATAAATAAACACGTTTTAGGATCCCTATAATACGATTTTACTATTTTTACGATGATGTCTGTATGTATGTATATGTGTGTGTCTGGGTGTGTGTGTGTGTGTGTGTGTGTGTGTGTGTGTGTGTGTGTGTGTGTGTGTGTGTGTGTGTGTGTGTGTGTGTGTGTGTGTGTGTGACGATTCTTTCGGATCCGATAACCCCAATACTACAGGGTGCGGCAGAACCAATTGAGCAGTTTTGAAGAGTTATAAAAAAGAAACCAGAGTATATATGAAAAAAAATAATGTCTTTAATATGGCGGCCGTTAGCTGCAATACATTGCTGGAGCCGATTTCTGAAGTTTTGAACAGCCCGTTGACACATTTCGCGGGGTATCGCGTTTACTTCTTCAACAATCTGCTCCCTTAGCTCTAGTAGGTTTTGGGGGCGACGTTTAAACACTTTTTCCTTAATATATAAGAAGTCGCATATGCTTAAATCGGGCGACCGCGCAGGCCACCCCACGTCACCTCTCAAAGACACTAGACGTGAATTCCGGGCGTTATGTTTCAATGTTGCAAAATTTTCTTCAGCCTCGATTGGAAGTGGTTGTTGCAGAAGAGGGATTAGGGGACTTTTGGTTTCAACAGGATGGGGCTACAGCCCACACAGCCCGAAATTCTCTAAACGCTTTAAGAGAAAGTTTTCCTGGACTTCTTTGAGAGGTGACGTGGGGTGGCCTGCGCGGAGATTCGCTCAATCTGGACCGCAGTCTATTTGGTTCCATTATTTCTTTTTCGAAATTTTAAATAATTTCTGTGCAAAGTTCTGCTAGTAATCATTTTTAAAATTCAAAATTGTCGAGTTAATTAGCTCGATGACGTTCTAACTTTGTCTTGAGCACTACTGACTCAATTTGGGGTCAATAATTCGGGTGGCCCACTTTTTGGTAAATTAATACATACTACACCTTTCCGTATAGTTCCGTAAATAGTCGTCTGTCCAATATTTTGATCCCTAACCCAAAAACGATAACAATTCACGTTTCGGCTATCTGTCTAACTAAACAATAGATGAGTTGGTAAATTAATACATACTACACCTTTCCGTATAGTTCCGTAAATAGTCGTCTGTCCAATATTTTGATCCCTAACCCAAAAACGATAACAATTCACGTTTCGGCTATCTGTCTAACTAAACAATAGATGAGTTGAATATTAAATTGATGGATAGAAGTGATTCGAACAATAGTTTTAACTTCCAGTTAGCTCTAACCAAAAGTTGTAAGAACAATTTTGGAACCGATGGTTAGCACTAACTGTCACTTTAACTAGAGGTGGTAGGAGTGGGCCTTAGTAATAAAATTTGGAGCATAAAATTCCCCCTTTACTTCCCCCCGTTGTGCGGCCCTATTTTCCCATCCACCTATACATATCCTCCCAATTCCGGGTAGCTCTTCCACTTCCAGGTTCTGCTTGCAATCACCATCATGATTTCACACTCTCGCACGTGGCCAGCACGTGTTCGCGCAGGCCTGCAGCTAGTCCTGCTGAATGCCGGCTCTGCTCCTGCTGGCCTCGTCCTGCCAGAAGGGCGCTATTGATTTTCAGCCCGGAACCAGCACGGCCAAGACTTCAAGAGGGCCTTTTTAATTATTGCCTTGTAGCGAAAAGTTTGTAATTTCAAATTAAAGTTGGGGGAATTTTCGAGGGTTACTTTTTAGGAATTTTAGGTTTGTTTCTTCTTAATTTAGTAAGTTTTGAATTCATGAATATAGGATATATTTGATTGGTTGTTCCGAGAACTGTGTCAAGTCTTACTTAATTAAAAGATAAGGCATTTAAATATTGGTTCAAATTGTGTGCTTTCGTATAGATTACTTTATTTTATTAACAAATCATTACACAATTACAAACAACTTTAATCACTAAAATAAATAAATGATTAGTTTTAATAATTTTTAAAACAAATATGGAAAAAAATATCTAATGTCTATTTCTTACATACGAAACTGCTAGATTCGTACGTATACAAATTTTAAAATATTCCTAAATTGATAAATTTTAGATCACTATTTTTTAATTTACGGTTTTAGTGAGTAACTAATTAATTTAAAGACGTGAATTATTTCAAGAGATAAGCGTTTATGAACTATCTGATATCTAATTTTTAACATATTTGTTGAGTTCACAAGTTTCTCGATTTTCATGTGGCGAAATAATTGCACACTGTATATGTACTTATTCTCTAAGTTTTCTTTCATGAACGAAATCGTTAACGATCTAATATTTTTGAACGAAATGTATGTTTTAAAGTTTAAAAAAATCCTATTCTGTTATTTTGTCGTTTACGCGATACCCTTGAAATTTTTGATCAACAAAAACAGTCAATGTTTTTGGGATTTCTGTCCTATTAGGATATTTCAATAGGAATGCGAACCTGGTAGCGAAATTTGGAACTAAAATAAAAAAGCAATTTTATTTTATTCGTATACTTTTACATAGGCGCGTACAGTTAATATAGTGAAAAGTAGATAATACAACTAATGCTTACAATTAAACTACTACTATCGAATATTTATTGTGAAACAGGCCCTATGAAAAAACTAAACTGTATATATAACCTCAAAACTACTAACTAAAGTATTTGAAATGAAAAATAATAATTAATCTACTACTACAATTAATTAAACAGGAAATAATGGAATATACTGTAACTAAAATAATAATAAACACTGAAAGAAAAGTCAAAATACAAGAAGGATAAAAAAAAACTACTGACAGCAATGGAAGGTAAACAAATGTGCTCCCTTGTCGAAGGTTTGACGTTGATGCACAACGCTATCTCTGCGTAGTGAAATATATCAATAACGATTAACGCTGTAGTAAGTAAACCTACTCATTATTTACAAATGTGATTTTTTCAATAATTTCAGGCTATTTTATGTATATTTGTGAAAAATTTTGAAGCCTGAGATAAAGGACAGTGTCTGTCTTTGCCGATATATTTCTGGTAACTGCGTTGAGAATAAAAATGCAATGAAAGGATGTACTAAAACTTAACAAAATTATGAATTGATTCAGTTAACAATTTACTAAAAAAAATAACTTAATCTACGTGGGAATTCTTGTGACACGGCGGACACCAATTTCTAAGAATAGATTTATTTGCAAAAATAAATCGTGCGCAAGATGTTAGTGCGGATTTGTTGTATGATGTTGATGTTGTTGTTTTTATTTTCGGGTTTGTGCTAATCTACTAAGTGGGACATGCGTGATTTTATGTATGTATGAATGTATGTTCTAAGTAAATCACCCGGTGTGGTATTAGTCGGATTACTAGTAAGTACCTTGTGTGTAGTTGTGTTATTATCAGATTATTTTTATAACTGAAAAATTCTCGAAAAGAAACCAACGTATAAATTATTATTTCAAAAATATTAAATATCTACTTACCATATTTATAATTCATGTTTAAAATGTCATTTTCTTCCATTTTCCACAAATTGTGATCATAAATTTTATATAAGAAAAAATATACAGGGTGAGATTTTTAGCATGAATCCAATACTACTCTTAGCGAGAGGTAAAATTTATTTTGGCTACTTCATAACTGCAGAAATAAAAAAATTTAAAATTCACGGAATTACAATTTAATAGTATTAGCCATGGAATTAGAAACAAGAGACGAACAAAAGCGTAACGTTTTATACGTCAAATTATTAGTATTTATGTTGACAATCATTATTCTGACAAGAAGAAGAACTAGCAAATAATATAAAAAATAACAATGATAGTACGGGTAGTAGCTACTCCAAGTGATAAAAGGAAAGCGCCTTATGCCAAAAGGTATATATTTCTAGTGAAATGTTACACGAGCGTAGTATGTAAAGGTCACGTTAATTTTTAGGACTGACATTTATCTGAATTACAAATATTTAGGTTATATGTTTTCATGTTTATTAAAACTTTTTGGCTTAAAATAACGTCAGGACCATATACTTAAGCTATGTGCATCCTATTGCGGGACAATAGACTCTAAAAAGTTGTTGAAAATTGAAAAAAATATCTTTGTTTAAAATAAACTTGTACAAATTAAATTTTTTATTTACCTACTAAAATCAAATACCTAATGCAATAAATTTTAGTCAGAATACAAGTAACAAGTTGCTTATAAAAGTTAAAATTTTTGGAATACTTCAAAACTACTTTTACATTTCACTTTTCAATCTTATTTATAGACGTATTTTCTTCACTTGTTTAGTAGCTCGACTGCAGACTACTTATGTAAGAGAAAACTTTTAGAAGAAAAACTTTTAAATAATGTTTAATTAAAGGATAATTGAATTGATTATTATTAAAAGGGCACTTGTCCACAAAATCATCAAATTGAATTAAGATCGGTAGTGCCCATCTACGACCCTAAACGCGTGTTTTGTGAGAGAGTTACTTGTAAATACAGAATATACATACAGTAGTTTCATAACCATAGTTACAAAATGACAGCAATGTATTGAAGCGTTTATTTTATGAGTAAACATAGGGAATAGTTGCCAGACTCGTTAAACTGTCACATTTCACAATAGTTTTTTTTATAAAATTGCAGATTATAACAGGTATAATTCAAATATAAGCCTAAGATAAGTTTCAGATGTATCTGATAAATCTAGAATAATTATAGCTTGCACCAAATGATTTTTTCTTTGAGTACACTTAAAAAATGTGTACAATGGTGAGAGAATGAACATTGAACAATTAAAAAACAGAATTAGTACAGCTTCACTAAATATTACTCCCCCAGCAAAAAACGAATGCTATTAATTCTTTTTATAATTGTTTAGGATATTGTTTCGAAGTTGTGGTGCCAATTTTGAATATTTGATAAGTTAAAATAAAAATTCGTCACTAGTTTAATGTAGTTCTTAAGTGTATAAACATAAATAATTTCTCGTTTCTTTAATTAATAATTTAATATTTATTTTACTCTATGTTAATTATTCCTATGTTTACCTACAAAATAATCATTTTATACTGTAACTATGGTAAAGACATACCCTATGTTTACTGATAAAATAAACTCCCGGTATATGGCTGCGTAGAACAGCGGAAAGTTTACATTTAGTCTGGGAACGGCAAAGTCTGGGATTTGTGCCTTTTCAATATCCAAGATTAGCAACATTGACACTGACAAATATGTAAACACAACCTACAAAAATAAATATTCCTTTCATTTTCACAATTTTTTGATTTCAAATAAAATAAGTTCATTTTTATCACATATAGTTTATTTTGCAAATTCATGATAAAAAGTAGAACTTCAGTGCCTTGATATATAAATTACTATTATTTACAAAATTAAATTTGTTCTTTCAATTGTTTTTTGGTGTTTCGTTGTATAAATTACATCCTATAGTTTTTATTTTGTTTTTAATAAATTTTCGAGCATTCCTCTTGTCAACATCATTTCCATTTCCCGTCTGATTCATTTGTGCTCTGTACACCTCACAATTAAAATTGTATTCATTATTCGAGGAAAATCATTATAAATTCCATTCGGGGTGAAATTTTGTGACATAAATATGAAAATAAATGAAGCACGAGAGACAGTAAGCCCTCGAATCGTTTTGGAGAGCCGCAATCTACCAAATACGAAACGAATGGAACGACGAGATTCTGAGTCTGACACTCTTCCTAAACTCTATGACAGCTGACAATATAACGAAATAGGATATATTGCAGCCACTACCTCAATCGATAGCGAAAGTCGGGGATGGAATATCATGGCTTAATTGGCCATTAACGAACGGGAAAAATCAGAGAAACAATGGATAATCGCAATTAAAATAAGAGAAACAATAGGAACGGAGTTTTGTGGCGAGTTTAGTCGCGAGGTCTACCAATGTAGACCGTTTAAACATTGCTTTATAACATATATTTACAAAAAAAAAAAATTCATGAGAAATTTATATCAAGTTTTTTCTTTCACATAAAATAAAATAGCAGTACAGGTATAGGTAAACCTATGGTAAGATATGTTTTTTTTTTTAAATTATAAATGAATTAAATTTAACAAAAGCAACCAGCTATGTTGTAACCATGGAAACAGCTACTATATTAAGAAAATTCTAATTGCAAGATGTCAGTGTCAAGTGCAATTGATATAGTATGTTTATGTTATAATTTTACTGGAGAATTCTTTATTAGAAACTTTCTGTATGGAATTTGTACAAAATACAGAACTGACGGAAGATAATGTGCTGGAAATATAGAATCTTTTGCAAAAAAACTTTCCGTGTGGAATTTGTACAAAAAACGTAGAACTGACGGAAGGTAATGTGCTAGTTACATCAGACTTTTTTATGTAAATATGTAGAGATATGTCTACATCTATAATTTACAACAATACTAAACACATAAAGAAAATTAATACTTAGTAGTAACAAAAATGATAAATCTGATGTGACCAACACAATACCTCCCGCCATTTAATTTTTATGAATTTAAATACATATCTATGGAGTTCCGTGTCCGCGTGCCTGAGTGTTTGGTCGCGAATCTGGGAAACCGGATTCGATCCTGGTCAACGTCAAATATTTCGAATTTTAAATGGCACAAAAATGTCCCCTGTGGTGCACTCTCCACCACAGCAATCAGTGCCCGTGAGGTGACCCTTGGTAAACGCATCATCATTCCCGAAATCTGTGTACAACGCAGATTGGCACACCTATAGCAATGGGTAATATGCCATGATGATATATTTATTTATTTTTTATTTAAATACATGCTTCCATATTTACTAATGCTAAAAAATATGTATATTAAGTTCCTTTCCATATAACTATTGTTCTTTTTACAATTTTCTTTTTAAAATGTTACTATTATTAATTTTGAAATAATTATTTTTTTGACAGTGACATTTATCTGTCAGTTACATACATTTGAGCTGAACTCATGGAGTTGTGTTTAAAGCATAAGATCCGGGATATAATTTTTATATTATTTTATAAAGTTATCCATAAAATATATAGAAATACTATTAATGCAAACCTGTAGAAATCTGAATAATCTTTAATTTTTGTAAAAACAAATTGCGAAAAAATAACATTGAAAACTATTTTGAGCTTCAAGTAAAGTGCTATTTCCGGTTATCCGTTTGACACCAAAATCTAATAGATTCTTTTCATATTAGAATAAGATAGAAATACATGGTTTCAGAATTTTCCGAATGGTATTATTTGAGTTAGTGTTCAGAAGATCCACACACATACACACCCACAGACATTATCGTGAAAATGTTAAAATTGCATTGTAGGGACCTTAAAACGTGGTCATTTACCAAAATCTCGATATGCGATTTTTAGCACGATCTCTATACCTCCCTTACCAAGGGTAGCGTGGGGTAAAATCTCGGTACGGATATAAAATATTACACGGTTAGTCGTGCGGTCTACATTGTTAGACCACTAGTATTTAAATTGCAAAATCTCAAAGTACTACTCTTATAAAATGCATTTAGCATGCTGAAGTTATAGAAAGCCGTATAGTTAAAAGCTACTCAGAACCACACCTGCAAAATTAATATGTTGTTTAAATTATTTCTGTTTAAAGATGTGTGGTCTACGTATGTAGAGCGATGGTCGACTGCCCTGATGAAACGTTGGCAAGAAATAAATAATTCATCATTGGACTGCCTGTCTGTTTAATACAATGTTTATTGATAATACATTTGTTAATTTCTGATATAGAATTAACGAATTTTTATATATCATTTTATTCACAAGCATAAAAAGAGCATAAACTATGAGAATATATGTTAGATAGTTAGATATTCTCTGAACTTATAAGAAGAAATTCCATTTCATCCTTGTCTTTATTGTTCTCAGAATTAATTAACAATTTTATTGCAGAAAATAAATAAGATGACAAGCAACTATATGTTTTATGCTAGTACATTATAGAACAACGCATATTAAACTTGATTGTGCCAAGTGTAAACTTTATACCTTTCATATAATTAAATGTAACGCAAAGTTCGTCAGTAAATTCTGCTGATGATAGTTGCTCACACTTAATTTCCTAACCTCAAAAAACAAGCAAAGGTATTCTTGGCAAATGTTCCTGATAATCTACTTTAGGAATTATCTTCACTGACGACTTGCGGGAAACTTCCTAAACTGCTCGTTTGTAATCGAATTATCTACTAATCACATAAATTACAACTTTTATGTCATCTACACACGATTTTTGATATGATTTTCAGATTGTTCTTCACTTTCAAATAAAAAGGAAATCACTGCTCCTAAAATATCTTCATTTATCAAGCAAGTATTAAACAATTTTTCATGTAGAGAAAATATTTTATTTGATGTACTAGAATTTATAGAAAAAAAAATTTTTTTGTAGGATGAAATCAATAATTGCATACAAAATTTTACAATACTTTAAATTAAATTGAAATGAAAGTTTTAATTATTGTTATAATTATTGTACAAGGTGCCCCGAAACTGAATTGCCATAATGAATTCCTTAGTCAATTTTAAGTCGGAAATATATTTATGTCGAAAACTCAATATTAGAAAAGTTATGAGCGATATTAAATTTAACAGAGCAAGCAGAACAAATTTATAATTTAACGTAGTTTTATAATTAATACAGTACATTAATAGAAATTACTCCCTCACATTTTAAATATATTTTATCATTACCAAAATCTATGTACAAAGCAGACTGATACACCCAGCAATGGGTAATATGCCGTGATGATATATTTATTTTCTTTTTTTTCAAACTTCTTATAATTTAAAAGTAGCATAATCATAAAACCTTATGGATGTTAAATAAGTAATTCAAAAGTATCGTACTAAATTTCACAAGTACTTAATATTTGAATATAAATATGAGTTGCGACAAAAATAGAACGACTGTCTTATATTTACTTAAAAAATCTGTTGTGGCCAGCACAATACCTCTCGCCATTTTCATTTTATGTAATACCCTCTTCTACTTGCCATTTTCAGCGAATTAACTAACGATTTTACCATCTGTAGTCTGATATTAGTTTTCCGCCTGAATCCAACAACGATTTTATCAATTTATTTTTGTGTAATTACTGATATTTATTATTGTAATCAAATTTTCATGATTGTAATAAAAAAATTCTGTTGTAATACATACAAGAACAATTATTATAATCTTTTTTTTGTGTGATTAGTCATTTTCTTTGTTGGAATCATATTCTCATTATTGTAATCAAGCATTTCTTGTTACAAAAAAAATCCTATTATTAAATATTATTTACATTCATTAAATTACTAAATTCATCTATTCGTATTTGCGAATGTATACAATTTTGATACATTAAAAATTATTTTTATTTGTTGAAAATTATTCTCCTGAAATTTGACGCCGTAGGCTACGGCCTACATTGTCTAATAGGAAACCCGCTACTGGCCATTTTGGTGGCTAATGATATCCAAATCAATTAAGTAATATGTAAAGAGAATTAAAAGTAATTCTAAATAAAAAATCTGTTGTGGCCAGCACAATACCTCTCGCCATTTTCATTTTATGTTGCATAGGGCGCGAGCAGTTATGTAACTTTGGTGGCCTTGGCAAGCAGATATGGGGGCCCGTGTCAGAATGAGAGCTAGTAATATACATAGGTGTCCAGTATCATAAGTTTTCATCCGAAACATTATGATTTTCCAAATCCATGTGGATTATTTTCCTCGACAATGGATGACAAATAAACATCAGAATATTTTGAAATTTTGAATGAAAAATATGACATATGACAATTGTGACATCTATGTAAATAAGTACTAGCCGTCATTCTGACACGGATCCTCATATCTGCTTGCTAAGGCCAACAAAGTCACAGGACTGCTCACGCCCTATACGTAACGAATTTAACATTTATTGTATACGCACAAATAATTGAAATTGTTTCTCTTCTTTCGTTCTATGAGAATTTTTATCCTACTATTATAATATTCAAAATTCTTCAAATTCATTGACGGTATTAGCAGTATGTCTCAAGGATATAGGATATAGGTATGTAATATTAGCATACCTGTAATTTAAATACATATTAAATTAATAATATACAGGGTGTTAATAAAAAAACTTTACACACTTTAGCAGGTGATAGTAGAGATGAAAACAAGAAAAAAATTCTAATACACTTAGGTCCAATACTCATTGGTTTTTAGAAAATTTATGTATGGAATTTGTACATAATACACAGGATTGACGGAAGGTATTGTGCTGGCCACATCAGATTTAACAACTAAGGACTCTAGGTGTTTACGATCAATTGTAAACAAAGTTGCAGCCGTCGTCGAAGAGACTCACGCACTTGATCGTAAACACCTAGAGTCCTTAGTTGTTAAATCTGATGTGGCCAGCACAATACCTTCCGTCAATCCTGTGTATTATGTACAAATTCCATACATAAATTTTCTAAAAACCAATGAGTATTGGACCTAAGTGTATTAGAATTTTTTTCTTGTTTTCATCTCTACTATCACCTGCTAAAGTGTGTAAAGTTTTTTTATTAACACCCTGTATATTAAATGTACTCATACCTCCCAGAAAAATCTGACACTGACATTTTGCATTTATTTGTCAATTACAAAAATTTGAATATCGCAACTGTTTTTCTGGCAACGAGATTTATTACAACAGATTATTCTATATTATTATATACTATATCTCCAAACCTATACGAGATATAATAAAAAATTTAAATGTGTCAGATTGAGAATTTAATTATCTTTAATATTTGTAGTAACAAATTTTCAAAAAATAATATTTAGATTTTTTCTTTTTAGAAACTACCACTTCCGGTTGTCCAATTGTTACCAGAATCTATTCAACTCTTCCCATTACTGTTAGATTGAGGAATCCGTAGTTATACAGGTCTTTAGTCTTATAGAATTTGAGAAATCGTATCTCCAACAACCTCACACACACACACACACATCCACACACACACACACACACACACACACACACAGACATCATTGTAAAAATGTTAAAATCGGATTCTATGGACCTTAAATCGTGCTTATTCAGTAAAATCTGGATATGCGATTTTTAGCATGAATCCAATACCTCTCTTAGCGAGAGGTAAAAAATAACCAGAATACCAATGTATGAAAGAAACTGAAATTAGATAAAAACAAACAATGTTACATATTGTATTGTAACGTTTATTTATTTGGGTGAAGTGTAAAAATCAGGGAAATATTATTAATTAAAATAAAAGTTTTTTAAACGATGAATAATTATGATAAATATAATAAAAATAACTAACACTATGATTAAATAATTATAAACACTAATTTAAGACTAAGAATATTATTAAATACTTAAACACTAAGTAAGGCCCGGTTTCATAAAACAATTAAATCTATGATTAAATTTTACTTCCGAGGTAAATTAAAAAATTTCAAAAAATGCAACGCGATATTTTGACAGCAATGAATTTAATGTCATAATAATGTGGAAACTGATTGTTGCGACGTGTTTACTACGCCGATAGCTCGCCCAATTACGTCACCGCCCAGCGCAGCAGCTGTTCTAGCACGTTCGACCAGCGGCGGCGGTCGCATACTCCTAGAGGAAATGGCGTCGGGTCCACCCACGTTACAATATTTAATACGTTAATAATTATTTATAATAGCTTGCATTCGTTGTGGCATCGAATTAAGTAAATTATCGATGATTTTGTGGTTTATAGATTTCCATGCATCCGTTGTAATTTTAAATAATTGCTTTGTTATTATTAATATTATTCCTTGCAATATTTTTGCCAATGGTTTCCAACAGATTTTCAATTGTTCAATTGTATTAAAGATCAAGCGACTATTTACCAGTTATAAACTCATGTTCGAATCGGCTCGTTACTCTTTTTCCATGCACCAACTCACACGGTTAAAAATAAGACAACTCGGTTACAAAATATGAATTCAGCATAAAATTCTCTTTCATATTATGTATTACACCATTTTAGCAAATGAGTAGTTTACAAATAAAACATAACTTCAATTTCAAAGAAATTTCTGTAATAGGTATACTTAACAGTTTCAAACGTACTAACCAGGCTTGTCGTCGTGATTAACAAACACCAAATCTGAACAAATTCAATTTTGAATTGTATAATTAACTCTGTATCAAATCTTGCTTAATTTAAATTCCCATCGATTCGGTGATCGCAGTCATTAGACTGTTTTAAAATCTCCTGGGAAAAGAATTTTAATTTTTATTTGATGACAAGTAACTTACTAAATTACTGTAAAAAATCCCTGTCATCATTGAGCGAGAACAAAATCTCCCCGGCTTCACACACTGATTCCCGAACGATCATGACAAATTAAACAGCACCCTAGTTTTCCGCTCAATTTGCTCGCACTTCTTTCCACCTATCAAAGCCTCCGAACACGAGAAAAGAAAGATTTCTAAATTATCATCACTTCTCCATTGTCCGCGTCGCCGTTGTCATAGTTGTTAGTTAATTAAAACATATTTTCTTCACAATTCAACCGGATTTTTTTAACTTTGCAGTACATATTTACAAAAACTGACAGGGTGCAATGGCCAGAGTAAACGGGCGGCTTGTGAACAATAAGTTGAACAAAACTGTAATTTCATAGAAATAACGTATTTTTGTTTCAATATTGCGGCACGTTGGTGCGCACTTCTGGTGGTTGGGTTATAATCTGTACTTTAATGTACTTTCCTACATAATTTCCATCAATATTAAGGCATTCATCGTATCTTATAACCAGCTTTTGAATACCATCTTCGTAGAAATCTGCCGCCTGATTAGACAACCATTGCAACACGGTCGCTTTGACATCTTCATCGTCGTCATGACGCTGATCACCCAGAAGGTTCTTCAAATGCAGGAATATGTGGTAGTCACTGGGCGCTAGATCGGGGCTGTATGGAGGGTGATCAAGTTATCAGCCAAATGATCCGATCAGCTCTTGAGATTGGCCATCTTTTAAAGCTCTCACCCATTTCCGTACCATCCCATCGCTCATAATGTTTCCTCCATACACTTCTCTGATCTGATGATGAATTTCAGCCGCTTTCACGTCTTTAGCATTAAGAAAACGTATCACATCGCGTATTTCACAGTCGGCGGGATTCTCAATCGGAAGAGGCATTTCAAATACTCACAAAAGACTTGTAAATACGCCGAATGACTCTGTAATGACATTTGTGGCTTGCCAACAGAGTGCGGTACACAGGCGCATGTGCCAAACGCCGACCACGGCGCTGCAGTGGCGGAATTTCAAAACGGTACTTACTTTAAAAACACGCCTCATATAAAACTTATCTTATGTGTATGTGTGAATGAATTTGGGCATGAGCTTTTACAAAGTTTGTAAGGCTTAATAAAACTTAAAAATCAAGCCAAGGTTAAAATTTTAAAAGCTTGATGTTTCAATATGAGGCGCCGTTTGTTCCATTTATAAAAGTAAATAAATAAATTTATTTTACACTGATAAATAAAATTTCTTTCAATAAATATATATTTTTTTATTTGATAAATAAAATAATTATTGAGAAATAAAAATCTTTATGATAAATAAAAAATTCCGTGTGAAAAATAAAAAAATTTATGATAAATAAAAGTTTTTGTGCGAAAAATAAAAATCTATGATAAATAATTTTTTTTGCGATAAATAAAAGTGTCTACGATAAATAAAACTTTTTGTTATAAATAAATATTTTTACGATAAATAAATCTTTTCGCGCAAAATAAAAGTTTTTCTGAGATATAAATGTGTCTCTGATAAATAAAAGTTGTATCTTTCAATTTATGACGATAGATGGCGCTGACACCTAAAGGTAGGTCCTTACTATCTATTAGGAAACCTTCCGTCAACTGACCGATAAAGTAATTGCATTTATCATTATTTAACCATAAAACACATACTTACTAATGAATTTCATACATTTTTATTTAATTGTGGAAAAAAAGGTTGTTCTTTATTTTGATTGATACATTGTATTAAAATTAGAATTTATCGATCTCTGTTAAAACAAATAATTGTTAAGGGCCTGCATTACACATACCAAAAGAACAAAATTATATATGTATATATATATATATATATATATATATATATATATATATATATATATATATATATATATATATATATATATATATATATATAATTTTGTTCTATCCTTTGAGTACAGCTGGTTCAATTTTTGGTTTGTTATTACTAATAAATTAAACCCGTATTCCTGAACATTTTTTGTATACAATATTATTCTGCAGTCATTAGTACGCCCCAAAAAAAAAACACTAGTTATTTTAAAGGAAATAGACTATATTCAACATAAATAACTTTCATATTTATTATGCAATTTCATATTTAATAATCATCGTCATATTACAAATTAATGGATAATTTATTAATCTATTTGAAAAGTATATATTATATATATATATATATATATATATATATATATATATATATATATATATATATATATATATATATATATATATATATATATACAGTGTGTTAATTAAAAACCTGGCCATAGGCGTTTAACATGGGAAATCAGTTTTTCCTTGCGCAAAAGTTCCCAAATTATTTTAGACAAAAATACTTCAAATAAATGTTGTAGAGAATTAAATTCTGCATCCAGATTAGTAATAAGATTTTATTTTCGATGTTTCATAACCGAGAAAATCAATTTCAAAGTTTATCGAAAATTGCTGATTTATAGCGATAGCCATGGAAGTCAAACAAAATTACAAACAATTGTATGACATCTTAACTGTCAAAGAAAGTTTGTGTTTTGTGATTTTCGTTCAGTAACATATTTTTTTGGAAGTATGGAACAGTTTTCTCATGAAGAAAAGCTTCAGATTATAAAATGGTGTTACTGTGGACAAAGCTATAGAAAAATACGTGATTTAATAAGTGTAATGTGGTCACATCGACAAATTCCAAGTAAAACCACAATAGAATCTTATTACAAAAACTTAAAGCTGTAATTTCCAATGAATGTAGAAAAATAAATGCCAGACAGCTGCATAATGTTCGACATGGCTTTTATAATAGACTTGGGTATTGCTTAGCGCAAAATGGAGGGTTATTTGAACATTTAATATAAAATTATATTCATTCTAGTTTTCTGTTTTTCTTTTTAAATAAATACATTATTCTTGTTTTCATTTTTATTTTATTTTGTATATGTTGACAGCTATGTATTCTAAAAAAGTTAAATTCTAATTCATTGTGTCAATGTCATACAATTGTTCGTAATTTTGTTTGAGTTTCATGGCTATCGCTATAAATCAGCAATTTTCGAAAAACTTTGAAATTGATTTTCTCGGTTATGAAACGTCGAAAATAAAATCTTATAACTAATCTGGATGCAGAATTTAATTCTCTACAACATTTATTTGAAGTATTTTTGCCTAAAATAATTTGGGAACTTTTGCGCAAGGAAAAACTGATTTCCCATGTTAAACGCCTATGGCCAGGTTTTTAATTAACACACTGTATATATATATATATATATATATATATATATATATATATATATATATATATATATATATATATATATATATATATATATATATATATTTAAAACTAAAGAGTACATGTAATCCTTTCATTAAGAAATCTGTTTGGTATGTGTAATGCAGGCCCTTAACAATTATTTGTTTTAACAGAGATCGATAAATTCTAATTTTAATACAATGTATCAATCAAAATAAAGAACAACCTTTTTTCCACAATTAAATAAAAATGTATGAAATTCATTAGTAAGTATGTGTTTTATGGTTAAATAATGATAAATGCAATTACTTTATCGGTCAGTTGACGGAAGGTTTCCTAATAGATAGTAAGGACCTACCTTTAGGTGTCAGCGCCATCTATCGTCATAAATTGAAAGATACAACTTTTATTTATCAGAGACACATTTATATTTCAGAAAAACTTTTATTTTGCGCGAAAAGATTTATTTATCGTAAAAATATTTATTTATAACAAAAAGTTTTATTTATCGTAGACACTTTTATTTATCGCAAAAAAAATTATTTATCATAAAGATTTTTATTTTTCGCACAAAAACTTTTATTTATCATAAATTTTTTTATTTTTCACACGGAAATTTTTATTTATCATAAAGATTTTTATTTCTCAATAATTATTTTATTTATCAAATAAAAAAATATATATTTATTGAAAGAAATTTTATTTATCAGTGTAAAATAAATTTATTTATTTACTTTTATAAATGGAACAAACGGCGCCTCATATTTCAAGACCAAATCATGCTTTGCTTTCATCATGTCCAAGCTTGAAATTTTAAAGGCAAGTTTTTTTTATCTTAAACCAATGCTACTACTGCTCTACAGCGATTAGAAGGAACTTCTTGTCAAAGTAAAAATATTTTTCTATAATTTATAAATTCGTAGACATGATAATTTTAGTACTATAAATAAATAAATATGTATGTACGAGGTCTTTTAAAAAAGATTCGAACTTTTGGTCGGCAAAAATACAATTATTCATTTCGAGGTCTGGAACCCAATTCCTATTCAAAATAGTCTCCTTGCTAATGCACACATTTCTCCCAGCGGTCCCGCTATTTTTGGAAACATTTCTGGAAGGTTTCTTATGCAATGTTGTTTACCTGGGATGTTGCATTTTGCATGTCTTCTTTTGACTTAAATCGGATCCCTTTCAGCCGCATTTTCAACTGGGTACAGCCAAAAATTACAAGGAGCCATGTCGGGAGAGTATGGAGCCTGACGAATGAGGAAAATGTTGTGTTTGGTCAAGAATTTTTTAATCAAATGCGGCGAATGGCCGGGTGCATTATCATGATGCCGATCCAGTGTTTATCCCCACCTCGTTCACAAGTTCTCTGACAATGTTTTCACTTAGTGAATAACAGTATAATTTTGGCTTGTTGAGGGCCTATACTGCCGTAATTCACTGCCCACTTATATGCAGACATATTTGAAATGGTTGTCCCAAAGTCTGTTGAATTATCCGAATGGTTTCCGCTTGAGTTTCGCCAAGCTTTTGGCAAAAATACGTACAATATCGCTGCTTAGGTTGTTCTGTAGTTATTTCGCAAAAATTGAAAATCCGACTCATAGGCTGCTGCCAGCATCACACGCAATCTGCGGATAGGAAACAAGTCACGGATACGCATGAATGTTACCTACATATCCCCACTGAAGAACATCACCCGTACTATATTTGTTTACGCGAAAAAAAAGCTCGATACTTTTTTAAGATATGTCGTATATCATCACGGCATATTACCCACTGGATGTGCAGATATTCGTAGTGATGATGATATATTTGTACCGTGCAGGCGTTTACCAGGCCTCACCACAAGGGTACTCATTGCTGGCGTGGAGGGTGTACCACAAGGGTAATTTTTGTGCCATTTAAAAAAAAACTGCGTCGGTCGAGATCAAACCCGAGCCTCCACATTTGCGACTAGATAGTCAGACACGAGACCCCATAATAATTTGGGTTTTCGCTTTTCTTGTTTTCAGAATTCTAATCATCCATTTCAAATACATAGTTTCGATTCGAATAGTATTCGTATTAAATATAAACAGTAAAATTTTTGAAATATGTCCGATCAAGGTCGTCTACGAATTGTATGAATTCAGATTTTTGCTCCGCCCATTCTGACAAATTCAGTAGTGTCGTTTGCTTAGTTATTATGAGGGTACATAAGATACTACTGTTATTTTATTATTATAAAAATATATGTTACAATAAAAGCATTCAAAAATAAATCAACTGGTAAGTTTATTAGCAAATGTATAACCAAATATATGAAATTAAGATAGTGTCACTGATACTGACAGAAAATAACGTTATTCGTACGGCTATGAATCAAGATAATGTACCTGAATTATTATATAAACTTACGTTACAGCGAAAGTATTATAAAAAATGAGCATCGTTTCAAAATAGTCCTAACTTAGTCGAAACAATATGAATTTTTGAAAGACAAGCGTGTTATATACATCCTTATCGCACACGCTTAAAGCCTTTGTAAAAGAGAGGGACAAATGTATGCTAATTTGTTAATTCGTTCATGATACAGATGACCTTGATCGGACATCTTTCAAAAATTTTACTGTACTTATTTTGAAGTCCTTAATTCTTCTTTATAATATCTGCTAATCTGCTAATGTAGTACAGCATTTCCAGTAGATTTTATTCATTTTCCGTTTACCGCTCTGGATCTTACAATGATCTTGTAAGTACTTTTTATTTTCCTTTGTAGATAATTTGAAATATTTGTTCATTGTGTTATATCTAGAATTCTCTATTGCTTGTCTTCTTATCTGAGAGTGTATTTCTTTTCCTCTGTTTCTTATTTCTTTCTCCGTAGACTCCTTTGAAAGTCCGCTTCTGTATTTGAGTAGCCATTCCCATTTATTTCTCTCGAGATATACTCGTAATGGTAGTAATACAAGAAATAATTGTGCTTGAATATTAGAGTTTTTGTAAGGTTATATATTCCAAAGGAGTCGATATTCCAGTCATGGATAATTTGATTAATTGACCGATATTGATTAGGATAATTAGTACAGAAGTTGGTTAATTGATTACTCTAAACTCCTGGACGCAAAACAAGAACAATTATATCGCTTATGCTGCAAACCGGTACCTACTTCATTTCAATTATAATAAATCAGTATACTACACTCGAAACGTGCAGTACACATTTTAATTGTATCTTGATCAGTGCTGTAATAGTTTATTTATATGATGCATTTTAATTATGTAAGTTACTAGTCTTCAAACCTTGAAATACTTTATTCTATTGTATATACAGGTGACAATGAAAAATAGGCCACTCAAAATAACTTTTTTATATATAATTATTTTTTAATTCTCTTTTCATATTTGTAAACTAGTTGAAGTGAATGTTTATTGAAGAAATAAATTACAAAACCGTAAGAGAAAATCGTGAATAATAAACCTTGTAAGCCTAGGCCGTGATAACAAATTGATCATTTCGTAATAAAATATGGAATCTTACAAAAATAACTTAGTATTTAACAATTAACTTAAATATTACTTAATATTATGTCAACTGTTTTCGCAGCTTGCCTCATATCATGGGTTGCAGTTATGCATCATTTTACAATTACAATAAAAAATGGCGAACGGTGATAGTAGTAATTGTGCTTATTGTAAAGAAATTTTTAATAATGGTGATGAACTCATTATAAATTGTGCTGGATGGTGTTCAGATAAATTTCATGTCGTGTGCTTCATTAAAAAAAAGTGAGTTTAACTGTGTTACAGTAAATAAACAAGTTAAATGGTTTTGTGACAAATGTAATCTTAAATTAAATGATGCTATTCATAATCCTGATCTTACCTTGAAAAAGCTTATAGATCTTATTGAAAAACAGAGCTCCATTATTGAAAACTTAAACACCGAAATAAATACATTAAAAACAAGTGTACATGATATCAATGAAAGTATTGTCAAACTCAATAAAACATCATCTGTTAAGCAAGGTCAAGAGTGTTTGTTAAAACCTGCTGCATGTAATTCGTCTTTATCTGCTGAAAAAACAAAACTTGGTGTAAGCAATTCATCAATAGATGTCAACAAACGCTCAGATTTTAAAGAAAACACAACTTTGAACCACAATGATAAAACTCAAATTGCACCTGAAAAAAATTTGAACTACGCAGATAAACTAAGATCTGCATCCACATCGAATAATGAAAATGTGATGAACAATTCAGATAAAACACAAGTGGAGGATAATGATGGTTTTACTGTATATCAAGACAAAAGATCTCGTCGTAATAACAAAGCTGTGGTTACCACAGGGACAAATATTGCAGAAAAATCTACATTAGTTGCAGCTCCATCAATGTCTCATATTTTCATATCAAGACTAGCTACTAATGTAAAAATCACTGATATTGAAGAGCATTTAAAATTTCTTAAAATAACAGATTTCAAATGTTATCCCATTCAGTCAAAATACAACACTTATAACTCGTTTAAAGTTAGTGCGCCTAATAAATTCTATAATAATGTCATGGATCCGGAGAATTGGCCAGCTGGGATATTTCTCAATAAATTCTATATAAAAAGAAAATCCGTAAATGAACAAAATGAAATTTTTTTACAACACAGACAGAGAACAGTAATAAAAACATAACAAAAATGTATAAGATTGGGAACCAAAATCAAGACATTAATGTAATAAGTATATATTATCAAAATGTACGCGGACTAAGAACAAAACTTTCAGTCTTTTATGAAAATGTGTTAAGTGAAAACTATGATGTTATCGCAGTGACTGAAAGTTGGTTAAATGTTAACATTTTTAATAATGAACTATGTGATGAGAGATATGAACTATTCCGAAAAGATCGTGATAGCAGTGTTACCAACAAAGAACGAGGTGGTGGTGTCTTCATTGCAGTGAAGAGATCATACAACCCAATCCTAATTAGTAGCAACAGCAGTGATGGATCTCAAGTGGACTGGGTATGTGTCCAAGTCACTATACACAGAACAAAATGTATTGTAGTGTGTGTATATATCCCCCCAGCCCTGAAAGTAGAAGACTATAGTATCTTTATAGACAGTATAGACTCGATTCAAGAAATAATTGAAAGTGATAACGTGATCATAGTAGGAGATTGGAATATAAATGAGGTAAATGGAATAAATTATAATTTCTCAAAGGGTAGTACAAAAGCAAAATGTATTCATGAGCTAATAACTAAATACTCGCTAAATTCATTAAATTCATGTGTTAATAAGGATCAGATCACTTTAGATTTAGTATTATCATCAATGTTAATATCGCAGGTATATATCTGTGACTGTCCGTTATCGAAAGTTGATGATTATCATCCCCCATTACAAATTGATATTCCATTTAGAAAATGCAAAAATAATGACATTATAAATGTCACTAAATATAATTTTAAAAATGCTGATTTTACAAAGTTATATTATTCTCTACTTAACTGTGATTTCAATTCTTTAAATGAAAAAAATATTGATGCAGAACAAAAATTAAACATTTTCTACGAAAAATTGTATGGCATTTTCGACCAATGTGTCCAAAAAAAAATTATTAACAAAAGACAAAAATATCCTGAATGGTTTACTCATACAATTAGGATAAAACTAAAAGAAAAACAGTATTACTATAAAAAATCAAAACAAAATAACCTTAATAAACAAGAATACACTGAAAAATATAAAATATTGAGAAGTGAAATAAAAATACTTATTAAAGAAGCTCACGAGACACATATTCTTCAGATAAATGAAATGCTAAGAGATAATCCCAAATTATTTTGGTCGCATGTTAATAAAAAAAGGAAAAATAATCCATTAGAAACTGCGTTCATTTTCAAAGATAAATCACTAAATGATAATAAGGAAATAGCTAATTCTTTTGCTGAATATTTTGAATCAGTTTATTGTAATGACAATATTCAATCATTTAGTGATGACATTCCAGATACTCAATACGATTTAGATTGTCTTAAGATAGAGAAAATCACAGAAACCGAAGTATTAAATGCAATAAAATCAATTAATTCGCGAGCTGCTACTGGACCAGATCTCATTCCTGGTTTCATAATTAAAGGCTGTGCAGAAATTATAAGTAAGCCACTCAGTATAATTTTTAACGCTGCATTAAAGGAAAACCGTTTTCCCACAAAATTAAAATTAGGTCGGGTATGCCCCATATTTAAAACAGGAAATCCTAGGAATATAGAAAACTACAGACCTATAACAATATTACCGGTTGTAGCAAAAGTCTTTGAAAAAATATTGTATAATATATTATCTACTCATACACAAAGAGTGATTGTAGAAGAACAACATGGTTTTGTGAAACATAGGTCTACAGTTACTAATTTATGTACTTTTTCTAATGAAATCGCAACTGCCGTAGACAATAAAAATCAGTTTGATGTTATTTTCACCGACTTACAAAAAGCTTTTGACAAAGTTAATCATACAATATTAATTGGAAAATTAAGATTATATAATATAAATAATAACTTACTGATATTTCTCAATACGTACTTAAGTAATCGTAGACTTCATGTCGTGTATAATAATGTTGCATCTAATGAATTTGTGCCACTCTCTGGTGTACCACAAGGCTCACTATTAGGCCCATTATTATTTATACTTTTTATTAACGATGTCACACAAGTAATAAAAAATTCTAAATGTTTGCTATATGCTGATGATCTAAAAATTTTTGCAGAAATATCATCAGTACATGACTGTGAAAATCTTCAATTAGATATAAATAGTGTGGTTTCGTGGTGCAATAAAAACAGATTACTACTAAATACTAATAAATGCAAATCAATGACCTTCACTAGAAAGAAAATATCGATTAGTTATAATTATCATATAAATAATACTATGTTGAACAAAGTGGAGGACACATTAGATCTCGGAGTTAGATTTGAAAACAATTTTAAGTTTAAAAAGCACTATGTATATATCACAGAAAAAGCTTATGGTAAATTAAATTTTATTTTCAGACAAAGTAGATATTTTAGTGTGGAAACAATAATTACTTTATATAATTCATTAGTCAGATCATTACTAGAATATTGCTGTATTGTTTGGAATCCTACTTCATTTGTAGATACAGATATGTTAGAGAAAGTGCAAAAGAGATTTCTACGATACTTGTATTATAAAAGATTCTTCTCATTCCCATTTATGATCTCATATGATATACAAACCAAATTATTTCAAGTCAATACGCTTAAAGATAGGCGAGATATGTTCTCAGTTATATTCATCTGGGACATAATTCATAACAAAATTATAGTACCAGAATTGTTAAGTTGTATCCCGTTTCATGTACCGAATATTCAGTTAAGACCTAGGAATATAATATTTCACGTAAAAAAAAGTTGCTCCCCGTTAATGAATTGTTTAAATATTGTAAATAATGTAAATGATTTTGATATTACAGTAAGTAGTAGACAATATATTAAAAATTACTATAATAAGTAAATTATAATAATAATGTATGTATATGTTTGTATATGTATCTATTTCATACTGTTAATATGTAATTGGGATTGTACCTGTTTATTGGCAGTCTAAATAAATTATTATTATTATATTATTTTCTCTTACGTTTTTGTAATTTATATCTTCAATATAAATGCACTTCAAGCAGATCGTTGAATCGTAATTTTACGTAGAATCCATCATGTCAAATACCATGATTTGTGAGCCCTTAAGCCTAGTTTACAAATATTTAAAGATAATTAGAAAATAATTATAAACAAAAAAGTTATTTTGAGTGGCTCGTTTTTCAGTGTCACCCTGTATATTGTTGAAGGATGCTATTTTGAAGATATTACAGAATCAATAATACAGATTTTTTGCTGGAAATTATACATAAAGAATTAACGAAAAATAATATAAATACAGGATTTTTTTGGACTAGGAATTGGCAGTGTTTGTCTTAAGCAGGGCAACGAACCCGCCAAAAACTGGGTTCAGGTTAAGGTTAAATTGTTTTTTGAGAGATGAGTTCGGGTGCGGTTCTGGTTCAAACATTAACACAATTTGCGGTTTTGTTTCGGGTTCAGGTATTGGGTTCAGATTCGATTCGACACAATGATTTAATGTTTTTTGAATAAAAATCGTAAATATAAAAATAATTTAAAATGCGAGCCGGAACTTACGCGAGACAAGAACCCAAACACAATTTTCATAAACAGACAAAAAAGACGTCGATTATGGGTTGCATTACGATTACGCTTACGTTTCGGACTCAAAATGAACCTGAACCGGAGCTGAACCCTGAACCCGAATTTTAATATCCGGTTCGGTTCCGTCTCGGGTTCAATGAAAAATATTTTTGAGGTTCGGTTCTGAGTTTGAGTTCGCTAAAATTTTACGGTTTGGTTCCGGTTTTGGTTCGGTTCAGGTTCGGGTTCCAAGCCCTGGTCTTAAGAAGAGATTAATGCTACAGTATTGCAATTCACGATTATTTTGAAAGCATTCCAAAAAAAAGATTGATTAGGAACTTTTAAAAAGTGGAAGGAAAGAATGGTGAAGCGTATTATTATTGAAGGAAACTACTTTGAATATACGTATTTAATGATTAGTAATAGGAGGAGTCTAAGGTTAAATTATAAATAAAACTAATACAATTACCCCTTAACCTTAAAATTATAAAATAAGTTATATACGTATTTCGAGAACTAAGTTTTCATCATCAGTAGTACAAATTTAAGCGGAGTAGCTAAGGTTACTCAACATACTTCTCTAGACGTCCATGTCGGTACCTGCATAATCAAACAAACGAAAGAAATGCAAGGATATAAATTATGCTGCTCTAAATCAGTGGAATTTAAAATCTTTTCGAAAAATAATGGAGAAAAGTATCAATTCTTGTAGAATTTGAAATGTAGTAGAATTTAAAGTTACAAAATCGAAGCCCATTGCACTTTGGTCAATGAGAAGAAACAAGAAGAGGAACTTATCAACCATATATTTGCTAGATGAAATTGAAGACGATCTATTAAATATGAGTTTGGATATTTTAACCGAAATAAAACAGCATTCCATGTACATAATTTTACCACCTACTCAATTAAAACTTCATCTTCTTCCTCAAAAAACACATTTCTTCGTGCCATGTTGCTTATATAATATACAAGTAGAAAGTACTCTTCAAAACCAGACTACATACTTATCAGTTTCAGACGCGCTTTGGTGCGCGTCTATACTGCTTAAAAAGCAGTGCTCGTTCCTGACGCGAATTGTCGTGCGTGATAGCCGCGATCTACCAAAACGTCTCTATTTAAATATATGCAAAAGAGTACTTCACGTCTGGCGCTTATAAAAGCATGCATCTGTAAATGAACGTCTGACGCGGGTTTGCAAAATTGGCATTAATAATTTGAGTGTTTCAGTACTTTGAGATTAAACGCTCCAGTACTTCTTGATTTACCAAAACAACTCTGACTGATGCGAACTTTCAAAGCATATAATTTCAAATACAGAAAAACCACGTGACTGGTCCTGCAACAGACTACACTTCCCTCTTCCAAAATCCTGCACTCCGGTTCTGCTAGCCGCATGCGCCTGCCCTCATCTCAACCGCACTCATCTGGATTTCGTCCTCAGCCTCAGTTCCCGTGTGGCTCCTCTTGTGCGTGGTCGCGAACTCTTTTGCAATAATCGTCTGCCTTAACACGTGTAGTGACCAAGTGCCTCGATATAGATACACACCGACCTATCTATCTATCCCTTTCACATCAGCAGATAAGCTCATGTCAGAAGTGTTCCTGCGTTCGATTTGTAACAGATGAATGGTGTGATTTGATCGTCAAGTGTCAAGAATAAAAGAGAGAAGTAATTTGTTTGGTTGGTTGTTGAAGGAAATTAGATTATTTTGAGACAAGATTATTTTACAATATGATTTATTTTTTTTACTTGTAAGATACGTTTTAACAAACTGATAGTAAAAATATACCATTTTTTCTGAAACACCATAAATTGTAGCCTTTTCTTTTTATTCTTCTTGACTGATTGGTAATGAGGTGTAATAAAACTTCTGGAAACCAGTCAGTGAGAGATTTATTTATTTTCGGCGTCAGCTGGTTTCAGCACGTCTTGTGCTTTCTTCAGGTGCTGAAAGAATTTGAAAACACATTCATGTTAAACAATAAATAAATAAATTACGAACACCACAAATTGTCAAATAAATAATGATCTTTGTATGATGAAACGTTTGCAAACTGTTAAAAAACTGTTCGTATCAAAAATTATACACCTAATAAATAAACAATATTATTTTAGAAGTCTTTCTTTGTTGCAACAAAGTTGTTATTATTGTAAAATAAAGAAAGAGTTCGCTGAATAAACCTTGTCAATTACTAATTAAAACATCAAAAGACTGGCTTAAATTTTTCTGCAAGCTCATAATTATTTCCCAAATTACCCAAAGGATTTTATTCATTATAAATTTGCTGGATCATCTATGCAGAGCCGTTTTATAACATGAGAATATTACATTTTTTAAATTTCATTTATTCTGCAAAAAAGGAAATCAGAATAGTTACCATTTTTTTTATTTATTGGGAATTTTATTTTGTCTCTCATTTTCTATAATTTAATCTACTCTATTAAAAACTATAATAAAATAATATTTTTTAAAAAAGCATATAGTTAGTATGTGGAAGGCAGATTGCAATATCCGTCTTTTTATAAAACGTCTGTTTTCATAATGACTAGGATAATTTTAAAATGATGCGCTATGGATTTCATTAGCTTGGATGTTTCTCTGAATACAGGATGAATTTTTTAAAATGATTGTAGGGCTATAACGTAAAAAAACAGTTTTTTAGATGCCAAAGTTTCTATATTAATTTGGAGAAAAATGAACTGGTGCATATTATAGAGAAAAATTACGACATGTTACATTTCTGTTTCATATAAAGCCACAAAATAAATTTAAAAAAATGCGAAATTAATCATAAATCTCATGACCCGTTTAAAAATTACACCCTGTACACAAGTCTTCCGCAATACAGTCCTTCCATCGTATCATCGTCTTCCTCTGTTTCTTCAACCTTCTATTACTAAGCTATTCATTCTTCTTCCGATACATTCTTCATCTCGTCTCATGACATGTTCAAACCAATGTAATTGTCTCTCTTTTATCTTTCTAGAAACTTGTAACACTAGAGTTATTTCCTTACCGTATCTTTCCGTGTTTTCCCCAAATCTACTTCAACATCCTCATCTCTGCCACATTCATTTACTTTTCATTGATACAGACATCCGTCAATTTGAATTTTCTGAATATATTACCAGTTTCCATGGTTAGCATAGCTAGCTGATTTATGAAATTTAATATCTTTATAATTCTTTATATATCTGTTGAATATGAAGTATAAAATGCAATCAAATCGTATAGAGAATAACATATTCTTTAAGTTATAATAGTACTTAACTGAGTTTTCAAGAAAAACTGTTAAAATCTTCAAATAAGGGTACTTCCGGTTGACCAGTTAAAACCAAAATCTAATCGCCTCTTGTTTTAGATGTACACTTGAGGAATACGAAAAAATTATAATTTTTGGAATCGGGATATTGAAGTTATGCAAGCCCAATCTTTCGTCACGTATACACACACAAACACACACACACAAACACACACACACACACACACACACACAAACATACAGATATCATCGTAAAAATGGTAAAATCGTATTATATGGACCCTAAAACGTGCTTATTCACTAAAAACTCAATCACTAATTTTTTTGACCAAAGACAATACCTTCCTTACCTAGTGACGGAAGGTAAAAATATTAAATTCTGTTCTTTTGATTTCCATGGGTCCCTCAACTTTGTAGTCTCAGTGCTTACAACAATTACTGGTTGAGACAGCTCTGCATCTATTTTGATTATTACATATTAGTAATGAAATCCCAATATACTTCATTCGAGTACAAATCGAACACGGAACACTATATTTTCCTTTGTCAGCCCCCGTTCGGCGAATTTTTCAGCTTCAGCTCCAGCCTATAACGTCAGAATGGAATTCTGAATAATTTAACTCTGTTCTGTAATCGCGTGCGTGGCTCGAATGTATATCGATGTGTTGCAAACGTGCAGTTGTTCGATGGATTTTGTAAATTTTTTAAAGTTCTTCATTATGTATAGTATTGTCGTCGCAGTTTGATGTGTTTTATTTGGTTAATAAAAGGCCTAGGGGTATAAATGTTTTAGTACGCAAAGTGGAATGGTTTATGCATTTAACAAAACCGTTCAAGAAGTTTTGATGGCGTTATTCACAGTCTATTACACTTGAAAACGATTTATACAGGGTGAATCTGGGAAGACCCCCCCTAATTTTTTTATTATAAGCAATAGAAAAAAATGACTCAAATTTTTTATTATTTTAAATGTACTATTTGATGACAGTTGTAGATATTTTTCTATAAAGTGTAGTTTATAAAATACAATTATCAACTTTTATTTTTTAAATAGCAACCTATAATTATTTTACTAAAATATAAACCTCTATTCTTTCTCATTTCAACGATGTATCAGTTTTTATTAATGCATTTGAAAAAATCTGATGTGGCCAGCACATAACCTCTCGCCGTATATTTTACCTGGCTGTATGCATTAAGCAAAGATTATTTTTATAAATACAAATAATATATTCATATAAATCTATGACGTATAAACTTCTTTATTATTCAATAATAGCATGTCTCAACATGAAGATATTTTACCATAAATTATGTTACAATAAATTACAAAGTAGAGTTTACCATATATAAATATTAGGCTGGTAACAGCAATTTTCAATTCGAACAACTTTGTTTACTTTCTCTTCATATTCTTCTAGTAAAAACATTAATTTTGGGCGGTCTAAAATGTATATATCTGGATTGTGCATCTATTCTTATATATCTTCTTTTACATTTTATTTTTTCATACTTGTTATATCTAAATAACCTTAATTCCCTTTAATAAAGTGACGGATAGATTGCACTCCGATTTTGTCAATATTTACAACTTACTTGAGAAGAATTTGATAGCTTTTTCGCAATTCAAAGTTACTCTAGTCTATAGTACTGGTGTACATTGTCCCATAATGTTTGAAACAAATTTAAGTCCTTCAACCTAGACTTGTCATCTCATAATAGTCACAGATCAAGAACTAAGGGATTCTCCAAGTACATTTTTAATTCATTACTCATTATTTCTGACACTGACATTTATCTGTCAGTTACAAATAATTTAAATTATCAACTATTTTTCATGGCATTCTTTCGGCTGTCAAATTTATTACAACAGATTATTTTATATATTATACTTCTTTTATCTCTAAATCTATGGAATATATAATAAAATATTTAAATGTATCAGATAGAGAATTTAATTTTCTTTAATATTACCACGAAAAATTTTCAAAAAATAATATTTAGAAGATTTTTTTCAAGAATCTTCTACTTCCGGTTGTCCAATTATTACCAAAACCTTTTCAGATCTTCCCATGAATGTCCGATTGGGAAATACGTTGTTAAACAAATTTTAAGTCTTATAGTTTTTGAGTAACCGTCCTTCCAACATCCCACACACATACACACATACACACACACACATCCACACACACACACACACACACACACACACACACAGACATCATCGTAAAAATGTTAAAATCGGATTGTAGGGACCTTAAAACGTGCTTATTCAATAAAATCTGGATATGCGATTTTTAGCATGAATGCAATACCTCTCTTAGCGAGAGGTAAAAAAGTTAAAGGGTGGGGGGGGTCCGTCTTACATACAATATAAATATTTATTTTAGAAAAAGATTTTTAATTTATTTTCACTTTGTAATTTTTTTTATTTACCCTTCAAGCACAACATATTTTTACGCAACACTTGTGTCCATGCAAATCATTATCTATATCAACTACACACACACTAAACACAGATTAAAATTAATTCAATTTCATTATAAAGTAGCATTTTGACTTCACTGATTTTAAAATTTGAGACACAAGCACAAATGGCAACTACAGAAGCAGCTATTTACCGATATAATAGCTAACTATAATAATTCATTTCACCCAAAGATTACTAATGCCTGTACATTCCTCTCCCAAATTTTATAGTTCCCTACGTGAAACAAATATGTTTTCTCGCTGAACAAAGTATAGATACTTATTGTCAAACTTTTTTCTATCTTATTTCTTTTGTCTATTTTGCATCACAAATGAATTTACAAGATTCTGTAACACAAACAACATAGTATCATACATTATTATTTACCAAGTGTAAATATTTAAGCTTGCATGTGTACTTCATTGTACGATGCACGAAATATCAAATATTTGTCTATTCTATATGCTCAAAGTTTTCATGCAAATTAAGTAGACACACAACTTCATTTACTCTTTGAAGTTTTCCTTGAATAGATTTTCATTCATCAACTTTTATATTCTTAAGAGAATGCAGTTTGGAAGAATGTGTTGAACCCAAGGAAATAATCTTCTCGCATGCCACTGAATAATTTATATCTACACCCCGGAGAATTACTTTCAGGACTATAAATCAAGTAATAAAGATTCTAGATCACAGTAGATTTCCCATAAAATTTTTAGTAGGGTATTGATCGTCATTATGTCTAGGAGATTAATTAGAATACTTTTTGGACATAAATATTAAAAGATAATTAATTGGTCGTATTTTCATTTGCTAATTTAGAGGGAAATTAATTGAAAACCATTTGACATCTATATATTTACATCCCTCGACCTATTTTTATATTTGTTTCATTAAATTAATTGCAATTAACTGAACGACTCAATTTGCATTTTTGTTAAGTACCTACACATTCAGTAACACATTAATACATAATACTTTTTCCAATACATATAAATTACAATTTATCTACTGAAATTTTGTTAATTTATTGATGAGAATGGAAAAAAATTCTTTATCTCTTGTAATTTACTTTTTCTACTACCACTACTGTAAGAGGGTCATTACTGAACAGACTACTAACAATGTAAGTTCGTGCTTATAAATAGTGTTACGTAATGAACAGCAAATTAAAGTTGGCAGTACTGATTGTCAAACTGTAAGAAATGATTAAAATTTGATAAATAAAATTTAAGATTTAAATATAATAGAATGAAATTTATCTGACATATACATATAAAACATATTTTTTTGAGTTATTATATCAATATTATATTATGTCAACAATACATATTTCATTTAAATGAAATTTGCAGTAGGGAACTATTTTTCATCGTATATCCCTACGCTTAGCAGTAACCATGGTAACATCGTTGCGCAGTTTTATTTTTGTAAATAAAACCCACCAAAGTTTTTGATGTTTCGAACTGCTGCTTTTTTGTGTGATTACAAATACATATACTGAGGTAATAATTATTATTATAAACAAAATCAGTTGATAATATTATTTGTAATTTGTAAGTAATGCAATAAAAAAATAATTAATTTATAACTATGTATCTGAATTTTGCTTCAATTTAGAAATATTAATGAGTGGTCGTAGAAAAAGTATAGTACATAATTCGAGATGTAAAGCAATTACTCACTCGTAAAATTACAAACTCGACGCTACGCGTCTCGTGTGTCAATCATTTTACTCGTACGTAATCTGCTTCTTACATCTCTCATTACGTAATATATTATTTTTGCACGATCAGGTTTTCTTTTAAACTTTACCGATAGGGTTTCCAAGGCAGTAAGTTTTGTTTACAAATTACTGATCAGTAAGTGATGTGATTACCTACCGACCTGGAGGCGGTGAAAATTACATAAATAAAAAATAAATGTACAATTATTAAAGCTTTAACGATAACAAAACAATGATCATAGCTTACTTAAAAATGACAACTATTTTTTTTTTAAATGTCAAAATAATTTTTAAATAATTCTAAACTTTAATATGTTATTATTGAGACGATCGTGCAAAAAATATAATAAGCATTGCGGGCATTAAGTGCTTCTTACCGGTATCGGATGTATTGGAGATCGAGACGAAGTCGAGATCTCCAAACTAATCCTCAACCGGTAAGGTGCACTTACTGCCCTTAATATTTAAATAACTATTACGATACGAGTACGTAAAGCTAGTCTTTAGTCACGAATGGGTCAGAAGTCGCCACACTCGTGATTTAAGACCCCTGAGTGACTAAAAATGCTTTACGTATGTGTATCGTACAACATTTTATCTACAATATAAAATAAAACCCAATAAATACAAAAAAAATCTTTAAGGATCAGGATAACAATATTAAATGAAAAGTTTGCCATGATAACAAAATAAACAACTGGTTTTACAAATTTAGCGTGTTTAAAAAATTTAATCACTCGGCAACCCGTGACTAATGAACCCTTGTTACTAAACAACCGTTTTACAAACTTAAAACTAACATATAAACATCAATTTTACGCACTTTCGTAGATAAAAAAAACTTAATTCACTAACGAACAGTTACTTATAGTTGTTGCTACGGATTTAATAATAACAGTTTAAAATTGTAAACACCACATTTCAAATTTAGGATTAATTTTAAAAACAACATTCTTGTTTATTCATTAAATAAAATAAAATTTAAAAAATCGAAATAACGCTACTTCGGAAAGAGAATTACATTCCCCCGGTTTTATAAAGGACAGAGAAATTTATTTCCATAGTAAATTTATTTTATTAGCAAACTCGAATCGAAAAGTTCGACTGTCATTTGAAGGAATAAATTTTATTTACTTTGAAAGTAAATTTATCTGTCATATAAAACTAGCCATAAGAGATGAGAATAATACGGGCTCCTCCCAAATTTATGTTCATGGTGCGCCCCTGGAATTCGTGGTTTATGCCCTAAAACTATGATGAGACTGCATTTCGCAAAAATTGAAATTTACAGATCTTTTCAGTCATTTAATTCTTTATCTCCTATTTTATGAGAGAAGAGTAAAATTTTATTTCCAAGAACTTTATAAAATCTTTTATTTTTGATAGTTTAATAAATGTGAACTTTTTTATTATTTTTTCTTCTTATTCAATATCCTGTGATCATGGGTGTCCGCAGAGGGGGCAAGGGGGGGCACTTGCCCCCCCTTGGAAAAGCTGATAATTCATATATTAAATACATTTGTTAATTTTTTGTAAAAATCTACATTATTCAATTCCAATTTTATGCAAATAAAGGTTTTTCTATTAAAAGATTTGTTACAGTGTTTCAATTTTGTAATATGGTTTATCGTCAATTTTTACTTCTTCTACATACCTTTATACAAAATAAGAAAAGTAAGATTTATTTCTATTCCTTTGTGGTAATCGGTCCGTCATTATTTTTCGAACGAAGTAAGTATCAAACTATTTTATCTCCTTCTCTGTAATACACATGTAAAGTTCATTTGAAATAGAGCTAAGCAGCCATGCTGTATCAAACGTCAAGCATGTCTGAGGTTATTCAATATAAATTTTGCAGTAATTTGTTTTTTTTGTAAATAATTATGATTAGAAGATATAAAAGCTTGATTACAACAATAGATAATAAAATAATGATTATAGCTAATCAATAATACGCCGACCCAGGTGGAGTAGCGGTAGCGTTATCACTTCACGCTCCAAGGGTTCCGGGTTCAAATCCCGGTTAAGGCATGGCTGTCGTGTGTGTCTTTCATTATTTCATCTTCATCAGCAACGATTGGAAAGTACAAACTTACAAAAAGCTTCGAAGAAAACTGTCTCATATCCATCTTATCACCGCTTATATACAAATGTAAGAAAAAGCGAGTAATAATAAATAAATAAAAATAAAATCAATAATATATTTCTTTCCGATAAAATTATATTTTAAACTAATATACACCAGTGATCCCCAAGCAGAGGGAAGGTGGAGATATTAATTATATATAAAATAAAAAATCTGATGTGGCCAGCACATAACCTCTCGCCGTATATTTTACCTGGCTGTATGCATAAAGCAAAGAATATTTTTATAAATACAAATAATATATTCATATAAATCTATGACGTATAAACTTCTTTATTATTCAATAATAGCATGTCTCAACATGAAGATATTTTACCATAAATTATGTTACAATAAATTACAAAGTAGAGCTTACCATATATAAATATTAGGCTGGTAACAGCAATTTTCAATTCGAACAACGTTGTTTACTTTCTCTTCATATTCTTCTAGTAAAAACATTAATTTTGGGCGGTCTAAAATGTATATATGGATTGTGCATCTATTCTTACATATCTTCTTTTACATTTTATTTTTTCATACATGTTATATCTAAATAACACTAATTCCCTTTAATAAAGTGACGGATAGATTGCACTCCGATTATTCTTATATCGATGTGTAATTTTGTCAATATTTACAACTTACTTGAGAAGAATTTGATAGCTTTTTCGCAATTCAAAGTTACTCTAGTCTATAGTACTGGTGTACATTGTCCCATAATGTTTGAAACAAATTTAAGTCCTTCAACCTAGACTTGTCATCTCCATACTAGTCACATATCAAGCATTAAGGGATTCTCCAAGTACATTTTTCTTTCATTACTCATTATTTCTGACACTGACATTTATCTGTCAGTTACAAATAATTTAAATTATCTACTATTTTTCATGGCATTCTTTCGGCTGTCAAATTTATTACAACAGATTATTTTATATATTATACTTCTTTTATCTCTAAATCTATGGAATATATAATAAAATATTTAAATGTATCAGATAGAGAATTTAATTTTCTTTAATATTACCACGAAAAATTTTCAAAAAATAATATTTAGAAGATTTTTTTTCAAGAATCTTCTACTTCCGGTTGTCCAATTATTACCAAAACCTTTTCAGATCTTCCCATGAATGTCCGATTGGGAAATACGTTGTTAAACAAATTTTAAGTCTTATAGTTTTTGAGTAACCGTCCTTCCAACATCCCACACACACACACACACACACACACACACATCCACACACACACACACACACAGACATCATCGTAAAAATGTTAAAATCGGATTGTAGGGACCTTAAAACATGCTTATTCAATAAAATCTGGATATGCGATTTTTAGCATGAATGCAATACCTCTCTTAGCGAGAGGTAAAAATAACTCATTTTATCTTCTACAATTAAAATTTTGCCCCCCCCCCTTAGATAAATTTCTGCGGACGCCCATGCCTGTGATGTTGCTTAATGAGCATCTTTTGTCCAGACAGAACATATTTTCTTCTACATTAGAAGCTAAACTCTATAAGGTTTTTTTGTAGTGTTTCTTGCTTTCTACAAACGAGTACATTATTTAAAAAATCGGCATAACGCTATTTATTGACGGAATTCCTGCTAAATTGCTAGAGTTGCTATAATACAATTCTTGAGCCACTACTTCATTGTATCAGTGAATCTATTTCAAATGGATTTTTCCTGATATTGTGAAAAATATAAAAGTCATTCATTGCCTTACACAAAAAAGGTTCCAAAGAACATGTTCCAAACTACAAGCCGATTAGTTTAGTGTATGTTTTCCACAAATTATTGGAAAAAAAATACTAAATAGAATACTACCTTTTTTAAATAAAAATGTAATAATTATTTCAGAACAACATGGCTTTCGCCAAGTTCGTAGTACTATTACAGAACTAGCGAACTTGTTACATTTTATATATAGTAATTTAGATCATAAAGTAAATAAATATGCTCCTTAAATTGATTTATCAAAAGCTTTTGATTGTGTTGATCACGAAAAATTGCTAAATATATTGGAACGCTATGGATTGAGAGGTATTTGTGCAACTTGGTTTTCAATCATATATAAGTGATAGAGAGCAGTTGGTTTACTATGATAACTGTGAGTCTAATGTCAAGCCAGTCCCTTATGGTGTACCACAGGGCTCAATATTAGGTCCAATTTTATTTTCTCTGTACGTAAATGATGTAAGAGAAAATACTTTGTCCACGTTACTAAAAATGTTTCTGATTGGTTTGCAAGTCTTAGTGTTAGTCTCACTCTAAATGCAACTAAATCTGCAATAATGAAATTCTCAACAATTAAACGTAATACTAGCATTTTAACCAGATGTAACAATCAAATAATACCACAAGTGATTCATTTAAAATGGGATGAACAAATTAATAATATTTGTACTTGCTCCACTATGATTTGTTCTTAAAAAACTTGCACAAAATACTACAGTAAATACACCAAAAACTTTTTATTTTGCAAAATTTTATAGTCTAATGTCATATAACATATTTTTCTGAGGCTGCTCTCCCAATGCCGTTCGCATTTTTATACTACAGAAATGAGCTATTAGTAATATTTTAACCTTAACTACGTAAGTACCTGTAAACATAATTTAATAAAAGAAAAGTTTCTTCCTCTGCGAGATCTGTATATTTTAAATGTCATTTTATTTATTATAAAAAATAAGAAACAAATTTTAAAATATGAGAATTGTCATAGTTATAATACTAGAGATAAAGAGAATTTAGTGCTTCCAAAACAAAAGTTAAATTTAACTCTAAATGATCTTTTTGTAATAGGAATCAAATTATATAACCGTTTACCAGAACATTCAAAGAACATTGATTCGTTTAATTTATTTAAAAGGAAACTAAAATATTTATTAATTGATAAATGTTACTACAATATTAATGAATATTTTAGGGATAATTTTAAGTATGTATTTTGTTTATTGAAAGATCATAAAAACTTTGTATTTGTGACAAGTATGTATTTTTGACATTCCATATACCGCTGTAAAAATGATGGTCCTTATTCTAGTGCGCTTTTATAATAAAATTGTAAAATAAAAGCAGGTCATTACTTTATATTGCTAATGTGTTTGCTGAGTTACGAAACTAGCAAAATAGACTGTAATTCGATGCAGTATGTAATTATTTACAACATTTATTTGAAGCAGTATTGTGTAAAATTAATAGGCCACTTTTGGGCAAGGAAAACTGTTTCCAATGTTAAAAAATAGGTAAAGTTGAGGTCATATTGAAAATATTTTATCCAGTAACAAAAAAATTCTGCGTAAATATTTTGAAAAGTAGTAATACATCTTTTACCTCTAAATTTAGGTATCCAAGGCTAACCTGTCTGTTTCACGTCGCATTGATTTTAATCCAACGTTTCAAATTCAAATTTGATCACATCGAATAATTTAAAACATTGATTTTCTGTTTCTGGAATTTACATTCATTTTGTGGAAAGGCACGTGGAGTATCAGTTTCTTTAATAAATATTGTAGCTGAGAGAAAAATTATCTCTGCATTCGTTTGAAATGAATGAGTCTGATTTTAATCAAAATTTAATTTTATAAAAAGATTATTGCATTTTAAAATAAAATAAATCCGGATAATATTTAAGGTATTTTTTATTTTAGAATTTTCGAAATAATTTGTTCATCAAAGGCTAGCTGTCGTCACTAGACTAAATTAAAAACATATTTGATTTTATATATTTTATTTCATATACATATATTCTAATATTTATTTATTTTTGTATCCATTTTGTAATAAAATTTTCAAATCAAACGTTGTCTACATCATACCAAGTTTCGTTGAAAATATTTCGGCAAAATTTCAATTAATTATTTTGAAGTTTAGACGTAATAGTGGAATATACATATAGACAGACTTCGTTTCAATTTGTTAATTTAGATGGACGCATTATTTTGGCTTGAATTCGCACAAGAAATAGATTTACTTCGCTGTCGGTTTTATACAGTTGCTCTATAAAGTAATATATAGGAGAGGACACTCGTACTCAAATGTGGCTATGAAATGTGACTAGAGAGAGACAGACAGAGATATACGATATACTCTGTAATATTATGGATATTTCGGAATATAAATACAAGTAATATACAAATAAACTATTTTTTTCTTCAAACGTCATAAAAGTAGCATCTTTTGTGACTTGATTCACAAGATAGAAATAAAACAAATAAATATCCATAGAAACTATACAGAATCAACGAATAAGAAGTAACTTTAATAAAAGAAACCTGTAATATCGCCCTAAATGTCACTATAACACGCTAAGTAACCTAAGAATAAAGTTACTAAATACCATCAATAGCTGTCAAATATAAATAAATAACTTATGAATTGATATATAAACAGAGTTTACTTTTGAGGAAATAACATATTAAAGAATAGCAGACTTACAGATTACAATTACAGGGACGGTAATGATCATAAGAATACTTAGAATTAAAATGATAAGAATAGTTTATATTGTTTTGCAGTGATTCCTGGGCATATCTTTCAGCCACACTGTTAGATTTCCATCCAATTGAACAACTTCAAGGGGCGTACATTATAATACTTCAAATTCCGACATAATTGCACACAAGGAGGATATAAAATTGCACAGTTTTTATTTAATTTTCACTTCAATATAACAAAATGTGAACAAATAAGTATCCATAGCTACAGGGCAATTGAAATCGCAAACGTAATTTACATAAAATTTAACGTCAGTAGTAGGTATTTTTCTTTAAATATCTACCTTTGAAAAAAAATATAATGTGTCATTCGGAGTAAAAGTTATACGGATAATAATATACCTATAAAATATATACCTATACATTTCCACAAAAAATTATGTGGCGATTTTAAAACGATTAATTGGAAGGGTATATGTAATATACCTATAATTTTAAACATTTAACTATTAATACAATAAGAAATAATATAATGGATGTACTTCCCAGAAAAAATCTTGAGTAATGTCTCTGGATTTTTAACACTGACATTTATCTGTCAAGTACAAACATTTTAATTTTTCAATTGGTTTCCATGATATTATTTGGGCTGTGAGATATATTACAACAAATTATTATATACCTTATATTTCTTTATCTCTAAAACTATAAAAGATATAATAAAATATTTATATGTACCAGATAGAGAATTTACTCTCCTTTAATAATAGCAGGAACAAAAATTTTCAAAAAATAATATTTAAAAGAATTTTTTTAAGAATCTGCTACTTTCGGTTGTCCAAATATTACCAAAATCTTTTCAGCTCTTCCTAGTAATGTCCGATTGAGAAATACACACACACACACACACACACACACACACACACACACATACATCATCGTATCGTAAAAATATTAATATCGGATTGTAGGGACCTTAAAACGTGCTTAATCATTAAAATCTGGATATGTGATTTTTAGCATGAATCCAATACCTCTCTTTGTGTGAGGTAAAAACACATTTTTTCTAACTTTTTCTCGTCTTGTTATAAGACACCAATCTTGTACACCGAACCGATAATACACTATTCTGTGTAATATCTCTACCAAGTAATTAAAATGTGCTAAATTTTTCGAATTAATTATTGCTGGAATATATGTGAGAAATTACGGAAAATTTAGAATATGTTAAAGTGTAAAGGTTAATATAAATAAATTACTGGTGTTTACTTCCTAGTTAAAGATAAAAATAGTTCAATATTTCGCAAGAAGATGCTTTCAGCTGAACTTGCACATATTTTAAGATCATTCAAGACATGAGAAAATTCATTGCAGCATCTATATTTACTCATACTAACTTAATAATAAATTTAGAACACATTGCTGTATAATGTCATGATATTAGATAATGACCATAACCTCAAAAACGATTTATTTACTTGATTGTCAGTTTGTCTAGGTATTTCAGGAAAATTTGCACTTTGATTAAATTAATAACATTTTTCCAATAGCTTGGAACTGTCAAATGCAAAAGCAAAAATAAAACTGATTAATGATATTTCTGTTCAACTGAAAATTTTCTAAATAAATGTATATAGAATGTGTTAATAATTTATCAGAATTTTGACATGTAGAAACACACATTCGACCTATAAATAGTAAACTAATAATATTCGCATGTAAACAAAAAAATCTTTATTGCCCTGGTTAATTTCGCCGGATTTAAAATTCTCTTTCGATTTGAAATTTGGTCTGCGCATTTTGAAGATAGTTTATTACCCTTGGGATTGAAAATCTCATATTCAATTTCAGTCCACTTCTATCACTGAAATTATTTCACAACTGAAAAATATCCCGGTGGCGATGACGACGTACTAAAATCTATAAATCAGGAATAAATCTACATAATATGTAATAGTGGTACCCACAGTTTTACAATAAAATTTTATTGCCTCACAAAAAAAAATAACAATTAACCTTATTTCATCTTTCACCAACAAAAAATTCAGACATATCTTAAAAACAATATAAATTCTAAATATTTTCGCTGAAGAAAAAGATCTAAAAATGTTACAAAGTCTGTAGTACATAAAATCTAATTTTTCTAGCACCCGACAAATTTTGTTTTTTTACTAAATATTAGTTTTAGATAGTAGTCTTCACCAGACTACGAGTAATTTAAAAATACATTTAATAGTTCTGTGTACCCATCTTCCAGGTTGTTTACGTTAGGTTTTCGGTTATTATCAGTTCTTGACAATGATGAATTGCACATATTTTTTTCCATTTTTGGTCAATATTTTGAAAGCAAATACAGGTTAAATATCGATAAAATAAGTGAGACCTGAACTTGTGTAATAAGTTCCCGATCTACAAACTATATCTCTAGAATAGGGGTGCGCAAATTTGGCCCTATTAGTTACTTATGGCCCTTTTGATGTTGGAAGGTGGCCCTTTTAAAAATTATAAAATAAATAAAAATATCATTTACTGCGAAAAAACATAAATTAAATGTTACAACTGGCATAGAATTGTGCAGTAATTTAAAAAACAAATATCGACAATTACGGTAATTTCAAAAGCAACTACGCACAAAACTCAAAACTGGACCCGAATTTACCAAGCGTGATTTCTGTGCGTTAGATTATTGTTGTTACATTTACAAGCTAAGTAAGCTATTCGTCGTTTAAAAAACATTTATACGACTAGCCAGATTGAGATATAAATCAACAAAGCTTTTACAATCTGGCTGCGTTTCACTCGCGTTTTATAAAACGCCTAGGGAAAATTAACTACGTATTAGAGCATTAAAAAAAATAAAAACTGAACAAAAATCAGTAGGTATTAGTATAAATAGTCGGTTAATCGAAAATCGCAAATTTGTATGGATATTAACGTTATTTCCCGATTATTTTCGTTGCTAACCTAAGTGGCCCTTTAGGAATACGAAGAATAAAATTTGGCCCCTTTTTACCTCTCGCTAAGAGAGGTATTGGATTCATGCTAAAAATCGCATATCCAGATTTTATTGAATAAGCACGTTTTAAGGTCCCTACAATCCGATTTTAACATTTTTACGATGATGTCTGTGTGTGTGTGTGTGTGTGTGTGTGTGTGTGTGGATGTGTGTGTGTGGGATGTTGGAAGGACGGTTACTCAAAAACTATAAGACTTAAAATTTGTTTAACAACGTATTTCCCAATCGGACATTCATGGGAAGATCTGAAAAGGTTTTGGTAACAATTGGACAACCGGAAGTAGAAGATTCTTGAAAAAAAATCTTCTAAATATTATTTTTTGAAATTTTTTTTTGATAATATTAAAGAAAAATAAATTCTCTTTCTGATACATTTAAATATTTTTATACATATTTTATAGATTTAGAGATAAAAGGAATATAATATATAAAATAATGTTGTAATTAATTTTACAACCGAAAGGATGCCATGAAAAATAGTTGCAAATTTAAATTATTTGTAACTGACAGATAAATGTCAGTGTCAGAAATAATGAGTAATGAAAGAAAAACGTATTTGGAGAATCCCTTAATTCTTGATCTGTGACTATTATGGAGATGACAAGTCTAGGTTGAAGGACTTAAATTTGTTTCAAACATTATGGGACAATGTACACCAGTACTGTAGACTAGAGTAACTTTGAATTGCGAAAAAGCTATCAAATTCTTCTCAAGTAAGTTGTAAATATTGACAAAATTACACATCGATATAAGAATAATCGGAGTGCAATCTATCCGTCACTTTATTAAAGGGAATTAAGGTTATTTAGATATAACAAGTATGAAAAAATAAAATGTAAAAGAAGATATATAAGAATAGATGCACAATCCAGATATATACATTTTAGACCGCCCAAAATTGTTTTTACTAGAAGAATATGAAGAGAAAGTAAACAAAGTTGTTCGAATTGAAAATTGCTGTTACCAGCCTAATATTTATATATGGTAAACTCTACTTTGTAATTTATTGTAACATAATTTATGGTAAAATATCTTTGTTGAGACATGCTATTATTGAATAATAAAGAAGTTTATACGTCATAGATTTATATGAATATATTATTTGTATTTATAAAAATATTCTTTGCTTTATGCATACAGCCAGGTAAAATATACGGCGAGAGGTTATGTGCTGGCCACATCAGATTTTTTAAAAAAGTAGCGCACCAAATGCTCATATTATAACGTTTTTACCTCCCGCTACCTTTGGTATCGATATTTTGGTAAATGACCACGTTTTAAGGTCCCTAGACTCCAATTTTAACATTTTCACGACGCTGTCTGTGTGTGTGGGTCCTCTTTACCCTGACGCAAAAATTATCGTTCAGAAAATTTTAAAATCTTCAACTTCAAGGAGTAGCAAATTCCTAATATCCTAAATAAGAACTTCTTTTAGTGCATATAAATTTAATAGACATTAAAGTAATAATAATGCAACTTCGGACACGTTTAAGTATTTCATAGAATTTAAAGACTGAAATTTGTGTGTCCAAAATTTTTCTGAGCTTACTATACATAATCCTTCATTAGTTACCCCTTGATTTATGATTTGCTGATTGCCGCTAACAATTTCGAAGCATAAAAAAATCCTGAAGAGAAAATGTAGGTAGCTACCTAAATGAGATCATTAATAATTCCTGCTTTTTTGATGTAATCAATTTGAAATAGTAATTGAATTCAGGTCACCCAAAGCAGTTCGCAAATAATCAGCCTTCGCTCATCAGTCCAACAAATAGATTCAAAAGCCCGCATAAATTTGTTTTTCGCGATAGAAAATCCGATTAATAGAAGTAAGAACTTTCTATCGTATCTATTCCTCAGTGCTTTCGTTGGGGCGTTCGCCATTTCACTCTGTGATTTACATACTCTGTATGAACTTTGACCTTATCATAAAGTCAAACCTCACAGTCGCATTTAACAGGATGAATGTGATGCGAGAACGGGAGAAATTGAGTAGCTGTTTTCTTTCACAATCTGACTGAATTTGACAAGCGCCAAGCGCCCTACTTTTTAACTACTTCCTTTTTCTATATTCCTTTGAACATCTTCCTTGCGCTTCTTCTATGTGTAACAGTTTACTTTGTTCCTTTCGCGAGCTCCGATGGATTTAACAATAAAATAAAGTCATTGGTTCAACTTTTCTCGCAGAAGTAATTGATTTCTCTTTTTCTCATTTTTACGGGTGAATTTTTAGATTTTGTTTTACTGTTGTTTTATGTTACAAAGTTGGAACAGTAAATAAGTTTATTTCAAATGTTTGCAGAGATTATTTAGTGACCTACATTTAATATTTTTTGTCGCATAAATCCGCGAAATATCTCATGCAAATCTCGTGCCAGTTTCGATTTTTTTATTTACTATTTTCTTTATATATTTCTTTTTACCTTTTTCTAAGAGAGATATGGATTCATGGTAAAAATCGCATATCCAGGTTTTAATTAATGAGCACGTTTTAAGGTCCCCACAATCTGATTTTAACATTTTTACGATGATGTCTGTGTGTATGTGTGTTGTGTGTGTTTGTGTGTGGATGTTGGAAGGACGATTTCTCAAAAACTATAAGACTTAATATCTGTTTAACTACGTATTTCTCAATCGGACATTAATGGGAAGAGTTGAAAAGGTTTTGGTAGCAATTGGAGAACCGGAAGTAGCAGATTCTTGAAAAAAATCTGCTTAATATTATTTTTTGAAAATTGTTGTTGCTGCAAATATTAAGAAAATTAAATTCTCTATCTGATACATTTAAATATTTTATTATATATTTTATTAATTTAGAGATAATATAAAATAATCTGTTGTAATAAATCTCACAGCCCAAATAATGCCATGGAAAACAATTGAAAAATTAAAATAATTGTAACGGACAGATAAATGTCAGTGTAAGAAATTCGGAGACATTACTGAAGATTTTTTCTGGGAAGTTCATACATATATTATTTATTGTATTAATAATTAAATATTTAAAATTATAGGTATATTACATAGACCCTTCACAAATACTGTCAACCCCGACAGTGAATTTAAACCATCCCGAAAAATTAGAAGAGTACGACAGTTTCTTCATAGAATGAATTTAAATTTTAAAAATCGAAATATAAAAATTTTTTGGTGTAGAGTGTAGGTATAAAAGATATGTTTAATACAATAGGGTGCGAGCAGTCATTTACTTTGTTGGCCTTAACAAGCAGATATGGGGGCCCGTGTCAGAATGATAGCTAGTAATTATGTAAATAGATATCAAATATCATAATTTTTCTTTCTAAATTTCGTGATTTTGCAATTCCATGCGGTTTATTTTCCTCGACAAGTAAATTTCGCATTCCTGGTGACGTGAACTTAGAAAATCTTGAAATTTTGAATGAAAAATTCTGACATTTGACATTTATATACATAATTAATAGTTGTTATTCTGACACAGGCCCCCATATCTGCTTGTCAAGGCCAATAAAGTCACATGACTGTTCGCGCCCTATACTTATGTAACTAAAAACGGAAGTAGCGAGATGTATTGTACTGACCACAACAGAATTTTAATATTATGATCTGATTTTTCAATTTAACAGTTATTTGTGTCTATGCCTGTATATATTTATTAAGAAACAGGCACCTGCAACTGCCAGCTGGGCTGTCAAACGAAACGTCAAAAATATTGTAGTCACTAAAATATTTGTATTGTCGGTTAAAATTTGCATCGTTTGACATTTTAGCTTCAATAAAAGCTTTTGTAACTTTTTATGAGAAGTTTTTACAGTTGACAAAGACTTTCCTCACATTTTAACACACTGTTCAGACTGAAAGTTATGAAAGTTGAATTTTAATGTGAAAAATATTTAGATACTTTCATAGTATCATGTTTAAAATTCACTCCTTCTAGTTGAAAAGCCGATTATAGTAAAGTGTAACCATTTCAAGTACAGAATGTTCCCTATTTACATAAATAGGCCATTCTTCTTATTTTGGTGTATGCATATCTGAATGTCAAAATTATACCAGTACAAAATCAACATTTTAACGGGATATTAAAGACGGTATTAACAAAGATATGAAATGAAAAGATAAAAGCTAAAATGACTTCTTTACTCTGTAATATTATACGGAGAGAAAAATTTCTGAATTTACAGTCAATGATTACGGTGAAAATTAAATATATTTTTCCCTATAATAAATTTCGCTCACAAACATTGTAGTTAAGGTAGAAGATGACTCTTAAAATGCCTGTTGGGCTATTATCACCCGTCATTTAGCAATAATATATTATGTTATAAGGAGTAGAAAGGGCGTTCTACTCCGAGTAACATATACTATTTTTTCTTCAAGTGTTTCAAAGAAAACTGGAGATTTTTTAAATATTATTCTAGAATTGTTTTAATTATAGCGTTTGCAATATCAGCCATAGTTGGCTGTGAACACTACAAAACACAAACGATACAACTGTCAAATAACATTTTTTCAATACGGTCTGTGTTGCTGAGACGACTGCTGTCGCCCGCGGTGAACTAAGAAGCTAACATTTTTTTACTAGTACAAAAATGAACAATATTGTTGTACTAGTAATAAAATGAATATCTTCTATAGTGTGTGTATAGTAGCATAATATGAATATTATTGTACACTTGAAGAAAAACAGTTTTTTTACCTCTCGCTAAGAGAGGTATTGGATTCATGCTAAAAATCGCATATCTAGATTTTATGAATAAGCACGTTTTAAGGTCCTTACAATCCAATTTTAACATTTTTACGATGATGTCTGTGTGTGTGGATGTATGTGTGTGTATGTGTGTGTGTGGGTGTGTGTGTGTCGATGTTGGAATGACGATTTCTCAAAAACTATAAAACTTAATATTGTTTAACTACGTATTTCCCAATCGGACATTAGTGGAAAGAGTTGAAAAGGTGTTGGTAACAATTGGAAAACCGGAAATAGCAGTTTCTTGACAAAAATCTTCTACATATTATTTTTCGAAAAATTTTGTTCTTGCTAATACTAAAAAAAATCTCTATCTAATACTTTTAAATATTTTATTATATCTTCTGTAGATTTAGCAATAAAAGAAATATAATATATAAAATAATCTGTTGTAATAAATTTTATAACTGAAATACTGTTAATCCCGACAATGAATTGGAAACATCTCGAAAAATTAGAAGAGTAGGACAAAATTTATTCATAGAATGAATTTAAATTTAAAAATCTACATATAAAGAATAGATAAATGTAGAATTTTTTAGTGTACAGTGTAGGTTTACAAGAAATACAATTGGGCGCGAGCATAGTCATGTGACTTTGTTGGCCTTGACAAACAGGTATGGAGGCCCGTGTCAGAATGATTGCTAGTAATTATGTACATAGTTGTCAAATATCATATTTTTTTTTTCTAAATTTCGTGATTTTCCAATTTCATGTAGTTTATTTTCCTAGACATGTAAATACCACACTCCTGGTGACAAATTAACCACGTGAACTTAGAAAATCTTGGAATATTGAATGAAATATTCTGACATTTGACATCTATGTACATAATTACTAGTTGTCATTCTGACGCGGGCCCCCATATCTACTTGATAAGGCCAACAATGTCACACGACTGCTCGCGCCCAATACTTATGTGATCAAAAACGGAAGTGGCCGAAAGAATTCTGTAGAAATTTCTAACCATTTGTATAGGTTTTATAATTTGTAAATCGGCCGAAATATTTAAGTTTGGGCTCGTATATAAAATCAATGATAAAAATAATGCATAAAATGTGTAAAACGGGCTGACACCGAAGCGCCACTAACTCTATTCTTATCTGAAATACAGTAGATATAGGTATTCTTTTTTTTGTTGACCTGAAAGTGTCATTATTCGGCTCACAAGCTTCCAAAGCTCGCATACAGATCGCTTTCAGGTCTTGTTACGTAAATTACTATTTTTGATATACAGAAATACTTCAGTTTTCGATGTTGAAATCCATTTGTATTTGCTTAAAATTTTCGGTTGTGCCAAACACCTTAATTTCGTGGAACAAATTTAACGCTGAATTTAATGCGGATCCCTGATTGAAAATTAAGATATCCGGCCGAAGATCGTTTAGCAAGTTGGGGTAGTGTAATGGTTTTGTCACATCATTAGGTCTAAAAATAATCACTTACACGATGATACATTTAAAACTAGAGTAATCTGGCCGACGGGCTCAGTCTAAATTGCCTAATTACGATAATTAAGGCACATGGCGTGCTTAAAGCACTCCATTTAAAATTCCAATTCTGCTGCCTTGGGTGCTGATCCTGCGAACTTGCCGGGAGCAAGCAGGAACTTGCAGGACCGGGTTTACCATGAAGCTACTGAAGTTACAATTTAAGGACACATAAAGGGTGTTAAAAAAAGTTTAAAATTTTTGAAGGTGTATAGTACAGATCCAAATTAACAAAAAAAGAAAAATCGAAGAAAAACTGACAAAGATAGTGATCGAACAAAATTTTGTCTGTCAGTTAATGGTCTATAAAGAACAATAAAATTTTATTTGATACATTATTCTCAATTTCCACTATTTAAAATAAATATTTCAAATAGATAATTTGAAATACTTAAAAATAAAAGTATTTTGTATATTTAGTTCAAATACTTTTCAAAAGTATTATATATAAGAAGAGCTGAAAAGGTTTTGGTGACAATTGGACAACCAAAGAAAGAAATCTTTTAAATATTATTTGTTGAAAATTTATATTACAACAAAAAATAAAGAACATTAAATTCTAAATTTGATATTTTTTTACCTTCCGTCACCTTTAGGTAAGGAAGGTATTGTCTTTGGTCAAAAAATTCAGTGATGAGTTTTTACTGAATAAGCATGTTTTAGGGTCCCTATAATATGATTTTACCATTTTTACGATGATGTCTGTATGTATGTGTGTCTGTGTGTGTGTCTGTGTATGTGTGACAAAAGTTCCGGATCCCATAACTTCAATACCACGATTCCAAAAATTATAATTTTTTCGTATTCCTCAAGTTTACATCCAGAAGAACAAGTGATTAGATTTTGGTTATAATTGGTGAACCGGAAGTTGCCACATTTGAAGATTTAACAGTTAAATTTGATTTATTGACATTTAATATTATTATAACTTAAAGAATATATTATTCTCTATACGATTTGATTACATTTTATACTTCAATTTTAATAGATACAGAGTTAAAGAATTTTAAAGAAATTAAATTTTATAATTCAGCCAGCTATGCTAAACATGGAAACTGCTAATATATTAATATAATTCAAATTGACAGATGTCAGTATGAGTAAAAAGTAAATTAATGTGGCAGAGATGAGGATGTTGAAGTAGATGTTGGGGAAACAAGGAAAGATACGGTAAGAAAATAACTCTAGTGTTACAATTTTCTAGAAAGATACAAGAAAGACGATTACATTGGTTTGAACATGTCATGAGGGCAAATGAAGAATTATATTTGAACAAGAATGAGTAGTTTAGTAATGGGAGGTTGAAGAAGCAGAGAAAGACCAAAGATAAGATGGAAGGACTGTATTGCGGAAGAGAAAAAGAACCGAATGAGAACGACACGCTAAAATATCGACTCCTAACGAATGGGAAAAGCTAAAGAGGAAGAAGATGTCAGTTTCAAGTGCAATTTGAATAGTTTGTTTATGAAATAATTTTACTGGAAATTTAGAATATTTTCCAAGAAAAATTATATATGGAATTTATACATTATACACAGGATTGACGGAAGGTATTGTGCTGGCCACAACAGATTTTTTTATTATAGCTTTTATAGATTTGGATATAAAGAATATAATTTATAGAATTATCTGAGATTATAAATCACACAGTCCAATCTACAGATTACTACACCAAGGAAATCAGTTGACAAATAAATTTCATTGTCAAAAATCAACAGTTCTTGTGACATTACTGAAAGCTTTTTCTGGGAAATACATTGAACATTTCTTATTGTTTTATTAACTTAATATTTAAAATTATAGGTAAAATACATAGATCCATAAGAAATACCGTTGATCCCATCAATGAATTGAAAGAATCTCTGACATTTAGAAACTTCCTCATAGAATGAGTGAATATGGCGCGAATTTATTGGCCTTGACAAGCAGATATGGGGGCCCTTGTCAGACTGACAGTAACTACGTACATAGATGTCATATATCATAATTCTTATTTTAAATTTCAAGAATTTCTAAGTTCACGAGGTCGTGGAATTTACTTGTAGAGGAAAATAAACCACATGGAAGTGGAAAACTAGAATTATTTTTTTTGTGTACAAGAAATGTTAAATACAATACTTATATAACATAAAATGGAAATGGAGAGAGGTATTGTGCTGGCCACAACATATTTTTTTAACCACGTTTCGATAAACCTTTCGTTTTAGGAATATTGTTTTTAATAATTTAAACAAAATAACAATTTTAATATTCAAATCAAGTAATCCAAAATTAATTAAAATAAGGGAATGTTTTAGTGGCCTAAAATTTATAAATATATAATAGCTTTAATGCGCAAAAATATGTAAATCCTATCCTGGCTGCAGGAGCAGGTAATGAAAGGATCCATGTTTTCCTGCATACCAAAAGGATAATTATATCACCACTGTTATGTTTACATACCGCCAAATGTAAACTGTGAGAAGTTGCTTGTTTACTACGTATATATTTGCTCTTTACGATTTTTTTAACCATTCGTTGCGGAAATTGACTCACTTTATTTTTAATTTAACTATTAAAATCATTATGAGAACTTAAGTATAAATAAAATACTAAGAAAGAACACTTTATGTACTTCTTACATGACCCAAAGTTTCGTGTATAAAACTAGATGAATGCAGTCATTCAGGGTATTTATTGCTTCTTTTATAGCGTTCATACCATTAATTCAATGCTCTGCTCACATAATGTGCAGTAACATTTTAATCTGCGGCATGGTTTACATGCAAGGGAGATTACTCGCCAAATTTCAAAGCCAATTTTATTAAGTATCTCTGGGGCATCATATAAACTCAATAGTGAATTTAACAAGGGATATAGCTATAATTATTATAAAAATATACATTTCTCTTTATTACACCTCCAACAACAATGTTTAGAGTCCGAAAATAGTACCGTATTTATAACTGTTTTTTCAGAACACATTAAAAGCTACTAGATTCATTACAGACATCATTAGAAACTAGAAACAAATAATCATTGTCTTTGAGACCAGCAGAATTTGTATACAATAATTAAATACAATCGATAATAGAAACTAACATATTACCTCTCATTAAGAGAACGATTGTAATCATGCTAAAAATCGCATATCCAGATTTTAGTGAATAAGCACGTTTTAAGTTCCCTAGAATCGGATAATAACATTTTTACGATGATGTTTGTGTGTGTGTGTGTGGATGTGTGTGTGTATGTGTGTGTGTGTGTGTGTGTGTGTGTGTGTGTGTGTGTGTGTGTGTGTGTGTGTGTGTGTGTGTGTGTGTGTGAGGTTGTTGGAGGTACGATGTCTCAAAGTCTGTAAGATTAAAGACCTGTATAACTACGGATTCCTCAATCTAACAGTATTGGGAAGAGTTGAATAGATTCTGGTAACAAATGGACAACCGGAAGTAGTAGTATTTTAACAAAAATCTTCTAAATATTATTTTTTTAATATTTAGGTTATTACAAATATTAAAAAACAAAATTCTCTATCCGACACATTTAATTTTTTTATTATACCTTCTATAGATTTAAAGATATAAATATATAATCTATTAAATAATCTGTTGCAGTAAATCTCACAGCCTGCTCACAGCCCAAACATATCCATGGGAACTACTTGAGAAATTAAAATTTCTATAATTGACAGATAAATGTCATTAATGTCAGTGTCAAAAATTCAGAGATATTACTGAAGGCTTTTTCTGGGAACGATATTTAATATTTCTTATTGTATTATTAATTATTTATTTAAAATTATAGGTATATTACATGAACCCTTCAGAAATAACGTCAATCCCGTTAATAAATTAGAAAAATATCGAACATTTAGAAGTAATGGAGCAAACTTGCTCATAGAATGAATTTAAAATTATAGAAAATACGTACATATAAAGATTAGGTCTAATTAGAATTTTTTGTTTGTTCAAGAAATGTTAAATACAATACTTATACATATATACCACAACGGAAAAAGCGCGAGAGGTATTGTGATTGTCACAACAGATTTTTTTTATTGAATATCTATAATAAAACATCAATTTTTAATTTTTTTGGGTGGGAAACGACCGATAACACTTCCCCTTCATGGATTGGCAATGTTTATGTAGGGTTGCTAGCAATGTTGTAATAGATCCCTATAATAATGTAGGCTAAACAAATTTTAGTAGAGGACACTCGTAGATAACGGTAATATAAAAGTAAATCTGAAGTATCATCTCGTTTGCATTGCCCCATTGTCGTAGCTTCGAGTTTGTTACGGGAAGTTTTTGCGAATATTCCGTTTTATAAAAAAATCCGACAAACAAGAGTAAATTATATATATTTTTTTTAATTTTCTATGTTGTTATGTGCTTCAATTCCTCTTTGAACCTTATTTGTGAAACAATATCATTTTTATTGTTTGAATAAACATAAGCTTTATTTATCGTACTACCCAAAGCAAATGAGACCTAGTAAATTTGGTGCCAAAAAATATTTTAAAAATCTGATGTCGCCACACATTACCTTCCGTTTATCCGGAGTATTATGTACAAATTTCATACATAAATTCTTTTGTAAAGATCCTATATTTCCAGTATAAAAAAATATATAAACAAACTATGCAAATTGCACTTGACACTGATATCTTCTTCTTCTTTAGCTTTTCTCATTCGTTAGGGTCGCTGTTTTTTTTATTTTTTTCTTCCACTCGTTTCTGTTTTGCGTGTCGTCCTCATTCAGTTCAGTTTCTTTAACCTTCTATTACTAAGCTATTCATTCTTCGTGCAACATATTCATATTTCCTCATGACATGTTCAAACCAATGTAATCGTCTCTCTTGTATCTATCTAGAAACTTTATCACTCGAGCCATTTCTCTTACCTTTCATTCCTTACCCTATCTTTCCGTGTCTACCCCAACATCTATTTCATTATTCTAGTCTCTGTCACATTCATTTTCTTTTCATTGAAACTGACATCTGTCAATTTAATTTATCTGAATATATTGTTTCCAGGGTTAGCATTCAATATTACTAATTGACAGGTGTCAGAGTCAAGTCCAATTTACACAATATGTATGTGAAATAATTTTACTGAAAGAAACTTTCTTTGTGGAATTTATATAAAATACATAGAAATGACGAAAGGTATTGTGCTAGCCACAACAAATATTTTTAATATTATTTAATAAATGATGTATTCATAAAAAGTTTTTATGCTTATTATATGTACGGAGAAAAATTACCAGTCATAATTAAGCGGTTTTGATTTGAGATTTTTTTTTATTCCTGAAAATATGAATTTTTTAATATGCTCAATTGTAACTGTAATACTGGCATATTAGCTTAATATGTATACTGTAAACAGCAATAACGTATCTCCATAATAGATGAACAACAATATAGTATAGACTGTGAATAATAATGCTTTCACACTCCATAATTCAACATCCATCACATGTAAAATAAACATCAGCCGGAACGTGCTGTTAATGACGTATTCCTCCGTCACTGCTGACGTCACCGATCATCCATAGCCTCCCCGAGTAGTCCCGAGTTTTCCCGAAGCGAATAACAACTTGATATCTCACGCTCGGCAGCGGCAGCTGAGTGCAGGAACAGAGCGTAATGCGAGAGCAGAGATGTGTGTGCGCGTTCGCGAGTGCTCCTGCTGTCTCGAGATCAGTCTGAGAACATGAGTGGTGCTACGTGATGAACTAAGGATGCCCGTGCGAACTATGGTGTATCACAAATGGAAACGATAGCAGAGGATCAGGAAACTGAGTATGAACTTGGTGAGTGCGCCGGTTGCTTGTATGACGGCAGGAATAGTAAGTTGCCCTAATTTCAAGCAAAGTTTTTAGGTTTAAGGTCACCGTTTACCTTTAATTAAAAGACATACTACGAACCCAACCCCAAATGTATTCGTATCTCTGAAAAAAATATATTAACGGCAAGAAGAAATAAATTTATAGATTACAATTTTATTTTATGTATTAATAAAGTGTACTGGATTTAAATATGTTATTACCTAAATTTATCATTTTAACAATAATCACCGGGCAAATATATGACAACAGACACGTGCTAATTTTTTTAGTTCCAACAGTAAATAATACAATATTTATGTTAGTATTATTTATAAAACTGAAGGTAAAGGAAACTGACAATATATTCAATTAATTACTATATTAAATTTTATTTTTTTAGTAAAATTATTTGCAAAGTGATATTTATTTATTAAAGTACCACCTACAATTATTAAAAACAAGAATAAATAAACTGCTAGATGCTATGATTATTACTCCAATTCAACAAATTTTGATATGGTGTATTAATAGAGTGTATGCAACATAAATAATTTCTTAGATTTAATAATAATTTATTTGCAAAAAAAACATTGTTTGTATGTGACAAATGTTTTCGTTTTTAATAAATCTCAAATAATTTTTATTACTGTAATAAAATTTAAGATGGCAATTAATTGAGTATATTGTCAGTTACCTTTACCCTCAGTTTTATAGATAATACTAACATAAATATTGTACATATTATTTACTGTTGGAACGAAAAATTTTGAGACTTGTCTTTTGTCATATATTTGCCCGTAAATTATTGTTTAAATGAGATATTTAGTTAATAACATTGTATTTAAATCAGTACACTTTATTAATACATAAAATAAAAAAATGCCCAAATATAATGTTATCTATTGTAACATAAAACTTTATTTTTTATTGCTGTTAATATATTTATTTCAAAGGTACGAATATATTTGGTGTTGGGCTTTCACAAATGTAGGATCACATTAATTAAATTAAATTCGAAATGTGTCATATTAATAATGATATTGAAACGTAGTACGAGTGTCAGACTAGAATTATTGAAAATAGGAAAATCAGATAGGCCGTAAAAAACAAAATTTGCACTATTATTGGAAACATTTATCTGTCATTCATAATGGAGTTGCATAGTAAGGCTTGATTTACATTAGCGGTAAAATGACGGTACGACGACGGTACAATAACGGTTCAACGATATGGTATATCAATTACACGAGGCATTTACATGAGAAGATACCACGACGCAACGAACATAATAAAATACCATGACAATATAATTTTGTCTTTTATGTACACTCGTGACAAAAAAAAAACCGGACACCAAAAAAAGGTTGTTTATCGACTTATAACAAAAGAAAAATGTATTTATTTATTATTTTTATGTTAAAATAAGAACAACTGATTTGTAAAGTAAGATTAGAAAATAAAACAAATGTAGCAAACACTTTATTTATTAAGAAAAAGAAATCTAAATATGTACAAAATTATCTGTTTTCCAAAATTCAATCACAATTATTTCTTCAATTATCATTGGTTAATGACTCTTGCTGTGTAGTATATTACACTCTTAGTACTTATAATACTGAATGTGAATAAATTTGATACAATTCAATCGTAAAATACAACCTGCACAGAAACTTCGGGTGAATTTGATTACATTACTCAAAACACCACTGTAGCCTTGATTATTCCCAGAAGTACTGCCCGAAATCTAACTGGGCGTTATTATCAAATAGTAGAATACATCATATGACGAATATCAGGAACACTATGCTTTACAAACCCGTTTAAACATCGATTTATAGCAATATTTGTACTACAAAAATGGGTCATACTATCAACCATTGTTTTTTGGCAAGTGACAGATATTCATGAAATTTAAATTTCTACAGGATCCGCAAATATTGTTTAAGTCCTAGGATGTCCGTTGCTTGCCCAGCTTCGCTCGTAACACGTTGAATATAGCGGCTACGTTTTGCGCGAGAATATAGAGACTAAGCAGTGGAGCACCGGAACTTATTGTTCATATATGAATCCCATTTCTGTCCGTGTGCATGAAATGAACAAGAATGCGCGTGGTGAATGTCAAGAGAACCATTTTCAGGATATTGCATACCCTGAAAAACACCATCTAAAAGTGGTAGTAAAATGACATGGGCTGGTATTTCGATGTATTGAAATATTAAGCTTGTTTTGGTTAAGTTCTGTAAATTAGAAAATGCACAGCTGACTCCATAGTATCTTTGCTCCATTTGTTCTCGAAAATTTCATTTTAAAAGTTGACAACATGCGTCCTAACTTTGTACGCATAACAAAGCAGCATTTAAAATAAGTCAATATTCGATTATTACAATGTCCAGAGCGCAGCCCTAACTTAAATTACTGCGAAAAATATGGGATTGCGTTAAGGCATAGTGTTCAACATCGATAATCCGTACCAAAAACTATTCAACATCAAACAGTACCTCTTTCTAAAGAATGTAAAAATAATTACCACCAGTATTGAAAATTTACCAAACCATGTGGTAAAAATCTTTACAGTTCGGGGAGGCAGTACACACTATTACTTACTCAAAATAAATCGTACCTTAGCTATAAAACCTAATTAATGAAGAAAAATAATTTTGCTATTTTTAGTCATTTTTCTATTTCAGTAACTTTTCTTAATAAATAAAGTGTTTGCTAAGTGTTTTTTTATTATTTTCTAATTTTATTTTACAGATCAGTTATTCATATTTTAACAAAAAAAATAACAAATAAACCCATATTTCGTTTGTTTCAAGTCGATAAATACTTTTTTTTAGGTGTCCGGTTTTTTTGGCTACGAGTGTACCTATTATATCGGATTGTAGTACACACGTCATGTTTCTATCAGAAGTAGAAAATATCACGCAATGTTTAAAAATTTATCAAATACCGACTTGGCTCTATAATTACCCTTACTCTTGACGAAGAAGAAGAAAATGAAGAAAATCTAGAAAAAATTACAAAACGATATCACTTTTATGTACTTACTGTGATAGTCTGTGGTGTATATTTCACGTTTTTGGCATAAGCAGAGAACTTTTGTTCAATAATGTATACAATAATTTCTCATTTTCGCTACATTTTAGTTTAAATATTAAATATACCCTGTTGCTCCTTACCAATTCAGTATTGTAGAGAATAGACCATAGCTTTGAACTATCTGATTGGCTGAAATTGGAGCGAAGTTTACGCAATGTAATTTCAGACTAGTGTCAGTGTACATGACATGTGACATCTCGTGTCATTTTTATGTGCAATGTCAAGTATAATCTTTATCCAATTTGAAAAGCAGGTAGGTAATACTTCATATTTTTCACTTACTGACTAGAATATACAAAGTGTCGATGGCATTACAATACCTTTTTAATATTTTAATAAAATGTTAGATGACAGCAGTTTTTTATTTCGACTATTTAAAACTGGCACTGATGGGAGCGCCATCTACTGAATTGATTAAGTGGAACAGAGTATAAAAGACAAATATCAAAAAGTCAAAAACATGTCAGATGTCAATCACTTACTAGGTTATGTGTACTTCCACTCAGCTAATATTGGAATGAACATCAACGTGACGTGCACGTACTCTTCAAACGCTACCTTCCACTCCCCCTTGCTGGCAAATACTACGCTGTCACTATTCGCTAGTGAAATACAGCAATCTAGCGACGAAATTATAAACTAGTATAGGGTAGTAAGTACATAGTAAATCCCAACCGACGTAGCGCCGAACGCAACATTTCTGTCACTTATTTGACAAAAAAATCGAGTGGAGAACAAAATTTAAAACTTCATCACGTTTTTGTTATGTTAACGGATGTACGTCGTCATTAGTACGCAGAAGTTCAGAAATTAGTTTCCATAATTTCCCGAAAATAGGAACCAAAATTATATGGAAAAAATGATAGATAAAAGTTGTGGGTTGATCTTTCAAAAACGGGATAGGAACTGAGGAATAATATGCATGTGTGCCCCTTGCATTTCGTGAAGCAAGATTATATTTTGCCAGGCATTACTGTATGTTATAGTTATTTAAGTATTAACGGCAGTAAGTGCACCTTACCGGTTGAGGATTAGTTTGGAGATCGAGACGAAGTCAAGATCTCCAATACATCCGATACAAGTAAGAAGCACTTAATGCCCGCAATGCTTATATTTTTTGCACGATCGTCCCAATAATAACAAATTAAAGTTTAGAATTATTTAAAAAATATTTTGACATTTTAAACAAATTAGTTGTCATTTTTAAGTAAGCTATGATCGTTGTTTTGTTATCGTTAAAGCTTTAAAAATTGTACATTTATTTTTTATTTATGTAATTTTCACCGCCTCCAGATCGGTAGGTAGTCACATCACTTACCGGTCAGTCACATCACTTACTGATCAGTACCACATCACTTACTGATCATTAATTTGTTAACAAAACTTACTGTCTTGGAAACCCTATCGGTAAAGTTTTAAAAAAACCCGGTCGTGCAAAAATAATTACTACGCGCCTTTATAATGAAATCTAAACTTGTAGACATGCCTGCACTAAGAAGACAACCAAATTGTAATGCTTATTCATCCATTAATCTTCCACGCACTGTAAATATATTAGATTTAGGAAAACAAATACTCGAATCATGTAAAATCAAAATTCGTAGGAATGGTAAACATAATTTCTTGATGAAACAGAGGAGTTCGTAAAATTCAAAATGTTATTCACACTAAGAGACATTTTTATTTAATATTAACTATATTATTAATATTCCTTTGCACTCAAAGGCCGCAGCGTATAAGAATAGACAGTTACGGAAAATGAAGCATCTACCTTAGGCCGTCCATATTGTTACGTCACGCGCTAAGCTCCGCCTCTTTTTCATTCGCGAATGATACAATATTTTTTTCAATAGAAACAAAACTATACTATACCATGGTCGTATCGTTAATGTAAATCAGTAAATATCAATTTGCCGTCATCGTACCTTTATCGCACCAAGAACGTAGATGTAAATGGGTCCATTAAAATACATTAGAACAAGAAATATCGTACCGTTGTTGTACCGTCATTGTACCGCTAATGTAAATGAAGCCTTAATTTGTTGAGAACTTTTAAGAAATGGAAGGAAAAAATAGTAAAGTGTATTATAGTCGAAGGGAACTACTTTGAACATATTTAAACTGAAAGGGGGTGTAAACCAAAAATCAGAATTGTAGTATGAAAAATTCTAAAAACAAATTTTCAAACCGCATATTTCTATTAAAGATTGAAGGATTTATAAGAGGTTTAAAAAACGCGTCCGCCGTTTGTGACGTCATATCGACTTCAGCCGACCAAGCCGGCATTGGTAGTATATCTACCTTTAATATAATACTCAAATTATCCACAATTCGGTTTCTAACCTAAATATACTAAAAAGGAAATGAGAGAAAAATCGAAGATGGTGCAATTGTACGAGTAGTGTACAAATGCCTATTTCCTGAAAATATGTTTGCTGTTGGGAAAGCAAAATAATAACAGATGTTAAATGCGAGAATATATGTATTACATTACACGAAAGTTTTGAAAATAAAGTTTTAAATCTTTCGAGGCACAATTAAAAATTGGTCACAAGTCCTTTACATATTTATTTTCAAAGTCATTGATTTTAAAATGTAAACTAACACGATTTTTTTATATCGTTGGGATTAATGTTACGGTTTAATTCCTTAAGTTGTTATTAAATTTGGCATATTCAAACAACAAATAGCGAAGAATATATTGTTTTAGTAAGAACTACACAACCCAAACTACGCCTTCGGCTCGGACTACAATTTTTTTGCTGGAATATGGACCATTCCATTACTTGTTGTAGAATATATTATTCCGTATTTCTGTTCATTAAAATGAAAACCTCGGCTTTATATAAATTGCGATAGCTAACTAACTAAACAGACAAACAAATATATGTCTATGTATAAACATATCTTTTTACAATGATAAAAAAATTACACTTTACAGTATTTATTACGTATTGTATAAAAAGTATATCTTTTCTTTTATAAACATAAACTTTCTCTGAATCATTTTTAATATAGGCAAGCAAAAGAATACGTAAAGATATTAATTACGAATATTATATAAGTATATGTATTTCATTTATAGTAGGTACGTATACCTCGACGTATACATAACGTACAATTTGCTCTTTATTTTTGTTTACAATTTCCGTCAATTACCAAACACTGGGTTTGTCTAACACTTTTCAGTTTATGTCAGTAAAAAAAACCTGTTGGAAAACTTAAGAAATTTTTACAAATTACTAGCGTGTTCTTCCTGACCTCAGAAAGAAAAACTAACATTTCTTTTTCTGTGGCGCACTTCCTGCAAAATAATATATAGGAAGATATTTTAATTAAAACTTTCAAGAAACTTTATTTCTTTTTCTAATATGTTGTTATAGAAACAGAATTAATAATGTCCAATACTAACAAAAAGAAGACAAAACATACTGATATATCCTATAAAATAATAACAAATAAGTTACTTCCTGGATGTTTGTGTTATGTTAGGTAGTAAAAATGTGTGAATCTAGATTTTTCACATTTCGGTCCGACGGAATATACGGCCAGCAGAAATTGTAATAAATATAAATCTCCAGTGCAATTTTGTACGAAAATATAAAATATATCCAATAAAAATGATATAGTTAGAGGAACTATAGTATAACAACTATCATAAAAATATATACGCATGACCGGGCTTAATTTCACAGATCTAGGGCTGTAAAGTACCTACGTTACAGCCTGCTTCAGACTTGCTGTTATAATTACATATTTCTATACCTTCATGTTAAAGGGGCCAATGTCTTGTTTGAAAATTTCTGGATAAACGTTTAATTTTAAAAAATTCTCTAATAACATTGTAGGTACATGAAATCATTTTAAATATGTAGTATGAAACAGTGTAAAATTTAGTCTCATATTTTTATATTTATTCCTAGAATTCATTGGATTATCAATGCTGAAATTAAATTTTATTTGAAATCGAAAAATTGTGAAATTGAAAGGAATATTCATTTTTATAGGTTATGTTTACATATCTGTAAGTATAAAGGCTGGTTTATGCAACTTTTCATAAGGATAAACATAAAACGTAGTGATAATACATAACACATAGCTGTAAAGTCAGTTTATGCAATTAACATAAAGCATAAGTTTCAACCAATCATAGAGAAGATATATTTATTTGATGGGTAAAATACAGAGAGTTTATTTTATCAGTAAACATAGAGTAGTTTCATTACCATAGTTACAAAATGACAGCAATGTATTGAAGCGTTTATTTTATGAGTAAACATAGGGAATAGTTGTCAGACTCGTTAAACTGTCACATTTCAAAATGGTTTTTAATAAAATTGAAGAAAAAGTGCAGATTATAACATGCTATAATTCAAATATGAGCCTAGGATAAATTTCAGATGTATCTGCTGCTACATTTGATAATCGGCCCAAACCCTGCCCAGCAACAATTCGAAAAATCCATAATAATTATAGCTTGCACCAAATGATTTATTTTCTTTGAGGACACTTAAAAAACAGAATTAGTGCAGCTTCACAAAATATTACTCCCCAGCAAATAACGAATGCTATTAATTCTTTTTATAATAGTTTAGGATATTGTTTAGAAGTTAGTGGTACTAATTTTGAGCATATGATAAGTTAAAATAAAAATTCCTGACTAGTTTAATGTAGTTCTAAAGTATATAAACATAAATAAATAATTTTTCATTTCTTTAATTCATAATTTAATATTTATTTTACTATGTTAATTATCCCTATGTTTACTTATAAAATAAGCGCTTTAATACATTGCTGTCAATCATTTTATACTGTAACTATGGTAATGATATACTCTATGTTTACTGATAAAATAAACTCCCGGTATAATCACGAATACCACTCTTTAAAAAAATATATTACACTCCAGTGCATTTCAATATATGTACAGTAAAATTTTTGAAAGATGTCCGATCAAGGTCAACTGTATCATGAACGAAATAACAAATTGGCATACATTTATCCCCCTCCTTTACAAAGGCTTTAAGCGTGTGCGATAGGGATAGATATAACACGCTTGTCTTTCAAAAATTCATAAAAACAGAATTATTTAATTCGTTCTTCTTACCTACACATATTTTTTGTCATTTCACGTATAAATTAACTATTATACATCATACACATGCCCAAATTATCTTACATATAAAATAATCTTTGTAAGGTTGGCAACACTGCATTTGCATGAAGTCGTCTTATAATGGATCACTTTAGTGACGATTTCTGGACTATCGAAATATTTTAGCACTTATATAAATTCTTTTGAATTTGAATGCTTCAATTATATTTCTCTTCGCGTTTAAATTATATATCAAATTATTTTAATATTCCAATTTAAATATATTAAACACGAAGTACATTTTATATATAATTAAAATCATTATTTATGTTTACAAATTTAATAATAAACTATTAAATGAATTTAATTCGATAAATGTTAAAAATCTACATGCAAATTTCGCTCCATATAAACGTTTAATTTAATCAACATATATGACGTAATTTTCACCGACAAAAAAGTGATTTTATTTACATAAATTCTGTTCAATAAGTGTCTGGCTTTTGTTTACAATTGAAAATATTGTTCAATAAAATGCATACGAGTCTAGTTACACACATATGTACATATTCATAGAATTTTTTTGTATATGTTTGTTTATTTGTTTGGTATTTACGTAAAACATATTCCGTGTGTATATACAGATTGTTTTTGTTATATTATAAACCTGTAATTATTAAAAGGCACCGTTAAGATATAATGAAATGTCATTAAAGTGTTTACAGGAATATTTTTCTATTTACCTGACAGATATTAGAAAATTTATTACTAAGAAATTAACGTAGAGTTAACAGTTTATATTTTTCTAAATAAATTAAGAAAGTGTGAAAAGATAATGTCAGCCACATGGATTTGAACCATGGACCACTACTTTGCCGGAGTAGTGCTCTACCAGATAGGTTGGCCATAGCTCAGTTGGTAGAGCGCTACTCCGGCAAAGTAGTGGTCCATGGTTCAAATCCATGTGGCTGACATTATCTTTTCACACTTTCTTAATTTATTTATTACTAAGAGTTAATTACTATTTGTAATACTTACAAATACTTCTTACGATAATAAAATACAAAGTTTTAGTAATGGAAAAATATTTAATGATCACGTTTATAATTTGTATTTTATTACGCATATTTTATAAATTTATGGTCCGTTGCACCAATAAGGCTAAAAAATTAGCGATCCTAACAAAAAAAAATCTGTTGTGGCCAGCACAATACCTCTCGCCACTTCCATTTTTTGTTACGTAAGTATAGGGCGCGAGCAGTCATGTGACATTGTTGGCCTTGACAAGCAGATATGGAGGCCCGTGTCAGAATAACAATTAATAATTTGTTCATATATGTAAAATATTATAATTTTTCATTAAAAATTTCAAGATTTTCTAAATTCACGTAGTTAATTTGACACCAGTAGTGTGGAATTTACTTGTCGAGGAAAATAAACCACATGGAATTGAAAAATCAATAAATTTAGAATGAATTATGATATTTCACATCTATGTACATAATTACTAGCTATAATTCTGAAACAGACTCCCATATCTGCTTGTCAAGGCCAACAAAGTTACATGACTGCTTGCGCCCTATTGTATTTAACATTTCTTGTATACCTACACTCTACACCAAAAATTTTACCTATATCTATTCTTTATTTTTAGATTTTAAAAATTTAAATTCTTTCAATTTTGTCCAACTTCTAATTTTTCGTAATGTTTCCAATTCATTGACAGTATTTTTGAAGGGTATATGTAATATACCTATAATTTTAAATATTTACCTATTAATACAATAAAAAATAATATAATGTTTACTTCCCAGCAAAAATCTTCAGTAATATGTCTTTGGATTTTTGACAGTGACATTTATTTCTCATTTACAACATTTTAATTTTTCAAATGGTTCCATAACATTATTTGGGTTGTGAAATTTATTACAATAGATTATTATATACCTTATATTTCTTTATCTCTAAATCTATAAAAGATATAATAAATTATGTATATGTATCAGATAGAGAATTTACTCTTTTAATACTAGCAAGAATAAAAAATTTAAAAAAATAATATTTAGATGATTTTTTTTAAGAATCTGCTACTTCCGGTTGTCCAATTATTACCAAAACTTTTTCAGATATTCCTAGTATTGTCCGATTGAGAAATACACGTAGTTAAACAGATATTAAGTATTATAGTTTTTGAGAAAGCATCCTTCCAGCCTCCCCCCACACATACACACACACATCTATTCACACACACACACACACACACACACACACACACACACAGACATCATCGTAAAAATATTAAAATCGGATTGTATGGACCTTAAAACGTGCTTAATCATTAAAATCTGGATATGCGATTTTTAGCATGAATCCAATACCTCTCTTAGCGAGAGGTAAAAATGCAAATCGAATTTTTAAGAGCAGTGCATAGTAATTCATTAGATATTTCATTTCGATGCAATTGTTTATTTAAGGCAGGGCATCGAACCCGAATCTGAACCGAACCAAAACCGGAACCAAATCATGACATTTTAGCGTACCCAAAACCGAACCTCAGATTTAGTTTTCAATTGAACCGAACTGGAACCAAACCGGGCATTAAAATTCTGGTTCAGAGTTCAACTCCGGTTCAGGTTCAATCGATTGCCATATTCAGTTTTCAAATATGTAGTACAAAACTCTCTCCATCATATGATAAGAAATACATAGTGACATAAATTTAACTTTGAATCAAATTAGATTGTTACAAATGATTCTCCCAAAGTTGTATGTATATTTTATTAAGCGAGAACTATAAGGAGACGACATTTATCAAAATAAATTGTTGGACACTTCCTGTTTTACACAGCTTGACTACATTTATGGGCATGCATTTTATCTTTTGACCACAAAGCGACAGAGAATATATTGCCAACATATGTTATTAATCGTTAGAATTTATCTGGCATCCAGTTGTAAAAAGTGAAACAGTTACACAGACAATACTACATGGACTTAATTTTCACGAGAGGTTATCATGGACCAAAGTTATATAAACCATTATTTTCATTGTTTTCCTCAAAAATTGATTCCTTCGTCATAAATTATCCCAAAAAATATTTAGTTGTAGCTATTAAAATAACTTACTTACCAAATTTGCTTGAAATGAAAAGAATTTTGCAGTTTCTGCAGATATTTGAGTACAAAAAATGAGTCAAGTGAAACAGGATTCAGTACGAGTACTCTTAAAGTTCTTGACAAAAAAAGTAGCAAAGAATCAAAAATTATCTAGGAAATGATAATTGGAGATGGGGAATATACGGCTCTATATTTATTTTATAGTGAAATTTTATTGTAAGCAATTTTATTGGGGCCGGAAATCAATTAAGGATAATCTGAAGTACAAAAGGACCGTGGGAGCTAGAACAAAGAAAAACTTAAATGTTGTGGCCAGCACAATACCTCTCGCCACTGTCTTTTTTTGATTACATAAGTATAGGGCGCGAACAGTCATGTTTCATTGTTGGCCTTGACAAGCAGACGTGGGGGCCCGTTTCAGAATGATAATTATTAATTATGTACATAAATGTCAGAACTTTTCATTAAAAATTTCAAGATTTTCTAAATTCACGTAGTTAATTTGTCATCAGGAGTGTGGAATTTACTTGTCGAGGAAAATAAACCACATGGAATTGGAAAATCATTAAATTTAGAATGAGAAATTATGATATATGACATCTATATATATAATTACTAGCTATCATTCTGACATGGGCTCCCATATCTGCTTGTCAAGGCCAACAAAGTCACATGACTGCTCGCGCCCTAATGTATTTAACATTTCTTGTATACTTACACTCTACACCAAAAATTCTACTTATATCTATTCCATATATTTAGATTTTTTAAATTATTCCACATAATTAGATTCTATGAAGAAGTTTTGTCCTACCCTTGTTTCTCGAGATGATTCCAATTCATTGTCAGAAATAACAGTATATATGAAGGGTATGTGTAATATACCTATAAATATTTAACTAATAATGCATTTAGAAATAATATAATGAATGTATTTACCAGAAAAAGTGTTCAGTAATGTCTCCGGATTTCTGACACTGACATTTATCTGTCAGTTACAAATAATTTAAATTATCAACTATTTTTCATGGCATTCTTTCGGCTGTCAAATTTATTACAACAGATTATTTTATATATTATACTTCTTTTATCTCTAAATCTATGGAATATATAATAAAATATTTAAATGTATCAGATAGAGAATTTAATTTTCTTTAATATTCCCACGAAAAATTTTCAAAAAATAATATTTAGAATATTTTTTTTCAAGAATCTTCTACTTCCGGTCGTCCAATTATTACCAAAACCTTTTCAGATCTTCCCATGGATGTCCGATTGGGAAATACGTTGTTAAACAAATTTTAAGTCTTATAGTTTTTGAGTAACCGTCCTTCCAACATCCCACACACACACACACATACACACACACACACACACACACATCCACACACACACACACACACACACACACAGACATCATCGTAAAAATGTTAAAATCGGATTGTAAGGACCTTAAAACGTGCTTATTCAATAAAATCTGGATATGCGATTTTTAGCATGAATGCAATACCTCTCTTAGCGAGAGGTAAAAAGTGAAGGATGTTCGAATTATTAAGAGATGAAAGTTTCATTAATTTCAAATAAATAAACTGTTATGTTACCTTACATTCAATTCCTCAGATGTAGGTAACAACTTCTTTCTACATACTATGAGTATATTTCCTTCTGTTTCTCAACGCCTGTATATAGACCACCTTATTGTGGTACCCGTATATGTATTGATGGTTGCTTTGTAGAGTGTCTAATGCCAATTAATTTTTGTTTTTAAATGATAATGTAGCAAATAGCATATATCATATGTTTCGAATTCAATTTATGAAACATTTTGAAATTTGATATTAATATACGATAATTAAATTTGGAAACTACCATAGTATATCATATGACAACTAATTTCAGTGCAATTATAAACTGTCATGATATCATTTTATATCTATTAACGATATGAATTTCATAGTTATAGATACCTATCTTTAATTATTATAAATCATTTCCGAGACAACTCCAATACTACAATTTCAAAAATTATAATTCTTTCATATTCCTCTTCCGTACGTCCATATGAAGAGTTGATTAGATTTTGGTTATGATTGGTTAACTGGAAGTAAACTAATTTGAAGATTTTAATAGTTTTTCTTGAAAAAACGCTGTTAAATATCTTAACCTTTAATGTTATTATAAATAAAAGAATATGTTATTCTCTATTCGATCTAATTTTTTTTTCTTCATATTCAATGAATTTAGAGATAAAGAATTATAAAGAAATATCTTGAAACCTAATACTGCTAAAAGCTGCACCATGGAAACAGAATATTCAAATATTACTAATTGACAGATGTCAGTGTCAAATAAAATTTACATAATATCTCTGGGAAATGATTTTACTGGAAATATAAAAATGTAATATAATTTAAGGTGTCAAAAACAAATCACATAAGGTAATACACAAAATATAGCCATAAGCCAATTCAGCAGATTATTATGTTATAAATATAATGCTATATATGTTTTTATTTTTTACTTCTTATAATAAACATACTGTTCTTTTTAGAAGTAGATCAGTTCAGTTCAGTACGAGGCAAGATCAATTCATTTCTCCCCTAAAATGGTTTTTTTTCTTTTACCTACTTTCGATGAATTTTATTTAATGGAAATAAAATTTCAAATGTAGACATTGATATTTGCTTGAAAAAAATTAAAAATATAAATATCTCAACTACTTTTCCTAAAAATACACTGCTTGATAATTACAATTATTTCGTGAGGTGACACAAATAAAATTATGCATTGTCATTGTATGCTTCTAATTCTAATAAAAATATTACCAAGGCCTGATTCATTTAACATCAATTTAAAGTACTTTAAAACAAATATTGAAGGTTAACTTTATGTATAAATAATACCGCTTTATTTTAAAATTAATCATTATATATTAAATATTTATATTTACTGTATAATTTACAACAAACTAGTTCATCTAATAGTAATGAAAACAGTTTATTTTGGCAAAATTTTCTTTGAACTTTAGAAATTCGGACGCCATTCTACTTGTCATATATAAACAATGTTCTTATTTTCAACTTTTTCATTGCATTTTGTTTATTTTCTTAGCAAAGTTATTTTCAATTCAATACAGATGAATAATTTTAACATTAAGAATAGATCAATGTGCAATATCAGTCATAAATTTTTTCACCTGTATCGATATGCAGATAAATATGAAATATATTCGACAGGTAAAATTATATGCGTCATAAATATGATATACATTTTAATTAGCCATATCTCTTATCACCATATAAAATATACTTTATGTAAATCGCAAGACATGGTGACATACTATCACAGATTTGCACGATACTTTTAAGATGTAGGTATAAAAGTACAAAACAAATTATACATACTTAAAGAAAAGGGTGCAACATATTTTGTGTAAAGAAATATGCTGTAGCCAAGAATGATATGTATATATCATCATCATTATCATTAACACGACGGTTCTTGTAGAGCCAAGAGCACAAGTAGGCACCGAAGTAGAATAAAATTCATTAATGTTGTACATTTATTAAAAAAAATGTTCCACTTTCCCTAACAATGCAGCTTTATAAAAGGTATGGGGTATGGTTGTTATGAGTCGTACGTAAATTATAAATAAATCTGCTTCTATTAACAGATTTCGGTAATGATGATATTGTCTAAGGTAAAAATTAGGGTAATATAGACATAGCACTAGTATTTGACACTTTGAGCCAAGCTCATAATATTTTACTAAATATTAGTAACACTACTAATGATAGCAACTACTCACTATTAAATTATTTGCGCTCATAAAGTAAAATTAGTACAATATAACTTAGTAGTAGGTACCTAATAAAAGATAAATTTAGTAGTGATCATTACCTGTCAATTAGAAGACTGTCGTGATAATTAAAAACTATTTCAAAAGATGTAAAGATATACAGATTTTCAAAAAAGATTGTAAGAAAAATAATTGATTTAATCAGAATGATATAAAACCAATATCTAGAAACAGTGGCAGTATATGTATATGCAGAAGAAGAACTACAGTTTATATTACTCTACGTATAGCCATTACTGCTTAATTCGCTCTACTTTTGAGTAATACTCTCTTCTACTTGCCATTTTCAACGTATTAACGATTTTACCGTCTGTAGTCTGATAAGTATTAGTTTTTCGCCTAAATCCAACAACGATTTTATCAATTTATTTTTGTGTAATTACTGATATTTATTATTGTAATCAAAAATTTCTGTTGTAATACATGCTAGAACAATAATTATTATAATCAATTTTTTGTGTGATTAGTCATTTTCTTTGTTGGAATTACATTCTCATTATTGTAATCAAGCATTTCTTGTTAAAAAAAAACCTAAAGGGAGCAATATTATTTACATTCATTAAATTACTAAATACATCTTTTCGTATTTGCTAATGTATATAATTTTGATACATTAAAAATTATTTTTATTTGTTGAAAATAATTTTCCTGAAATTTGCCGTCGTAGGCTTCGGCCTACTTTGTCTAATAGGAAACCCGCCACTGGTCATTTTGGTGGCTAATGATATCCAAATCAATTTAGTAATATATGTAAAGAGAATTAAAAAATAATTCCAAATAAAAAAAGTTATTCTGAGTGGCCCATTTTTCATTGTCACCCTATATAGTTTTTTTTTGTCGCTGGATGGCAGCACCAACCTCGTTTCATATTTTTTATAAATAAAATTCAATAAAATTAAATATCAGTAAAATCGTGCATTAGTGTTTTTCGCCGCACGTTTACATTAGGGTATAGCAGACTTGCGCAAACCTAAGTTCTGTTTTTAAATTGTTACTTGTTAACTTTTTGCTTGAAATTGAAATATGTATATAGATCTACTTTTTTTATCGTAGAAAATATATTTAATATGTACAAATATGGGGTAATTTATAAAAAAACTTTTCTTATAAAATCGTGAAATTCGTCTCATTTAATAAATATAGTAATATAAAATAACTTGAAATATGCGACTTTTCATTCATAAATTTGCTAATAAACTTTCGCGGCTGTAAAATTCATGACGACACGGTTAGTTACACGAAGACATTCCTCTCACACACACACAACGGTCCACGTGATTTCCGTTTGCTGTTGTAAACAAACTAACCTAAAATTGTGACAGGTGACAGCAAAGTTAAGAGTAAAGGTATGTAAATAAAACATTTATTAATAAATACCAAAAGTTGTATGAAATATGTTTTTAGTTAACAATATGTTGCGGTCACAAAATCAAACTGACAAATGATATCCGAAACAATCATAGTTCCAAACACAACCGGTAGAGCGATACTTCCGCATCCGCTAAGCGGTGACGTCAGCGTCCAAATATTTAAAATTAAAGACAAGTTTTAAAAAATCATATCTCTGATTCTTAAAGGCTTGTAAGGTGTAAAACATACACCTACATATTTAATTTGACCTATTCTTTCAAGAAAAAAATAAATTAGAAAATGTGAAATGACCCCATTGTAGCAGACTTGTGCAAACTAAAGTTCTATTTTTACAATGTTCCTTGTTTCAAATCGAAATAAATTTGCGTTATTTGGCTGGGAATTTTTTTTTATAGAATTAATAAGCGTGGAAACGAGACTCAGCGGGTATTCCAAACAATTTTTAGATATAAACTAAATGTAATATAAAAATATTAGTTCAGAAATGATCATTAGATGGTATCAGAAGTTTCGATTTGATTCACAGGTGAAAAATTCACTGAATTGCGTAAAACATGCCAGCAATGTATTCACGACCGTAACAATATGTTTGTTTATTGTAATAGTTTAGCTTTTCTGTGAAAACGCATTGTAAAGTAAACTTTGATGATTGCAGTGCAAATTAATTAACGTGACTCATTTATCACAAATTCCAACAGTAGCAGTACAGCAATAATTAGTACAATTACATATGATTTATACAGATGTAAACACATATACCACAACAACAAATAAATTCAACAAAACATCTATCTGTTCGCTGCTCTCACATGTTATAAATGTCCGAATGTTTGACACATTTCACATCTAGTGTCAGTTTGTTTGTTTTGTGATGTGGGCAACCACGTGAATCGGACCATTGCCCAACGAATTAACCGAACGCAACACAACTATTTTACTACGTCAGCAAAGTCAACTTGCATTTGCTTTTCTTTGTATCACTTTAATTGAAATTTCTTTTGTCCACTTTTAATACAAGTGGCCATTGGAGCGCTGCCATAGGCGTAGTTAGCGAGAGCTTAAGTATTTATGCCCAGTTCCCAGTTGCACCAGCAAGGTTTATATTTTAAGCGACCCTTAAACAAAAAAATACAAATTGAATTTAATCCTCCAGTACACGCACCCGATTTAAGGGACCAATGATAGTTAAAATTTATAATATTTTTGTAATCGCAAGTGTGAAAAACAATATATTAATAATTTATAAAAACTAACACATAATTTACAGTGTATTTATAAACCTTTATGGGTTCTCGTGGCCGTGTGCCTGAGTGTCTGGTCGCGAATCTGGGGACACGGGTTCGATCCCGAACGACGCCAAAAATTACTTCGAATTTTAATGGCACAAAATTGACCCTTGTGGTGCTATGTGTGCCCGTGAGGTGACGCCTGGTAAGCGCCCGCACGGTACAAATATTTCATCATTACCAATATCTGTGTACTAAGCAGATTGGCACACCCAATAATGGGTAATATGCTGTGATGATATATTTATTTATTTATTTTATTTCGTTAATAATTTCATATATTTCGTTTATTAGCCGAATGGTAATGGTCCCTCAGACAAATGGATGCGCTTATGTGTCATAATTTAGTACGTGCTCTGAACGGAACGCTTAAAATTTATGTTATGTTAATATGCAACCAATCATTATACGTCAAATTTCAATTAACACCCTAAAAAATTCATATCTGCATACTACGACAGGGTATAATAATTTGAAACATGAAGGGCCTAAGTGCCATTTTTACCTCTCGCTAAGAGAGGTACTGGATTCATGCTAAAAATTGCATATCCAGATTTTAGTGAGCACGTTTATAACATTTTTACTATGATGTTTGTGTGTATGTGAATGTGTGTGTTAGGATGTTGGAGGTACGTTTTCTCAAATTCTATAAGACTAAAGACCTGTGTAACAACGGATTCCTCAATCTAACAGTAATGGGACGAGTTGAATAAGTTCTGATAATAATTGGAATTGGATAATCGGAAGTGGTAGTTTGTAAAAAAAAAATCTATATATAATCTTTGAAAATTTATGTTACTACTAATAATAAAGATAATTAAATTCTCAATCTGATACATTTAAATTTTTTATTATGTTTCCTATAGGTTTAGAGATATAGTAATATAATAATACAGAATAATCTGTTGTAATAAATTTCGTTATCCAAACAACTCCATGGAAACCAGTTGAGATATTTAAATGTTTGTCAGATTTACAGATAAATGTATAATGTCAGTGTAAAAAATCAGCAGTGTTACTAACATTACTGGCAGATTTTTTTGGGCGGTACGAGTACATTTAATATATCTTATTGTATTATTAATTAAATATGTATTTAATGTTTAGTGCCCCAAACAAAATTACAAAGATGTTTATATACCGATTTATTAAAGATTATTTTTATCAAGCGTGAAATAGGCACCAAGATGGTAAAATTTTTATATAAATTTTCACTATTTTTTACATAGACATTTACTGTTTGATTGGTGTCTATTATTACCCTAGAAAGTTGTCCAATTATTCATTAAAAAGAAATTATTTACTTATACACTATTCTTTTTTTGCCAAATCCATGCTACCACTAAGAAAAGGGAGCAAATATATACGAATTTGAATTTAAAGTTTTATACATATATTTTACCCAACCTGTTAAGAAATGTAGCTTTTGAAATAATTCTAGTATCTTGAAATTTTATTTTGTGAAATATTTTCAGGGCATGATCTGCAACTGGCGATTTCTTGGGCTGCTCAGTTGCACATATAAATTTAAATCATAAATGTCTTTGAAAAGTACAATGCTGATCATGCTCAATAATGTGAAATTAATAGAAGATCCAATGAAATGGTGTTATTATAGAAGATGCGGTCAATTGTCGAAGCAATTGAATATAATTACAGCACGCTAGTATCGCATAAACCAACGAAGTAGTTTATAATGAAGTTCGTGAGTTGGTACACAATATACCGGAAATGAAAACGACAACGGTGTAGTTGAATCGTTTATTTCCGGCGAAAAGAGAGACGTTAAGTCTTGGACTTTATTGTTTAATTAAACTTAGAGGGTATAATTACTTAACAGCAATGAATTAATCATCAAAATTATAAAATTGCTCCAGCGTTGAAGGTTAAAGTTGTTCTTGAGAGTTGAGTACATTTAAGTTTTTAGACCAATAAGACTGTAATGGTTACATTGGTGGAATTGACTGCACATAAAAGTTAACGTGTACTTTTAACTTCATTCTTACTCTCTGAAAATAAACTTCATTTACTAAATGTAAAGGAAGAACAACGTGTACATTTATACCGGGAGTTTATTTTATCAGGAAACATAGGGTACATCATTACCATAGTTACATTAGAAAAATATTGACAACAATGTATTAAAACGTTTATTTTATAAATAAACATAGGGATAATTAACATAGACTAAAATAAATATTAAATTATGAATTAAAGAAATGAGACATTATTTATTTATACACTATATTAAACTAGTAAGGAATTTTTATTTTAACAAATACTCAAATAAATAAATATTTTATCACGGTATATTACCCATTGCTGGGTGTGCCAATCTGCTTCGTACAGTCGTACACAGATATCGGTAATGATGGAATATTTGTACCGTGTGGGCGCTTACCAGGCGTCACCTCACGGGCACTCATTGCTGGTGTGGAGAGTGCGCCACAGGGGTCAATTTTGTGCCATTAAAATGCGATGTAATTTTTGGCGTCCGTCGGGATCGAACCCGGGTCCCCAGATTCGCGAACAGTATCAGGCACACAGTCACGAGAAAATTTGTACTATTAAATTCTAAACAATATCCTAAACGATTATAAAAAGAATTAATAGCATTCGCAGGGGAGTAATATTTTGTGAAGCTGCTCGAATTCTATTTTTTAATTGTGTAATGTTCATTCTGTCACCCTTGTACAATATGTCTGCCATAAGTAGGCCACCATTGCTAACTTTGATATTTGAAGAGATAGAAAGAGGGTTAAATGGATAAAGTTGGGCGATATTATACGTCAAATTTAACGGTGAAAAATACAAAACAATTTAACATCAAATACGCAACTTATATTTTTTTAATGGATAATCACCCTGTATCACCGTGTAATACATAATAAGAAAGAGAATTTCATGCTGAATTCATATTTTGAAACCGCATTGTCCTATTTTTAACAATATGGGAGTGGGAATTTACTTAATTCGATACCACGACGAATGCAATCTATTATAAATAATTATTAAAGTATTAAATATGTAACATTGATAATTTTTTGTCAAATTTAAGTTTCTTTCATAAATTGTTATTCTGGTTAATTTTTTTAAAATAAATATAAGATTTTTATACAGTCGCTCTATTTTCGTCGCACCTCACATCTGTATTCAAATTCATAAGTACTTATGAAATTTAGTACGATACTTTTGAATTACTTATTTAACGTCCATAAGGTGTTATATTTTAGTGGACCCAGCAAATATCTCGCTTATTTATTAAGTTAGTAATTTCTTTCATATAACATGATTTATACAGCAACATGTAAGCTACTTGATGACGGATGTACATTCATGATATCACTTCCGGTTTATTAGTAATTAATATCAACTTTGAAATTTCAAATGGAACATACTATATATTTTTACAAATTTGAAAAGTACATCAAATTTGCTTTACAATAAAATAAAATAAATAAATATTTCATCACGGCATATTACCCATTGCTGGGTGTGCCAATCTGCTGTGTTCACAGATATCGGTAATGATGGAATATTTGTACCGTGCGGGCGCTTACCAGGCGTCACCTCACGGGCACTCATTGCTGGCGTGTAGAGTGCGCCACAGGGGTCAATTTGTGCCATTAAAATTCGATGTAATTTTTACAATCATGTAAAATAATCCATATGTTACATTATTAAAAAGTAAAATGGCGGGCACATTTTTATACACCGCTAGTCGAAAAGAGAATAGTGAGCCATGACTGTGGCTTGAAATAAAACAATGAACTAAAACAATTGTAATGACAAAAAAATATATTTCGTTTAATAATAATAGTTACAATTATTTTAGTTCATTGTTTTATTTCAAGCCACAGTCATGGCTCACTATTCTCTTTTCGACTAGGTGTATAAAAAAGTGCCCGCCATTTTACTTTTTAATAATGTAACATATGGATTACTTTACATGATTGTAAAGCAAATTTGATGTACTTTTCAAATTTGTACAAAAAATATAGTATGTTCCATTTGAAATTTCAAAGTTGATATTAATTACTAATAAACCGGAAGTGGTATCATGAATGTACATCCGTCATCAAGTAGCTTACATGTTGCTGTATAAATCATGTTATATGAAAGAAATTATTAGCTTAATAAATAAGCGAAATATTTGCTGGGTCCATTATAATATAACACCCTGTATAAGAAGTTTGAAAATATATTGAATATTTAAAATATGGGGGAGTATTTTTTATTAGTTCCTATGAAGTCGCTCTATTTATGCCCATACTGTATGTATCTATATTCTAGATTATCTTGGTGTATCATATATTTGTTAAAATTGCAAACAAATAAAGATAAATTCGTTAACAACATGAATTTACGGACCTAAAAATCCATAAATTCAAATATGAAAATTACTCCCGAGTTTGCGGCAACTTTTTTCTTGGAAAGTAGGAAACTTTTCATCATTTAGAAATTCCATTACTGGCATATTGCGTCGCTGTCAAAAACTACAGTTATGTTACATGATTGTCTTATTTTGTTGCAGACAAGGTGAAGAAGAAATATGCATCTCTTGGTCACTCCGTACTGATGGTGCAGCTGGAGAGAGGCGGTCAGGGCCTAGGTCTCAGCCTCGCTGGACATCGAGACCGTAGCTGCATGGCTGTCTTCGTCTGCGGGTTGAATCCAAAAGGTGCGGCATTTCGCACTGGAGCAATACAAGTTGGGGATGAGATACTAGAGGTGATTCTTTAAATATTAGGAAATTATTTGTTAATAGGGTATTTCACGAATTTTTAATTTCCTTTTCATATTATTCTTTATAAAAATCTGATGTGGACACCACACGACTTCCTTGTACGATTATTAAACTATACATATTTTTTAATAACATGTCATGAGTGATGTGGACACCACACGACTTCTTTGTGCGCCTATTATTAACCTATACACATTTTTTTAATAATTAAATTACAAAATATTGACAGGGTTAAGCCAAGCCCGAGAAATATTTTGATATAGAACAAAAAATAATTCATTTACTACTATCATTCTTAAATTAACATTAATCTAACCCGGTTATTTTTAAAGAGAGTTTTGATTACAACAAAGAAATATTTGATTACAACAATGAATATGAATATGAACTTTCGAGTAATTGTTAACACCTAATCCACATCACAGTCGAGAAATTACCCACAATTAATGAAAAATGTTTGTTTAAATATTAATTAGTTCTCAAACTACAAGCGATTAAAGTCTATTAATAATTAGTATGACGTATCAAGTTCTTGTTGATTGATTGCCTGATTTCAAAAGCGAAATTCGCGCTTCTTTTATACCCGCCCACCGTGAAAGCATTAATGGATAAACACTAGCGCCACTCGCCGCCATAGTTTGTGTCACAATATTGTCAAACATTAGTCAACCTATTTCAATGTTTTAGAATTTATTAGCAAAAAAAAGTGATGTGGCCAGCACATTACCTCTCGTCAATCCTGTATTTTATGTACAAATTCCATACATAAATTTTCTTGTAAAAGATCCTATATTTCCAGTAAAATTATTTCATAAATAAAATATGCAAATTGCACTTAACACTGATATCTTATTCTTCTTTAGCTTTTCCCATCCGTAGAGGTCTTCCGCAAAACAGTCCTTCCATCTCATCTTTAGTCTTCCTCTGTGTCTTCTACCTTCTACTACTAAGCTATTCATTCTTCTTCCAATATATTCATCCTCACTTCTCATGATATGTTCAAACCAATGTAATCGTTTCTATTGTCTCTTTCTAGAAACTTCTAGCACTTAGCCATTTCCCTTATCCTTTAATTCCTTACTCGACAGGTTGAGCACTGACTGAACCTGCTCAATCTGTCGCGCCATAGTTATCATGTTTATGTCTCATGGCTCTGCTATGATTCTTGACAAAATTTGGGCTTTAACTACTAATGTTTTACGTAATTTTTCAAAATGTAATTCAATAATATATAAGATTAGCACTTTCTAAATGTAACATTAAATTTATTTTTTTCAAATTCTGCTGATGATGGACAAATTGTAGTCCGACACGTCCTTCCATTATGTAATAATAAAATGACATATTTATGGTCAACTTTTGTTGGAGCCTAAGGCCTTCTACCTAAAAAGTACTAGTAATACTTTCCTTAATTCGTCATACTTAACTGAGTTCAAAGTCCGCATAAATGTACATATATAAACCATAACCCTACTTCAAATATTTACCGTGCACATTTCCCTCGAGATATTAAAGCAAGAGCTGTTGTCTAATGCATCCACCCTATTCTAGGTAAACGGAATCGTTCTCCACGGCCGTTGTCATCTGAATGCCTCAGCTATCATCAAGGGACTTTCAGGACCAATTTTTAAAGTAATTATATTAAGGTAATTACACTATACATTATTTATTCGTCCTCCATCATTGTTCTGTAGACGATTTTAATTAATAACTTTGTTTCAGACGTAAGACAGCCCTTGAGGATATTGCTGTACGGCCTATTACTCAATTCCCTGTAACCCTAGCAGATGAGGTAAAACTTTCAATTTTATTCAAATTGAATTACAATTCACTTTCACATGTATATAATGCTTTATAACACTGACGTATTTAAATATTGCACTGCCGGTTTGTTGAGTTTTGCTTAGTTTGTACCGAAAAACTAAATTAAGTTTGGGTTCGTTTATAATGGAGAAAAAAAATGAAAACCAATTGGACATTACAGATTAACACATCTTAACCTTTTTCGTGTTTTATTTTGTTTGATTTAATATTTTTTCTCTGCAGACAGCAGAAGAAAGATATGCGACTTATCCTAATGTTCGCACTGTCAGCATTAAAAAGGTACGTGAGTGGAGCATACTATAATCATTTTAGAACATTGAATTAAGCATACGAATTATTTTTACTTATCAGGAAAATATGTTTCTCTTAATTCATTGTCTATTAAAATAATGTCACACATTTTAAGTAGGAATTAAAATAATTCACAATGAGGTGTTGCAAAAAAATTTAACATATCTTTTCTATTCTAAAATTCGAATAAGTACCTTCTATAATATTAGTATACATAAATAATTTTTTCTACAGTCTACATAGAAAGTAGCCATTTGCGCTCTCTTTTGTCAACGCAAAATGTCACTTTGCCGCTCTAACGCGACTAAGTAGAAAAAACGCTCGCTGTCCAAATTTCTAACTACACAAGGTTGAGAAATGTCACTTGTCTACATTCTTAATGGAAAAGTTTAGTCAGGAACTAATGGCACTGTAGTGACACATTTACCACCTTTACACATCAATCTGACATATAACTGCTCTGTCGGTATATTACATAGCCAAAAAAATGACGCACTATTGTGAAAATAAAATAGGGTATTCATTTACAAAAATGAAAGTATAAAATGTTTAGATTAGATTGAAGCAATAGCTCAAGAAGAATGGGAAATAACGATAAATTAAATATAAAAGACGTTTTTTCTTTATATTAATCCTTATTAATTGAGTAGTAGTATAAGTACAAAGTGTACATTTTATTATTTTTTGTTATGGTGGATGACCCCACTATGGCGACTGTAGAAAAAATCTTGTGTGTGTTTCGAGCGCAAATGGATATTGTCGATTTCGAGAGAATGCCGCGCGACGCAAGAGCGCGGCAACAACCTGCCAATCGACAGTGTCCTATTTTGCGCTCTTAATACACAAATAGCTATTCTGTTCAAATTTCTGTATCTATTAAACACAGTAGCAATTTAAAAGTATACTGTTTAAATTGGCGCCAAATTACACTACCTGTGACGTCCAAGAAATACTAGCCAATGACAGAACAGAAAAGATAAAAATTAAAAACTATTTAATATTTCTTATTTAATTATAAAACAGCAAAATGATCTTCACAAAATAAAACTTTAATATTATAAATAATTTTATCTTGAGATTTCATTCTTCGTTTTGAGGCATTACCAATATTATTATTTTACTATTATTATATCTATTTGGGCACACTAGCACAAAACACTTTTCTACAACCATGTTTGAATCATTACAAAATATGAAAATCAGTAATATGGATAGAACTAGTAACTAGTACAGTGGTGCGCAACCTTTTTATATCGTGGGCCAAAAAAATAATTAATTTTCCCAAAGAGCCATTTAGATAAGATAACAAAAATCTTGTATTCGAAATTGTAAAAATAATTGTCTGGTCGCAAATTTGGGGACCCGGGTTCGATCCCGACCGACGCCAAAAATTACTTCGAATTTTAGGGGCACAAAATTGACCCCTGTGGTGCGCCCTCCACGCCAGCAATGAGTGCCCGCACGGTACAAATATTTCATCATTACTGATATCTGTATACAAAGCAGATTGGCACACTCAGAAATGGGTAATATGCTGTGATGATATATTTATTTATTTAAGCTATTAATACTCGTATTAATCCAAAACACAAATAATAACAAAAACAACATATCGTTGGTGTGGCAAAAATTTCCAAAAATTTATAATATCATGTTTATTTAATAAATTACAAAATTCATTGTATTTGTTTTTTAGTGTAGTATTAAATTTAATATCCATTATTTCTAACTGTAACTCAGTAATAATTTGTTTTATTTAACGGATTAGTAAAGAGTGCTATATTCTTCTCTTCGGCTGCAAATTCAGAGAAACGAGAATTAAATTCTTGTTTCAGTAATTTATGTATAACTATCGTAATTAAACAAAAAAAAAATACTCTTAAGATAGTATAAATAAACGCTTTCTTATAAACATAAAAAATAATATAAATTATAATTTTCTATTCTTGATCGATATAGTATGTGTATATAATTATAGATATGGTTATAGATATAGAAATAGATTTTAAAATTAGAAAAATATTATTTTTAATTCATAAAGAGCCACCCAAGAATCGTAAAAGGGCCACAAGTGGTCCGAGAGCCACCACTGAGCTAGTATTAATGGACATCTGTCACGACTGTCGTTCAAATTCTGTCGGCGGGAAATGTAAGCCACTCCCTCATTGGTTAGTACTTTTCTGACGTCATCAGGCGACAATCTGACGTCATCAGGCGACAAAAAAAGCGGCAATTTAAATAATGTATTTTTAGATACAATTTTCTTATGAATAGAGAGTAATATGTAAGAAAATAAAAAACACGGGTAAAATATTTATTTCTTATTCTTTCGATAAAAGCAAAGAAAAAAAAAGTGCAACACCTCATTAGGCTTACAATCAGCAGTTTAAGGCTGTAAAAATTGGCTTTCACACGAAAACAAAATTTATTATTCTTAATTTTCTTCAAGAATATGTCTCATATTATAATTTTAACTAGTGATGGAACGAATTGTCGAAACTCCGGATCTCGGAATTCCGGTTTTAAATTTTTCTTGCAAGTTACATGTTATATAGGTTTTGTAAATATGTAGATAGTTTTAAAGAATGACTGCGAAAAATAACAAAGTCTAGTTTTATTTTTTAAATAGATAAAAATTACGAAACACAACTTTAGCTGCAATATTATCTTTTATCAAACCTTCGGTAATGTATTTATAAAAAAAGAAAATGTCTGGAATTCGACGAAATTAGGAAAACAGTAAAAGAAGGATTACACTAATGAATGAATAACTTGGTCTCGTTCAGTCTCCATTCGTAAAAGAATATGTAGTGCCCGACATTTCTTAATCACAGTACATACCCTAAAATTCTTTTATTCTCTTTACTTTTCTGCCCTTTTCTATTCGTTCCATCACTAATTTTAGCTTAGTGTTTAGTTTATCTCAAATTTAAATATATACTTAAATTTTCATTTGAAAAATTAACTGACATTATCCAGATTTTTCCTATTCCGTTCATTTTTAACCTGTGGCATATTCGTAAAGGAATATGTTACAATTTTTAGGGAATGCACAGCTTGGGCATAATGATAATAGAAGGTCGCCATGCAGAAGTTGGACAGGGTATTTTCATATCAGATATTCAGGAAGGCAGCTCAGCTGAAAAGGTGTGTAAAAAGTATTAAAGCTTATTCACTCTCATGCGTGCTTTTGCAACACTCGAGTTTTCTACTAAAATCACGTGATGAAATTAAAAATAACAATGGATATTGGTATTTAGTTAAATTGTATATAGATTACAACAATTAAATGGGGTATGTGTAAATTTTGATTTTTACATATTTGAATACTACATAAAAATTAATTATTATTTGTAGTTTAGAAGAAATAAATTATTAAAAATATGAAGAAGGGGTATCGGTATATTGATGTGGCTATAGCCCGAACGTGGTAAACAACAACAGACAATATGCCATAGCGATAGAGAGACCTACTCAGCCAGAGGTTTTTTGGACTCACACACACACTAGCAGTCGGCCCTGCCCAGAATATGACTCGGACTAGAAAAGTGCACACTAGTCAACAAACATAAGAAATTGTTTAACGTCTAGTAGACTCCCCAACTTTTTAAATAGAAATCTATGTTGGGGAACTTTTTTTAACGTGCATATATTTGAATTCGGTGAAGATATTCTCATTACTTTTCCTATAGCATTCCAATTAGGCTCCGTAGAAATTTATCCGAATTTAAAGGATATATAGTTTCATTCCATATCCCGGATAACCTTAATTTTAAAGTTTTTTTGACATCTACATAAAGCCTGGTTTCCTATTTTATTTTAGAATTATTGTTGTTCTTATTCCTTCTTGAATTTTTTGTGCACTCCTCCGGTTTGCATTATTGCAGATTTCTTTCCATATTGTTGATACTGTTACAATTAGATACTAACCCTGAATAGAAAATTATTATCTGAAAGCGAAAAAGTCCTGAAAAGGATTTGACTTGACACTCTGGCCGACTACCTCGGTTCTCATTTATTATAACAGTTATAACCAAGACCGAACCTCAAATATATTTTTCAATTGAACCCGAGTCGGAACCGAACCGGGTATTAAAACTGGGTTTTAGGGTTAAGCTCCGCTTCAGGTTCATTTTGAGTTCAAAACGTAATCGTAAATCAGCCAATAATCAACGCCTGTGTTGTCTGCTTGTGAAAATTGTATTCGTGTTCTTGTCTTGCGTAAATTCCAGCTCGTATTTTAAATTATTTCTATATAAAGATTATTATTCAAAAAACAATTCAATCTTCATTAGGTTGAACCGAATCTGAACACAATACCTGAACCCGGAACAAAACCGCAAATTTTATTAGTTTGAAGCAGAACCGCACCCGAACCCATCTCTGAAAAAATAACCTGAACCGAACCCAGTTTTTGGCGGGTTAGAATTTTTTCTGCGAAAATATGAGAACTTGGAAACCCCTATTCCTTGATATACTTTTTTATTATACTTGCCGTCAAGTAAGTATGGGCTGGAGATTTCTACACTGTTGTCGTTGTCATTTCAGAAACGGCAACACCGCAGGGCAAGGGACAGGGTGCAGATGCGGAGAAGGGATTTTTTTTAACAGCAGTCCATATTTATTTGACGGAGACTATAATTATTATATATTTTTACTTCACATCACTACACTTCACTATCATATTATTAGTACTGAAATTGCACAATTACTACGGAGCCCAAATATACACGTCCGTCTCCTACCGTATTTGGAACAAGTCCCGCTATAATCTCAGGCCATACTGCCGTTACCATATTCCTTTTCCAAAACATTCAATTGCAAATTATTAAAAAATAAATAATGTTTAATTTTTATTATTATACGAAGAAGCTATAGTGGTTAATTTTTATGAAATTGAAATTCCATTATGGTCACATACATACTCCATTGTCATGATATATTGCGAAAGGTAACTTATGAAATTATTTGCGCATCCATCTGTATCATATTGATTTTACAATTTAGTGTAAGTCAAAATATTAACTGTATTATGATGCATTCAGGCAGGACTAGATATCGGAGAGATGATACTAGCAGTCAATAAAGACTCATTGTTGGGAGCCAGTTATGATTCTGTAAGTTATTGTTTTTAGCCACCATAACTGAATTTAAAGTTGATGGTTTATTACAGGCTGCCAGTTTACTAAAACGCACTGAAGGTGTAGTAAATCTAATTGTTTCCAACCCCAACAAACGAGTTCCGTCGCCAGTTCCAGGCCTCGAAGTTTCTGCAGCAAATGATTTAAAATCAAATCATACAACTCCACACAAAGCTCCTACTGGATTGAAAACTTCCGCCCCGCCTTCCAGGCCTACTACCCCCACTACATGTAAATTTCTATTATGTAATAGATAAATGAGATACCTCAAATAATTTCTGTATTATTGAAGATGCAATAAAATACTGTAAGATAATCTTGTAGAAGACCAAGGGGGATATTGGATTACAAAAGAAAATATTTTTTTAAGTGGGATGGTATATATATTTTTAGGCTCATTCGATAGAGTATTTTTTTCTGAATTAAACCATGTAATCATTTTGTATCTTTACATCACAAAAATATTGAGAAATATGCAATTGAATAAATCTGATTTTTATATTTTTTTCTAGTATTCTATGTATGAAAAACAAAAACTGCTATTTGTCAATTTGAGTTATTTAGGATAGAAATGAAGTGGAACACTGTTTATAAAGTTTTTAACAAATATTTATTTCGTTTTAATTTAAACTCAATTGTTTTTCATACAAAGCCTACTAAAAAATAACTATAAAAATCAAGTTTATTTAGTTTTTAATGAATTTTTCTCAATGTTTTTGTTATGTAAAGATATAAAATAATCACATGGTTGAATTCAGAAAAAATACTCTATCGAATGGACCTGAAAAATATATTATATATCATCCCAATTAATAAAATATAACTTTGTACTGTAAATTGGGAATCATTGGTTTAAAAAATGTTTTCTACTCGAATCGGATGTCTCCCTTGGTCTCCTGTAAGATTGTCTTATAGTATTTTGTTGTATCTTTAATAATAGAGAAATTGTTTGAGATAGCTCGCTTAGCTGTTACACACAATAGTGGACAAAATAAAAAGAACACCGGTATAGGATTTCACTTACAGAGTGGTGACCAGCACAGCCGAACATAGGACTTTAACATGTAATATCAAACTTTCGTAATTTCCTGCTTCCCTAATCATTTTTGGTCATAAAGATTCAAATAAAAGTTGTAAGGCATAAAATTGTGCATCTGAAACAATACTCAAAATTAATGTTGTGTGCCTTGTAACTAAATTAGGTATGAAAACATCGAAATGAAACGTCAAGTGCCGTCTATCAGCTACTGAGTCACTGTTGGATGAAATCGGGAGGTAGGAAGAGGGAATCCTACGGTGGTCCGGATGGCAGATAGAGCCTTGCAATCATCCCGAGATTACCTACGTTTATTCGCTATAATTTTTGGATAATTAATAATAAGTGTAATTGTTAATATTTGTAGTGTGTACTGTTTTGTTTATTAAAGGATTATTACGCCGCATAAATAAAAGGATCTTGTGGCCGTGTGCCTGAGTGTCTGGTCGCGAATCTGGGGACCCGGGTTCGATCCCGACCGACGCCAAGAATTACACCGAATTTCAATGGCACAAAATTGACCCCTGTGGTGCACTCTCCACACCAGCTATGAGTGCCCGTGTGGTGACGCCTGGTAAGCGCCCACACGGTACAAATATTCCATCATTACCGGTATCTGTATACAAAGCAGAATTGCACACCCAACAATGGGTAATATACCGTGATGAAATATTTATTTATTTTATTTTGTTTATTAATGTGTTTAATAACAAAAAAATAACAAAAAATGTTAACGATGTATCTGTCAAGCTAGGTTAATTTATTTTATTATTGTTTGTAATTTCTGTTCAAGTAAACAAATATCAATATAAATAACAGATAATTGTTAACTGGAACAAAATTAGAAATAATATCTAATAACAATAAATTACCCAAACGTGACAGATAAACCGTTAAACATTTTTCATTTATTTTGTCTCAATTCCATGGCTATTGCTATTTTTAAGGTGATTTTCGACATTTTCATACCTAAATTCTGCCATTACAAGGCAGGACATTAGGGCAGTCTAATTTTAAATGTTAATATCCTATGTTCGGCTATGCTAATCACCATCCTGTATGTAAATTAAGACACTATAATTTGAAAATGTAATTTAATTTATATTTTTCTTTGCCTAGGTGAAGTAATAGCAGACCCAGCTACATGCCAAATAACCCCCGGTAAAGAAGTCTTATTAGAAATATCATCCGACAATAAAAGTTTAGGCTTAGCATTTGTTGGTGGCCGTGATACTCTTATATCGGTAAATATCATGCAACATTTTAATTTAAAATTACTTATTTTATGCATATATAGGGAGGAATTGTAATATTGGAAATATATACTGATGGAGCTGCTAAAAAAGATGGTCGACTTCAACCAGGAGATCAGATCATTGAAGCTAATGGCGTCTCTTTATTAGATGTTACATTATCTACTGCTAGTTCCGCTATCAGACAGATACTGCCAAAGGTAGGCATAATTATTTTCAATTTTATTTGGCTTACATTCCCTTTAAGCGATGTGAAAATCATATGAATCCAATATATTTTTGGACTCTACTCTCAAGGTTGAGTGGTATTGATCCCAAAGTGAGGAAATGCAAAATAAAAAACTTGTGTAAAAAGCAATTTTGGATTCAACAGAAGATTAAATTCCATCCTAGTTAAAACCATGGTTAATGGCGTTATTGTCATCCCTGAAAAGTTAGATAGGGTTCCTAGTGCAGTGATTGCAGCATATACATTAACTAATATATTACTAATGCTCCTATCCTTTATCCAAGTTGTAAACTTGACGTTTTCTATACATATTGTATTGTGTCTACAGAAATAAAATCTATTATTATTATTATTATGTAGAGACTAGCTGAAGCCTAGACTGAGAGATGAGAATATCATTGCTGCATAAGTCTATCTCTCTCAATTTCCTAAGTCTTGATTATGCGCATGCACGTAATATTTGAATTTTATTCGCTAACGACGATATCTAAGTTCTGATTATTGAAGACTAGCGCGAAATTTAAATTTAAATCTGAGAAATTAAGTAATGCACCTACTATTTACTTTGTGTCTTCTTGAACATAAATATTAGTAATAATAAATAACAATCAAATATTCTAGTACTAAATTTGAATTAAATAATTAACTTTGTTGTACTGTAAAAATAATAGGAATTAATCTGGTTAGGATTAATTTATTTTGGTGAAGCGCAAAAGAAGTAATTTCTAAAATATTTATTGTCTTCTAAATAATATTATTCTGTTGAACTTAAATAAATAAATATTTCATCACGGCATATTACCCATTGCTGGGTGTGCCAATCTGCTTCGTACACAGATATCGGTAATGAACTTATTTCTAATAAATCGTCTTTCTCTGAAAGAAACTTAGACTCGTGATAAAGCCATATAAAAGCGCCATAACATAATATGACAGCTTTTTTATTTCACCACCAGATGTCAGATACTTTGAATTTTTCCGCCAATAGATTTCTACAGTGTTATAATATTCATTTATTTTTAATAAATATAATTTGGAAATAACATATTTCAAGAAAATTTAGGTCTACGAAGAAAACAGTTTGATATGAAAACCTATATTCGTGACGTCATATCTATTTTTTTCAAACTTCGGGGGAACAACTCGCTTATTAATAGAATTTTTTCACCAGATTTTCAACAATAGTCTTAATTTCATTTATAATTTCAGATAAAATTAAAAAATATTGAATACTCCATTTTTTATTTTATGTCTCATCTCCAAAAATTCTACGAGTAGTATCAAAAAATGTATTGGATTCATGATTTTCACATCCCATAAAGACAATATTTACTCATAACTGTTTTTCAGTATAAAATAATAGTATTCCGGCCAGAAAAAATTGAAATGAAAACTTTGGATATTGATCTTATGAAAAAACCTGGTAAAGGATTAGGTTTGAGCCTCCTTTGTATGAAAAATGGCGAAGGACTTTATATATCAGAAATTGTAAGTTGTATTTATTTAAAACTGTAATGCATTTACTTATATTTATTATTCGTAATAGTTAAATGGCAGCAGTGCAGATATCGACGGAAGAATGATGAAAGGTGACATAGTGACATCTGTGAACGACCAACAGGTAACTTCGTTAAAAGCTGAAGAAGTTGCGACCCTCCTAAGACTAGCAGCCGGTCGCGTAACGATTAAATTACAAAGGCACAAGCCCCAAATAAGGTAACTTGCTTACTAAACGTTTATTTCATCACGTTGCCGTAGTGTGATCGTCCGAATTTCAGAGCGCCCGGTAACTGTTGTTAGTAGGTGACTGTATGTAATATTTCAGATATTTTATAAAGAGTTTACATGAGTTACTAAAGTTACTACTTGAGAATTTAGTATTTAATTTATCATGAATATACATTTATACATAACTTACTATACATTAGAACAAAACTTGTATTCTGTGATTCTTAAACTAGTCAAATTGAGTCTTAAGCAATTTACTGCATAAAGTTACCTGTATCCTGTATATCAAATAAAGTGCCATATTTAAGAGTTGACAAATTATTGAAAAAGTAACATAGATTGTAAAGTGAAATGGAATACAATATGTAATAGATATTATTTTTATCTACCAAATAATGAGACGTGCTATGTAATAAAACAGAACTTTCCTGCTCATGGAAATTTTTAAATACCTAACTCTAGTCTGGCCGCTTAGATATGTGATACTGTTAGCTAATTAACTATTAATCAATGAAAATGATAATAAATTAAGCTGTTTATTCAAATAAATCTTTATTAAGTGCACATTAGATAAATTTTAAAAGTTATGTGCAGTATTGTTCACTTTTCTCAAGTATTATAAATAAATTAAATAAGATAACATGTGTCCTTCTTTATTCCTTTTCAGATTTTTTAAATGACTTCTAAGTCATAAAAACGCACTTGAAACTATATACCGCTAAAAGGCACACGAGAAATGTCCGCAACATTTTGAACTCTTCAAGCGTGAACCACCCCCTTGTGCGCATGCGTCAACTGCATTCGATTCGTTATTCGCTTACCGGCTGTGCGCGCCTGCGCTTGTAAATACGTGTCCGAGTGCTAGACAAGGTTGGATACAAGTAACGTTGCGGACACTTCCCACTTATACGAGATAGGGGTTCAGCGGTATATAGTTTAATAGGTATATTGTTTTGACACATTTTGGATTTTTTTTCCGAGGCAATAAGAAGTTTAAAAAATCTACTCAATATTGGAATATATATTAGAATGACCCGAAAATATGTGAACAAAATTTGAAGTCGCAATCATTATTCTTAATATAATTATAGGTGGTTAAACTATCGCACAAAAGCCTAAAAAGTTATTTTATGGTAAAAAGTGATTAAAAAATTTCTACCCTACAATAAAATTATTGAAGCAATAGAAATTTTACCTTCCGTCACCTATAAGGTAAGGAAAATATTGTCTGATCAAAAAATTCGGTGGTAAGTTTTTACTGAATAAACACATTTTAGAGTTCCTAGAATACGATTGTACTATTTTTATTATGATGTTTGTCTGTAGGTAGGTATGTATGTACATATGTATGTGTGTGGGTGTGTGTGTGACGATTCTTTTAGTCGCATATCTCCAATACCATAATTTATAATTTTTTCGTATTCCTCAAGTTTACATTCAAATGAAGATGTGATTAGATTATTAGATTTTGGTTATATTGGTCAACCGAAAGTACCCTCATTTGAATATTTTAACAGTTTTTCTTGAAAAACGCAGTTAAATATTTTTTGACATTTCGTATTATTATAAATAAATATTAAAAATATATATATTCTATAAACGGTTTGATTGCATTCTATACTTCGTATTCAATGGATATAGAATTACAAAATAGGGTGGTTGCACATTTTTTAATTATTATTTTATGTGAAAGATTATACAAATTTATTCATAATAAGGTGAATTTTTTTTCATATTTTTATAAATATTGCAAAAAAGAATCGCGCTAAAAGCTCTAGACAAAAACAACAAACTTTCTGTCTGGAATTTGTGCAATATACATAGAACTGACGGAAGGTAATGTGCTAGCCACATCATATTTTTCTTATTTTTATCAATATATTGACTGGTAGTATTTACTCTTAATCAGGGGTGATTAAGTCATGACTAAAATAACAAATTTAACTTTTTTAATCATTCCAATGTTTTTTTAAATGGTAGCAATGGTAATTAGTTAGGGGGGCTAAAATTTTGGGTAAATTCTATGAATCATTAAGTTTATACTGTATTAATGTCAAAGTAGCTCAATTTTAAATAACGAGTACAGAACACTAAATAAATGTATGTTAGCCGCAACATTTAACTATTATAGTAGGCAAAAATAAATTAAATAAGATAATATGTGTCCTTCTTTATTCCTTTTCAGAATTATTTCAGAACATTCTACTTAAATTGGTAAGCATATACACAATAAAATACAATACATATCAGTTACAATTTTACACGAAACGAATTTATTAAGAAATGAACGAAATTAATTTTACATGATAATCAAATCTAAAACATTATTGTAAAGACATTTTAGATAAGTATAAGATTAAAAATTTCAAACAGAACGAAGAGAGAAACCGTACTGAAATTTGCAATTATTTATCTTCTCCTTCATTGTCAGCTTCTTCCTCTTCATCAAACTCGCCCTCTTCTTCAGCGGTGGCGTCTTGGTATTGTTGATACTCAGATACCAAGTCATTCATGTTGGATTCGGCTTCAGTAAACTCCATTTCATCCATACCTTCACCGGTATACCAATGCAAGAAAGCCTTACGACGGAACATAGCTGTGAATTGCTCGGAGATTCGTTTAAACAATTCCTGAATACAAGTCGAATTTCCAATAAAAGTAGACGACATTTTCAAACCTCTGGGGGGAATATCGCACACGGCAGTCTTCACATTATTCGGAATCCATTCCACGAAATAGCTGCTGTTCTTATTTTGAATGTTCAACATCTGTTCATCTACTTCTTTCATGGACATTCTTCCTCTGAAGATTGCAGCCACTGTTAGGTATCTTCCGTGACGGGGATCGCAAGCAGCCATCATGTTTTTGGCGTCAAACATTTGTAAAACTAATTCGGGTACGGTGAGGGCGCGGTATTGCTGACTGCCGCGGGAAGTCAGCGGGGCAAACCCGGGCATGAAGAAATGCAACCTCGGGAATGGAACCATGTTTACAGCCAATTTGCGAAGATCAGAATTTAGCTGACCGGGAAAACGCAGGCAAGTCGTCACTCCTGACATTGTAGCCGAAACTAAATGATTTAAATCGCCGTAAGTGGGGGTAGTTAGTTTCAATGTGCGGAAACAGATGTCGTACAGCGCTTCGTTGTCAATGCAATAGGTTTCGTCAGTATTTTCTACCAGTTGATGTACGGATAAAGTAGCATTGTACGGTTCGACAACAGTGTCGGATACTTTAGGGGAGGGTACAACTGAAAATGTATTCATAATACGGTCGGGATACTCTTCTCGAATTTTGGAAATTAATAATGTTCCTAGGCCTGACCCAGTGCCGCCCCCTAATGAATGAGTAAGCTGGAATCCTTGCATACAATCGCATCCTTCAGCTTCTTTACGGACGACATCTAAGACGGAATCAACCAATTCAGCGCCCTCTGTATAATGACCTTTAGCCCAATTATTTCCGGCACCGCTCTGTCCAAATACAAAATTATCCGGTCTGAAAATTTGCCCAAAAGGACCAGACCTGACAGAGTCCATGGTGCCGGGTTCCAAATCAATCATGACAGCTCTAGGAACATATTTTCCTCCTGTAGCTTCATTGTAGTACACATTTATTCTTTCTAGTTGCAGATCGGAATCACCGTGGTATGTTCCTGTGGGATCAATGCCATGTTCGTCTGAAATTACTTCCCAGAACTAAAACATTAGAAAATATGACATTAAATTTTTTTTACAATAAAAATATACGTTTTAACGAAAAATATATTTGAAAATAAAATACCTTTGCTCCAATTTGATTTCCACATTGTCCGGCTTGAATGTGTACGATTTCTCTCATGATTATATATTTTTTATGCAATTACTTTTCATCTACAGGAGTATACAAATTTCAAACAAAGTAAAAACGTTGTTAGGAAGGACAATATAAAAAAATTTGCCGCCTACTTTGAAAGAAAAGCTATGCTCTTACGCTATTGGCTGAATTTTATGCAAGCTTGGGCAGCCATGTGAGGCAGACAAGTGCAGATCAACCTTTAGCTGCTGCATTTGTGTTGAAACGCTAACCTCAAAATTCTGTGTTATGTTTTTCACGTTTCTCATACAGCTCACATGTGGGGCCCGGCGAAATTATGGCGCGTAAAAGATATTTGTTTGTACACATAATTTTGTTATTATTTATTTTAATATTTACCGCTCAGTGTTCAAAATTAAATGTTCCTCGTGTTTTGTTACCAATATTTAATGACTTTTCATCAAATTTTACCTTAGAAGTCTCTGACGGAGGATGTTACAAATGGTGAGATAACCTATAAAATTTTATATTATATTTTATTATTCAATAATACATAATTTAGGACTACATCTCGACAAGATCTTATACAAATAATTCCTTTAGACTTTGACGATGTACAAAAATGTGCAACAAGCGTAGTAGTATTAACAGTATCTAAAGAACATTCAAGAAATACAGCTATTGTATTAGCTGAAGATTTAGAAACTGGATTAGTTTTACGATGTGACGTAATAGTAGATGTTATTGCTGCTTTAGACATTGTTACTACTACTAGAGAATTATTTATGGAGGAAGCTCCTGAAGCTTTCGAAGTTCGAGCCTATGATAATCAGGGTATTTTAACTACAAACTTGTGATTAGTTGCATGACTAAACATTTTTGTTTCGAGTAGGCAATGAATTCTCTACATTGGAGGGTGTTGAATTTTTATGGACCCTAGAAAATTCTGCTCTACGCTTCATAACATTTAGAGACTCCCCTTATGAAACTCCTCCATCTATAGCAGCGTTTGAAGAATCAGGCAAACAAGGTCATATTGTTCTTCTCGAAGGAGTTAAGACCGGCTCTGCTAAGGTAATATTGCATTTTTTTTTGTAGGTGTTAACTATTACTCGAAATCTTCATCATACAGCAATTATTCTTACAAAACCGACGTTTCGATACACCTTCATCAGGGTAATGAATTAAGACAATAATTTATATCAGTCGATTCGTTAATCTCTCGCGTTCATTTTGATATATAACTCATTAGTAAATGAAAAAAAAATCATGTTTTCAAGAAAAAAAAATAACCTTGCTACCATAAATGACGGACTTGGTAAGAATATGTCTTTTAATTCTTATATTCGTAATTAAGTATAATATTGAACAATATACATTTAAATACTAGTAATAAAGAGTTACAATTCTTGTAAATATAAAAAAGTTATTCGTATACCATAAAAAATATAACGTTTGGTGTAAAAGAAAAATCTGGTAATTTATTCAAGTAATTGTAAACACCTGATCTATACCACAGTCTGGACAATTTTCCATATTTCTTTTTAATATAGATATCTGTTCATTTACCACACGAGGAGTACAAAAATTTAAATATCGAAGTGTCTTTAATGGTGATAGCAAATTTAATTATTGAACCGTCCGATGTATATATTCTTCGGGGCGATGTAGTTCGTTTTAAAATCATTCAAGTTAAACACGGCAGATTAGACGAAATAAAATTGTCGTCTTCTCAGTATTATTTGGAAGCAGAGGATCCTGGTATCGGAAAAATAGATAGAAATTCAGGTAAAAAATTGTTCACATACATCATAAATATGTAAATAATGTTTATTTAATTTTAGAATATTTAACTGGCATGTATGTTGGTAAAACTCGTGTTTACCTCCATGATAGCAACGTGAATGATGATACAGGATTAAAACTACCATCAGCAACTGTCTATGTTACATTTCCTGATCGGATCCATTTAACTTTATTACCTCATAGGAACTGGGCAACCATTGTTGGCGAACAACATGATATTGCTGTGGAATTATTCACTAGGTGAGTTATTCATATCAATATGAAATGCTTGACATATGTTCAAATTTAATTTAAAACACATGGCGTTGCGTGTGGTTTTTAAAGTTTTTTATTTGAATTCATTACTAAATCAGTGTTAGTCATAAAAATAAAAAATTAGCAATTCTAATCATACATTACTAAAAAAAAATTACATATCATTTTTTTACTTAAAAAGAGTAATGTCCACACTCCCCGTTAACCGCTGTATGTACCGCCAAGAGTAGATAAAATAATACTTTTAATAGAACGGGTAGATAAATTACTTTAATTTTTATTTAAATTAAAATAAAAATATTTTAAACTTTGACGGTTTGTGTTAATATCATCTTCAATTGTGCAATTAACAATTAACGATACCAGAAAGATTTAATTTTGTTCTTGAAACACAATATATATATTAAATATTAAAATTGTACTTAAGTAATAATTTAATTAATAATTAATTTTTCTTATTTTTCTGCTATAGAAAAGTAGAATTTTATACACAACGATAAAATTTTATCGTATTGTATAAAAGTGAATACGAAAATAGTTATTTACACAACAGGCTAAGAAAGAGGGTCATTTCATAACGAGGCGTAGTCGAGCGCAACAATCACACGAGTGTAAGAAAACCTCTTTCTCGCGAGTTTTGTACACTATTTTTTTCACAACCACTAAACACAGCACAATTTAATATATTTTAGCCGCAAATTAGTTGTCACCTGCACGACACCCGGTTGTGTACACTCCATAGATAAATAGCTGTCACTGCAAACCATTTTTGTGATAATCACAGTCACGTTATCTCTACAAATAAGTTTTATTATATAATATTGTATTAACCAAGGATTCATTGTTTTATGTATATTCGAACGATTCTAATGTCAAATCAAATGTCACGTAATTCAAAATAAAATGGAAGTGAACAGTCGAGTGTGGCAGTATTATCAAGTTTTTATAAGTTACATTATCATAATTGCATCATGAATTTGAAATTATTCTATCAACTATTTTTATTGTAAAGGAAAAGAATTAAATTTGCAGATTATCACTCATATTATTTGTTTTCATAATTTGATATTTATTTACCTCGTGTTTTAATGGCACTAAATTGACCCCTGTGGTGCACTCTCCACGCCAACATTGAGTGCCCATTTGATGACGCCTGGTATGCGCCCGCGCGGTACAAATATTTCATCATTACTCATATCTGCAATGGTTAATATGCCGTGTGATTTATTTATTTTTTATTTGATATTTAGCAATTTCTAGTAAAACTCAAACCCAAATTACCGGTCAGTTGGCAACACTTTTGTGCGTTGTAATAACACACTAGTGTGTTAAGTATTTTCTGATACATTAACCCCTAACGAACAATATTGTCAATATTCGCACCTAGGTAATCGTGTGAGAACAATATGTTTCTTAAGTGGGCGTGAGAAAAAGTACTTTTCTTAACTCAAATTATTATTGAAATAAATTATTTAAAAATTATTCTTAATGTAAATTAGGATTGTTAATTACGGTTAGTTACGTTACGCGCTAGCCTAGACAAAAGCTATCGTAGCTTCATCGTTACATCATTTCTTAATTAGTAATTAATAAGACGTAGGCAGGCTAATCGGTGAATTTTAGGAATCAATTTATTATTAACTTTCGACGAATATGGTTCTATATAGTGATTTAAAACTGAATAGTAGTTTTATTTGTGATAACTGCCTATTTTTTTTATTAGCAGTCTTAAAATATTAAATTGCTTTTTTTAGTTATTTATTCGCCAAAATTTTAATCCTTCAGCAAATAATTTGAAACAAATTTTCTTTTATTAGACTTACTAACTGCTGAAGAAATGCATGTACTTATTTTTTAAAATGTATAAGTCGATGAACACGGCACATTTCAGAAAAAAAAATTATGTTTATATTATCATAAAATGCAAAAAAATATATATTTTCTAACAAACGTTGTACGATATAGATCTTTTACTACGGGCTGTTCCAAATTGAAATGATCAAATTTTAATCATTCTTAAAATAAGAGGAAAAATTCATTTGAGCCCAGATATGCTGCATTTCAGAGATATTCTTAAGTTTATTATAAATAAGTGTTAACGACTGTATAACTTTCCTTCAGTTTTGATTTTAAACATGTATGTAATAATGTTTTCCGCAGCACCGATCATAAAATACACATCGGAGAAGGAGTTCAACTACGAACAAAAATAGATGAGAAATATTTTACACCATCATTTCGTTCTACAAACGGTAGCTTTATAACTGGTGTAGCTAGACAACAAGGATCATTTGATATTAAAACCACTTTAGAATCTGTGATATCAGCTACTTTAGGAACTGTAAATCTTGAGCCTAAATTAACAACAAGTGCTGAAATGTTTATATTTGCATCGATAAGTTTACAACCCGCTGAGGTCATGCTACCCTGGGATCCAATTGTTAGGCCAAAGTAAATATAAATATAAAATAGTAAAATAGTACGATATGTAAATAATTTTGTGTAATAGGTATGAAATTCCTCTGAAAGCTACAGGAGGTGACAACAAATTTTTGTGGAGCTCTTCAAATCATTCCATTGGTGTTGTAAGTCAAACCGGTGTAGTTCGAACAATGTGGCACGGTATTTTTGATTCTTGCGCGTCTATGTTGCGAAATCATCATAATCGACAGTGTACCAAGTAAATCAATATATTTTTTGTGCAAATCCAACATTGATTTGATGTATTTTTAGATTTTTCATTTTACCGCCGACAAAAATGGAAATCGTCGAATTTGAAATGGAAAGCGAAATCGGCAATCCAGTTTTCCTCCATATTGCTTTATTCGGCGAACGCCCCATACCTGGAGGTGGTACAGTTTTAGTACCATTTACCAAATGCAAAGAACTGCCATTAGATGTAAAAACTAGTGATAATAATTTTTACTACGACGAAAAAGCGATTGTGGATTATCCTGTTGGGATTTCTTGCACAGCTCTTGGTGTAGTTGGGTTGACAGTAGGAACTGCTAGAGTTACAGTTCAGTACAAAAAAAATGATATACATTTAGAGCAAACTGTGACGATTTCTACGTATAAACCGCTCAAAATAATGAATCCTATTTCGGGAGAAACTGTACTTGCTATTGGTACTTCTCGATATGTAGTTTTTTCGGGCGGACCGCGCCCTTGGAACGGTCGACCATCCGAACATATCATGAAAATAATATCTTCTGATCCTAATATAGTTGAAGGCGAAAATGAAACCAATAAATTTATTAGCAGCAATTCTGCCGATATTTTTGTTATTAAAGTAGTTTGTCGCGAAATTGGAGAATCCTTAGTTACTTTAAAAGTATTCAACAAACCTCTTGTACAAAAATGTACATACAGAGAAAATTTCGCAAGTGTTAGAGTTATTTGCGCGACACCACAATTTATAACGATTCAACCGGAAATAAAAGTACCTGAAAGTGCCAATTGTCCGATGGACTTAAACGCAGAAAGAGTTATGGTTCAAAATAATGTCGACACTAATTTAATTGTTGTGGCTAAAGATAGCAACGGGCGCAAATTTGATAATATTTCTAGTTTACAATTTAAATGGTCGCTTACTCCAACAAATCTTGCTACCATAACAAATAAAGATGGAACATACGAGGATGTAACTTACGAAAATAATGTGTTTTTCTTCAATAAATCTTATCAAACTCTAGTGCCTGAAAAACAAGTTGGTTTGGTAGAAGTTGAAGCATCAATAATCGGCTATTTTGTTGATATTTTACTCAAAAATTCTGCGAGAAGTGTTATGAGATTTGAACCAATAACAGGATCAATCGCACTTTATTTAGTGGACGATACAGTTGTGACACCAGATCGCTTATCAATCTATAATCATCCATTAAACAAACAATTATTAACTGTAAAACAAGGCTCTGGATTCAATGAAATATCAGTCAGCAATTCAGATATCGCCGATGTAAAATACATTGAAGGTCTGAGACATATTGAAGTTATTCCAAAACAACCAGGAGAACTGAAAATTTCCTTAAGAGATATTTGTCTACAGTGCGCTCCTGTTAGTATTGCGTTAAGTGTTGTTTACGTTGCTGCTATTAGGGTTCAAATGCCCGATAGAGTTGAAGTAGGAAAATGCATTCCAGCTGTGGTTAAATTTTACGATGAATTCGATAATTTAATGCCGTTACCTAAATTGGAATATCTGGATATTAGATATACTGTAGGTGAAAAAATTGTCAACTTGAAGATGGCTGATCCGGCGGAAGAAAGTTGGGGCATTGGAGAAGTTCACTACGTTGTTACAGGTATGAAATACATATTATTTAACACCCATCACATTGGAATGCAATTTTTAGAGAAATTTGACTTTATTTACTTTATATACAGTCACTAGTTCTGCTTTTTATAAACTGCAGTAACCCGATTAATCAGATATATTATTTACAATAATAGGAGGAGTCTAAGGTTAAAAATATATATAAAACTAAAACAATTACCCCTTAACCTTAAATAATAATATAAGCTAAAAGCTAAATACGTATTTCGAGAACTAAGTTCTCATCATCAGTAGAACAAAACAAAAGTTTAAGCAGAGAAGTTAAGATTACTCAACATGTAAACCATGTCAGAGGTCTAACAACTCTGAGCAAACCAGGGAGAGAACTGGGATTATATAGGGATAGGAGTCACAGGTGAATGAATACCAATTAAAACTAAGATTTAACGTCCAATGAAATTTAAGATTTAAAATGTCCTATTAAATTTAAGTTTCTATTAAATCGAATAATTTAGAATTTCGGTCCCATACCAAATTCTAAATTATTCGATTTAATAGAAACTTAAATTTAATAGGACATTTTAAATCTTAAATTTCATTGGACGTTAAATCTTAGTTTTAATTGGTATTCATTCACCTGTGACTCCTATCCCTATATAATCCCAGTTCTCTCCCTGGTTTGCTCAGAGTTGTTAGACCTCTGACATGGTTTACATGTTGAGTAATCTTAACTTCTCTGCTTAAACTTTTGTTTTGTTCTACTGATGATGAGAACTTAGTTCTCGAAATACGTATTTAGCTTTTAGCTTATATTATTATTTAAGGTTAAGGGGTAATTGTTTTAGTTTTAGATATATTATTCCTATCCCAAATATTCAAATAATTCTTCGTAGTAATTATTAATTTTTATCAAAAGGTTCGCATTTGGGAGAAACAAAAATTGTATTCGCTGCTGGTAGAGGTCCAAAAGAAGTTCTTAGCTCGCCCTTAAACATACAAGTGTTTGCTCCTCTCAGATTAACACCAAGAAATGCCACAATTCTTGTTGGGTCCGTGTTGCAATTTACTAGTGAAGGAGGGCCACAACCTGATGCCAATTTGGAATATTCAGTTGATAACCAAAAAATTGGCGGTATGCTATAAATTTTTTTAATACGATTATAATATTACAATTTATATAATTTTAGATTTATCTTCACACGGTTTATTCCATTCTTCAAACATCGGTTACTCAAAAATTACTGCGAGATCTGTCAGTATTAATCCTATTACAGGAAAGAAAGTTACAAATTCGAAGGTAAATTTATTAAAATTGCTTATTTATATAAATTTAATTTCGCAAAATTGTAGGATACAGTGGAAGTGAACGTGGTTTCTCTACTTGGTATAAAATTATCTGCTCCTTTAACAAGATTTGTTGAAGGTACAACTATACCAGTTTGGGTAACAGGTATTCCAGACAGAATATCAACTTTGTTAATTGGTTCTGTTCAGCCGCCATTTAAATTTACTTGGGGAACAACTTGCAATGAAATTCTCACACTTCGGGGAATATTCCGACCATTTGGTATATAACTTTATAATCTTATTGTATTGTATAAAAACTATAATTTCAGTATATGTCATATTAATTTTGATGTAGGTATAATGGACAGTAATTACAATAAAGTATCAGTTCGTGTAAAAGGAATTCAACCCGGGACGTGTACAGTAATGCTGAATGTAACCGTCCCTGGAGTTGCAGCCGGTGGTAGAATTTCAGATGTTGTGTTGTATACTGCGTCTATCGATATGGAAGTCATTAAAGGCTTGTATCTTTCTGGACCACCCGGTTTTAATGGGAAAACACTTCTTATGGCACCGTACTCCACAGTGAAATTAAACACGAACAAAGATGGTTTCAGTGTTTTAAAATACAGGTAATTTTATCACTTCGTTGCAGTAGTTATATTTGTCGCGACATTTAAAATAAAATGGCACAATTGGTACAAGAAATATAAGTAAATGAGAATAGTTACGTACCGCACCATAGCTGGATTGGTGTGCGGCCGCCAGCTTTTAAACAGTGGAGACGGGAGGGGTTAAATTTAAATGAACCTCCCGAAAAGGATTGAATGGGCGCCACGTAATTTTTGAGGAGAAAATTACAAAAACGAAACAAAATGTTACAGTGATTTTATTGTTACCTGAATATTAATTTTTTTGTCAGTGTACACGGCGAAGCACAAACTGAAGGAGAAGATAAGAAATCAGTAGCTATATCGCGACATCTAATATCGATAAGCAATAAGGGAACCATCACTGCACATGGATTTTCGGGTCGAGCGATGGTCGTTATAACAGCTATTGATGATTATGGATTGAAGCAAACTTTGAGTATCGTTGTAGAGGTAAGAAAATATTTTTTAGCAGCATGGTTCAAAATTATGGAAACATTAAAAAATAATTTTTCGGGGCATGTCTAAAAAGAATTCGACTTTCAATTTTCCCGCGCAAAATAATGACGGTAGGGCGGCGCCACTTTCCACAGTCAAACGACGATCTCTTCCCCTCTTTACAGGAGATTTCTGAAGAGGTTGGATCCAGTAAAAATTCCGCGCTTGCAATATACGTGAGGATTTGAACATGCGCAGAGTGTGTGTACGAAATTCGTTCCCAAACTGCTGTCGGAAGAACAGAAACAATTCCGTCTTGCCTTTTTACCGGAGATGCTGGCCACTGCCAAACGCTGCTCCTGAATTTCTTAACACCGTGATAACTGAAGATGAATCATGAGTGTATGGGTACGACCCGCAATAGACGCATCCTTCGTCCTCAAGGCCGAAAAGAGCACGACAGGTCCAAAGCAAAATCAAGGTGACTACTTTCTTTGTTGGCCGTGGAATCTAGTATCACGAATACGCACGGGAAGGACAAAAAGTGCCGAAAGAGTACTATCAAGAAGTTCTCCGTCGTCTGTCTCCGTGATGCAGTTCGACGCAAAACACCAGACTTCTGGACGGCGAAAAATTGGCAGTTGCATATGACAATGCTCCAGCTCATTCATCGCACCTGTCCAGATTTTCTTGGAGAAAAATAGAATTCCAGTCGTTCGCCAAGCTCCCTACCCTCTAGACGTGGCTCCATGTTACTTCTGGTTGTTTCCGAAATTAAAGAAGCCACTAAAGAAATCCTGTTTTGAGAGAAGAGAAGAGATAATGCGGAACGCGACGGCGAAGCTGCAGACCATTCCAAAAGGTTTCCAGAGGTGTTTCCAGCAATGGGAGGATCGGTGGGCTAAATGGGTGGGCGCAAGGGGGCTACTTTGAAGGGGATTAGGGTCCCAAATCTCAATCCCGCCAGGTATACTATTTTTTCCCAGCCGAAATTCGGATTCTTTTTAGACAGGCCTAGGTGATCAATGCATATAATTAAAAACGTCTGCGTAGTCAGATATGTAAATCTGAAACATATCTTAAAATTCCCGTTTATTATATAACACATTTATTGTAGGTCAAACCAGTTCACTACATGCTTTTAACCCCCCACGCAGACTGGAGAGTTCCACTAGAAGAAAATATCAGCAAAGTGCCTCTCGGTTCCCAATTTAAATTGGTAACAAGTTACCATGATGACACAGGGGCCAAATTTTCAGCTGCGCAATGTAACGTTGATTTTAAAACTAGTAGACATGACTTAATACAAGTTAAACGTAATAACGACAATATTAGTTTCACTGCTTATATGTTAAAAGAAGGTTCCACAGTTTTAAAAGTTTGGACGGATAATTGTTTTCAAATTTCTGACTATGTGCAGATTGTTGTCGGATCTCTTGGCGCACTCAGAACAGTAAGAACGGGAATTATTTATTTGTGTTTATTAATATTTGAATGATTTATCAATTACAGCCGACAGTTACATCTGGAGATGTATTATATTTACATTCATCAGTTACTGATAAAACTGGAAAATATGGGAAATGGTCTTCTGAAACGGAAGATATTCTGTTTGTTAATTCGGAAACAGGAATTGGTCAAGTTAGATCTATAATTCCAAATAAAGCTTTTCTGAAATACGATTTAACTCCGGCAGCGAGTATAGTTTTAGACGTTGAACCAATATCAGAAATTTTATTCAAATATGAAAATACTGCGCCTATTACTAATGTGCCTGAAAGAATTTATAAAATACATTTCTTATTCCGAGATGCTACAAATCTTTATAAAGAATCAAATATGGTATTATATTTATTTATTTATTGCAATGTATTTGTAATTTATATTAATTTTTCAGTATTTAGGCGTACGATATCTAAAAGATGTTCCCATGGAAGATATTAGCAATTTTCCGTTTAAATGTTTAATAGAATTCGATAATAGTAACTGCACACCAATTGGAGAAGTATTTAATGTAATTCCAGCATTTAACCCAGATGTTGGTTTATATTCCTGTGATATAATACCTTTGCGCGCTACAGGTGCTAATATTAGCACCATTCAATCAAATATTCTCCTAAAAGTGATTAGTGAAAATGGAATCGAGTCTCCCGTATTGAAAATTCCATTCCTTCCAGCCATTTACGTGCCAAATAGAGAATTAGTTAGTGATTCGTCATATACAGCCATACTAACTATAACTGGATTACCGCAAGTTTTAAGAGAAGTTACGGTAAATATATTTAAAGTTATTAAATCATTATATACAACTAAATTATTTCAATTTTAGGTTGTGCCAGTTGATGATAAATTGATAGAAATTGGTAAAATGAAACAAACTACAGAAACTAGTTTGGTGTACCATTTAAATATTATTGACTACCATTGGAAACTTCAAGAATTACATGATCCTATGAGTGCCAATATTATCTCCAAAAAGACCAATCAGAATATAAAGGTATGAATTGAAACGTTTAGTCCATTATTTTTTTGTGATAATAAAGAATGCGGCTTAATATTCCATAAGAATTGTATCGCTTCTTTTTCGAAACTCTTTAATTTATTTATTAGATAACGTCGGATAACTTTGCCATCTCGTATTCGAATCTGACTAACGCCAAATTTTAAAATTACATAGTTGCAATTTTTAAATAGTACCAAATTGACCCCTTTGGGTCCTCTCCACTACACCTGGTACGTGTTCTCAGCCAATGCCAGTTTAATCTTGTGCGTGAACTTTGAAATATCTTATAATATAGTGTAACGCAATGTTTATAAAAGTAATTGCTAGAATCAATAAATTATTCTTGTCCTATATAGAATAGTTTAGATAAAATACTGCTCAAATTATGTACAAATCTTTACTCGAGCACATCTACTACTCGTTCGCAATCTTATTCTTTTGCTTTTGGTGCGCACAAATTTGTAACGTTAATTTTAGAGAGTGTGTTTATATGAATAATGGTGTTCCTCCTTCAATTTACTATGAAACGATAAAGTGTACTGTATGAATGTTTTACAAATATTCTTAAGTTTATATTCTAAAAATGTCGAAATGCGAATTTAAAACAAACGAACGAATAATTATTTTTTATACAAAGCGATAAAATTATATTTTTGATAAAAATGTTAGATTCGTGTTTTGTATTTTCGCCAAAAAGTTTCTAATACGCCAGAAAATCGACGGCGCATACAACGTTATTTTCATCGAGAACATAGTTTATAGAGTTGGGTGAAACGGGTATGTCATTGCGTATCACATCTAAACCAGCGCGATTATGGCGAAGGCGTAACTTGCGCATTCGCAATGTCATTAGCCAACAGCATTTACCAGTGCCCAGCACGTCACATACATGATCGATACTGAATTTTAAGCGCTCGATTTAAATGCATTAAAGTTTCATTTTGATATTAGGGTAATAAAAATTCGAAACTTACCTATTTTATTCACCTTAATATTACTTATACATTATGAACATTGATATCCAATAAGTATTTTAAAATAAAAATCTGTATTCTTACTAATATTTTAAAGAATATAATAATACTAAATTATGATAATTTATTTTATTTTGGAATCATAAATTTGTTTATTCACCCTCAAAAGCGGACGCAATTTGTCTTTTGTTGCCCGAGAGCCTATAAAGTTTCGAGGCAACAGCTAATCAAACATCAAAATCGTGATTTATGAATAAATGTGAAACAACAGAACAAATTCGATAAATTACATTTTTTGAACAATGCAACTCACAAAACTTTCGTATTCCTCCTCGTACACGTCTTTTGACTTCTGTAGAACTAATTTGCCTTTTGCAGCCTCATTCATTCGATATTCCTTTGGAATAATTAATGTCATTTTCATTTGACATTAAATTAAAATTGTTTATAACACAACATACCAACATCAACAAATTACGTAGAAGTCACAGCATAATTAAAATTTACAACGCCAGCACAACGATAACAAATATACAAATATATCTATGTAAACCTTGAATTTCGAGAACCAAAATAAAACGTATGTACCACGAGCATAATTAAGATTATAGCACTCGGGAAAATTAAAGCTCTTCGCTACGCGTCGATTTTTAAACATTCCCCCGTGCTACAATCTTTTAATTATGCCCTTAATACATAAATACATGCCACGTATCAGCAGTAAATGAATACGATTTTTTATATATCACGAGGCCTTTCGAAATTGCGAATAAAATGAAATTGGCAAACCTGAAATAGGTAATAAGTCATAATGATATATTTACATTTATTTTGTTTTCATCTATATCCCATATATTATGAATTTCATATGCCTCACAAATACATTTTCATTTTTTTGCTTCTTTTCTTTGGAATAGTAAGTCGCTGTCTATTAATACCTTTTTATCTTTTATCTACTTATAAATTTTAATTTAGGTCCAAATTGTTCTGGATTCAAATGAAGCATCCCCCGTTTGTTCTATACGACAAATGGGATCACCACTTGGAAACTTCGTATACGATAACAAACAATCTCTCATAATTATATCTTCCATGTTGGTTTTGTTATTCGTATCTTTCTACGGTAATTACTAAAAAAAAATATATAAAAACTCAATGTAATAAGTAATAATGTTTTTCTTTTCAGCATACTCACACTACATGCAACCAATCATAAACGTAAACGTCGCTTCAGGTAAATTCGCATTAAATTTCCCCCGAAAAAGAAATATTATGGATGCAAGTGAACTCTCCTCGCATGAAACGTTGTCCTTCCCCCCACGTAAAACGCTTGCATATGCTGCTCATACTACGTTTAAGTGTCACGCACCTAAAACGCATAAGTCTGCACCACTTGTAGTGCAAGAGTTAGCCCTAAATAAAAACGATCATGATTATTCTGTAGCTCCTAATGAGCAAGAATCATTTGAAAATAATTTATGTCGGTGCAGACGACAGAAAAAAGTTGCATTTCGTTTACCGCGTCCCCAAAATACATCCGAGTATATTAAGGAATGTTCTTCACTTTATAAACGCGATTATACTTCCGTTACTGAAACTAGTACGCAAGAATCTTTCACATTTTGCAACGACGAACCTACACGCGATTCTACAACATCTAATTTATCTGGCGAAGGTTCAAAATCGTCTTCCCTTCCAGATTGTGCAGCTCTGAACGCACATGAATGCGCCGCCCTTTATAAACATAGCTATCCAACTCTAACAACTCATGATTCTTCCGGTTTAATTGTACAAGAATTGTCTGATCTGCCTGATTGTGCTGCACTGAATGCACATGAATGTGCTGCAGTATATGGTCATGATTCTACTGCACTTTCGACTCAAGATTCTACTGCTGTTGAGCATGAATCTGCTGCACCTTATGCGTATGAAAGTGCTGCACTTAACTCGTGTGAGCGTGCGGCGCATGAAAAGCCTGAGTTTGAAAATGCTGAGATTAGAACGCTCTGTGATGAAATAGGGGACCTTGCAGGTGGTGATATAGTGTATTTCAAAATTAAGCTATTATCCAAAAATATGCATCCTGTTAAATATTTATCCCAAAAAATACGAAACTTTTACGTAACTGATTTTGGCGCATTTCTAATACTTTTAATTAACCCAAAGTTTTGGGTAATGTCTTATCTATAGATTTGTAGTCTATTCTAAACCAAGTGCTTTCAAGGTCGAATCGTTATATTTCTTAACATTCTAGATATTAGGTTTTTTCTTCGTAAAAATTAAATAATAATACAAATTTGATTTGTGATCAGGTACGTTTTCTCTTTGAACGAGGCATACCTTCAGTTCTAACTGTTTCCCACTAGTTCGGACCTTAAAAACCGCCAGAAACTATTAAATATGTACCCAAATAGTTGTGATTGTATATTTTTGTATTTTACTAACTTTGAAAGACTGAAAGTAAATTTTGAAGAAGAGATATATTTATTAGAGAAGGGAAACTATAATGTACAGATTTATAGATTAACAAAATAAATGTATGCGCAAGTCGCACTTTTGGTAGCGGAATAGTTGATACCTGGAGTGAAGTGGCAGTAAAATTTAAATGCTTTAACTAAAATAAAAGATAGCAAACAGTGCTAGTTTCAAAGCGAAACAATAAATATATGCAAAATTTAAACGCGAAGTATCCTAAATAACAAAACTGAAGACATGAAACGCTAGATCTAGTGGGAAAATCGCTAAATTGGCAACACTGCATACCTTCATTTAACGCTTTAGCGAGCAATTTTGGCGAAAAAAATGAACTCGAAGCCGCCTGGTGGCAAAATTATGAACATATCTAAAACGTAATCAAACTATTGTATTTACAGTTGTCATATTTACCCTTTAAAAAAAAATCATCAAATCAATTTACATTGACCACCAGAGGTCATTTTCGTTGCCATTGCATTACTTCAAATTCAGCAGTTTATCTAAAAATAACATAATAGAAACATGCATTGATAATAAGAAAAAGATGCAAGCTATTTCCATAGTTACTAGAGACGGTCACTACACAAATGAAGTGCTGGATTCGGCCCAAAGTAATTTTAATTAGGGCTGTTTTCATAAACTTTATATTCATTTTAATATTTTAAATATTAATAAATATAGTCTAACGCCCGGTATTTTCATATTCGGTTAAACATTCAGTTAACTGCCAGTTGTAAAAATTATAGATGAGTCGATTTCGATGCCACATTGTTCTTATAACCGACAGTTAACAGACTGTTTAACCGGAGATCAAAATACCGGGGCTTAGTTTTAATTAAAGTTTCAAAGTGAGCCTGATTATGAAAATGATCCTTAACATGAACATTATTTACACTTACAAGATGTTACAGATCCGTAAACTTAAATTCATGTACATATAAATACATTCGTCTATCTAAACTTTGAATTTTACAAACGTAAATTCGCACAAGTTGACTGCCATTTCATTTACTTATAGGGCTTTATCAAACATCTGACTCCAGTAGTGTTGAAATACTTAAAATCAGCTGAAATGTGTTCGCAGATAAAGTATTCCATGAATGTTGACGTTACGCCGGTTCTCCAGTAAGTTTATGAAATAAAACGAGTAGTTATCTAGTAACTTTGCGATTGTACTTCTATTGCCATTGAAATGAACATATTATTTTAAGGCAACAAATATACCGTTGATGCAAATGATTGATACGAAAACGAACAAACTTATATTAAGAACGCAAAATTGAAGCCGGTAACTCAACATTTTATTGTTTTATAAATTTAACTGAGTAGAGTAATGGTATGTGACAAAAGTTAGAATTAGAGAAAATAGTGTGTAACATGAAACTTTGTAGGTAAAATTTGTATAGTTCTCTACAATCTAAACACCACACCAGGGCCCTGTTTCATAAAAAATACTAGTCGACAAGTTATAAGTGACAAGTGTACAAGTGACAAGTTCTAGTAATTTCTGTTTCAAGAATAATTTTTGACTACTTGTCAGTTTTCCAATATTACTAGTGAATTTTTACAAGTTGACAAGTTTGAAACCATAGTTTCATAGTGAATGTAATATTTTTAATCACATTAAAAAGTATGCGTTTTAAAATAATTTAATTTAATTTTGTCCACATTTTGACTTTCAACCCTTGCAATCAAAGAAAGTTAAGCAGGCAAATTTATAATTAATTGTAATTATATTTAATATGACAAAAAATTCTATTAAATTGGCGTTTCTTCGCGAAATTAAGGAACATAAATACATCCTATTTGGCGCTTTATCCACAAATTTAACAAAAAATATGAAATGTGAAAAATGGAAATTAATCCATGAATTTGCTGTTTCGCACGCATTCATTTCAAATGAGAAGGACTAGCAATATTGCCGAGATACATTATGGCCAAATTTAAGAAAAAGGACACTAGTAAATGCTTTTGTTACAGTCTCACTTTGCAGTATAATAAACCATTTTCTTAATTTATTTCAACAAACTGAGTTTCATATTTTCTTTTAAAAATTTAATTAGATTAATTATTTTTTTAATATTGGAATAATTGCTCTCTTTTAAATATTACTATAGAAAAGTATTAAATTACGAAGTAGTTGCTAAACATACTTTTTTATATTTAATGTTCAGGCTAAAGTTGATAATGCAAAGAAAACAGATTGTAAAATTAACGAAATTGATAATGCAGTGCTCGACATTTTGGGGAAAGATTCTCCGACCGTTTGTGGAATAGGTGTTACAGATAGTTTCAAACCTCTTCCTCTTCTGAATCACTGGGCCACATTTCTAATATTGCAAAAGAAAATTGCTATAATTAATTGTCATAAAAAAATTCAATTGTCAACTTGTAATTTTCAAATGACCAATCTTTCATTCGTGGTTACTGTTCACTTGTAAAATACTAGTAGTAAAAACCAGAAAATATTTTTTGAAACGCTACACTTGTAAACTGCAAAAATATACTTGTAGAAACGGACTAGTTTACTTGTCACTTGTAATTTACACTTGTAGGTTTTTGAAACAGAAACTTGTCAAATTATTAGTTTGACAAGTTCTACAGTGGTAATTTACAAGTGTAGAAGTTATATGAAACAGGGCCCAGATGTTGCATTAGGAAGTACTTGTAACCAGTTTTTCTCTACTCTAAATGAACACAAAACTGTGGCATCGTCTCGTACATTTCTTTAATTTTTTTATAAAAAAAAAATGTATTGTATCAGTTTTCCACTGAATCATTTGGTCATCTTAAAGAAATTAGAAATGCACCAGATACAGGTTGCTTTAGAGCCTTAGTATTTCATTGTTATAAATTTAGTTTTAGTGTTATTAAGTTTCAGTATTTTTTGGAAATTTATGGATAATATAATTAGATAAATATATCTGTACACTATTATAGAGACAGAGACTATTGAAAATCATTTGCATAGTACTTTTCTGTTTGCTTAACATACTTCAGTACCCATTTTCAATCTCAATTACTGGTAGTATTTACTCGAAATTCTAGTCACCTAACTAAATCATTACCATGATACATTAGTATGATTAAAATCAACTGAATTTGTTTTTTTGTCATAGCTTAATCAACCCTGGTGGTTAAGAGTAAACACTACTAGACTTTTTTATTTGTTATTATTAATATTAATATAAACTTGTTTTTATTTTAGCGCGGGCAATGGCGCTTCCATCTATGCAACATTCGATGTTGAACACATCTCCGACACGTCATTTAAATTTCAGTTCATCACCTGTACTGAACAACAAGAGTTTCAATAGTAGTAGCGCCAGCACGCCAACAATGAGATACGGAACGGATGGGCTTCATCACAGATCGCCAGGAGGAAACAGTCCAGAGTTAAGAAGAAATAGGAGATTTTTGTAATATTGGTAATCATTTTTGTGGGTACTTAGTTTATTTATTTTTCCATGTGTTCATAAATGAGTTTTTTGTTATGTGTGTATATTTTATAAATCTGAAATATATGTCAATACAATATTTTGATAGATAAGAGTGTTGTTACATTAATGACTACAATACGGTGGTGTTGGTGATTAAGGGACATTGAAATTTGTATTTTTACTGCGTTTGCACTTCGAAATTGGATAATGGGGTGGTTTCGTACTTTCCAATTTATTTTATAATTATTTTTGCTGAAAGAATGGTTGAAATAATTAATTTTAATAAATGTTTTACATGTGATAAGAACACAAGTAAATAACTAGAAAATATTAGATACTGAAATACATATTTTTAGTTTTGACAGGGTAACATAAAAACTTTCCTTTTAAATAAGACAATCAGACTTTCATGTTCGGAATTAGTTAAAATATCATAATTAATAAAAAAAATATTGCAACTACCCCATTGTATAAAAAATTGAGAAAAATATATATCATATTTTCGGGTTGTAAACGCGGTTTCTCTAGTTTACTAAATTAATATTCCATAATCTTTTGTAGGAATTCGTTAACATATGTAAATTCCGCGTGGGGTGGGCAGATTGAACCTAAAAAGAAAAGTGTCACGTAGAAGTCTATTAAGGTAAGTTATTTGTATAATTAAAAAAAAAAAATTAGAATAGGGACTTCAAAAGTTCCAATAGCATAAAATACAAAAAAATGTAAAGTATTTTGAAATAAGTAAACCATGGTAGGTGGCACAAAAAAAAAACAAATAGATCTTGTAATTCATCAAATTTATTTTAATTTCATACAATTTTCGCAATATTTTATTGCCAATCGAATTTTCTTTTACACTGCAATTTTACAGTAGTGTATTTTATTTGATTATTAGCATTGGATGATGCAAAATTTCCCTCAATAAACAGCATTGCAATAACCTAATTATCATTTAAAGCTTTATTTTTAATTTTACAAATTATAAAAATTGCTATAATAAGTTATTACACCTAATATAAATGCAGAATATTACTTATCCCCAGTACCATTCTTTGCCATTCCGTCTTTTTGCTTTTTACTTTTCTTGGAATTTGCGTCCACTTCAATAGGCGCTGGTTTCACAAACGGAATTTCATTTTGATAATCAGGCGGCATGAACGGTTTTAAGATATCAGGAACTGTGATACCAGTTTCAGTTTGATTCACTTCCAAAATAGCGCAAATCACTCGCGTGGTCGCACACATCGTCGCATTTAACATATGAACGTAATCAATATTAGCATTCATCTTCTTGGTTTGGCCATAGCGTACCATCAATCTTCTTGCTTGATATTCTAAGCAATTGCTACAAGATACTAATTCTCTAAATGCACCTGAACCTGGAAACCAGGCTTCTAAATCGAGTTTCTTTGATGCTGCGTGGTTCAAAGCACCAGAGACGATATTAACAATTCTATAAGGGATTCCTAAAGATTTGTAGAAATTTTCTGCGTTGTCAATCATCTCATCCATCATTTCCCAGGATTTGTTATCGTGGGGAGATGTTAAACAAAACTGCTCAACCTGTACCAAAAAAAAAAAATCATTTAAAATCATAAATATTTATGGGGTGTGAAAATAATATGAATCCAATATATTTTTGGGTTCTACTTAAGCTGAGTCGATCGGTATACACTGGGAACCTATCGACGCTTAATATAATGGAACGGCAATAATTCCATTAATCGTGGTTTTAACTTGGATGAAAGAGGGACTGGAATTTAATGTTAAACAAAAACTAGTTCTTTATTTTGTATATCAAGAGCAGATTGACAACATGTGGGAAACACATGGCCAGGGTGGACATTAGAAATCTATGAATGTTTTTAGTCTTATGTCGACATTCACAGTTTTAAGTGTGAAAAGTCCTAGGACGCTTGTAAATTCCAATAAGAAGGCCATTTGTTTCCACCATAGTGTCAACTTTTATTCCGAGACTTGACAGCGTCTTTTCCACCTTGACCAAGGTAGACAACGGAGATCTGTGACGTCTTATGTCGAAATTGACAGTTTTAAATGTGTAAAAGGGCATAGGACGCATGCAGATTCCAATTCGTTAGAAGCCGTATGTTTCCGCATGGTGTCAACTTTTATTCCGATAATTCGCAGCGTCTTTTTCACTCTGGCTTGCCAAGTAAGATGGTGGTCCACAAGATGCTTGAGATATAGAGCGGGACAAGGGGTGGAATAAGGGTTTTGCTAGATTCTAGGATGGAAATATGGAAACCAGGCTAGTTGGGTTTTAGGATTTGAAGCTACCGGCATCGGTTTCCGGAAAATTCAACCCAGGTAAATTTATCGCGGAAAATTCATCACGGGGAAAATTGATCGCCGGTACATATATCGTGTGGAAAATTGATCGCCGGTACATATATAGCGTGGAAAATTAATCGCCAGAAAATTGGTGGCGAAGAAAATTTATAGCCCAGAAATTTTAATGGTAATGACCAAGAAAATTTATGATAACATTTACTACTACGCTACTGTACCAAATAATTTTTAGGCTGTGCCTAGCGTCGCGACAAAGGGATCGTAGTCTGGTCCCGATTTCAGGTATCACGACTCATTATTGACGACAGAAATGGTATATTTCTCTAAGTATAACAATAACCTAGCCTAAAGCACAAAATTCAGCCCGAATTTTCCAAGCAAGACTTTTGCACGTTATTTGTAACTCAATTATAAACTATATTTTTTTGTATTCATAATATCCTGGCGATTTATTTTGGGGCGATTAATTTACCACGCGATCAATTTTCCCGATCAATTTACTATCTATTTTCCTTCCGATTAAATTTCCACGCGATGAATTTACTGACGATATTCACGATTCAAGTTAAGCGACCTCTATCTGGTGGCTAAATTTTGAACAACAAAAATATGCCCAGAATATATTATTTCCTTCCTTTCATAGAGATTTTCTGGAGTTTTCAGGTCATGTGTCAAGCAGCGTCGTCAACCAACATCCGTAGCGGTAAGTGTCGAGACGCCAGTACTCTTAGCAAAGAGTAGAGTCCAAAAATATATTGGGTTCATATAATTTTCAAACCCCATAAAGCAAATGTCCACCAAAATGAATAAAAAATGAAATAACATAAAACAAAACATACTTTTTCGAATTGATGTACCCGGAAAATACCTCGAGTATCTCTCCCATGAGATCCAACTTCCTGTCGGAAACACGTAGACAAACCGGCATATTTAATAGGGAATAAATTTTCACTCAACCATTCATCTCGGTGGAAAGCCGCAATCGGTTGTTCAGAAGTAGCAATTAAATATTTCTCGTCGACATCATCCTTTTCACCTCCTTTCCCAACAACTTTATAAAGTTCTTCATCAAACTGAGACAGCTGTGCAACTTCTTGCATCACGTCTTTTCTCATGAAGAATGGAGTATAAATAGGCTTGTAGCCTTTGGCAAATAAATTCCGCAAAGAAAGCTGAATTAAAGCGTGTTCTAAGAATACTGCTGGACCAGTGAGATAGTAACCACGACCTCCAGATACTGCTGCTCCTCTTTCTCCGTCCATACCATCTATCATATGGATAAGATCAACATGAGAATATTTTTTCCTCATTTCACAATCACCGAAAGTTCTTTCGACTTTATTTTCATCTTCATTATCGCTCAGCGGGACAGATTCATGAAGATGATTTCCAACTTCACGTAAAGCATTATTTCTGTCTTTTTCGGTAGAGGCAAGAAGATTATCGTTATCTATAACAGCCTTGTCGATTAAAGTTCTCACTTTCTTAATTTGATTTACAGTTAATGATTTTAATAATTCCGGTGTAACATTTTCTAAATTGCTAACGATTTCGTCAGGTACTTCTTGATTTGCATCACCCTGAGGTTCTTTTTTCTTCATTTTTTCTCCGATTTCTTTGCTGCACACATTTTTAAGTTTATTCCAATTATCAGCTTTATGTCTTAATTGCCTCCAAAGCGTATCCTTTTCAATTACAGTATCGACTAATTTAACTTCTTTAAATCTTTTTGTCTGGTTCTCTCGAACTTTATCCAGATTACCTCCTTTATCATTGCGGAATAAATCCAAATCCAAAACCATTTTAATGTTATGAGTATATGAAATTCACTAAGTGTAAAATACAATAATTATTTAACTGATAACAATATGTTGCACCATGTGCCGACGACAATAACCTCTGCAGCAGACAACTTGGCAGTTATTTGACGTTTCAAAATTCTGCGATTCTGCAATACGTCACCAAATTAAAATTTGATATTTTGCAATTAAAATTTATTTCTTTGTGTAAAGGTCTGCATTTATATTTGTTTTTTAATTCAAAACAAGTATTCTAGGGATCTAAGGATATTTATGAAATAGATTGAATAAAATTACGCATTCAGTAGACTAGTGATCATTGAACATGAACATGTTCAGCAATAATTATGGAACAGATGAACAGAAAAAGATCAGCGATCATGGTTTTATTTTGTCGCTTGAGTGATTTTTATAATAATTTACATATTTTATAATTTAAACTGCTCATTTGGTGCTGTTAAATCATCTACTAATATGCATTATTCAGTAGACGAGTGATCATTGAACAAGTTCAGCAATAATTTTTTGCTGAATGCTTGTTCACTACACTCGGAAGTGTTCAGTGTGATGAGTTATTTGGCGATCATTGTTTTATTTTGGCGCTTTAGTCATTTTCATAATAATTTACGTTTCTTATAAATTGAATTACTCTGATTTCTTGGTGCTGTCAAATCATCTACTAAATGTATTATAATTTTTAATCATTTAAATTAATACATATTTAAGATTATACTTTAACACTACAAACACCGCTTATTTCATTACAGATCCTTTACTATCAATTTGGGAAAGATTACTTGGATCCGTGCTTCAACCAAAAGTCTTCATCCAGTCTATTGGTAAGTAAACAGAGATTATTATCAGTAATCACTAATCAGTGAAAGAAATTTCCTAATATGTTGTTACCTATAAAACTCCCAAATGGGTCTGTTATGTGATTCACGATGAAGTTGACAAAATGTTCATATTTGAATAATACTTTAATATGATATTTTATGTGACACACACTCACAAAATACTACTGATTAATAAGTGTTTCTAAACGTACCTTCAATATACTTACGTGGCGTTTGATATATGGTCCATTATCTATAAAACAGAGCATTATAACAAAGAATTCAATTGAGGACAAAGTTTTTGTTAATTTTAAATACCCGCTAAAATATTTTGATGGCTGAGTGCGAAATAACCATATATACCTATTAACTAAGTTAAGATGTATATTGGAACAACTAACCAACATTTATTTTTCGTTCAGGTATTCCCTGAACAGTCCAGAGTAAATAATACATTCAACAGAAAAGACTGAACATTATCTGTATCATAAATAATTTTTAAAAAAATTTCGCCTATTTACACGATACATCAACGTACTTGTTTACAACACAACATTAAACAATAGTTCATAATTTTCACCATAGAGTACGGTAGTACTATTAAATTGGTATTAACAATTTTAAGAAAATCCATTTCCTAACAACTAAAAATATTTCGACTGTGTGTCATTCAAAAAATATTTTACTGAAAACTATTATAAATTGTATTCAATGATTTTGAATATCTCAGGATACATAGAAATAATTATAAATATTTTATAAATTGTTCACGTATGTAGTACACATTTCTTGATTACAGAATCGATGTCAGTACAGATATCGAAATTTGCATAATTTAATGAAAAATTAGTGGTCATTGTTTTTTCTTAATAAAAAAAATATTTTGCAAAAATATATTATAAATTATAGTATATTATATATACCCAAAAATAGGTGGAGGTACAAATTTGTCGATAGCAACATTGGATTTCATGTACACATATCTCAATATTCAAAATAAATTCGTAAAATAATATTTACCAGTATTTGCAAAAGGTCGATGAACTTATCATTATCAAATAATTAATTTAAAAATGCATCTATCGAAATATTTTAACAATTTGAACAAATATGTAGTTTTAGTCAAGGAATCCATTTTTGGCAAAATTGAAGCTGTATATTCAACCCTTAAATGGGTAGATATTCACCACCCAAAACTGGGTGGAGTTATACAATTTTCAACAACCATGGAAGGAATACTCGTGTGTTCATTTGATTTTAGTATAAGTTTTAATAATTTATTTAAAAATCATGTGTTTCATATTTTGGCCAATAGTTCACGAGATGTCGCTACCAATACAAAATAGGGTCTTTTTGGAACTTTTCCTTAATTTTCAAAAAGAAATTTAACTTCAAAAAAGTTTATATTTATTAATATTATTGTTAAATATAAATTATCAGCATTTATAATAATCAAATAAATAAAATACATATATTTGTTAATTAATTTGACGTTTAGTTCAAAATGGCTGTGATTTGTGTTTTCTTTAAACATTTGCAAGTAACGTCAGTTGTATAAATAGACTCTAAGGACCTTTTTAAGGACATTTTTAACAAAGGATAATAAGTTTAATGATGAAATAAGATCCTTAAATATGTTAGTGTTTTAGTTTATTACTGAGAAGTATTGATGTTTGTGTTTATTTGGACAAAATTTCGACTATATTTGTGTGTTGAAAAAATCAGGGACGAAATATCAACTGCACCTTGGATTTTGGCCAAAATTTCAACGATACAAGTAAGGTAGGTTTAGAAAATAAGTAGGTCACTTGATTTTTGGCAAATTGAAAGGGTTTAGACAAAAAAAATATTAGGACAAGTTGTTTATCGTTTAATTTGAATTAGGGTTTGTTAATACCTTTTTTCAAAATTTTAATATTTTTTATTTTGGCAACAATTTTTTTGACCATTTTGTAAATAAATCGTGGTAAAAATTTAACCACTGGTTAACATTAATTAATTTTTATGTATCACATGCAGAAATCTTCAAGGATTTCAAATATGAAACAATTATATTATCTCTATTAGTTTTTGTGATATACCTAAGCCAGTAAAGCCAAAATTTGTTACAATTTTTGAGAAATATTTAAAAAAATTAACCATTTTTTAAATAACGTTTGGTGAAATTGTAACCAGCAGGCAAAATTAAATAATTTTTGTGTCTTATGCAGAAATCTACAAATATTTCAAATTTTCAAACAGAATTAAAATATCGTAATTAGTTTTTGAGATATAGGGCCGTAAAGTTAAAATTTGTTATAATTCTTAAAAAATGTTTAAAAAATTTAACCATATTTTAAATATCGATTGGTGAAATTGTAACCACCGGTTAAAATTAATTAATTTTAACATAAGTGCCCTTGAGGTACAAATACAAATACATCACGGCATATTACCCATTGCTGACTGTGTCTGTTTCGTACACAGATTTCGGTAATGATGATGTCATATTTGTACCATACGGACGTTTACCAGGCGTCACTTCACGGGCACTCATTCCTGACATAGAGAGTGCACCACGGGAATCAATTTAAAATTCGAAATATTTCTTGTTGGCGTCAGTCGGGATCGAACCGGCTTCTCTAGATTTGCAGCCAGAGACACACAGGTCGCGGTCACGAGACCCACTTTCTTGTTTTTATTTTTTTGCATTTCGATACACAGACATGTTTTAGTTGTAGTGCATACAGTTAGGGATACAAATATATTATCAAAAAGTACAAAAAATTCAACCAGGAAAAACTACAATAAAAAATCTGTTGTGCCCATCACAACACCTCTCGTGACGTGACCTTTCCATTGTGGTATATATAAGTATAATATTTAACATTTATTGTACACAAAAAATCTAATTTTTGACACTGACATTAGTGACATTTATCTGTCAATTAGAGATATTAATTTCTCAAGTAGTTACCATGGAGATTTTTGGGCTGTGAACAGGCTGTGAGATTTACTACAACAGATTATTTTATAGACTATATCATTCATTAAGTTATAAACCAATAAGAATGCGTAATTTTCCTTAGTTACCACGTATTTCAGCGGTTATTATTAAGTAACCATGGTGAACGAATATACGAACCTTTGTATATTCGAATATACCTACCTTCGTATATTCACTTATAGGTGCGTTTGGTTATTTTGTTCTATGTACTCAGAACTGACAATGCCATTTTTAGTTATATTTACGGACATGATCTTTTTCCTTCGAACACAGTATCGAGTGTATAAATGAATCTGTAGTTAGACTTTGAGGAGGCAAATCGTACGTTGTATGCTTTAAGTAGACATTTAAAATCACACTGACAGCTCCAAGTGCACCGAAACAAATAATTGAACGCATCTATTATTTGACAGCAAGACATTATTGAAGTAAAGATTTGACAAGTAAACAAATAATTATTTGGATCACAAATTTAGAAACTGCACTGTTGCTAGTTTATTTGAAATACAAGCATTTATTTTAAAATACGAGCATTTCAATATCATATTACATACTACTTACTACAACGATATTCAAAAAGATAGGTTATGTAGCATACAGTTTGACATTTCTGTCAAAATAAAGTAGACCACAGGTCTACGTTAAATTTACTATTTACTTTTTAATTTATTTTTTATTCATGATATAGTCTACCTGTATACAACTCGACAATAGAAAATTCTCGAAATACTCAACGAATTGCCTATTGGAAATACCACTCGACCTTTGGTCTCGTGGTGTTTCCAGGCAACACGTTTCGTATAATCGAGAATTTTCAATCGTCTTGTTGTATAATATATGATTATATATGTATATCTTTAAGGCTATAGAAGATATAACAAATTTTTTAAATGTGTCGGATAGAGAATTTTGTTTTTTAATATTTGCAATAACATAAATATTAAAAAAAAAATATTTTTGTTAAAATACTACTACTTCCGGTTGTCCTATTGTTATCAGAATCTATTCAACTCTTCCCATTACTTTTAGATTGAGGAATCCGTAGTTACAGAGGTCTTTAATTTTATAGAATTTGAGAAATCGTACCTCCAACAACCTCACACACATACACACACAGACATCATCGTAAAAATGTTATAATCGGATTCTAGGGATCTTAAAACGTGCTTATTCACTAAAATCTGGATATGCGATTTTTAGCATGATACCAATACCTCTCTTAGCGAGAGGTAAAAAAAAAGTTAGATATACAGGCATTCATAAATTAAATTATATATTGGGGGAGTAATTTTGAGTAAAACATATTATATGAAAGTATATCCGGAAAAGTTACAGCCCTTTGAAGGTGTACCTCACCAGAAACATTTTATTAATAACTTTGGTAAAATGTAAAAATATTTATTTGTTTAACTAAACAGTAAAATACCAGATTAACAACAGAGGTTGCCGTGAATACTGCCGGAATCATAAATCTGTGTTTATTGACGTTTTGTACACATTTTTTTTGCCGATTTTAAAATCAAATTTATGTTTCTATGCGTTTGTTGAACGGTTACTATGCGTTTATATAGCGGTTGCTATGTAATAGGCAGTAAAAATATTTTTACTGCCTTTTGCAGTAAAAGTGGCATTTTACAGACGTTTAACAATCAAAAATATCGCACTCTTAATGTCAATCGGCAAAAACAGTTTTATACGCAACACGTAAAATCCCTTTGTTTACCCCTAACCGCCGCCACCCTGATATAAATAATGCTGTGTTAGAGTTGTTTATTAATAATAATTTTTCAGTTGAGTGGTATGGAAATTAGTAAATTTAATGATTTTTTTTTATTTTTTCTTAAAATGAAAAATAAAAAAGTTAAATAACATACTTGTAGGTATTATTTAATTTCTCTTTTTAAACATTTAATTACATTATCTAATGCTTAACAATTATATAGACTATTTTGTTAGTCGCATTGTAGTAGTCGTAGGGTACAGACGTGAGTGTCGTGTGCTCGTATAGCGCCTATGAGGATGACTTCCTGGTGCTTGAAGACAACTCCTAGACACTTGCAGATTGCCGAAGATTTTTTTTTTATTCATGGTATATTTTTATTATATTTGCACTATATTATTGGGTATCTATCATTGTTGCTATCATTCTTTATTGCGTGTGTTAAACAGAATATAATATTCAGAAATATTTACTGTATGTATTTAAATAATTGTTCATGTCTAGTTTATATTAATTTGGAATTGTATTATTGGTATACGAAATAATTTGCTATGTATATATATATATATAGTAGAACCTCGATTATCCGAGTCGCAATTATCCGAGCTCCGGATTAACCGAGCCGATCTAAAGACCCAACATGCGAGGTACGCGCGTCTATGATCTGGATTAACCGAGCCAATCTAAAGACCCATCCGTATTAACCGAGCTTCTAAAATATTTCCATTTAAAATCTGGAAAAAGCTCTGAGGTATATCGAACAACAATCAGAGGCAACCCCAGCGGATTTGCTTCTTCTTAACAGATGGAGAAATATGGCAGCGAGAAAAAGATGCAATATGAAATAGCAACGCATAGATAACTATTTCAATGTTTTATAATATACATACATACTTATTTACATGTTAAAAACGTTAAAAAACCGTTTAAAGTACATTTGTGTTTATTTTTTTAATGAATAAAAAATAAATCCGGATTATCCGAGTTTTCAGATATCCGAGGAGGGTATCCCCCACGTTACCTCGGATAACCGGGGTTCTACTGTATATATATTTAAATTTTACTATACAGGGTAAAAATAATTTTCCAAAACTGGTTTAAAGTTAATTTTCCTATATCAGTGTTCATCTTTAGTACCACCGGCCACATAATATTAAAGAATGAACAAGTAAAATTAATTATTTTATTTTAGTTATAGAATTCAAAATATCCCGTGGCACAATTAATGTATGAAAATTTAATTTTTTTTTTTATCCGTTAATGACATAAAATATATACCCCAACATATGTACCCGAAGTATGAAAAACCCTATACATATACAGATCGGACATAAATTTCATAGGAATTGAAGTTATGTTTTATTTTTGAACCACTCATTCGCTAGGCTAAAATCGTGTAATACATAATAAGAAAGAGAATTTCATGCTGAATTCAGATTTTGAAACTGCGTTGTTCTATTTTTAACCTTGTTAGAGTAAGGAATGAAAAAAAGAGAAAGGAATGATATTAATTCTAAGCATTTATTTCAAATTATAATTATTTTATCGATAATTTACTCAATTCGATGCCACGACGAATGCAATCTATTATAAATAATTATTAATGTACGAATTATGTAACATTGTTTATTTTTTTGTCTAACTTAAGTTTCTTCCATAAATTGTTATTCTAATTTTTACCTGCCGCCATCTTTATGTAAGGAAGGTATTGTCTTTGGTCAAAAAATTCAATGATGAGTTTTTACTTTTTAGTGAATAAACACGTTTTAAGATCCATATAATACGATTTTACTTTACGTAATTGAAGTTATAGAATCTGTTCATAAGGCGACGTATGTCGTCACTCTGTTTAGGAAATAACTTGGAATTGTCAACATAATTCATATATATTGGCATGTATTTTTGTGTTTCGTGTTGATTTGCGTGTTTTATCAATAATGCCATAAAAAATATCTAAAAGGGTCTTATTTGCATATCCGTTTCTTGATGCAGCAAAAGGTAGTTTCATAGTCGGTGTCAGCCCAGATTATAGAACGAATGAATTATCTATAAATGAATTATTATTCCGCAATGACATTTTTACGTGAAGAATTCTATATATTCAATAATATAAATAAGAAAATATTGATTGAATATTTAATTGTTACAGAACTTTCTAGTAGGATACTCTACCAATTGAGACTTACAAGATCCCACTGTATTTAGTGAATCTTTCACATGTCTTTTTATATGTTATGGATGAGTAAACTTGGGTCCTAGCCCTAGTGAAGGAAAGCAAAGGATTGTAAAGAATCAGGATGAGGATTAGCTGTAAAAGGACCAAAACGAGCTGTAGAAACATCTGGACGGATATGCGTTTTATTGATGTGTGAATGTATTTTTACCCTTTGAAAATTTAGTTATAAGATATACATAAATAAATAAACAAATTCTTCCTAAACATATCATAATACTTATTTACATAATTACCTAATAGAAATATTCATTTCATGCCATACGTTTCATACTGTCAAAAGTGTCAGTTCTATAAGCTGCTTTTTTCTATCATATGTCATTCTATATTTATCTACGAGTATATTGAAGGGTAATTTGTTTGTTTGTAACCAAGTTAATAATTTATTTATATCATTCTGTCATCATTCTGTATCACACAGTCATTAATTGTATCATCAGCATACATCAGAATATTTGAGGAATGAACAAATTTAGTAATATTATTAATGAATAACAGAAACAACGCAGGACCTAAATTAAAACCGTTAATTTCAAAATATTGATATCGATCAGATAGATAAGAGGCTGGCAAAGAAACAAAAGTAACGGTATTGTAACGTTATTTTGTTTTTTATTAAGTTATCTATAATATGTAACGAATTAACTATTATAACGTTATGAAATAACGTAAATTTCGTTAACGTTATCCCATCCCTAGTTTTAATGTGTGGCGTTTGCTTTACTGTACGTGAAATACGAACTATACTGTACAAAATACCACCAATTTGGAACTTAACATATAAATAGCTATTTGGGCACTTAGATTTCTTTGAAGAATACTATTATTTGGGAGGTTTTTGGGAATCAGAAGCCCCCCCCCCCATTTGTAGAGAAAAAAAATTATGAATAAGAAAATAACCTAGTTAATTAAAAATACGCTTTCCATGACTTATAAGCAACTGCTACAATTGAATTATTTCATGCTGAACTTATACAGTAATTTTTTTTAAAAATGTCCGATCAAGGTCGTCTGTATCATGAACGAATTAACTAATTGACATACATTTATCTCTTTTCTTTGCAAAGGCTATAAGCGTGTGCGATAAGGATGGATATAACACACTTGTCTTTCAAAAATTCATATTGTTTCAACAAAGTTAGGACAATCCACTTTAAAACGATGCTTGTTGTTGATAATACTTTCGCTGTAACGTAAGTTTATTTATTAATTCAGATACATTACCTTAATTCATAGCCGTACGAATAACATTATTTTCTGTTAGAGTCACTGACATTGACATTGTGTCAGTATCTTATTTTTCTCATATTTGTTTTTTACATTTGCTAATAAACTTACCAGTTGACTTATTTTTGAATTTTGAATACTTTTATTGTAATATAAATTTTTATAATAATAAAATAACAGTAGTATCTTATGTATCCTCATAAAAACTAAGCAAACGACAGTACTGAATTTGTCAGAATGGACGGAGCAAAAATCTGAATTCATAGATAACCTTGATCGGACATCTTTGAATTTTTTTATTGTATTTTGGTACAAACATTTGGAAATGGGGGAGAACTCCCATATGTATCGTTTTGGAAGCATTAGAAATATGCAATAATAATATTCACCTCAACCTAATTATATTTTTTGTTAGTTTGGTAACATTTGGTGAACGTTTATTTTCGATTTTACTTCGATTCAAATCATATTTGCGAAATTCAATATCTGAAACTCGAAGTACCTTGGCTTTGTTTAATATCTATACCCTCAACAGAAAAGAGTCGACGACTAAATTAAAGTTTTTTTTCTCTTATATTAGAGGCTGTTAAGAGCATTGTGTACTCCTGTACTAAAATATGAAGTGAAAATTCAATTAAATTGTTCCTGTACTAGAACTATTAACATTTTAAAAAAACTGGACTTTGATTTTAATGGGAAACCCAAAATTCAGTAGCATTTATTGTTTTCCCATTAAAATCAAAGTCAAATATTGATAGATTTCAATAATACTTCTTTTTAAAAACAGGTTCATATGAGAAATATGTTTGTCTAATATTGATTTTTTTTAAATGATACAGAAACAATTTATTTGAATTTTCGCTTCATATTTGAGTATAGTACACAATGAATATAGGGATTTAACATGGGATTTATGTTTTATGTAATTTCCTGCTCCTCCTATTAATTTTACGTAGAGTGCAAAGTTGTACAGAATTAAAAGTTTTATACAAAACTGTTCTTATACTAGCTACCCTTGGTGAGGGTAAGGGAGGTATATAGGGATCGTGCTAAAAATCGCATTTTAGTAAATGACCACGTTTTGAGGTCCCTGCAATCCGATTTTAATATTTTCACGATGATGTCTGTGGGTGTGTATGTGTGTGTCTGGATCTTCTGGGCGCTCTAACTCAAATACTATCATTCAGACAATTTTGAAACAATAATGTATTTCTACCTTATTATAATATCCATGACATGACATTGTGGAAAATAATATTATTGTAATACCTAATAAAAATGATTTACTACTAGTGTAAACTAGGCAACAGACAATTGCATGGCGTATTACAATATTGTAACATTATTTTTAATGTTTCATACCATTTTTCTCGAAATAATTATTATATAAACCTATACAATATTATCGTTGAATTCAGAAAATAATCTCTATCTAATGGGCTAAAAAATTATGTAGGTACCATTTAAAATAATATATTTTTTTTATTGCTGATAAATTTGCCCCTTATTATTGATCATTTTTTTGTTTATAACATTTTTCTCTAAAGTCATTAGTTTTCCCAAAAAAGCGCTGCTTGTTTTAAAGAAAACATCCATACATCTTTTAATTTAAATTGAACTATATAATCTAGAAAAAAAATATTGGTAATTTATTAAAAATTATGATACCATCCAAACCCATATATCATCCTCATATATAATCATCATCATCACATTAAATAATGATGATGTTCCAGAATGTTTTTCTGGAGTGCACTACTAGTCGTACGTCTGTTTCGCTGAGTGGATTTCGTTCATAAACTTCTGAGCTACTAGAATTTGATACATTTTCTCTGGTGGATATTAGTGCAGTGTGCCTTGTGCGTCGTTTTTGGAAACGGAGTGATCGGGATTAACACCGACGACAGTGAAATACAAATACCTAAATAATAATTGCCGATAATATCGTTTAATATAAATGTGTTAATTTTATTTATTATGTTTCCATTATTATATGTGTAGTGTGTGTTACCATATATGTATATTGTTTATTTGTCAATGTGCGTGAAATATATACAGGGTGGAAACGAACTTAATGTCATAAATTTAAGGGTGAGTAGTATGACATGTGTAGATTACGAAACTGGAAGATTTTTTTTTAAATTCGAAAAACGAAAATTCGACTTTTCTTAAGGAAACTTTTTTTACTGCTGTTTTAATTCATATTTCATTAAAAATATGGTTATCAAAAATACATTCAAAATTAGTTGTATAAGAAATTATTCTTAATAATTAAATTAAATAGCATTTTTAACGAAAATAATTATGTAATAGATAAAATAAGGCAAATGCGTTGCCAGTGGTCCAGTGGTACCAAAAATGTTAGTTTCATGAAAACTACCCTTAAATATGCGAATTTTTAAAAAATTATTTCTGTTTCGTAATCTACACATGTCATACTACTCACCCTTAAATTTATGACATTAAGTTCGTTTCCACCCTGTATATACCTGTACCTACCTATATAATTATATATGTATAAGTAGTACATAGCCTGAGATATTTATATACGAAAAAAATGTATACTTACTAATATATATTAAATATTATACAATCACATATTCCAACATTCAAACGCTTCAGAAAAAATCTTAATCCTAATTTTTGGTTAAAATATAACATAACCCTTACCCTGGCGAAGAAATTAGTATAATTTGTTCATACTTACACTACAAAAGAACTATGTTACAATTTCTCTTTTTATTATGATAAGTATTTAATAAGTAAGATTCATTCTAAATAATTAAAAAAAACGAATTTCATATATTGATCTATATATTGATTAATACATTTTTTACTCACATGTATTGGTGACGTTATTTTCATATTCTTTAATAAAGTTTATAATTGCAAATACATATATCATTATTATTTACTTTTCTAAGCAGTTAAAAGATTCAATTAATAAATGCATACATGAACATATTAAACAAATAAATCGCGAGAAATTAGTTAATAAAATGAACCAAATTTGATAATAAATCCTTGTTCTCCAAGATGAATTACTCAAATTACGTTAGTTCTCGACTTACATAATACGTACATACATGCTAACTGTATTGGAAGATATAACTTAATATGTGATTGTACATATCTGGTATTTATTTATTTATTTATTGCTGTACTTAATATCCTGATACTTGATATAGTTTTTCTAAGACTTACAGACACATCAGTTATTTGCATTATAAAATATAATATACATTGATCTACTTTTATGTCTTGTAATATATGTAACATCCAAAATATTTCCATCTCGATAAGTCTTAGAGAAAATGTAAAAATACGTACATAATGTAACATAATACATACCTTAATATATATATATATATATATATATATATATATATATATATATATATATATATATATATTTGATGATACATATTTCATTTTATTTATTTCTAAGTTCTAATTCATATCGTTATATATTAGATTTAAAAATGTATTATATGAATGACCAATAAACACAACAAAATGAATACAATCTTTCAATTCAAAATCCCAATTTTTCCATACCCAAATTTTTCAGGCAACCTGCAATTCACCTAAATACAAACTAGATCTAGAGCATCGATTTGCGATCGGCAGCACCTAAACGATTTACAAACAGCATTCTTGCGAATTAAAAAATCCAAGTTCAATTCCAGCCTACCAGCTAAAACGAGCCGAGAGCAGCGCCAAGCGAACCACAGCAGCTTGATTATATAATCGCGGATATATAGCGAGCGAAACCATGGCAGCTGATTACGTAATCACCGATATACAGCCTACAGCAAGGCTTCTGGTCGGTAAAATTCAAAAATCGTGTAAAATCGACGATTTAGAGCCGTAACGGCTGAAAAGTAGAATTTTACGGCCGCTACGAGCATTTTTGAGCTCTCAGACGGATTTTCAACGAATCCCAAGGCATATGCCTTGACAAAAATAAAATTTGCTGGCTCTAGCAAGACCAAATTTTAAAATTCGCAGAATCGAAAGGCTATAGCAAGATATCTGATCATCAGAATTTAAAATTCGAAGAATCGAAAGGCTATAGCAAGACATTCCCCCAAAAAAATTTAAAATTCAGTCGCCTGGTGGTGGATTCATGAATCCTAGACTCCCACCACAGATTTCAGCCTTATATACAGCTGTTTGATGAATTTCTTGTCATTCGGCGTGAGCGGTGGTGTCGAACCGGAGACTCTGCTTCGTAATCTTACGTAATCGAGCTATATACATGCTTTTTCTGGATTTCTAGCTAGCTGGCCAGCTGGCCACCAGAATCCGTCCTAGACCGTAGGCTAGGACGGCCTGGTGGTTTTGCTGGTTGCTAGCTAGGAAGGGGTGAATATGCTCGAGTGGTTGCTGGGTGCAGGTAGCTAGTAGACGGGAATCGAATTTGGATCTTTGGTTTGCAGGATTTTGTAGATCGCCATTCTGATGGCAGATTGGCGGCCTACAAAATGCTTGCTAGCAAGCGGGATATGAATCTAGATCTTTGGAATGCGATTTTTGATCGGGGTATTGGAATGAAATAGTTTGTTATTTATAACAAGGATTTATTTGTCAGAGATGTGTTACATAATAATATGACAGTACATAATACATGAAATACATTATTTTAACAATGAATAAATAATTTTTGATCTATATATTTGTGATACACAATTACTCGTATAAGACGTTCGCAGTTTCACAAATACAGAGATGATGATATGTGCTCTAATTACGTCAAATTCGACTTGATAATGTTACTAGACATAAATTCTTTATCTCATAGATATATGCATAAGGAATGATAGATTTTTAACTAGAATATGTAGTCTAATTTTTATTAGGACAAAGTTTTATTGCGACTTTTAGCTAACATATTAAGATATACATTGTAATGGTTCAGATTTGCGATATTTATATATGTATGTATATAACTAGATAAATGCGAAGTATATACAGTCAGAAATATATAGAAATGTAAAGTATATTATATATAATTTTAATGAGTGTGCAACAATATATTATCAACAATGCAATTATGAATACAAACACATATATGAATTTTTGTAAATGATTTTACTATGTTACCAACAGCGTAAGTAAAAGTATATTGTTTTTTCGTAAGATGAAAGATAGTTCTTTTTCTTTTAAGTGAGTGATTATATGAGGGTTTTCCCACAGCGTAAAGTCTGTAGAATAATAAATAATAATATAAACTATATTATAAATTTATTTATTATGTGTTTGTATTCAATAAAATGATTGTATGGTAGTTCAGTACGAAGATGTATAAACACTTATGCGTTTTTCTGCCTGATTTTATTAAGGTATATTATTCTATATAAGTATAACAGTAAAAGTATGCCATTTTTTACATATGCCTAAGAAAATACGAATTTTTCAAAGATGAAAATATGTACATGAATAATATTCTAAATATATAAAGTAAGAGTGTACTAATGATAAATAGTGTGACAGTGTATGTATGTACGTATGTTTTTTAACGATAACATAATTTTCTTTCAAAATGAAACAATATAATTTTTTTACATCCATTTTGAAAGTAGGCTTTCCAAGCTATCAGCAGAAAATTGATAAATGAAGTTGACAGAACAACTTGTAATTTTTCTGGTTCAAACCGGAATGTAATTTTTTAGTTGTGATAAATGAAATTCATAGTAAGCTTTGAAACCAATGTATTTTTATTATCTCTTTCTACGGACGTAGAAAAAAGTATATGTGTGTCATGAGCGTAAAGTGTCATTTGCCGCTTTAGATATACAAATGACTATTTTGCAAAGTGCGACTGTATTATGAAGTGTTTTTCAACTGGTGTATCAAGAGCGTTAAATGTGTTATTAATAAATATCATAATATAAATAAAACGGTTTTTCCTTAACTATATTTAATTTAGAACGATCAAAGTTTCTCAAAGTATTAGATTACAAGTGTGTGCTCATATGTATGTAATGGATGCAAATGATGGTACAGAAAAATAGAGCTAAGTCCCCATTCCATTTACTTATATAGTTCCTAGATACTGAATTTTTAAAGTTTTAAATACCATTACTACATATGTGATTCTTATACTGTATATAGTAACTTTAAAATTAAATAGTTGAAGAACTAAGAGTGATAGCAAATTATCCAAATCTTATTTAAATTTATAGGGTTATTTTCTGTATGTAAACGTAATTTCAGTACTTAGGAATCGCTGTAAACATTTTCAGTAATGCTTGTTTCAAGACAAGTAAAAGTCTACTGAAAAAAGGAACTTTTAAAATGAATATATTAAAAACTAAAGGAAAAAAGCGATTTGTATTTTCCAAATTTGGATGTAGAGGTAGAGGGTAATTTACTATATTTATACATAATTTCAAAAGCTTTGAATTACAGAAAAAAAAATCAGTAATGTTTATTTTACGAAGTATATAATTTGAAAATGAAGATCACGAAAACTAAGAGAAATATGTATTTGTACAATTACAAATTTGAATATAGGAAGCAATGTTCTATATGTATACTTAATTTCGAAAGGTTTAAATTGCTGAAATTTGTTTCATTAATGTTTATTTCCATGTTTATTGAAAATAGTAACTTTGAAAATGAACAACATGAGTACTAAGAAAAATAGCGACTTATTTTTCAAATTTGGATATTGGGAGTAATTTCCTGTATATATATTTAATTTCATATAATTTAAATTGCTGAAAAAATTCAGTAATGCTTATTTCAAGATGTGTACATGTTTATTGAAAATAGCAGCTTTTAAAATGAATATAATGAAAATTAAAAAAGATATAACGACTAGTAATTTTCAAAATGATAAGGAATATACTATATGTAGACTTAGCTCTATTGTTTGTTATACCCTTGAAATAATATGTATGTAATGTGTGCGTGTGTATGTGCGTGCGTGAAAGTGTGTGTATTTTTGTGATATTGTATCATAACATAACGTAATAACCTTTGAGATGTTGAAATATAATTATGAAAATGAAAATAAGTATTTTATAATGACATGATTTTATTCTGTTATTTAAATATGCTTATATGTATGTACATGTTTTGAATACCATTACTACGTATGTGATTCTTATATAGTACCTATATAGTAACTTTAAAATTAAATAGTTCAAGAACTAAGAGTGATAGCGAATTATCCTAATATTAAACGCAATTTCAGTACTTTGGAATCGCTGTAAACATTTTCAATAATGCTTGTTTCAAGACAGGTAAATGTCTATTGGAAAAAGGAACGTATAAAATGAAAGTATTAAAAACTAAATGAAAAAAGCGATTTGTATTTTACAAATTTAGATGTAGAGGGTAATTTACTATATTTATACATAATTTCAAAAGCTTTGAATTACTGGAAAAAAAAAATCAGTAATGTTTATTTTACGAAGTATATTATTTGAAAATGAATATCACGAAAACTAACAGAAATATGTACTTGTACTTTACAAATTTGAATATAGGGAATAATTTTCTATATGTAGGTATACTTAATTTCGAAAGATTTAAATCGCTGAAATTTGTTTCATTAATGTTTATTCCCATGTTTATTGAAAATAGTAACTTTGAAAATGAATAGCATAACTAAGAAAAATAGCGACTTATTTTTCAAATTTGGATATTGGGAGTAATTTCCTGTATTTCAAATGGTTTAAATTGCTGAAAAAATTTCAGTAATATTTATTTCAAGGCGTGTACATGTTTCTTGAAAATAGCAGCTTTATAAATGAAATCACGAAAATTAAATAAAGATATAACGATTTGTGTGTGTGTGTGTGTGTGTGTATCTGTGTGCGCGTGTGTATGTGTTTGTGATATTGATGTATGTGAACATAACGTAATACGCTTTAAGATGTTAAAATATATTTATGAAAACGAAAATGAGTATTTTATAATGACATTTTATTCTTTGTTTTTTCTTATATGTATGTATGTGTCTTAGGCATATGTTCATAAAAAATTTATTAGCAGAGTAAATAATTTTTCATGTTAATGGTTAGATCATATACTTTATAGGTGTGAGTTGAAGTTTTATTTATTTATTTTACATAAAATTTTATAAATAACGACTTGAAGTGAGAGGTGTACAAAATCCATATTGGGGTTGTTTCGGGATGCGATGCTCTGCAACAATGTGACAATCTCCAATGCTAAAATCAGGATTCCTGAACTGCAATTCGCTCGGGTACTTTTACAGCATCATCTGGCGAAGTGTAGATACGGGTACAGCTATCTTTCTGCAACAATAGAAAATATATTCGAATGCAACAAATATTAATGAAAAAAAATGTATAAATATTTCTATTATTATAGATTATATTGTAAAATATATACGATATTAAAGTATTTTAATAATGAGGTATAAGTTACGCAAGTACGCCAATAAAAAAAAATTATGTTACCATTTGTCGTAATATCGTACATATTCATAATTACGAATATATATGAAATAAAATATATGTAGTAAAATATGTATATAGGACATACAATGATATATATTAAATAATACACAGCGTCAACAATAGAATTCGTTTACCATAAGAAAACTTTTTTTATATAAATAGTATTTACACCATAAAACTAAATGAGATGCTACATATAGATATTTAGCGAATAAAATGTTAGAAGATTGTATATGGTTGGAATATTAAATAATTATAAATTAATGCAAACCATTTTCGATATAATACGAGCAATCATTTAAATATAGCTTATATCTATTAGAATAATCCCGCGGAATTAATGGTTAATATATAGAATAAAGAATACATCTATAAAGTAGTATAAAAGTAAAAAAAAAAACTCACTTTGAATAAATGAAATCTATGGATATAACTCAAAGTCCTGTAGGTATCCTAACGTCCTCTCCAAGCACCAGGAAATCGCCCTCGTGTTCACAGCACACCATACACACGTCTTTACACTAGCACTGCAACAAAGAATCTGAAAGAATTAATCTATGTAATAGTCAGGCTGTTAGATAATTTGCCCCTGGTAGTAATAGTCAATAATTAAATAATAATGAGACAAATAATAATCGCTTCTTATGTATTACGTAATTTGTTCAGGGCGTTTTGAATTTTATGAATGTAGAATTAGCGCGAAATTTTTTTGAGTACACAAGGGTTGTAAATAAAGATATATTTACGATACAACCAAATTTTAACTTAGTACAATTTCTATTTCAAGTCTAAATTAAATAAATTACATGCATTATTCTAAAATTTTGGAACCACTGAAAATAATTTCAACAATGCTCGTTTAAAGACATGTGTATAGTAAATTTAATATTAAATATATCAAACACTAAGTGAAATAGTAAATTTTGTTTTCCAAATTTTCAGGAAATTAATTTTATTTTTAGATGTGTAGTTGTACCTTACAAATTTGGATTTAGGGGTTTATTTTCTGTATGAAGAATTATAATTTCGGAATATTTGATATATATGTTGTTTAATGGCATGAATTGATTATGTACCGATGTTTCTTGCTATGTATTAATTTTATATACGAGTACTTTATGAAGAATTATAATTTCGGAATATTTGATATATATGTTGTTTAATGGCATGAATTGATTATGTACCGATGTTTCTTGCTATGTATTAATTTTATATAAGAGTACTTAATGTTTAGGAGGATAAGTTTTATTTATTAATTTACAAAAATCTTATAAATAAATCATGAGGGATCCAAGTACATGTTTGGTGATGTTTTGCGATGTTCTGTAACAGTGTGACCATCTCCAACGCTGAAATCCGGATTCATGTCCTGCAACTCACTCATATCCTTCCACTGCTCGTCCAGGACCATAATTCATAATTCATTTCTCTGTTACATGGTTCTGTAATAATAAAAATATACTCGAAATTAACTCTTTTGAATTAGTAGTTAAAGATAATAATATGAACTTTGATTTTTTTTAATCTTTTCTAATTATAAAAGAAAAACTTAATATGAAAGAAATTGCGAGAAATTCAATACTTAAAAGAATATTTAAGTATTTTAATTAATTTCTGAAGTATTGATTGTATTGTATTATCTGTACATTTATAAAGGCAATTATTTAATGAGATCTATATTACACGCAATTACGTTAGTGGTGTGATATTATAATTTTACCAATAAAAAATGGAAATATCTCCATTTAATGTTGTACATATTCATAATTACTTAAATATAAAATAAAATATATGTAGTAAAATACATATATAACATGTACAATAATATATGATATTTGTTTGGCACTAAATAATTCTACATAAATTCCCTGAAAATTTTAACATTTATGCTTGATCAAAGGCAAATACTTTTCTAAAGGATTCAGGGAGATGTTTTCTATATATACGCTAATTTTCAGGAATTTGAATTGCTGAAAACAAAATCAGTAATGCTTGTTTTAAAATATAGCTAAATGTCTATTGAATATATTAAGTTTAAAATAAAATACTCAAAAACTAAGTGAAACTTTGATTCAGGGGGTTGTTTTATATATGTTAGATTTCAGGAATTTGAATTGCTGAAAATAAATTCAGTGATTGTTTAAAAGTATAAGTAAATGTCTGTTGAATATATTAAGTTTTAAATAAAATACTCAAAAACTAAGTGAGAGAGACTTGCGGTTTTCAAATTTGGATTCAGGGGATTGTTTTTTATGTATATATGTGCTATATTTCAGGAATTCGAATTTCTAAAAAAAATCAGTGTTCATTGTGAATATACGTAAATGTCTGTTGAATATATTAAGTTTAAAATAAAATACTGAAAAATTAAGTAAGATTGCGACTTCCGGTTTCCAAATTTGATTTCAGGGGGTTGTTTTGTATATATGTATAACGTTTTAGGAATTATAATATATATATATATATATATATATATATATATATATATATATGTTTTATTTATTTATTTACATAAATCATATAAATAAGTCTTGAGGAGCCCAAATATATGTTTGGTAGTGTTTTGCGATGTTCTACAACAGTGTGCCCATCTCCAAAGCTGAAATCTGTATTCATATTCTTCTGCAACTCACTCACATCTTTCCACGGCTCGTCCAGGACCATGTTCACTTCTCTGTTACATGGTTCTATAACAATAAAAATATATTCGAAATTAATATTTGAATTAGCAGTTATAGATAATAATATGAACTTTGAACTATTTTAATCGTTTGTAATTATTAAAAAAAAAATATATATGAAAGAAAATGCGAGAAACTTAATATTTAAATGAATATTTAAGTATTTAATTCATTTTTGAAGTATTGATTGTATTGTATTATATGTACATTTAATATCGTACATATTCATAATTACTTAAACATAAAATAAAATATATGTACCTAATAAAATACATAGGTATATAATATGTACAACAATATATGATATTTGTATACGATAGTATCATTACCATTAAATAATTCTAAATAAATTCAAATTATTATCGGTACATTAACAATTATTATTGAAATGTAAAGTATATCTACATCAAAAATAAAACTTACTATAAATAAATTATTTCCCTAAGTATTAGTCCAAATCCTGAAGGTGTCCATATGTCGTTTCCAAGCACCAGGAAGCAGCTCTCGAAAGCACACTACTTGAGCACACCACATACACGTCTGTTCACTAGCACTGTAACAATTAAACTGACAAAATTAATGTATATAACAGTTGGGCCATTATATAATAATAAAAATAAACAGTTACAATAAGATTTTTGAAATTTATTTGTAAACAGGGTTCATGAACTACCCGCGAAATAAATACATTTTATGAAAATTAAGGTCGACAGAAAGGGTGATTATTCATTGCTGAAAAATTTATCATTTATATTTGATCAAGGACAGATACTTTTAAAAGAAATTTCAACTTTAGATGTTAATGTGTTTCTCTGAACTAAAGAAAATAGGAATTTGTATGTTTCAATTATGAATTCAGCATGCATTTCCCTGTAGGTCAATTTTCAGAGTTTGTAAAATGATGACAGTTTTATGCTTCTTCAAGGATAATTTTTTTCTATAGAAAATTTCAACTTTAGGGCACTAAGATAGGAACTTGTGCGTTTCAAATTTGAATTCAGCATGCATTTCTCTATAAATAACAAATTTTCACAGTTGGTGAAATGATGAAAAAAAAATCACTTATGCTTGTTCATAGACAAGTAATTTTCTATATAAAATTTTCAACTTTAGGGCTCAATATCTTTCACACTAAGCAAGATAGGAACTTGTGCGTTTCAGATGCATTTCTAAAGAAACCAGCAAAGTATTAAAATTGTTGAAATGTTGATAAATACTTTTCTATAGTAAACTTTAACTTTAGATATTAATATAAAGAAGCCGTATTATTATAATACCTACATATAAAAATACAAATAATTGAAGATACAGTAAATAAGTTGTTACATTTATAATTTTATTAACAAATTTCTTTTTTTTTCAGATGATCACGTCTCTGACGTTTCATTGCTACGACACGTAAACATCGTGACTTGGAGAACCCCTTCGTGAGTCTACAGCATCTTGAGGCTTCTCTCCCGACCTGGTTGACGACTTCATTTCGTTGTCTGGATCAAGAAACTTTTTCCAGCGGTATTATGAAGTTCATCTGATCTCCAGAGTTCAAATTTTACAAAAATATACATTGTAAGTTAAATTTTTCACCTATAAACACATATAATATTGTAATTTTTACTGAACTTTATCTCGAGTTCTTATTTTTATTTACCACTTCCACACAGTTAAAAATAGCAACTTGCAAATAAAAGAGATAGACATGCTGTTTGATTTTTTTTAACTCTCTATAAGTACACATAGTTACAGATATTTCAGCCGGCTGAAACAGATTTCAGCAAACGCGATTTTTAACGGCTACAAACAATATTTTTTATTTTCGTACTTACTTATAATGGCAATGATAGGCGAATTTTCTCAACATATCGTCGGCTAGTACTTCATCACTGAACTGTATTTATTGTCTTCGGCGATTTACACTGATTAGAATACACTTTCAAGTAATCATTACACAACACTCGGAACAATTAAATTAACAATTACAGCACTGAATAAAACAAAGTTAAAATATACTTTCATAATGAACAAATAAATATAGTTTTAGCGTAAATATAAATACTTTTATTTATATCGCGAACTATAAATCAAACAAGAGATTGATTGTAATAAAAAATACTAAGTTTTTCGGTTCATATAAACACTACACTATCGCAATACACGATTATTCACAAGCACCCCATGTTCACTTCATCAAAGTCAGAAAGGAACTGAAGTCTGCCTTATAAAAATATAATATTAATATTATAACGTAACAACTAACACTAATTAAATGTTAATTGATTACATCTTTTATACTTTGGCGCACAAAATAACCAATGTTTATGATTGTTTACAGGTTCCGCGATGGGCCGTACTACACCCAGCGATAGGATACGGTAACTACAGCACTGGATGAATATAATAGATCATTTTTTATAAGAATAAATAAATAAATGCGTTTTTTCTTTACCTTTCCTATGTAATAACAAAAGAGACAGGGAAATTTCCTAATTTTTAAGGATTTTTCCGAATTTTCCTATCCTATCCTTTAGTATTAAGTTCTCTAGGTACGAAAATAACCATCTGGTGGGAGTCCGCCCTTTTATAAAGGGCTAAGGCCTTATTTGAGCCCTTAGGGAAAATTCGATTAAGGATTTCGATTTTGCAGATCCAAGTAAGTTTAATAAAACCTGTCCGGACTTTCTAGCCCTTTTAGTACAGGAATTAGCACAGGCCCTTCGCCACAAACTTGAAGGGCAAATATGTTGTAAACCAAAGGGTTTTCATCAATTCTGTGCAAGCCAATGGAAAGCGCGTTCAAATCCTCTCGATATGCTATTTTCAGCCCTTTAATCCCTTTTAATTATCGAATTTAGGCGTTAAACCCTTCGGAAAACTTTAAAGGTTGGTATCTCGGAAACGGCTGGGTTTTCAGTGATTTCCTTGAAATTTCGCGTTCCCTTAGCATCCCTTGAAATGTCGGGGTCGTAGAACAACATATTTAAGTTTCAAGGGCGTAGGGCCAAGGGTTTAAAAATTTGCTAATTCAAATTTGACAGCTTCATTTTTTAAAAAGGAACAAATTCTCATTTTTTTTTTGTCATGTTTTTATTGTACTGAATAGAAGTCATAGATGTTATTTCAAATAAAATTAGCTATGTTTGCAAATCGTTTCAGCTTAGTTTTTCTGTAGTATTTTAGCTTTAAAATAGCATTTTACATTTATTAGTATGCATAATAGAGTTCTCATACTTCCCTGTTGACCGCCATTTTATAAAGGGCTCATTTGAGCCCTTCGGGAAAAATCGACCACGGATTTTAATTTTGCAGATCCAAGTAAGTTTAACAACACTTGTCCGGTATTTCTAGCTCTTTTACTACAGGAATTAGCACAAGCCCTTCGCCACAAACTTGAAGGGCAAATATGTTGTAAACCAAAGGGTTTTCATCAATTCTGTGCAAACTAATGGAAAGCGCGGGTTTAAATCCTCCCGATACGCTATTGTTCACCCTTTAATCACTTTTAATTAACGAAATTAAGCGTTAAACCCTTCGGAAAACTTTAAGAGTCCGTATCTCGGAAACGGCTGGGTTTTCAGCGATTTCCTTAAAATTTCGCGTTCCCTTAGCATCCTTTGAAATGTCGGGGTCGTAGAACGACATATTTAAGTTTCAAAGGCGTAGGGCCAAGGGTTTAAAAATTCGCTAATTAAAATTTGACAGCTTCGTTTTTTAAAAAGTTGAACAAATTCTCATTTTTTTGTCATGTTTTTATTGTACAGAATAGAAGTCGTTGATGTTATTTGAAATAAAATTAGCTATGTTTTAATGGTAGTTTGCAAATCGTTTCAGCTTAGTTTTTCTGTAATATTTCTTTAGTTTTAAAATGACACTTTAAATTTATTACTATACATAATAGAGTTCTCATACTTTCCTGTTTACCCAATTATGCGGAATCAACTGTGTACATATTTCCCTGTCTCTTTGTTGTGATATTTTCCTGTGGAATAAATAAGGGATTGTTAAATAAAAACGTGTATTAGTTTAAGTACTTTTTATTGTTTATTTGTAATACATTGTTGTCTTTATTATGTCCATAGCTTGGATTGTATTTTGAATTCTTATTCTTTGTATTTTATATATAAATATACTTACCCTTGTCGTGAAAAATTAGAAATAGGGATGTTTAATTAATAGTTTGTATAAACTTTACTTGTATTTATTGTTTATTTATATCTTACATTGTTGTATTTAATGTAAACTATCCTAATATACAATAAAATGTAAATTAAAATATAATTTGTCTATTTTTTTTATTCCTTCTGCTTGGGGATGAATTCTGTAAAATTTTAAATCCCTATACGTATGTAGTTCTTCAAATGACCGATAGAGGGCAGCACCTATTGTAAAGTGTTACGCCTAAAATATAGGCAACCAGAAATAACCCTGTGTTTATACATACGTACACACAGGATTCAATATAGTTCCAAAAATAGCCGTTAGGGGGCAGCACTTTCTTCCAGAAATCTTTTTTATTAAGGCCTATCTATGTATATTTGTATAAACATACATACGTACATGCATAATTTTAAATAGTTCCTAAAATGACCGTTAGATGGCAGCACATACTTCAGTTAAACGTTTTCATTACGGTCTATTGTGCATTTGGATCCATTGGGTCTGGAATGGGAAGCGGATACATGGATATTATAATTTACCACGTAATGAAAACGAATAACAACATTTGCAAAAAAGCTTATAATATTTTTTATATGTTGGCAATTTCCAGTTATTTTGATGTATGAACAATTGGAACGTGACCGTTTTAAAAACTACATACGTACAGGGACTTAGAAAAAAATCATTTTACCTGTAAGCTCTAATTCAAAATGGACATAACAACTCACTTTTAATTAGTTTAAACACTAAAGGCTATTAAAAATTATGTATGTACGTCGTTATGTACACAAAAAAAAATTTTTTTGGTCGATTTTACTATTGATTATCGACAGGTGCTGCCAACTGGTGGCCGTTTTAAAAACTATATACGTGTAGGGACTTAGAAAAAAAATCAATTTTTTAATATAAAAATATATTTGTATTATAAAGATACAAAATTTAATATAAAAATATATTTGTATTATAAGAAAAAATTTATCTTTTAAAAATTAAAGTTTATTGGCATTATTATTACAAAGGACTGTTTGACAATCATAAATAGTTAACAGACTTGTTAACAAATTTAGTAACAATTATGAACAGAAATATAACAAATGAATCGTAAAAGACTTAGAGTTTAAAAATTCTGTTCAAAATTATTTCCAACTAAATTTGTTAACAAATTTATTAACAATTTATAAAAGTGTCATACAGGGTTTAGTTATAAAACTAAAACATTTGTTACAATTGTCATTATTATGGTTATTTTATTTGTTGTTAGTTATTTTGCATCTTTATTATGCAAATAAAAGTTTATCTGGAGATTTAACGTTTATTTACAGAATAAAGATGAAAAATAACTAACAACAAATAAAATAATCATAATAATTTTATTTGGTAACAAACATTTTAGTTTTATAACTGATACAAAACTCTAAATTAATATTATATATTTTTAGACTAAAACCGCCCAAATATATAATATATTAGAGTTCCGTTCACAATACTTATGGACTAATTTAACAAACTAAACTTGGCATCCCCAAATAAGATTCCTTGTTCCCATTGTTAAAGGTACAAGATTTCTTATTTGGTTTTAAGACCGTTTGCGAACCTTTATATTAATTATATTATATATATTTTTTGGTTTTACCGCCTCAACTACCCACTCACCAAAATACATAATATTTATTAAATATAAAACTTCGTTTACAATAAACACTTAAAATCTAACTTTGCCCTGATCGCGTCAAAATACTTAATAATAATTACAATTTTTACTAAAACTACCTAACTTTAAAACTAATGTGACGGGTTTAAATTAAAATAATCAGAATTAAAAGATTGTTTTATTGTACATACATTTTAAATAAGTCATTATGAAGAGGAATCCATGGAGACGCATCCCAATCGGCACTGCAATCTCGGCGACAGCGGCGGCGGCGGGGGAATTCTTTTAATTTATAACTATCTTAAAACTATAACTGAAATATTTTATTTAATAAATGGTGTATATATAGGGAGACACCACCCTCATGCCAAACCCACGCTCCCCATATATATATATATATATATATATATATATATATATATATATATATATATATATATATATATCATTTATTAAATAAATACAATTCCGTATACAATAATACCTTATAATCTAAATTAAAATATTGTAGTTCCCCCCAAATTAAGTTTATGAAGTGCGCAAAAAATCCTATCTTACGTTAATATCTTTTTCAAACAAAAGCAAATCTAATAGTAAGTTACGTTAATTTTCTCTCTCTCAAAAAAGCAAAAACAACCCCTGCCTATCTTATATCTAAGCTATCTTATGTCTACGCAAGCTATCTTTTATCTAGACTATGTTAAGCTAGTTGAAGTGTGAGAGATATATACGATCTAAGACAAAAAGTGAGAATGCCGGGGTGATTCTCACAGTTGTTTACGTGAGGGCTATGCCGACCCCAGTCGCGACCCCTAGGGTTTACGGCCTACAACGCGAGCTAGTTAAGGACAAGGGAAGCAATTATGATTATTCCTCGGCTTGGATGCAATAAAAAGCTACTCCCGATGGCATCGCCCGGCCATTCCCGATACACCTAACACCGAACGCGGTTAACCCGTGTGCTCAAACAAAGTTAAATCAAAGAAAAACTTTACTTTATCTTTAATAATTCGTTGCCATTAAAATTAAACGATGATTACGTTGCCTCCGGATGAGGAGAGCACATAACGCCATAACAGAGCTTCCTGTGTAAGCATTCAGGTTTGTTTAAAACTTTTCTCATTTGAGTCTAGCGGTTTTAAAGCGTCCAATCTAGAGCAGCGGCCAGTACGAACGATGGTCAGCACTGGTACAAAAGAATTAAACTGTCCCTAGAAACATTCACACAAGTGTGAAGCGATCCACCAGAATAAACAACTGGTTTCACATGGCGTTGTGAATTACTATACATATCAGTCCACTCAATTATGGAAATCGCGCACGAACCCTACCTAACCATCCCACTAACCGTGATGTTTAATAATAGAAAAAATAAGGAAACCCGAACCCACAAACAAGTTTCGAATCTCACACCCCCTACTTCCTGATTCTCTCACCATTTGACAGCAAGCATGCCCCGACACACCAATTCATACAATTTTTTTTTTCACATTCACTCTCCCTAGATGCCGTCTGGGCAATCAAAACGCACGATTTTATGATGAATCTTCGTAAGGGAATGCACTTCAAGTTAAATAAATTTATTTTTAATTTTTTAAAGAAAACGCGTGTTTGCTCAACGGCGCGATGAGCCAAAGTTTAATTGAAGACCTGAAAATACATTTCAAAGAACTTAAAATTAACTTATATTCTATATTATTCTTCACGTAAGAATGGCATTGTTCAATAAAATGTTTCGTTTATATGTAGTTTAATTCGCTCTATAAGCTGACAACGACTAAAAAACTATTTTTTTCTACAATGCGCAATGTTATTCTTACGTGAAGAATCCTATACTATTTTAATCTAGTCTTCTTGATGTCCGATTCCTGAAAGATATATGCTTTAATCATATGTGTCCAGATATTGATTTTATATTGATAAACAGTCGACATTTCAATTTTAAATTGTTTGAATATTATACAGACATTCATGAAAGTTATATTTCTTTCAATATAGTACAAACTCAAAATCGAATTCGAGTACAAAATAATATTTAGACATTTATAATAGTCATATTTCATTGACTAAGTTCTCATGGTTGAATATGAGAACAAGTTAATAATTAGATATTTTGTCCAACAGTTTTTAAATGGTCTCAAAAGTATTTGAAATTTGCTTTAATTTGATATTTCGAAATTTGATAAAAATAGTACAGAGAAGGCCATTCATTTTGCACCACCCTGTCCGTCGGGTGCGGTTATACAAGTGCAAAGTGCACTACTTTTCCAATGGTTAGTTACTCTAGTGCAAATATTTCACGCACAATACATATAAAACTGTTTCAGGTAGTCTTTATTGACTAGTAACTAGATTTGAACTAGTTAATTTTTATTCCAAGTTTCGATTCTTGGATTATAAAGTATTGTTACATTACCAGCAATATTAGCCAACAAAATAAATACATTTAATAATGATAAAAAGAATAAAAGTTAAATGGCTTTTGCCACAAAGCCACAGAATTGTAAATAGTATGAAATCTAGTAAGATTCCTACCTTATACATATCTCCTGTTTCTCCTTAAGGTGCTCTGCCCTTTTCTGCTCCTATTTCCATGTTTCCGAAGCCCTCATGGTCATGCATGCAATCTGAAATAGAAAGAGAAATGAGTTACTTTGAGAATCTTTTGCAAGAAAATTTAGGTATAGAATGTGTACAAAACACACAGATTTGACGGGAGGTATTGTGCTGGGCATATCAGATTTCTTAAAATGTGTACATCACACAATTAATTAGCGGGAAGTACAGTTGCTTTAGTGTTTGTATGTATGTATATAAAATACACAGATTTGACGGGAGGTATTGGTGCTGGCCACATTAGATTTCTTAATATGTGTACATCACACAATTAATTAGCGGGAGGTACTGTTACTTTAGTGTTTGTACGTATGTATGTATATAAAATACACAGATTAGACGGGAGGTATTGTGCTGGCCACATTAGATTTCTTAATATGTGTACATCACACAATCAATTAGCGGGAAGTACTGTTTCTTTAGTGTTTGTATGTATGTATATAAAATACACAGATTTGACGGGAGGTATTGTGCTGGCCACATTAGATTCCTTAATATGTATACATCGCACAATTAATTAGCGGGAGGTACTGTTACTTTAGTGTTTGTATGTATGTATGTATGTATATAAAATACACAGATTTGACGGGAGGTATTGTGCTGGCCACATTATATTTCTTAATATGTGTATATCACACAATTAATTAGCGGCAAGTACTGTTGCTTTAGTGTTTGTATGTATGTATATAAAATACACAGATTTGACGGGAGGTATTGTGCTGGCCACATTAGATTTCTTAATATTTGTACATACATACATACATATATAAAATCACGCGTGTCCCACTTAGTGGGTTCGCACAAACCCGATAACAATAAGAATAACATCAACATATTAAAGTGACCGATTTTCGGTAGCGAAATACCGCATCCGGATCACAATAATAGTTAGGAAACAATCATCCTTCGCCACACATTCCTATCTAAGCAGACTTCTTTCGCCTCGGCCACACTCATAATCGCATTCATACATGCTCTTCTTCTCTACACACCATCGACTTCACCAAGATATATACGCTTAACAAGCCGTTCACTCGCCATTCTCTCCACATGCCCAAACCATCTCAACTGACTCACACCAACTATCTTAATCACATTGTTCCTAACCATACATTCTTCATACACCAAATTATTCCTCACGCGATCCCGTCTGACATACCCACATACACCACGTAAATACCTCATTTCCACGACAGTCACTCTCTTTTTATGCTTCCCCGTCCATGCCCAGCATTCGCTTCCATACATCAAAGCAGGCACTAGCACTCCATTATATACACTCAACCGAGCATCCCTTGATACGTTAACATTTCGTGCAAACGTACCCAGAGCACCCATTACCTTACATCCCGCACTCACTCTCCTTTCTATCTCTCGATCAATTCGACCATCTCTCGACATCATGCTACCCAAATATACAAACTCATTTACCTGCTCCAGTTTCACTCCATCCACCAACACATTGCACTCAGTCACCAATTTACTTCTTTCAAATACTAACACTTTGGATTTATCAACATTCAACATCAGATTCATACTTCTTCCAACTTCATGTATTCTCTCTATCATTCTCCTGAGTTGTTCTTCATTTTCTCCTAAAACAACTACATCATCAGCATACGCTAACGCAGGCACTACACTTTCACCAATATGTACACCATCCATTTCATTCAAAGCTCTCCGCAATAACACATCCATATACAAGTTGAACAACCACGGAGACATACCACAGCCCTGTTTCACACCAACATTTATACGAAACCAATCACTCAACCTATCATCTATTCTCACAGCAGCCTCACTACCCTCATACAACGCTTGAATCGCTCCCAACCAGTTTCCATTCACATCGTACTCTTTGAGTACATCCCACAAAGTATCTCGAAGAACGCTATCATACGCCTTCTTTAAATCGAGAAAGCCACAGAACACCTTCTTGTTCTTGTCAAGTGACTTCTCAACAATCGTACGAAGAGCAAACAATTGAGCGACACATCCCCTCTCAGGCAAAAAACCACCCTGAACGTCACTAATTTTAGAAATAGTTAAGGTTCGCACCTTATGAATTAAAACCTTACCAAAAAGTTTCCCTACTACACTCAACAAACTTATCGAGCGAAAATTCGTACATTCACTCGAACTGCCTTTGCCTTTGAATAATGGGCAAATAACAGCTTTTTTCCAATCTTCAGGAACCACACTACGTTTCAAACAAAATCTAAATAAATAAATTAACCATTCAAAAACTTTCTCTCCATACTTTAACATCTCATTTGTAATCCCATCCAAACCCGCAGCCTTGCCATTCCATATTTATACATCACACAATTAATTAGCGGGAGGTACTGTTACTTTAGTGTTTGTATGTATGTATATAAAATACACAGATTTGACGGGAGGTAGTGTGCTGGCCACATTTGATTTCTTAATATGTGTACATCACACAATTAATTAGCAGGAGGTACTGTTACTTTAGTGTTTGTATGTATGTAAAATACACGGATTTGACGGGAGGTATTGTGCTGGCCACATTAGATTTCTTAATATGTGTACATCACACAATTAATTAGCGGGAGGTATTGTTTGTTAGTGTTTGTATGTATATTTATGTACGTATGTATGTGTATTATCACTATTTGTGATCAGCGGGAGGTATTGTTGATGAAAAATATACTGTCACCTTTAAACTGTATTAGGGCCAGTTTTACAATCTATGGTTAAAATTTTAACTGTCAGTTAAATAAACAAAATTGAAACGAAACGAACTGTCAAATGACAAATTAATCATTGCTGTCAATAATCCAATTCAATATTGTTTATTAAACTGGCAGTTAAAATTTTAACCAAAGATTGTAAAACTGGCCCTTAGTTGATTTTTGTGTGACAAAGATAAATATATTGTAAGAGAGAGACAACACGACATAGAATAACAAAGACAGGATGGAACACTCCCTCGCAAATATTTATTTTTGTAAGATAGAGAGCGAAATACATAACTATTTCATTCTACTAGACTCTTCTTTTTACTGTAATTTTTGTTGGGGAACAAAGTATTAGGTCCGTACGTGTACATATCTATGTGACCATAGAGTAATATAATACAGGAATGAACACTTACTCGCAAATATTGTTTTTTGTAAGACAGAGAGACAAATATATAACTTTTTCATTCTAATGGAATCTTCTTTTTACTGTAATTTTTGTTGGGGAACAAAGTGTTAAGTCCGTGTGTGTTCATATCTGTGTGATCTTGTAGTCGTTATAGTGTAAGGTACGTAGTGTTTTCGGTCCAAAAATTTTACTTGAAGCCCATAACAGTTTTTAATGAAGAACTTTATTAAAATATAATACAAAAAATTTCAATTTTAGTATTTAAGACTCTTGGATTATAAAGTATTGTTGCATTACCAACAATATTAGCGGTTCCAACCACATAAATACATTTAATAATGATAAAAAGAATAAAAGTTAAATGAAACACATTACAAAATTCAGGCTCAAAATTAGTCGATTTATTTAAACTTATACGAGATTTTTCATAAATGACCACATTTTAAGGTCCCTAGAATCCAATTTTAACATTTTCACAATGATATGTGTGTGTATATACAGGGTGGTGACCGGCACAGCCGAACATAGGACTTTAACATCAAGGGGAACAACATATTATATTTTGACTAAAATTAATAAACCGGAAGTGGTACTTTACTTGAAGCCCGTAACAGTTTTTCATGAAAAACTATATTAAAATATAATCCAAAAATTTTCAAATTTAATATTTAAGACTTTTATATCAAGGGAAACAACATATTATATTTTGACTAAAATTGATAAACCGGAAGGGATACTTTACTTGAAGCCCATAACAGTTTTTAATGAAAAACTATCATAAGATATAATCCAAAAATTTTCAATTTTAGCATTTAAGATTTTTATATCAAGTGGAACAACATATTATATTTTGACTAAAATTGATATACCGGAAGTGGTACTTTACTTGAAGCCCATAACAGTTTTTAATGAAAAACTATATTGAAATATAATCCAAAAAATTTCAAATTTAATATTTAAGACTTTTATATCAAGAGGAATAACATATTAAATTTTGACTAAAATTGATATACCGGAAGTGGTACTTTACTTGAAGCCCATAACAGTTTTTAAAGAAAAACTATATTACAATATAATCCAAAAAATTTCAAATTTAATATTTAAGACTTTTATATCAAGGGGAACAACATATTATATTTTGACTAAAATTGATAATCCGGAACTGGTACTTTACTTGAAGCCCATAACAGTTTTTAATGAAGAACTATATTAAAATATGATCCAAATTTTTCAATTTTAGTATATAAGACTTTCATACCAACGAAAACAACATATTAGATTTTGACTAAAAAGGATAAACCGGAAGTGATACTTTACTTGAAGCCCATAAGAATTTTTAATCAAAAACTATATTAAAATATAATCCAAAACTTTTCAATTTTAGTATACACGACTTTTACATCAAGGGAAACAACATATTAAATTTTGACTGAAATTAATAAACCGGAAGTGATACTTTACTTCAAGCCCATAAGAGTTTTTAATCAAGAACTATATTAAAAAATAATCCAAAACTTTTCAATTTTAGTATATGACTTTTACATCAAGGGAAACAACATATTAGATTTTGACTAAAATTGAAAAACCGGAAGTGATACTTTACTTGAAGCCCTTAACAGTTTTTAATGAAGAACTATATTAAAATATAATCCAAAACTATTCAATTTTAGTATTTAAGACTTTTATATCAAGGGAAATAACATATTAGATTTTTACTAAAAATGTTAAACCGGAAGTGATACTTTACTTGAAGCCAATAACAGTTTTTCATGAAGAACTATATTAACACGTTGGCTGCGGTACATATCCCCGGGGTCCAGTATCAGTTATTCCACACAGACGGCGGCATTTTTCATGAAACTTTCCTATTTTACGAATCATGTAGATCACGTAATTTTTAGAATTTTTAGATGTAACAAATAGCGTTATAAATGCTTTTAGCCAAACTTTCTTTATATGCTAATTTTTTGGTACATATCCCCGGGGTACTGTACCGCACTGGAGTAATAAATGATTACTCCTGTGCGGTACATAACCCCGGGGTACTGTACAGTAAATGACCTCCTTAGGGATTAGATGCGTCATATTTGCAAGTTATATCGCTTTAGTTTTATTTGAACTGTGGCTGTGTGATGATACTAGTTTATATTTTGCTCTGCATATTTTTACTATAATGTCGGAACGTAGTAAACAAATAGTTCAACTAGCTATTGAAAGTTTAACGAAAATGAAAGCAAACGATAATAAAGATATGCCAACTAACGAAAATGAAGTAGAAATAGAACCTTCAGTAAATATCGTGGAAGAAGGCGAACTGTCAGATCCTTTTAGCTCTGACGATTCATTAAAAGATAAAACATACGTAGTTTCTTCAGAAGTAGACTCAAGTGAAGATGAATATTGTGAAACCGAAACAGAAAATGAAAGTGCGTCATATATTGATTACAGTGATTTGCAAAATAGTGGCACATCGACGCCAACTACTAATGACAACCTTTGGCACGATATAAGAATACCTTCTACATATTTCAACTTTATTGATGAAGATTGCGAATTAAGTGAAAAAGTTAAGCGACTTACAAATCCAGAACCAATAGATGTTTATAATTTATTCGTTCACAAAACAGTGTTAGATATCATTGTTAGGGAAACAAATACATATGCAGCACAGAAAGTTAAAAGCAGTTCAAAGAAATCGAGAATAAATTCGTGGACTAATACAAATACTAATGAGATTCGAAAATTTTTGGGCATTTCCTTAGCTATGGGATTAGCTCAAGTTCCGTCAATAAATCAATATTGGTCAAAAGACAACTTGTATCACAATAAATTCATATCGTCTATCATGAGTAGAGATAGATATATTTTATTGCTGAAATTTATTCATTTTGAGAATAATGAAAAAGCTGATACAAGCAACAGGCTTTATAAACTTGATAATATTATTTCAGTTATATTAAAAAATTACCAGACTATTATGAACCCAGGAAGAGATCTTGTAATAGACGAGTCAATGGTACCCTTTAGGGGTCGTTTATACTTTCGGCAATACATACCCAATAAAACACACAAATATGGTGTAAAATTGTATAAACTCTGTTCCACAGAAGGATATACATTTAATTTGAAAGTATATACCGGTAAAGGAGATACAAATAGTGAAATGGGTCATTCTCAGTCTATTGTTTTAAAACTGCTAGAATGTGTAAAAGATAAAGCTGGAAGAATCCTCTACGCTGATAATTTTTATTCCAGTATTGCACTAGCTGAAAATTTATACAAAGAAAGTTGTCTTTACTGCGGAACATTACGAATCAATAGAAAGGGAACTCCACATGTGTTTTCTAGGAAAATGAAGAGAGGAGAAATTTTCGGACAAGAAAAAAATAATACCAAAATAATTAAATGGGTAGACAAGAGGCCGGTGTTAATGATTACAACAAATCCGGCTCATGATGATACAGTTATTCAAACAGGTAAACAATATTATAACATGTTTTATTAATTTTGTTAATACCAAATGATTATTACAGGGAAAAGAAATCGAAAAGGCGAGGATATATTGAAACCGAAATGCGTTATCGATTACAATAAGGCAAAGAAAGGCGTGGATATAAGTGATCAGATGTCTTCATATCACTCAGCATTGCGAAGGAGTGTAAAGTGGTACAGGTAAGCACAAAAATACTCAATTTTGTGACAATATATATCATGTTTAGCCTTTTCAGAAAAGTTATATTTGAAATACTTTTTGGAACCACAGTGGTAAATGCATGGGTTGTTTATAATATGATTTCAAATACCAAAATAGGAATCACTAAATTTAGAAGGAAGTTGGCCGAATCTCTGGTAATTTCCAATACAGAAGAAGAACCGAAACAGCCGAAGAAACGGGCACATACATTTGTAAAGCCTGAAGGACCTGGCAGAAAGAAGAGAAGAACCTGTAAAGGTTGTTATGAAAAATTACGGAAAACTTTGTCAAGCCGGGAGGCTGATAAGAAAGTAAGAAGAATTGCAAGTTATTGCGCGGACTGTCATAGTCAACCTGGCTATTGCTTGCCATGCTTTAACGAAAAACATAGCTAAAATTATATTATGAAATATATTGTAAAGGATAATATTTTATTTTATTTTATTTTGTATGATTATAATGTGAATTAATACACTTTTTTTTGCAACATCAATTTTTACTTTTTTTCTAATGTATCCTGTATATTCCTACGTAATAATCACGTGAATTGAAAACGGTGAGGATGTAAATAAATTTGTAGTATTATTAAAAGATGTGTACTATTAAAAGTTTTAAAAATATTTTTTTATAAACTCCAGACGCAATTAAAGTTGATCATGCATACATATCCCCGGGGATATGTACCGCAGGGAGAGACAGACTTGGTACATATCCCCGGGGATATGTAACATGCTTATTTTCGAACCATGCTTTTTCGGTGCCGCAGTCAACGTGTTAAAATATAATTCAAAACTTTTCCAATTTAGTATTTAAGACTTCTATGTCAAGAGAAACAAAATATTATAATTTGGCTAGAATTGATAAACCGAAAGTGATACTTTACTTGAAGCCATTAACAGTTTTTCATGAAGAACTATATTAAAATATAATCCAAAACTTTTCAAATTAAGTGTTAAGACTTCTATGTCAAGGGAAACAACATATTATAATTTGACTAAAATTGATCAAGCGGAAGTGATACTTTATTTGAAGCCCATAACAGTTTTTCATGAAGAACTATATTAAAATATAATCCAAAATTTTAGTATTTAAGACTTTTATGTCAAGGGAAACAAGATATTATAATTTGGCTACAATTGATGAACCGGAAGTGATACTTGACTTGAAGCCCAATACAGTTTTTAATGAACAGCTATATTAAAGTATAATCCAAAACTTTTCAATTTTAGTATTTGAGACTTTTATGTCAAGGGAAACAACATATTATAATTTAGCTAAAATTGTTGAACCGGAAGTGATACTTGACTTGAAGCCCAATACAGTTTTTAATGAACAGCTATATTAAAGTATAATCCAAAACTTTTCAATTTTAGTATTTGAGACTTTTATGTAAAGGGAAACAACATATTATAATTTAGCTAAAATTGTTGAACCGGAAGTGATACTTGACTTGAAGCCCATAACAGTTTTTGATGAACAACTATATTAGAATATAATCGAAAAGTTTTCAATTTTAGTTTTTAAGACTTTTATGTCAAGGGAAACAACATATTATAATTTGACTAAAATTGATGAACCGGAAGTGCATAAGCGTGCAAGAAAATTTTTTTATGGATACATTTTAACAGTGTAATTTTCGACCTTTTCGATGCAGTTAAGTTAAATTTTATCGTAATTAGATAATTTATTATTATTGTTTTTAGACATCCTACCTACACATAAATATATACATATAAAACACATAAATAAATAAATAAATGATGAAGTTAGCTCAAGAGGCCCCGTTGAAACTGCTCACGCCCTAACCACAATGTATATAAACATGCACATGCACAAATACATAATATACATACATAAATAAGTACATAAGAAATCAACAATATATACGGACGAAATCGCGGCGACGAATGTATAATTCAAAAAACACATTTTGTGCACAACTTTTATTTATTTTTACATAACATATATAGATAAATGGTTTTGTGGGTGTGTGTATGTTTGTAAAATTAATACAAAAGCAAGTGTGTGTAACTATAATTTAATTAGGTAAAACTTTAAACTGATACTTTAAAATGCAAGTCAACTAATTGTAATTAATGAAAACTGTAGCTAAAAACTTTAAAACGCAAATAAACTAATTGTAATCATTTAAAACTGTAAACAAATACTTTAAATGCAAGTAAACTAGCTACAATTTTTTAAACTGGAAAATGAAACTTTAAAATTCAAGTAAACTAATTATACTACTTTAATTTAAATTTAACTGCAAATTTAATTAAATCTAGCTATAATTTAGTGTATCTGTTCCAATGGCACAAGAGTGCCTCCTGTACTGCAGTCTCCATCTCAGCGACGAGTGTCCATGGGGTGACGCCTGGTCATCACGCAGCATGCTGTGATATATATTTATTTACTACAAAAACTGGGAATCAGAACAGGAAAATACTCAGTCCGGCGGACCCTAGTTTGAGTACAGCGACCTTCCCAGAAGCCCAATGCCCTATCCCAGAGAGGAGCAGCAAAAGGAACGACTGAGTTTGCCACAATGTATCTCAGTCGCCCTTGCAAAATTGACTCTAATGTAAAAGGGGCATACTAGAAAGAGCTGCTTGGAAAGTCAAGAAGGAAAACTGAAAAAAAGCAAAATCATGCAGGGGAGGGGGCTGTTTTTCATCTGATGTTTTCTTCATCGTATGTCTTCACCTGAAATCGCGAAAAACCTAATGTTCTTAAGATCCACAGCTGGTGCTATAGATAATTGATAAATCTAGTTTTGTTTTTAAATGAAATGTCCATTTTTAAATTATTAACAAATTAATGAAATTATTGAATTAAAATTAAATAAATTTAAATATGTGTAGGTACATATTTAAATAATTATACAATGTACACTTTTGAATATCTTTATTTAAAATAATACAACAAAGTTTAGTTTTTGTTGAGGATGACAACTGTTTGCTGAAATTAATAGAATATAGAACACTCTGTATGTAGTTCAGTTGTTAAAAATATAAAAAAGATTGATTGACAACATGTCACAAGTTATATGTATTTTGTTACCTTTGTATTAAATCTGCATTATTATATTCTATATTCCGTGTCGTTTAAAACTGTAAATTTTTTGACATAAAACGGAAATTTTTTTTGAAGATCAAAATTTCAGACTTGAAGGTGCAAATAATTAAGTTCAGAAAATTGGACAAGATGGAAGCAGCAGATGTCTCTTCTGCTCAAATACCATGGTCTTTTAGAAATAGTGACAGGAGTTATTCGTCGTCCAGTTAGCGAATCAAGTACAAGCGAATCTTTGTTAGGCGGCAGTAGTTCAAGTACTACAGGAGTTGCAGGAACGTCGAAAGAAAATGCAAAAATGCTTGAAACATTTGAGAAGAACGATGCACACGCGCAGTTGCTTATAACAAATGCTTTGTCGGATAATGTTTACAACATGTTAGGTGTTGTAGAGTCGTCATTTGAAGTATGGCAGCGATTATTATCAATTTATGAACAAAGTTCAGGACATCGTCTTGATCGATTGGCAGAAAAATTCTTTACTACAAAGAAACATACAGGGATGAAAATTTTAGAACACATTTCTATTTTGCAAAGGAATTTTCACGAGTTAAATGACGAAATGAAGAAACAGTTGAATGTTAGTTTACCAGAACAATTACTTATGTTGCGAATTACTTCTACACTACCTCCTGAATACAACAATTTTCGTCAGGTTTGGGAAGCAACTTTGCTTACAGAAAGGTCAATGGAGAAATTGATAGAGCGTTTAAGAATGGTAGAAATACATGACTCAACTGAAATAATCTCATCTAATGCATTTGTCGTAAAAAAATACAACAAAAGAACGCAAGATAAAAGTGAAAAATTTAAAATAAAAAATGTTAAATGTTACAGATGTAACAAGATGGGGCATTATAAAAGCAATTGTCCTAATCGTCCCAATATATATCATGCCAAAGTTGTCAACAAGGTTTCTGATGATGAGTCAACTCATTGTAGGAATAGTAAAGCATTTGTATGTTCTTGTTTTACCAATGAATTAAAGAAGGTAGATCGTCATCAATGGGTATTTCACAGTGGCGCAACAGCGCATATGACGGCTAATAAAAAGTATTTTGCTACGTACGAAGAATTTTTAACTCCAAGAGACGTAGAGGTAGCCAACAGAACAACAATGAAAGCATACGGTTGCGGTAGAATCAATATTGAAGTAAATATCAAAGGCAAATTGACAAGTAACTATATGGAGGCAGTGTTGCCAAATCTAAATCGTTCATTCCCACCAGATGATTCTAAAAATTCTACTAGAAATCCACTAAATTTAAAAAAAATATAAATTCACATCAATGATTTGCGGACTATTAATTTTTATTGTCATTGATATAAAATAATTGATATACGCAACAAAAATAAATTATTATCTTTATTTTTAAAGAATATACTGAGAGTTCTCATCGCGTATAGGATGGTAGGTACAAGTAACTATATTCCTCCACAGAAACGAATGCAATACATCAACAAGACATAATTTTGAAATAGGTTTCGGCAAAATATTCTTTAGTTTGTTCTCGACATTTTGAAGAATCTTCTTAGTAATCGGCTAAAGAAAAATGCGGTTCCAACTATCTTTCATTTATCAAATTTTCTTCAGTAAGGAAACAAAATACTTTCAGCACTTGTTATACAAATAACTATTGTGGCGTTCAGTGCTTCGTTTTTCAAACACTAAAAATAATACTTCTGTACATATGTAATACTATGTTTCTGTCATATTATAGAGCAATCTTTAAATTTCTTCAAAAATTATTTCTTTATAATCAAAATATAAATATTTAATAACATCAATGTAAATATATATTTTTTTAAAACCACAATCGCTTAATAGGTTTCTGTCACTTTGATACTATTGCAAATCAACATTTCACGAATGCCGTTAGCTAGCTTGGCACTCCAATTTAAGTTCCTGCTTCACAACAAACGGTAGTATGCGGAGTCTATTTTATGATTTGTCTGAGCCCGGATTGTTCGGACTACGAATTTGGAGAAGCAACTTGTGGACTAGTACCACCTATTTGTAGATCATAGAACGATTTTTTTGGCGGCAAAATATAAATTTCTTGTAGATAGAGAAAATATATAAATGAGTAATATTGTAACATATGTATATTGTTTTCCTAGTTAAACCACTAAATTTTTCGCTAAATTTGTTTAAAAACTACCAGAATTTCTACTGACTACTAAATACTAATTTTTCCCGTTAGTCAAGCATGTGATTCCGTCAGATCTATAGTAGAAATTCTACTAAATTGGCAACACTGTATGGAGGAAGTATGGTATGTAACTGAGGTTGGTGCAAACTTATTCTCACAGTCAGTGACATTGTACAAGGGATTCACGTGGAGCGCAGACGTGAATGGAACTAAATGTAAAATCAATGGACTAATATTATTAACAGGTCAGTTAATAAATGGTTTAATGATATTGAATATGCGTGCAAAGATTTCAGATGATCCAGTTAAAGTGTTCGTAGCGTCTACAACAGATAGTTTGCAGTTATACCATGAGCGCTTAGGACATCAAAATAAAAAGCATGTAAGAAAAGAATTGGCACGACGAGGTATTAATGTCAAGGCAAATTCAGAAGAATTTTGTGTAGGATGTTTGATGGGTAAGCAACACAGAAAAAGTTTCAGATCACGAAAGGACCGAGGAAAGACTGCAGGTGAAAAAATCAGTGCAGACGTGTGTGGTCCAATGTCTGAAACATCCTTAGGTGGAGCACGTTATTTCTTATACTTTAAAGATGACTTTTCCAAGTTCCGGCGAGTATTTTTCTTGAAACACAAAAATGAAGTGACCGGAAGATTGAAACAATTTCTAGCGAAAGCAGATATATCAGGAAACAAAGTTAAAGAATTTCTTTCAGACGGAGGAAAAGAATTTAACAACATAGATGTACATAAAGTTCTTGAAGAGCGTGGAATAAATACCGTGAGTATTTTTTAACATGAAACATGGGATTTGTCATATCCATGGTTACGATTTAATTGACAGCAATGTATTTGCCTGCCTCATTTAAAATGAAACATAGGGGACAATTTTGACATTTGTCAGTGCCAAAAACTAATTTGAAATACAATGGTTTATACTATGGAAGAGAAGGTGCAGATTATTAAGTGGTATTATTCGAATTTTAATCCAAGTTTAAGGCAACTGTCGGACTTGTTCCGCGCTTCATTTCCTGACAGGCCTACACCAACTGCAGCAAAATTGTTAAGAATAGTGAATACCTTTAGAGGAAATGGTTGCATCGAGCCTGCACATAACAGTAGGAATAGATCCTGTAATATATTAACTGCGCAGAAAAAAACATGAAATTCTGACTTTAATACAAAACAAGAACAAATTAACAAAGCTACTGTACACAGACTATTTAAAAAGGATCATTACAGATCATACCATTTCCAAAATCACCAGGAGTTAGTTATGGACGATACGAAACGAAGAATAAATTTTTGTGAAAGAATGTTTGAAAACGTTAATAACAATCCAGATTTGCTGCAAAATATACTTTTTACGGACGAAGTAACTTTTTATTTATATGGCGAGATAAATTCACAAAATTGTCGGTATTGGTCCAGGGAAAATTTACATTTGTATCGTAGTACGAGGACTCAACGACCCGAGAAAGTTAACGTTTGGGCTGGCGCTGGCATAATAGGAAGCCACATTATTGGGCCATTTTTTATTAACGGGAATATTACTGCTCAATATTTAAATATAATACTTCTGTCAAATTCATCCCCTATGTTTCGTTTTAAATGAGACAGGCAAATACACTGCTGTCAATCAAATGTCAAGTCGTAACCATGGATATGACAAATCCCATGTTTCATGTTAAAAAATACTCACGGTATACGAATGACTATGCCGAACACGCCAGAGCAGAATGGTGCATCAGAACGTGAAAATCGCACTATTATTGAATGTGCAAGATCTATGATACATGCAAAGAATTTACCTAAGAAATTATGGGCTGAGGCGGTTAATACAGCTGTCTATATATTAAACCGTACTGGTCCTACTAGTATTGATAAGAAAAGTCCATATGAATTGTGGTATGGCAAAGGTATGCCTGACATCAACTATTTTAGGATTTTTGGTTCAAAATGCTATATGCATGTTCCAAAAGGAAAACGTCAAAAACTGGATCCTAAAAGCACTAAAGCGATACTAATTGAATACAGTGACAATAAAGATGGTTATCGTTTGTTTATACCATCAATGAATAAGGTGGTTTTGAGCAGGGACGTCGAATTCCCTCCAGAGAAGATTCTTCAGTCAAGAGATGCAATTGAAGCAAATCTACCAGCAACTGTTTAAAATGATCATAGATCAGAGATCTGCGATCAGGAGGAAGAAATTAAAGAATCAGTTGAGGTAGAAGATAGCTCCAATAAAGATATACAGCAGGAGGTTGGTTATATCTTGCGTGATCGAAGTAAGATGAAGAGACCAAGCTATTCGGGTATGCTTGCTGCTAACACGACCGAAAATGATCCGGACTCATATGAAGAAGCAAAGAAGCCATTTGGTCGAGTACGATTTGAGAAACTTGATATTATATGAATGTTCGTCAAAATGTATATTAATATTCAGTAAAAGTTGGGAGGAAGTGTTGAGAATGACAACTGTTTGCTGAAATTAATAGAATATAGAACACTCTGTATGTAGTTCAGTTGTTAAAAATATAAAAAAGATTGATTGACAACCTGTCACAAGTTATATGTATTTTGTTACCTTTATATTAAATCTGCATTATTATATTCTATATTCCGTGTCATTTATTATACTCTGCTATAGTTAATCACAACAGTTTTGAACCCGAGTATTTTACATTTCTATCCATTTATTTCACAATTAATCATGTGTAGTATTAAATTAAATAATGGGGTAGACACTCCAAATAAAAACTACGCTACCCTGTCCTTAAATAACGCGGAAACCGACCCGAACCCGATAAAGTATCGACCAAACTTTAATTTTATTTTACCCTAATTTTAAAATGTAAATGAATTTAATTTTAATGTAATATTAATTAATCGCGACTTTAATTAAAATAATTCTAACTATTGTTGCCTTTTTGTAGTTGTAGATTAGCCTTATAGTCCTTAAAGCCTTAAACAAAGCTTTAGACAAGCCCTGCTGTTGATCAAAGGCTTAAACCAGCCTATACACTCCTTGGAAACTTCGCTGGAACCCTGTATTGTAAACCGTACTTGTTTAAAAATATTTTTAAACAAATTCAATTTTTTTGAAAAAGAAACATTTCTCTAAAAAAAACTAAGTTTCGCCGATTTATTTACGATATTGTAACAAGTTACGTCGCCGGTATTTTAACATAGACATTCACAATGTTCCTCAGAAAAGAAATATAGAAGAAAATATAATTATTTGAATTAAATTGAACATAAATCATACTATCAGGATAAAAATTGAATTACTTTTGTGTTATGCTGAAAAAATAGCAAAAAAGCGACAATGAAGAGAGGCACATAATATAACGACTTACATTGATGAACACAACTCAGCCACCAGTAAGAAGAATCTACTACACCCATCACGCCTGCATGGCTTAGCTATCCCAGGACGGCTCCTTGAAACAGCGAACTCCAATACGGATCGGTCCTCCATGAAACATTTTTTCATACACTGGAACTCTGAAACACAAAAATAATTTATTTTAAAATAAAAGTATTTCAATAATAAAACATGTTATCAGTATAGATACACAGTTAAACAATTGGTTAAACTTACTATTGTTGCTAATTTTCAACAATATACAACAATATTTCACTATTAAAACATGCACGAAATTTCAATAATATAACAAAGATGCTAGTTCTATTTGTTGACTAGAAATATAAGACTGACGAACCGGCAGTGGCGACGTTATTAGATAATGAGGTTATTACATGAATAATTAAATATTAAAGTAAAATTACATTTATTTAAGGAAGGTACTGTCTTTGATCAAAAAATTTGATGATGAGTTCTTAATGAATAAGCACGTTTTGGGATTCCTAGAATACGAATTTACTATTTTTACGATGATGTTAATTCCACAAATTATAATTCCATCATATTCCCCTTTTGTACGTCCGTATGAAGAGTTGATTAGATTTTAGTTACGATTGGTTAACCGGAAGTACCCTAATTTAAAGATTTTAACAGTCGAAATCTTTGCAAATGAGAAGGATACCTGTATGCCAATTTGTTAATTCGTTCATGATATGGATGACATTGATCGAATATCTTTGAATTTTTACCTCTAAGAGAGGTATTGGATTCATGCTAAAAATCGCATATCCAGATTTTATTGAATAAGCACGTTTTAAGGTCCCTACAATCCGATTTTAACATTTTTACGATGATGTCTGTGTGTGTGTGGATGTGTGTGTGTATGTGTGTGTGTGTGTGTGTGTGTGTGTATGTGTATGTGTATGTGTGTGTGTGTGTGTGTGTGTGTGTGTGTGTGTGTGTGTGTATGTGTATGTGTATGTGTATGTGTATGTGTATGTGTATGTGGGATGTTGGAAGGACGGTTACTCAAAAACTATAAGACTTTAAATTTGTTTAACTACGTATTTCCCAATCGGACATTCATGGGAAGATCTGAAAAGGTTTTGGTAACAATTGGACAACCGGAAGTATAAGATTCTTGAAAAAAATCTTCTAAATAATATTTTTTGAATTTTTTTCTTGGTAATATTAAAGAAAATTAAATTCTCTATCTGATACATTTAAATATTTTATTATATATTCTATAGATTTAGAGATAAAAGAAATATAATATGTAAAATAATCTGTTATAATAAATTTTACAGCCGAAAGAACGGCCATGGAAAATAGTTGAAAATTTAAATTGTTTGTAACTGACAGATAAATGTCAGTGTCAGAAATCCGGAGACATTACTGAAGACTTTTTCTGGGAAGTACATACATTATATTATTTCTTAAAGTATTAATAGCTAAATATTTAATATTATAGGTATATTACATATATCCTTCAAAAATACTGTCAATCCTGACAATGAATTGGAAACATTTCGAAAAATTAGAAGAGGACAAAATTTCTTCATAAAATGAATTTAAAATTAAACAATCTAAATATAAGGAATAGATATATGCGTAAGTAGAATTTTTGGTGTAGAGTGTAGATATACAAGAAATGTTAAATACAATAGGGCGCGAGCAGTCATGTGATTTTGTTGGCCTTGACAAGCGGATATGGGGGCACATGTCAGAATGATAGCTAGTAATTATGTATATAGATGTCAAATATCATATTTTCTCATTCTAAATTTAGTGATTTTCCAATTCCATGTGGAGCAGAATTAAATGTTAAATATCTAAGGCATACGACAAGTAAATTTTAAACTCCTGGTGATAAATTAACTACGTAAATTTAGAAAATCTTGAAATTTTTAATGAAAAATTCTGGTAACCAAAAAAAGGAAGTGGCGAGAGGTATTGTGCTGGCCACAACAGATTTTTTTTACTAAGTTTCGCAAATTTACGATATTGTAACGAGTTACGACGCCCGGTATATGAATATAGACAGACATCTCGGAAAAGAAATATAGAAGAAAATATGATTATTTGAATTAAATTCAACAACATAATTTATATTTTCAGGAGAAAAATGAATTTACTTTTGTGTTATGCAAAAAAATAGCAAAAAATCGACAGTGAAGAGAGGCACATAATATAACGACTTACATTGACACAGCTCATCTACCAGCAAGAATCATCTACACCCATCACGGCTGCATGGCTCAGCTATTCCAGGACGGCTCCCTGAAACAGCAAAAATAATTTATTTTAAAATACAAGTATTTCAATAATAAAACATGTTATCAGCATAAATAACTATTAAAACAGTTAAACTATTGTTTAAACTTACCATTGTTGCTAATTTGCAACAATATACAACAATATTTCACTATTAAAATATGTACAATACTTCCATAACAAAGATGGCTAGTTGGGTTTGTTAATAAGAAACATAAGACTGGCGAACCAGCAGTGACGCGGTTATTAGATAATGACGCTATGAAATGAATAATTAAATATAATTAATTAATATTAAATAAAATAATATTTATCACCTTTCGTATTGTCTTTGGTTAAAAATTCAATGGCGAGTTTTTAATGAATAAGCACGTTTTGGGGTCCCTAGATACGAATTTACTATTTTTACGATGATGTCAATTCCAGAAATCATAATTCCATCAGATTCCCCTTTTGTACGTTCATATAAAATTATAAAGAGTTGAGGAAGTACCCTAATTTAAAGATTTTAACAGTTTTTCTTGAAAAAAACGCTGTTAAATATCATTTTTTGATATTTTATGTTATTATAAATATTTAAAAAAAATTAGAGATAAAGAATTATAAAGAAATATCTTGCAATCTATGCTGCTAAGGGCTGCACCACGGGAACAGAATATTCAAATATTACTAAATAACGGATGTTAGTGTCAAAAGAAAATTTACGTAATATCTTTGCGAAATGATTTTACTAGAAATATAAAAATTAAAAATTATTTAATGTGGCAAAATCACATAAGGTAATACAACAGATTATAGCCACAAGCCAATTCAGCAGATTATTATGTTGTATGTTCTAATTTTCTACTTCTTATTTTAAAAAACATACGTGTCTTTATTATAAATAATTATGGTGTAAATAGTTTTAGAAGAATACGGGATTTATTTTCCATAAGAAGTATGAAAATATATTAAATTATCGATCCCGACCGACTCCAAAATTATGCCGAATTTTAAACGATACAAAAGTTAAACGCCCGCTTGGTACGAATATATTATTATTATCAGTATGTGTACAAAGCAGATTGGCACACCCAGCAATGGGTAAAATGCCGTGATGATATATATTTATACATTTAAAAAAAAGAAATGTCTTGGCTATTGTTAAAAAAATCAAAACAATAAAAAATGTAAAAACAGTATTGTATATAACTTTAAATTCTAAACAACTTTGCACTAAACAGTTTTACCTCTCTGTGATGCACTCTCCACGCCAGCAATAAGTGACTGTGGGGTGAGGTAATTGGCACCCCAGCAATGCCATGGTGATACATTTATTTATTTAGAAACAAGAAAACAAATGCCTTGGCTATTGCTTTCTAATTAACAAAAAAAAAAATTAAAATTATTAATAAACCAAAAAAACAAAAAAAAATGTAAAATTTTAATTCTGAACAATTTTGCACTGTATGGTTTTTCCCCCAAAAATGAACAGTACAGGAAATTACATAAAATTTATATATGTTAACTCGCTAAGTTCGCCCCTAACTTCCACCACCCGGAATCTATTTCAAAATCTGGATCAACAATCAGATCAATATTTAATAACAACTAGATCAAAATTAAATCGTTTTATATTTGATCAAATTCATAAAAAATAACAATTTCGTATTATTATAAAAAACTTGAAATTATAAATATAAAACCAGAGCACATAATATTTATAGAAATTATTTCTATTAACACAAATTACATCGTTTGAATATAGACATATAAATATAAAAGAAAATTTTGCTATTCATACATAGTTCAATAAAATTCCAAAAGAAAATTTAGATTTTAGACTCACCGTTCAAAACAAAATTCTGCAAACATGCACGAAACAGTTCAACCAAAACCACGTGTTTCATAGAAAAATTCTGCTTGAAATATGTTGAATTCAGGTTCGGGAGGACTTCAAAAACTATATCACGATAATAATAAAGACATAACAATAATTATTATCTTATTTCCTGCATTGTTTCATCAGTTTTTCCTTCCATATCACTTTTTGTATCTCGAAGCACGTGTCTGCATCATTGTTTATTGCCATTACGTAGCGTCCTTTCCCAGAAAGCAATGCTTTGAGGAAGAAGGCTAGGATTGGCCGAAATAGATTAGGTGGGGTCACGTGGTTCAACAACAAATTCATTTGAAATATGTAAAATGTATTTATTTCAGACGAAGGAAAAATGAATTTATTTTTATGTTTTTGTAATGTGCAATACAAATTATAAATATTGTATTATTTACTGTTGGAACTTAAAAAAAATAGCACGTGTCTGTTGTCATATATAATGATAAATTTAGGTAATAACATATTTAAATCCAGTACACTTTCTTAAAACATAAAAATTTATTTCTTCTTGCTGTTAATATATTTTTTCAGAGGACACGAATACATTTAGGGTTGACTCGTACGAGTAAATGTTCTAATTTGTTACTGTGGTGGAAGACCCCATTATATTCTAGTAGTTTTGAATTCATTTCAAATTATTTGTCGCATACAAAAACCTGTATTGTATATTCTCGTACCGTCCACAATACTTATGAATTATGGGTGACAAAATATCATCATTGTCTTTCTCAGCATTGGGTGAGAAGCCTTGCTGATAAATTATTATAAAATATGCAATCTTTGCGATCTATAGTCTTCGAGTAGTGGTGTATTTATATCCTGCTATTTATAAATATCTGGCTTCATGTGTGTCATTAGACAAGCAGTGTGCTTGAAACAGTTGGTCGTAAATCTGATTTAATCCAAGAGTGCCCTGATGAAAAAACACGAGCTTCAGACGCCGTGGATACGGTACCCTGCAGCTAGGCTGGTCGCTATGGTTATCTTATCAGTTGCCTATGACTTTATTCATTGCAGATTTAGATTCATCATTTCGTACCGTCCAATTTCAACTCTTTTAGAATGATTTTTACCTTCCGTCACCTTTAGGTAAGGAAAGTATTGTCTTTGGTCAAAAAATTCAATGATGAGTTTTTAGTGTATAAGCATGTTTTAGGGTCCCTATAATACGATTTTACCATTTTTACGATGATGTCTGTATGTATGTGTCTGTGTGTCCGTGTGTCTGTGTGTGTGTGACAAAAGTTCCGGATCCCATAACTTCAATACCACGATTCCAAAAATTATATTTTTTTCGTATTCGTCAAGTTTACATCCAGAAAAACAAGTGATTAGATTTTGGTTATAATTGGTAAACCGGAAGTACCCTCTGTCAGTATTTATTGTTTTTGTATGAACATTTTATATAGCGCGCCAAATATCTTGTGTAACGGGAACTTTAGTTCTTCTTCTTGTGAAATGTTAGTTGGTTGTAAGTCACACACAATGGTGACACTGTTGCACATGATATGTGCGCGCGCTTAAAATATATATAACCTGTAATATAGAAAGATATTAAAAACGTTTGTGTATGTTGTGAAATATTGCGTTTATTTTATAAATCCACAAAACTCTGCGTAAACTAATAACAGGTTATGGGCCCAGGCCATGCCTAGACACAAATAAAAGAAAAAAAACTATTACGATTGCGAACGACGAAGAGACGAAACGTAAAACATAAAAAGAAAAACAACTATGGGCGACGATATAAGGCTGGAAAAATTAAATGCGACAAATTACCGGCATTGGAGTCGTCGAGCGAAAAGCATATTAATGAGTAAACAATGTTGGTCAGCAATCGAGCCTGGTATGAGTGAAACACCGACAAACGTAGAATTACGAGCAAATGAAAAAGCAGTCGGAATATTAATGACGAGCATTGATGACGACGCACTAGACGATGTCGAAGATTGTGTAACAGCACAGGAAATCTGGAATGGCCTGAAAGAAGCAAGAACTCAGTTTAACTCATGGGATGGAATGCTAGCTGTAAAAGAATGTGCGAATATAACGAAACGAGAAGATGAAACAATACTACAGTATCTAACGAGACATAAACAAATGTTATTCAAAGTAAGAGGTGCAGGTATAGAATTTGCAGATAAGCAATCAATCATATTTCTCTTAATGGGTTTGCCAGCCGAATATGAAACCTTTGCAAGAAGCTTTAAATTGGATGATAAAACGCTGACGATGAAAACATTTAAAAATCAACTTCTCGAAGAAGAAACTCGACTAATGAGTAACAATATAAACAGAGACATCAAAGTCATGAAAATCAGTGGGTCAAATACAAAATACGCGAATAAATTCGAAAAATACGAACGAAATCACACAAGTTTTCGAGGCGGATACCAACAAAAACAAGGGCGTAGATATACAAACAATGGTCATAAACAAGCGAACAGCGATGATGACAAATCCAATCAGCGGGGAAGCGGAAGTAACGAGGAGCGTGGACCGAGATGTTATAGATGTCAAATGTTTGGTCATATTGGTAAATACTGTCCTAAATTCGGTGACCATCAAAATACATCAAATAATACAAGATCTAATTCAGAAAAATCAACAAATTTAGCACTTGCGATGTATACAGAGAAAGAAGATAATACAAATTCGACAATAAATGAAAAACACAGTACATTCTGTACCATAAAAAATGCAAGTACACGCAATGACATTTGGATTATTGATAGTGGAGCGACAGACCACATAACATGTCGCCGTGACAGATTCAAAACGTTTATTGAGCAGACATCATCAGTAGAAGTTGCTGGAGGTGGAAAATTAATGTCATATGGTTACGGCATTATGCGTATTGAATTATCAAACGAATGTGGTGGTTCGACAATAGATTTTATGAATACACTTTACGTACCGGACCTTCAGGGAAATCTGTTATCAGCAACAAAAATTACGGACCATGGATTCAAGATAAACATGAAGAAAGAAGTGCTACTCATAAGCGACAAAAATGACAATGTTCGAGCGAAAGCGATTCGTGAAGGAAGATTCTACTGTTTGCGAGAAAACAAACCAGATATACAATTAAAACCTCAACCCTCTATTGTAAACTTGGCTAAGTCAAAAGAACTGGAAATATGGCATAAAAGGTTAGGGCATATTCATATTCAAGCAGTACGAAAACAACTAAAAACTTCGGCAGTTGAAATAGAACTGAAAGACACAGACACAAATCAGTTATGCGACATTTGTATAGAAGGGAAAATGAAGTCACTACCCTTTCCCAAAACAAGCGAAACGCGAGCAACGGAACCATTACAGCGAATACATTCAGACGTGATGTGTGTAATGAATCCAGTATCATACGGAGGTGCAAGATACATAGTAACCTTCACAGATGATCATACAAGATATACTGAAGTTTACCCTATGAAGCACAAAAGCGAAGCATTAGAAAAATTTAAAATTTTCAAAGCATATGCCGAAAATGTACACAAAAGAAAAATAGTAGAATTGCGAACAGACAACGGTAGAGAATATATAAATACAGAATTTGACAAATATTTGCAAAACGAAGGAATAAGACGCCAGTTAACTGTGGCACATACGCCGCAACAAAACGGCGTGGCAGAAAGGCTGAATCAAACGCTGGTAAATATGGCGAGATGTATACTTTTAGAAAGCGGCCTACCTTTAAGATTATGGGCGGAAGCAGTTTATTGCGCAAATTACTTAAGAAACAGAACCCCAACGAAGGCAAACCAAGGACGAAGTCCATACATAATTTGGAAAGGAAAACCCCCAAATCTCATCCATTTACGAACTTTCGGATGTCGAGCATGGAAGAAGATCTCAGAAAAGCAGTCTAAGTTCAAACCAAGGGGCGAAGAAAGAATTATGATCGGATACTCAGAACAATCCAAAGCATATCGTTTATGGAATCCGAAAAACCAGACAGTAGACATAGCGCGCGATGTCATATTTGAAGAAGAAATATTTCCAGCTAAAATGAAGAAAGAAAACATTGAATCAAACAAATATGAAGATACAAAGAAATGGATGACATTAACTTTTAACGAATTATGTAGTGAAGATAATACTGAAGCGAAAAACGAAAATCGAGGTGAAGAAATAAACAACGTAGAAGAGGAAGAAGAAAGGGAAAGTGTTAGCGAGGAACAAATATCAAAAGAAACAGCACAATTAGAACAACCATTAAATCAACAAAATTTTCAAGAAATAGAACGAAGAAGAAGAAATATAAGAAAACCTGCGTGGATGCAAGACTACGTTACAGAATGCAAACACGTTCAGAAAGAAGAAACAAGACCAAAAGACCCAATAACATTACAGGAGGCGATAAAAACGAACGACAGTGAAGAGTGGAAAAATGCAATTATGGAAGAATTCGAGAACCTTATACGCAATAAAACATGGACATTTGTACCAAGAACAAGACATATAAAAGTAATACGAACCAAATGGGCATTCAAGAGAAAATATGATGAAAACGGAAAATTAGTAAGACATCGAGCAAGAGTCGTAGCATTGGGATACGAACAGCGACCAGGAATAGACTTTGATAAAACGTACAGCCCAGTCGTGAAGATGAAAACAATGCGTATATTGATGGGTATAGCGACAGAGCGAAATTGGAGCGTACACCACGTAGACATAGTAGCAGCGTATCTATTGGCAGATATTGATAGTGAAACTTATATCGAAATTCCAGAAGGGTTTATAGAAACAAGCGACAAAATACGAGAAAAATTTAATAATATACCAAGTGAAGATGAACTACGAAACGGAAAATGGATATGCAAATTAGAAAAGTGTATCTATGGATTACATCAATCGGGAAGAAAATGGAACGAAACATTAGACGGATTTCTAAGGAAACAAAATATGAAACGATCTGTCGCAGACCCATGTGTTTACTATGACAACCAACGAGAACTCATAGTGACCACATACGTCGATGACTTAATGATTTATGGTAAACTTGAAGAAATAAATAAAATGAAAGAAACACTTGGAAAGGAATACGAAACACGAGACTTAGGAGACGTACGACACGTTCAGTCTATACGAGTTACAAAGACCGATACAGGATTTATCCTGGATCAAACAGCATACACCGAAGAAATACTAAAAGAATTTCATATGCAAGATTGTCGACCGGTATTAACACCGTTAGCAACAGGAGAAAAATTGGAAGCTGCGAATGAAGAAAACAAGTTAGATGAAGCAAATGCATCGAGATATAGGACATTGATAGGAAGCATATTATATTTGGCAACGGGTACAAGGCCAGATTTGGCATATCCTACGACATATCTTAGTCAGTTTAATCACAATCCATCACAAGATCATTGGCGAGCTGCGAAACATCTTTTAAGATATCTAAAAGGCACCAAAACCAAAGGATTGGAATTGAAAAAATCTGAAGAAAATGTTAAGATGTACACCGATGCTGACTGGGGATCGGACATAACAGATCGAAAATCGTATAGTGGTTTCATAACAACTTTCGCAGGAGCTGCAGTAAATTGGCATAGCAGAAAGCAACGAACAATCGCTTTAAGCACCGTTGAAGCAGAATTTGTTGCACTGAGCGAAGCCGTACGCGAAGCGAAATGGATGAACAATCTTTTAGAAGAAATAGGACAGACAAAATTCGTGGAACGTCCTATCGTTATCCACATTGACAATCAAGGAGCTAAGAAATTAGCAGAAAATAGAACATCTTCAGAACGTACTAAACATATCGCATTGAAAATATTCTTTGTTCAGGACGAGATTGAAGAGGGAAACATCAGTCTACAATATGTACCCACATACGAAAATGCTGCGGACTGCATGACCAAGATAATTGAAGGAAAAAAATTTAAAGGACAATGTGGAGTCCTTGGACTCAAGGACTAGGGGAGGTGTCAGTATTTATTGTTTTTGTATGAACATTTTATATAGCGCGCCAAATATCTTGTGTAACGGGAACTTTAGTTCTTCTTCTTGTGAAATGTTAGTTGGTTGTAAGTCACACACAATGGTGACACTGTTGCACATGATATGTGCGCGCGCTTAAAATATATATAACCTGTAATATAGAAAGATATTAAAAACGTTTGTGTATGTTGTGAAATATTGCGTTTATTTTATAAATCCACAAAACTCTGCGTAAACTAATAACACCCTCATTTGAAGATTTAACAGTTAAATTTGATTTATTGACATTTAACGTTATTATAACTTAAAGAATATATTATTCTCTATACGATTTGATTACATTTTATACTTCATATTCAATAGATACAGAGTTAAAGAATTTTAAAGAAATTAAATTTTATAATTCAGCCAGCTATGCTAAACATGAAAACTACTAATATATTCATATAATTCAAATTGACAGATGTCAATATCAATAAAAAGTAAATAAATGTGGCAGAGATGAGGATGTTGAAGTAGATGTTGGGGAAAACACGGAAAGATACAGTAAGAAAATAACTCTAGTGTTACAAGTTTCTAGACAGATACAAGAAAGACGATTACATTGGTTTGAAACATGTCATGAGGAGAAATGAAGAATTATATTGGAACAAGAATGAATAGTTTAGTAATAGGATGTTGACGAAACAGAGGAAGACCAAAGATAAGATAGAAGGACTGTATTGCGGAAGACTTGAGAGAAAAGGAACTGAATGAGAACGACACGCAAAAATAGCGACCCCTAACGAATGGGAAAAGCTAAAGAAGAAGAAGATGTCAGTGCCAAATGCAATTTAAATAGTTTATGAAATAGTTTTACTGGAAATTTAGAATCTTTTGCAAGAAAAATTATGTATGGAATTTATACATTATACACAGAGGATTGACGGAAGATATTGTGCTGGCCACAACAGATTTTTTAAATTAAATATTGAATAATTTTTATGAAAATCTTCCAAGGCATATTCATACAGAAATACCGCCAATCCTGTCAATGAATTGGAAGAACCTTGAACATTTAGAAGAGTAGGAGAACACTTCCTCATAGAATGAATTTAAAATTATAGGAAATATCTAAATATAAAGATTAGATGTAATTAGAATTTTTTGTGTATACAAGAAATGTTAAATACAATACTTATATATCCCACAATTGTAAGGGCGAAGGGATATATTTAATTCAATATCAATGAACAGAGAAACGTATGTCTGATCATTACTCAATTCAAAAGTCAAATTGTCAATATTGATACGTAATTTTAAGAAGAAAAGATAAAAATCTGTTGTGGCCAGCACAATACCTTCCGTCAATCCTGTAAATAATGTATAAATTCCATACATATTTTTTCTTGCAAAAGATTCTAAATTTCCAGTAAAACTATTTCATAAACTATTTAAATTGCATTTGGCACTGACATCTTCTTCTTCTTTAGCTTTTCCCATTCGTTAGGGGTCGCTATTTTTGCGTGTCGTTCTCATTCAGTTCCTTTTCTCTCAAGTCTTCCACAATACAGCCCTTCTATCTTATCTTTGGTCTTCCTCTGTTTCTTCAACCTCCTATTACTAAACTATTCATTCTTGTTCCAATATAATTCTTCATTTCTCCTCATGACATGTTCAAACCAATGTAATCGTCTTTCTTGTATCTGTCTAGAAACTTGTAACACTAGAGTTATTTTCTTACCGTATCTTTCCATGTCTTCCCCAACATCTACTTCAAAATCCTCATCTCTGCCACATTAATTTACTTTTTACTCATACTGACATCTGTCAATTTGAATTATATGAATATATTAGCAGTTTTCATGTTTAGCATAGCTGGCTGAATTATAAAATTTAATTTCTTTAAAATTCTTTAACTCATTATCTATTGAATATGAAGTATAAAATGTAATCAAATCGTATAGAGAATAATATATTCTTTAAGTTATAATAACGTTAAATATCAATAAATCAAATTTAACTGTTAAATCTTCAAATGAGGCTACTTCCGGTTCACCAATTATAACCAAAATGTAATCACTTGTTCTTTTGGATGTAAACTTGAGGAATACGAAAAAATTATAATTTTTGGAATCGTGGTATCGAAGTTATGGGATCCGGAACTTTTGTCACACACACAGATACACAGACACTCATACATACATACATACAGACAGCATCGTAAAAATGGTAAAATCGTATTATAGGGACCCTAAAACATGCTTTTTCACTGAAAACTCATCATTGAATTTTTAAAACTAATATGTAATACGATTATGTTCTTTGAAGCACAGTTTCAAAGTTATAATAGTTGATTTCAAGAATTTCATCTCGCGAGCATTACCTACGCATATCATTTTACTGCATTAACACATTAAAAAAAATCTGATGTGGCCAGCACATTACCTTCCGTCAGTTTTATGGATTTTATGTTAATTGCACTTGACACTGACATCTTTCAATTATAATTTTCTTAATATAGTGTACCTATTTCTATATGGTTGTAGCATAGCTGGATACTTTATGAAATTTAATTCCTTTATAATTCTTTAACTCTATATTCATACGTAAGATAACAAGTGATATGATTATCATCGATGATATTCTCGAGTGAAACCCAGCTGCAGATTTCACGGAGTTGAAATGTGCTACTTCGGTTTCACGAGCAATATCATCGATTATTAATCATATCACGAGCTTATATTTAATGAAAGAATATAATGAATTTTTGCAATCTAACCTAACGTAACTTTTGATATACATATTCATATTGTATTAAAACATGGTACTTACGAGTTGTATTTAATATTTCGGAGTTTGAATTATTGTTATTATTTATTTTTATACTCAAAATGAACTGTCAATGTCATAAATAAAGAAAACAAATCCCTTAGTAACGACTATAAATACGGTGATAATTTCCTTGTTTTTTATCATCGCTGTGATATACATGTAGCTAGGAAGATTCTGAATGTTGATTGGCGGACAACATGTCACGTGATTAAGGAATCATTGAAATGAATTCATTTAGAGAAAAAATATTCTTTAACATTTATAATAACATTAAATGTGAAAAAATGATATTTAACAGATTTTTTTCAAGAAAAACTGTTAAAACTTTCAAATGAGGATACTTCCGGTTGACCAATTATAACTACAATCTAATCAATTAATTAATCCGATCCAAATAAAAGAGCTGGTACTATATTTTTCAACTTGTAAAATATTTTCAATATTTTATTGTTTAACAAATAAACAAATCTTCACTCCCATTTTTAAGGTAACATAAAAGTATAAATGAAATATAAACAAAAATACATGTAATAATATAAATTTATTCAATATAAAAAATAAAACAACGTACCAGTTAGCGGTTGCATCTCTAATTTAATGTTCTTTTTTACCAAACCTATTTTTGTTACTTTATATTTTTATTTATAGTAACAGTGGGTACGTTCAATGAGACCAGCAAAAGTAGCAAAAGAAAACCAGCAAAACCAGCAGGAGAGGTAGTTATTAAACGACACATTTTATGGTGGGAAACCACCGATCAAAAATCTAACCTAAATTTTCTTGTTTACTTCACTATCGTAAACTATGTGCAATAAAGGTTCAGATTAATTTATTTTACTATCAGCAGATGAGAGTTGGTTAAATGAAGGTATGATAATTATTTTTGCAACAAAGTTCATTATTTAATTCCAAATCATTTTTAGATGAAAATATACTTTATGTTCAATCATCGCAACTCGACTGAGGAGCAACAACAAGATAAATTTAAATTCGATCATGCTACCATTCTCTTAATGTTGGACTTAATAGGAAATAAAAAGGAGAAACTAAGAGAGAGAATGCATAAGAATAAATTTTGGCAAGAAATTGCGGAATCCTTCAACAAACTAGGCTATTTCGTTATTAAATTTGTTATTAGTGACAGATTAGAATTATTTAACTCGTTTATACATTTCAACAAAGTGTAATGTTCATGATTATCAAAAAATTCTAAAAGTAGTACTTTATTCATATTTATAGTTTTTCGTATTCTACCGCACTTTTCACAATAACAGCTAAAGCAGCGTAATTTTTCTTGCTGGTTTTGCTGCTCAGAAAATTCAGCAAAGCAAAACCAGCAAAGCGTTCAACATGAACTGTTTCCGGTTTGCTGTCTTTTGCTGGCCTCATTGAACGTAACCAGTATAATGGTAGCCCTGGGGCTACTACCTCGTCTGTAGCTCTGACCCCCCCCCCTCAACGAGCCTAACGTTGTGATAATTTGTATAATTTAATGCATATAGTTAAATAAAGGAAATGGAAGTCCAAAGTTGCTTTAATTCATACCGAAATATTAACTTGGTTGAAAAGATAAACCACAAACTCATTAAATATTTTAATTGTTAATGCTACAATACTTCATAATTTAAGTCATATCTAACAATATTTTAATGTTAATGTAAATACAATAATACATAATTTTACAAAACTGTATGAAATTTAAAACGAATTTAAGTTTTGAATTTGTAAATTATTCAGTAAATTTAAACTAAAGAATTGTTTTCAATTTGATTTACTTGTCTATTTATATTTCTATCTGCAATTATAACGCAGTATAGGAAAAGTAGGTCACTTACCTTTGTACCAAATGGAATGGCCCTTATTCAGCAATCCTGGACTAATTAATCCATTGAAGAAGTTCAAATTAAGCAGTTCATACATTTATCTAACACTACCCTTGTTTTTAAACGATGTAAGAGGGTGTATTTCTAATATTTAAGACGATTTTCAAGCATTAAAAATGAGTTAAATAGGGTTTTTAACACGTGGTTAGCAAGCGAAGTTCAACAAGCGTTGCGCACAGCTCTACGATTCATAATTAATTTGATTAGGCTTCTCCGTTACGCAAAACACGCCATCCAAAATTTATAAATATTTTATTATTTATCTAGCGATAAAAATAAAATAAGTGTTTTTTCAACAATATAAGTATATTACATTTAAAGTAAATTGCAAAAATATATAAACAATTACTAAATATTTGAATATATCAAAGTATTTCAGATAAATGATTTAAAATATAGTATTATTTTAATGTAAAACGAAATAATATATTTAAATAAAATAAATAAATATTTCATCACGGCATATTACCCATTGCTGGGTGTGCCAATCTGCCTCATACACAGATATCGGTAATGATGAAATATTTGTATCGTGCGGGCGCTTACCAGGCGTCACCTCACAGGCACTCATTGCTGGCGTGGAGAGTGCACCACAGGGGTCAATTTTGTGCCATTAAAATGCGATGTAATTTTTGGCGTCGGTCGGGATAGAACCCGGGTCCCCTAGATTCGCGACCAGACACTCAGGCACACGGCCACGAGACCCCATAAATAATATATTTTACCAACTAAAATGCATTTGAAGTCATAAGATTAATAAGTTTAGCTAAGAAAAATACCAAAATGAATTCTGCTATTCTTTTACGGATAAAACAGACATTAATACTTTTTATGAATTCAAAACAATGTTTATTAGGGGTTAATAATTACTCGAAATCTTACACAACATTTATTCTTACAACACCGACGTTTCGGTGCACACTTACACCTTCTTCAGGGTACTAAGATCTTACAGATTGTTACATGTCATGTAATATAAGATCTTATTACATTGAAGAAGGTGCAAGTGTGCACCGAACCGTAGGTGTTGTAAGAATAAATGCTGTTTGATTTGATTTAGGTTTCGAGTAATTGTTATCTACATCAAAGTCGAGAAATTTTTGTTAGTTTGCAGCTATTATTTCTAATTCAAAGTAAAAAGTACTATATTAATTTTATATAGATTTCGGGTCGTACATTTTAAAAATGATAACCTTTTGTATTAATTTTCTATCGTTTAAAAACTACGAGCAAAATAAAATAAATAAATAAATAAATGGAATTTAGCTACTGTATTCTGTCATTCGTAAATAAAAAGATTAAAATTGTAAATTAATGTCATTTGTAAATTTGACATCGGAGATTGTAAATATTATTACTATCTGAAGTAATTTTTGGTCATTCAATTGTTATAAGCAAAGTAAATTTCTTATGCAGATACAATATATTTCAAATGTGACATCACATGAAGACATTTATAAATATTTATTTAGAATTAGAATGGTTGAGAGTACAGAAATATGCACAATAATTAATACAAAAAAAATATAATTTCACCTACCTTAGACGTTGATGCTGATCTAGTTTTGGTAGTCTGCATCTGCTTCTCAGCAAGTCAAAAAGGCAGGAATTACTGATGGTGCCGCGACGTCTGTAAAGATTAATATATTTAAATAAATCTGCAAACATTTGATCATTAATATTATTAAATATTATTAAACACTACGAGTGGTAGTATAAAAAACTGATTAAGGGTGACTAGTGAGCATGCGACTATATACAGAGTGTAACACCAAAACCAACCCACCGCCATTATTTTCTTTATTATTATAGTTACAAAAAAATACTATAGAACAAAATTGTAGAAGACCAAGGGGGACGGGACATCCCATTTAAGAAGAAAATATTTTTTTAAACCAGTGGTTCTCAATTTGCAACACAAAGTTATATTTTTTCAAATGGGATTATACATATTTTTTATGCCTATTCGATAGCGTATTTTATTCTCAATTCAACCATGTATTAGTTTTATATCCTTACATAATCAAAATATTGAAAAAAATGCGATTGAAATTTAAGTAATTTTGATTTTCCAGTAGGCTATGTATGAAAAACAAAAACTACCATTTGTCAATTTGAATTATTTAGGATAGAAATTAAATAGAACACTGTTTATAACGTTTTTAAGAAATATTTGTTTCAGTTTAATTTAAGCTCAAATGTTTTTCATTCATAGCTTACTAAAAAATAATTATAAAAATTAAATTTATTTAAATTTCAATTGATTTTTTCCCAATATTTTTGTTATGTAAGGATATAAAATAATCTCTGGTTGAATTCAGAAAAAAATACTCTATCGAATAGGCATAAAAAATATGTATAATCCCATTTGAAAAAATATAACTTTATGTTGTAACTTGAGAACCACTGATTTAAAAAATATTCTCTTCTCTAATGAGATGTCCCCCTTGGTCTCCTACAACTTTGTTCTTTAGTATTTTTTTGTAACTATAATAATATAGAAAATAATGGCGATAGTCGGTTTTGGTGTTACACCCAGTATATAGCATTATTTTTACTTCATCTATCATATATGGTTTATTTTAGAGAAAAATACGGCAAATAACAGTTATAGAGAAATAAATTATATGAATCCTTCATTAACAGAGAAAAAACAATTCTAATCAACTGTTCGCTAATAACCCTTAATCATTTGGGGAGCATATGTTAGGAGAATAATTCTTATGAATATACATATATGTTAAATTAGTATTAGTGTAAAGATAATGTTGAAAAATTTTATGTTAAATTAAAAATATTTATCACAGTACTCTCAGCAGCTTTGTTAGTATAGTTAGTACAATATTTTTTACTGATATATGCATTTTTTTTTATTTTTACATTTTAAATTTTACACCAGGAAAAGCTATTGCCATTGCCTTCATTCGCATATTCTAGTCAAGTCACAGTCTCCTGTTTCTTGAAATTGTTTTTAAAGGATCAAATTAAAACATGTAACAAATATTTTATGATATTCAAAATAAATAGTGCAATTATGATATAATTTTTAACTGATTACACCGAGTACAATAATTTAAGTCTATTTAAAATGAAGCAGGAATGGAACCATTAGGTAGTCTCTGTTTAGAAAAATTTGTGTGAAGCAGTGTTCTTCTAAAGCTGAATTTATTTATCAATATTCAAGTTTTAATTATTGTTCTATATCTAAATGATCAAAATTGAAAATAGAAATTATATACACAATGTTGAAGGGTGTAACGTGAGTCGTTATGATAAACGTAAGTCACTTGTTTAATAGTTTATAGTTTCATTCGATGTGCGTTGGCGTTGGAATGTTCGCGCATAGCGGGAAAGGAAAACCGTCAAACTATTCTCATTCTCTGTTTACAAAAATTTGTGTTTTTATTTTGTTACATAAACATAACGTACAGTGGACGATTCGGGCAAAACAATAGCCCATCATCAGCTAAAATACAATATGAACAGTTAAAAATTAAAATTGTGTACAAAATTTTCAACTCACCAAAAAATTGTAGAATACAATCAAAATGGAACAATATATCTTGGTTTTACGTGATACAGAATTACTTAAAATTCCATAATGTAATAACAAGATATATTGTTTCATTTTGGTTTTATATATTAATATTCTACAATTCTCTTGGTGAGTTTAAAACTTTATATACAATTTTAATTTTTAACTGTTCATATTGTATTATAGCCGATTATGTGCTAATTTTTGCCCAAAACGTCCACTGTACGTTGTATTTATGTAATAAAATAAAAACCTGGTACATTAAGAACTACATTTTATTTCAACAGTAAATCCAAAAGAGGTTCCCAAAGATTATTCCAATTAAAAATAAAATTGTGGGAGGTATGTGGCTACATCAGATTTTTTTTTTAGACTTCCATTTTCTTTATTTAACTATATGCACTAAATTATACAAATTAACACACCGTTTTCAGGTGTACTGATACTATTAACTAATTCGTAGAAATACAAGCCTGAAATGGGTGTGATGTGTGATCATATCTATTTCATTAGATATGAAGCTCGTATTTTAAGGAATTAGTAGTATCAGTATCAGTATACGTTGTGAAAAATTGTATAATTTATTGCATATAGTTAAGTAAAGAAAATGGATATCCAAAGTTTTAATTCATAACGAGACGTTAACTTGTCTTACAATAATTCCTTTGAGATATAATCTTTAGCTGTTAGGGCAACAATAGTTCATAATTTAATAGTCACATCTAACAATTGTGAATGTAAATAAAAAATACATAATTTTACAAAAATGAATAAAATTTAAAACTAATTTATACGTATATACATTATAAAATTGTATACAATAAGCTATTCAGTAAATTAAAACTAAAGACTTGTGTATTTATATTTTTATTTGCAATTATAATGCAGTATAGGAAGTGTAGGTCACTTACCTTTGTACCAAATGAAATGACTCTTATTAAGCAATTCTAGACTAATTACTGCATTGAAAAAATTCAAATCAAGCAATTCATACACTTAACTAACACTACCCTTGTTTTTAAACGATGTAAGGGGTGTATTTCTAATATTTAAGATGATTTTCAAGCATTAAAAATGAATTAAATAGGGTTTTTAACACGTGGTTAGCAAGTGAAATTCAACAAGCGTTGCGCACAGCTCTACGATATTCGTAATTAATTGGTTTAGGCTTGTCCGTTACGCAAAACACATCATCGAAAATTTATAAATATTTTTTTAGACATCTAGCGGTAAAAATAAAATACGAGTTTTTTCAACAATATAAGGAAATTATATTTGAAGTAAATTGCTATTTAGCTAGGAATTTTTTTATTTTCTTAGTGTTCAATTGTTAATTAATATTAATTAACAGCTATGTCTAATATTGTTACATATATAAGATATTAATATAATAAGAGTGGCATGAATGGCAAAAATGTATGTTTTAATTTTTTTTACATTGAATTTCTAATTCATCCATGAAAGAAATACGGGAATATTATTAAAATTTATATGCATTTTTCTCAAAATAATGGTTATGTAAGGATATAAAAATATATGATATATTATATCACTGAATTCAGCAATAAATTCTCTAGAGGATCATCAAATTAAAAATATATGTTCTCATTTATATTTAAAAAAAATTAGGTCCCGTATTTTGCAAACTTTGTATATATTGTGAAATATAAATTGTTTGCCCATTTAACCGTCTTTATAGCTCATAGTTCTCGAGATAACAGTGATGGCCCATTTAAAATAACACCTGTATACTTAATATTAATGGTAAATTTATTCATGCATGTACAACGTCTTAAATAAAAACAGATAACAAACTGTATTGAATATAATAATAATTATTAGGGCTATAATACTTCATAATTTAATAGTCACATCTAAGATTGTGTTCAAGTAAATAAAATAATACATTTGACAAAGGAGAATGAGATTTAAACCGAATTTACGTCAAGATTATCAGGTTTTCAGTAAATTAAAAAAAAGAAATATATGTATGCAAATAGGAAAAGCTGGTCACTTACCTTTGTATCAAATGGAATGACCCATATTTCAGCTATCCTGGAATTATCCGTAATATGTGGCAAAATCTCTATTGAAAAAGTTCACGTGAAGCAGATCATGTACTACCCTTATTTTTAAACAATTTAAGGGATGTATTTTTAATATTTAAGACGATTTTCAAGCATTAAAAATGAATTAAATGTGTTTAACACGTGGTTAGCGAGCGACATTCGACCAAGCTTTGCGTACAGCACTGCGATATTTGTTTATGCTTGTCGCTTACTGCAAAAGATATAAGGATATTACATTTGAAGTAAATTGCAAAAATTCGTAAACAATTACTATATATTTGAATTAAGTATTATTTTGCTATTTTAATGTATGACGAAAATTTGAATGAATATTAAAACGAATTATAAGATAGCCCGGTTTAAATAAATAAAAGAATTTTGCCAATCTTTTACGGATAAAATAGAGAAATTTATATTTTTTATGGATTCAAAATCATCTTTATCAGTTCGCAGGTACGGGGTGTAACAGCTAAACGAGCTACCTCAAATAATTTCTATATTATTAAAGATCCAATAAAATACTATAAGATAAGCTTATAACAGACCTAGGGGGACATTCGATTAGAAAAGAGAATATCTTTTTAAACTACTGGTTCTCAAGTTATAAGATAATGTTATATTTTTTAAAACCAGCGGTTCTCAAGTTACAATATAATGTTATATATTTTTTAAATGGGATATATATTTTTAGGCCCATTTGATAGAGTATTTTTTTATGAATTCAACCATGTAATCAAATATTGAGAAATATTCAAATGAAATTTAAATAAATTTAATTTTTATAGTCAATTTTCAGTAGGCTATGTACGAAAAACAAAATCTGCTCTTTGTCAATTTGAGTTATTTGAGATAGAAATCAAATAGTACGCTGTTTATAACGTTATTAACAAATATTTGTTTCATTTCAATTTAGGCTCTATTGTTTTTCATACAAAACTTACTAAAAAATAACCATAAAAATCAAATTATTTAAATTTCAAGTGAATTCTTCTCAGTATTTTTATTATGGATGGCAGAGCCACTTTGCATAAAATATACTCCCCTCACCCCGTCTCCTTTTTTGAAGAAAGAAATAACGATTTATTTTCCTAGTTCAAAGTTAATTTGAGTCCTAAACTAAAGGTTTAATATCTTACAGTGTTTTTTAAAGATAGAATTTAATAATCTGCAAAAGGCTTATTCCACAATGAACTAATTTCATTCATCGTCTATGGCGCGAAGTGGAACATTTCGTTCATCTTAATTTTGGCTTGGCGTTGGCGAAATACGACTAACAAGGCTCCAAATGCACATTCAGAACGTGACTTCCCCACGATTCCCCAGTTCACCCCGAGGCAACCCCATTTAACGAAATGCCGAGCCAGAAATAAGTTGGCACCGTTAATGGCGCTTCGTTGGGGAATAAATGCGTTGCGATTTTTCTCTACACATGCATTGTTTAATATTTAAAATAACGAAAAAGTGTTTTTAGAATGAATTAAAAATTCTTGCTGAGGTTGCATAAAATTTTCGCTCGAACTATAATCAAATATAAAGTTTTTCTTTTATAATCTAATATTTATTATTTAAGTATTATCAAAAACAAACATAATTATTAAAATCAAACATACATTAATCATCATACAGTTGTACAAACCATGTAGACAGTTTGTCAGAGGGTTGTAATTTTTTTGTCACGTGTTCACATGCACTATGCACCCATTCATCTTGTTTTGACCATTTTTCTCCAACTTGGAAATAACGTAGAACTGTTATAAGCACAGCCCAGCCCTCCGCTATATCTGGGTAACAGTGAACTGCTTTTTGGGCAGAATTTAACGCATTTTTCAAGTCTTTTGTCAAACAGGTCGCTAGAGAAACTATACATAGAACCTAGAAGAAAATTTTATTGTTCATAATAAGGGTTTTTGTTTTTTAAATGGAATTAATAATAAAAATAAATATAAGCACATACTTTTGTGATGTCCATTTGAGATCTACCCATTTTAATAGATAACTGCGCACATTTTGCTGCAGTTTTCGATTTATTTTGCGCGTCTAACTGTAATAACAAAATTGATAAGAAATTCCAAAGAGATGCTTGGTCAGGATGGCGATGTATTGAATTAGTTAAAGAACGAATTGCGCCTTTTTTATCACCCTAAAACACAAAATAGTAATACTCAATCATACAAGGTCACGTATAGTTTATAACAATTACCTGTCGCAAAAATGTTAAAGCTAAAAGAACTGAATAATGGTAAATAATATCTGGTTGATCTTTCATAGGTTGCAGTTCTTTTAGAACTAACTGCGCCATTGATAAATCTCCATGAAGTAAACCAAGAGATAAAATAGCGAATAAGCCCCATTGCGATGGTGGTTTTAACTCAGTACTGAAATAGTTATTTGTATATCAAGACCAAGACCACTAAATCTCTCTTCAGCGTACCGAGAAAAAATTGTCGCCGAGATAAAACAATCTCAGGGCGCTAAAGGATTTCGCGAACAAATTCGAGATCCTTATATGAAAAACTTTCTTATTATGCACGCTACAGAAAATTGATATAGGTCTTTATGGGCCAACTTTTTGAAACAATTTTAATAGGCACCACAGGAATTTTTTCTATCGTCTTTTGTGTTTGAGTTACAGGCTTATTTTGAAAATACCTATAATCTCTCTTATCAGAGATAATGAAAAAAAAATGTTTAAATAGTTTTTATATGATTTTTTACGTAGAATATCGTGGTATAATTTGATTTTTTCAAAATTTGATAATTCTTGAGATAAATCAAACACAATATTTTTTTAAATGGGAACATATATTGAAATTAATATTATTTTTCTTATTTCATAAGCTTTTCAACGATGTATTACAAGTGTACACTCTTAATTCAAACATGAATAAAAGATGAATTATTAATTTATTGGGGTGAAAAAAATTAAAACTATTTAGTAACAAATGAAAAAATGTTATAATCTTTATTTTAGCCATTTTTGTAATTTATATAATTCAGAAAAAATATATATCATCACGGCATATTATTCATTGCTGGGTGTGCCAATCTGCTTTGTACACAGATATTGGTAATGATGAAAACATACCATATATTTCGAATTGTGTCAAAGCCATCTATAACGCCGATAAAAAATAAATTGACTGATCCGAAAATAATTGACTAAAATAATTTTGAGAACTAATAAGACATAGAATCAAAATAAACAAATAATTGATTTTTTTGGTTATTTTCTTAACAATTTTTCATTTTTTTACGCCAAAAAATTAATTATTTATTTAATGTTTGAAATAAAAGAATGTAGACTAATTATACATCGTTGAAAAGCTTATAAAATAAGAAAAAATATGAGACTATTTTTAACATAAGTTCCCATTTAAAAAATATTATGTTTGTGTCTCGAGAATTATTCTACGCAAAAAAACAAATATCAAAAAAAAAATGTTTATTTCTCATAATAAGCGAGGTATGAGGTGTTTTCAAAATGAGCGAAAATCAAGATGTCTGTAGCTCAAAAAAAAAATCCTGTGATAATTGTTTCGAAAAGTGGCCAATAAAAACCTAAATCAATTTTTCTGTAGCGTGTATAATAAGAAAGTTTTTTATATAAGGAACTCGAATTTGTTCCACTCTGTACACAATATTTTTTATGCAACCGTAAAAAACATGTAATTACAAATTTTATTGTATTTATTTTATAAAACAAACCAAAAATTATTGGTATATTATAAGAAATTCACTGTCATTGTCATATTATTTCTTATCAAAAGTATGAAAGTGAGTTAACGGACGACACTATAGTAATGTTTAGCTCGCGTCCGGTTGCACAAAAAAGTATTAATAGTATTGTACATAACAATAACTAGTTTATTACCTTTGGAATAATAAAGTTTTGGCCCCATCAACCCCTTTAAATAAATATGCCATGGCAGCTAAAGCCACAAGAATATGTGACTGCAAGTTTTCATTTTCTGTCAACCAATTTATAGTTGTGTCGTAAGCCTCATAAGATTCTTGGTATTTTTTTGCTATTATTAAAAAATATGTATTAATTAAAAATTGTTTCATTTAATAATATTTACCTTTGAATAAAGCCAAAGCTAAGCCGCATTTTTCATTATAAGTAGCTTGTTTAACTTTCTTGTAAACTTCAATAGCACGTTCATACTGTTCTAATTTAGTTAACAACCTTCCAAAATTAATTAATACTTTATCACTATTTTCTTCGTAGACTAAATGTAAAGATTTGCCAAATGCATCTAAAGTACTGTTTACAAATCCTAGTCTTTCTCGTAAAATTCCGAGCATATTCCAGGCACAAGAATCATCTGGATTGTTTTCTGAAGTAAACAATTTTTTATTGTAATATAAACGCGAAATATATAAAAATACTGTACCCGTATACCACGTTACAGCATCGCAAGCAACTGGAATAGCATGCATATTATGAATACTGTAAATAATTTTGCGAGGGGGGGCTTTTATGATGGTTTTGCACACCCAATGTGCGTATCCTAATGCTCCTTGGGAATTATAGCCAAGCTGGGTGCTATGACGGAAGAGATCCATGGCGTCTTCATGGCCCATAACTTCTGCTATTATTGCCTAAAAACATTTAAATGTGTAAGCAAGCACTGGCATTTGAAATTATTTTTATGCTAATACAAAGTGCGGATGAGCAACCTCCCTAGTTTTACTATGGCATTGTGAGGCGCGTAGAGGTCATACAAGGGTGCGGGTGGTGTTGATGAAAGCAGGTGGATGGGAAGTTCATGTTACAAAAAAAAAATCAATCGTAAACATAATATGAACGAACGAGCAATTAGTTTTTGCCGTGGAAGGCTATATCCGCGAAAATCGATTACGTTGGTATAAAAACTTTAAGGAAACAGGAACTGTAGGCAGGATAGGACTTGGACAACCATGGACTGCTTGAACACCCGAAAACCTCGATGCAAGGAAATCGGACAGTTACCATCAATTCTGAGGGTGTGTAAGCCTGCTTCAGAACTTTTGCCCCAGTTCTTGAAGAACTTAGCCTGGATAATATCTGATTTCAGCAGGATGGAGCCACGGCTCACACAGCGCGAGCATCAATGCAGGTTTCAAGAAAATGTTCTACAGGCGCTTGATTTCCCTGAGAGGCGAAATTTCTTGGCCCGCGCGCTCGCCAGATTTAACACCATGTGACTTTTTTCTGTGGGATAATCTCAAAGCCAAAGAACCTGTAAACCCTAAAGGAGGCAATCCGCTCAGAAATCCGCCGTATACCCCAAGAAATGCTCTAAAAAGTTATGCGAAACTTCGTAAGTCGCTTACAACAGTGTTTGGACAATGACGGACACCACTTGGCCGATATTATATCTAGAGAGGTTGCTCTTCTGCACAGTAAAATCTATCTTAACGATTGAATTTCAGTTTAATTTTTTGTTTATCTGGACCGGTTATATAGTAGTGGAGCCCCCCCTTCCATAAAATAAATTGCTGAAACCCACAAACCAGTATCTCTATCTATTTTTGAATAATGTCCCCCCTCCAACCTATGTTTCTGTTCAATACATACTTTAAAATGTAAAGAATATTTACCTAATAAAATATAAGAACAATAATTCCACAAAATTTCAGCATCTGAAAAATGACCGAGAGATTAATTCAGATGCTGAAATATTGTGAAACATGGCTAGTGTTTTTCTAATACTTTATTTGTTATTGTTCCGCTATTGTATTTTTTTTTATATTTACCTGTCCAACCCAGCTGTTGACATAATTAGGATCAACTCTTTGAGCCTGCGAAAAAGTTTTATTAGCAAGAACAGCATTATCCAACAATAAATACAACGTTGCTAAATTGCTCCAAGATACAGCATTATTTTTATCAATTGTGACTGCCTTTATAAATGCATGTTGTGCCATGGAATAATTTTTGATGTCTTTGTGTAAACAAATAACGCCTAATAGATTCCAAAAACTGGGATATGTAGCGTTATTCGAAATAGCATATTTTAATGTGGCAAGAGCCAGGTTGAGAAGCTCTTTGCGTTTATCGGAATCTGGTATTAGGCAAGCATGAGAATAATAACATTTCGCTAAATCGTACCATAAAAATGTATTGGCTTGGGTTAGGCTTATTGCTTTGCAGTAGCACCTAAAACAAATTAAAAAGAAAAACTTTTCACTAACTGGTGGTGGATGATTGGCGACCACTTTATTGAGGAGGAAACACACACTTGAATATTTATTCGAAGTGAACACGGATATTCTTTGAGATTAATATTATTTTATTTACACAAACTAACTTATTATTATCAACTAAACAAATAAACTAAAGCCTAACTTCATGTCTTTTCGACATAACTATCTAAACAGATTAATTAAAGCTGAAAGGTTAACATCTTCATGACAAATAATCTAATACTACAAAATAATGCAAAACATATTCAAATTATTTTATTTAATATATTTCAGGCCGGTTTTATAAAGGTCTACTTAAATTTACTTCATTTCTCATAACATTAAAATCATTGCTGTTAAAAAATTAAGTTGCATTAAATCTCTTTGTTAACTCACCTTGCTGCTAAAGTGTATAGCTGAACTTTATCCAACGTAACTAATTCATCTTCTTTACGACCTTCTGCCAACGAACAATGCACAATCATATAAGAATATTTTTGTGGGAGACTTGCTACTATTGAACATACATCTCCCAATAATTTCCACAGGCAGGACAAATCGCTCCTCTCTTGAATAGCACTATAAATTTAAAAAATCTTAATAAAAACAATATTCAAAGTTCTACTACCAAATAAATAAAATAACTTTGTAACAAGTTTCATAAAATTGTTGAAGCTAACATTTTTTTACCAGTACAATAATGAACAACATTGTTGTACTAGTAATAAAATTCAATTACATTGTCTAAAAGTTGTAATTTTGTAAAAATATAATTATTTATTTGTTTAGAATGCAACTGCACTAGAACCAAACTCTGAACCCCGTCAACTATTCATAATGCGTCATGGGGAACGCATCGATTTCACATTCGGCCCATGGATCCCATATTGTTTCGATGAAGACGGCAAATACATTCCGCAAAGACTAAACATGCCCAAAACCATTCCATAGTAGCATATGAATATTATTGTACATTTGAAGAAAAAAAAAAAAAATTAAACAACTTTTCAGTTTAGTTTTTTTTTTACTCTAAAATGTACAGAAGAGCCAATTTTCACACATTTTAAAAATTCTATGTTCCGCATTTCGTTGTACATCTGTATATATATATTATTAATTGTTTTTGATTGGTTGAACAAATGCTACATTAAAATTTCAAACATATGTGAATTTTTTGAAATATTCACAATGGTAAACGATCCTTTTATAAAAATTAAAAACTTCATTCAAAAGTTTTTTTTTTTTCGTAGTTTATATTATTTGAATACTTACATTGTCAACTGGTCGATAGCATACTGTGAATTCGTTCTACACATTCCTAACATTTGAGTCCTTCGTTGTATTAGAGCTAAATTTAAACAATTTTCAGCTAAACCTTTCAACGCAGGGACATAGCGTTTATTTTCTAATAATAACTCTTCAAAAGCCGTTTTTGCTTCTGCGTGAAATCCAATCATCTGTGAAAAATATTTAAATAATTAGGTTTTAATGTTAATTATTTTAACTTACAAGTTTAATAGTAGCAATTTGCAGTTTTGAATATAAAACATCGTCTGAAAGTTCAGCAGCTCGTTCGTATGATTTCATTGCTGCTGTGTACGATCCTCGGGCAAAGTATGCGTCAGCTAAACATTCCCAATAATGCCTAAAAACATATTAACATTATCATTTACATGTTTTCAATTGTATTTCTGAAAATAAAATGGTGTAAAATTATATTTTAACTGTGAAATATTTTACCCATTATTTGGTTCAACTCGAATTATTGGCCTCAACGCATCAATAGCAAGAGTGTGTTCACCTTGTTCCAAATAATTTAGGCCTAATTGAAGCCAGGCCCATCGTACATCTGCATTTATGACATGCAGACCCGATTTTTGATTAGTGCCGGTTACATTTTGTAAAAGTTCTAAATTTGCGACCTGTATAAATATTGTTAGAGAAAATATTTCTAGTAAATTGTTACAAATTTTACCCAATTTTTCTGTTTCCTATAAATGCTGCTCAACCCAATACCCGCTTCCATACATCTGGAATTAATTTTAAATGCTTTCTGGTAACATCTTCTGGCTTTTTCTACATCGTTACAATGGTCGTAATATCGACCCAAATATACAAAACACATGTAGTAATTCGGATCAAGTTTAGCGGCCTACAATGCAATATAATTTTATATACAGGAGTTAATTTTAAATTTAAAATATCTGATGTGGCCAACACATGACCTTCCGTCAATTTTATTTATTTTATACAAATTACATAAAGATAAGGTAGTGTCTTGCAAAAGATTATATATTCCCAGTAAATTATTTCACGAACTATGCAAATTGTACTTGACACTGACATCAGTCAATTGATAAAATTTACTTTTTCCATTATGGTTTCCATGGTGAGCTTGCAGCAGCATAGGTTGCATGATTTATGAAAATTAATTTCTTTATGATTTTATATATGCAAATACATTGAATATGAAGAAGAAAATGTAATCAAATCGTAAAGAGAATAAAATATTCTTTAAATAATAATGATTACGTAAAATGTCAAAAACTGATATTTATTATTTTTCGAAAAAAAAAAAAAACAGGTAAGAACTTCAAATAGGGTACTTCCGGTTTACCAAAATCTAATCAACTCTTCATACGGACAGTACATTAGGAAAATATGAAAGAAGTATAATTTTTGGAATTGTAGTATTGGAGTTATCGCGACCGAAATTATTTCACAGACATATGTAAATTGTAGTTGACACTATCATCTGTCAATTAATAATATGGAATTATTAAAACTGTTTCCATCAGCAAAGAGTGCAAAATTTATGAAAATTAATTTATTTATAATTTTTTATCTCTAAATACATTTAATATGAAGAAACTACTGCAATCAAATCGTATAGAGAATAAAATATTCTATAATATTTATAACATAAAATGTGAAAAAGAAATATATTTAACAGTGTTCTTTTAAGAAAAAACAGTTAAAAGCTTAAAATTAAGGCACTTCCGGTTGATCAATGTCACCAAAATCTAATCAAGTCTTCATTTGGATGTAAGAATGAGGAATACGGAAAAAAATATAATTTTTGGAATTGTAGTATCGGAGTTATCGTGACCAAAACAAGCGCCCGTCATACAGGCACACCGCATACACACACACATACAGACATCATCATAAAAATAGTAAATTTATATTCTAAGGACCCCAAAACGCGTTTATTCATTAAAAACTCACCATCGAATTTTTTGACCAAAGACAATACCTTTCTTACCTAAAAGTGACGGAAGGTAAAAAGTAACAAACCTTTAAATACGGCACCAAACTGGAATTATAATCCCCTAGACTCCAAAACAAACATCCCGTTTCAACAAATATTTCGCAAGATTCTGCATTAATTTGTTTCAAAATATCCAATGCTTTTTGAAGTTCATTTTGTTTATGTAATAATTTAGCTTTTAATAATGCATAATCAGAAGAATCCTTAATTTTCTCTAAATATTTCTCAGCATTTAAATAATTTTCTAAATTAATCTGAGCAGTGATTACAGCTAAAATTGCATTGACATTATCTGGATCGTTTTCTAAAATCTATAAAAAAATTAATAAGTTATTTGTACCAGTTACAATAATAATACCTTTTCACCGAATTCTACAGCTTGTTTCCATTTTTCCGCATTAGTATTTCTCGACAATGAAATTAATAATAGTTTGTTTACTTTATTTCTTAAAATACTATTTTCTTTAGTTAAAGATTGTAGAAGTTTATCTGCTCTACTAGATGTCTGTGCGCATTCGTTGTAACAATGTAAGATTAATAAAATTTCTGATAGTAAAATCCAGGCATAAGTTAGGCCAGGTCGTTCGTGTACAACTAAAAAATGATTATTATTTATTTAATCACAAATGAAATATATTTAATACCTTTCTTCATTTCGTCCCTGGCTTCCAAATAATTTTGAGTTCTATACAATAAAACTGCTTTTGTAAATATGCCCATTACAGCTCCATCTTGCATTTCAAGTAATTTATTACAATATTTTTCGATGTCATTTTGAAATTTTTCAACTAAACTACTTTCCTCAATAGATAATTCAACATATATTTTACAAATCCATTCTAACGGATAAACAGTAGATTCATATATCGAATGCATTCTAATTGCTTCGTCATACAAAGTTTCATATTTTTTAAGTTTGTACAATAATTTTAAATATTCTTTGAAATAATCACTGGTTACTAAAGATCTTTCTTTTATAATAGAAGATAGAGTTGTTTCAAGCTGATATAGAATTAAAAAAAATATATAAATAGTTTTTAAAGTTGAAAGAAATTAGGGAGCTTTTGGCAAAAACAACCATAATTTAAATATTGTAAATATGAGTTTCAATAAATGAGGACTGAGAAATCGACTGCGCGTGTGACGTCATGTACACCGAGAACATGTTGCGTGTTCGAACAGCCAATAGCATTTGCCAGTGTCCATCACGTCACGAACATGGCTGATACTGAATTTTATGCGCTCGATTTAAATGCATTAAAGTTTCATTTTGATATTAGGGTAATAAAAATTATAAAATTAACGATTATATTCACCTTAATATTACTTATGCATGATGACCATTGATATCCATTTTCATAATCAGGCTCACTTTAAAACTATGCCGATTTCATAATCAAACTCACTTTAAGAAAATTACTTTAAGACTTTATCTTTATTTTAAAGTAATGCTACAGTGCTTACTAAAATGCTAAAGTTATAGTATGGAAACGAACACTTTAATTTTAATTTAAAATGTTGAAGTGAAGGTAAAGTTTATTGAGAAAACAGCCCTTAATTAAAATGGCTTAAAGACTTTCACCGCTAGTATGAACAAGTGATTAAGGGTGATTAGCGAGCATTTGATTAGCATTGTTTTATCTCTGTCAATCGTTCATAGACTATTTTAGAGAAAAATCCTTCAAATAGAAAATGCGTATAATTAATTTTTCAATAACTTTTATTTGAAGTATTTTTCTGTAAAATAATCCATAAACGATTGACAGAGATAAAACAATGCTAGTCAAATGCTCGCTAATCACCCTTAATCACTGTTCATACTAGCGACCAATATCTTTATTTGAAAGTAATATAGTGCTCGAATTTTAATAGTACAAAATTAACCCCTGTGGTGTACACGCCACGCCAGCAATGAGTGCCTGTGAGGTGACGCCTGGTAAGCGCTCGCACGGTACATATATTTCATCATTACCGATATCTATGTACAAAGCAGATTGGCATACCCAGCAATGGGTAATATGCCGTGATAATATATTTATTTTATTTATTTATAGTGATCGCTAAAGTGCTAAAGATATATTATGAAAACGAACACAATTTTAATTTAAAGTGTTAGAGTCAAGATAAAGTTTAGGTATTATGAAATTGGCCCTTAATTAAAATAACTAATATACTTTTTCTTTATTTTAAAGTAATATAGTGCTCGCTAAAGTGCTAAAATTATAAAGTAATACTGCAGTTCTCGCTAAAGTGCTAAAGTTATGAAAACGAACACAATTTTAATGTAAAGTGTTAGTGTAGAGTGTAGATAAATTTTATTGTGAAAACGACCCTTAATTAAAATGACTTTAAGACTTTATCTACATTTTAAAGTAATACTAAAGTGTTAAATTTATGGAAATTAATAATTACTGGAGTGCAGTCAAATTAATTTATTTTAAATTTCGGCCTCAACCGGTTTCGGCATCTCCTATGCCTTCTTCAGGAGGTGAAAAATTGTTTTATATCTGTATGGACACATTAAAAAAAAGTACTAAATTTATATTTATTTTAAAGTAATACTATGTGCTAAATTTATATTATGAAAACGAACACAATTTTAATTTATAGTGTTAAAGTGAAGATAATGTTTATTATGAAAACGACCCTAAATAATTCAGTTGTAGAAATCTATAAAAGTAAGGAAGCTAGAAAGTTTATTCTTTGTTATTTTTAATTAAAAAATAATAGACTAAGGTTGTTTTTGCTAACTTCAATTTATTAACTTACCAGTTCCATTTGTTCTGAATTTAATTCATTAATTTGAGATAGAACTGAAAATAGAGCCAACCATCCGGCTTTTCGATTATTATCTGTAGTTTTTTCATTAGTAGTAACAGATTTCAAAATTTCTGCAGCTTTTGTACCCTCATTAATTTTTGTGGCCCTTGTTACTAATTTGCTGCAGAGATCACTAAATTTTGATGAATCACTAAAAAATAATAAACAAGTGTTAATATTAATATATAAATGACCTAAAAATAATTGTGTATACCTTTCTAAATGGAGTAGTTTTTCATATATCGGTATCAACTCTTTATTAGAAGTATCTGATTCGCCTTTCTCGTAATAATTCGCTAGTCCATTCCAAGCTAACACCTGATCTGGGCTGGATAATATAGCCTTTCTGAAAGCATTTGGGGCATGATCTTTCGGCCCTACTTCTTGTAAAGATATTCCAAAGAAAACTAAAGCCATGTAGTTTTCTTTATCTGATTTTAAAATGCTCTGAAAATTTACTTTGTATACATGAACTTAAAACTAAAATTTTATGTTCTACTTTGCATGATTTCATTGCTGCCGCAAACGCTTTATTTTTTATGGCATCTCTCGCGTCTTTAAGAGCCGATTTTATTTCTTTTGCATCCATTTTACACAAAAGGGAGTGTAAGAATGTAATATGAGAATAGACGACAGATCTCTAACCTTACAATTTAGACTAAAAATTAATATTTCAGCTCCGGACTGCAAATATATGAAGAAATTACGTTAAAATAATTATTTATAGTGTTTTATTGTAAATGAACAAAAAATTAAGTACAATATCACATTAAAAAGTTCCAATATATACTGTTCAAATCGTAAATACACATTCAGTTCGCAAACTTCAAAACCTTTAAAACATATGGCCATATGTCAACTGAGACTAGGTTGTACCGCTATACCGAGCTGTATTATAAATTGCATAAGTTAACCTTTTTAAAAAAAATCATTTTCTATCCATTTCTTACAATTAAAATCAACAATGATAAATGTTTTCTTTAGATGAATCCAATGCAGGGTGTTTCACAACTTATGGTACAAACTTTACTGACCAAAATGAGTAAAAAGTATACATAGGTATGATCTTCAACTGTTTCCGAGAAAGAAGCCATTCTGTATTAGTACAAAAACTGACACTCTGAGCAAAATTTTGTCTATGCGAGGAAAGGCCGGTTTCATAATAAACTTTATCTTTCGTTTAACATTTTAAAATTAATGTTGTGTTCGTTTTAATAATATAAATTTAGGACTATAGTATTACTTCAAAATAAAGATAAAGTCATTTTAATTAAGGGCCGTTTTCACAGTAAAATTTATTTTCAATTAGTTTTTGTTTTGTGTTCGTTTTCATATTATAACTTCAGCACTTTAGAGAGCACTAGCATTATTGTCAATTAAAGATAAAGTCTTAATGTGAACCTGATTATGAAAACGACCCTAAAAATACAATAAAATTTTATATGACACATTTTTTTCAAATTATAATGGTTAAAAAGTTATTTGAAAATTAAATATTGGTCGAAGTCGCTACATTTTACTTAGGGCCGTTTTTATAATCAGACTCACTTTAGGACTTCAATTAAAATTATGTACTTCAAGACTATCTTTATTTTAAAGTAATGCTGTGCTCGCTAAAGTGATATTATGAAGACTTTAATTTAAATTTAAAGAAGAACAAAATTATTATGAAAACGGTCCTAAGTACAATTATTTACATCTAAGATAAATAAAAAGTCTAATATTTTCAAAGTCGTAACTCTTATTATAGTTTTCGAGATAGAAGTAAACCTCCTAAAAACTTAATTTTCACTGCCTTATATTTCGGAATCTATTGAAGATTGGACTCATGTTTTTTTTTTTACTAATTTTGGTCAGTACTATACAATTGTTTATTTTATTTTGTCAACTATTGCTATCTAGAGAACTATAAAAGCTACGAGGTCGGTTAACTTAACAAACAATTTTTATTTTACTAGATTATTACAATGAGCAAAAACTTTTTTTTTTCTACCAGTGGTTCTCAAAGTACGGGATACAACTTTCTTATTTTAAATGGGAACCTATTTTTTTTATTTGTTTATTCGATTCAGTATTTTTTTTTCTGATTTCAACGATCTAATTAAAACGCCTAAATATGACTTTTGGTATTCAAACTTACTCTAAACTGCTTGACAAAAGAAATAATTTCGTTTCGCTCCGTGTTGGCTCCCATCGACACTTAATATAACTCCAAATTTTTCAGGGACAACAAGACCTCCATTAACCGTGGTTTTAACTGATATAAAAGAAAACTAGTTCTGATAAAAAAAAAACTGATTCTACTCGTGGAGTCCAATATCCAAAAATATTTTGGTTTCATATAATTTTCACTCGTAAAGTCAGCTAAAGTTTAATTCCTTATACCTATAAGAAAAAATATAATTTGTACGAATTTATTTTCAATATAACAATACAGAATTAATCAAAACATAATAATACCTTAACACTAAACGTATTCTATTAAATTAAGACAGGCTGATTAAATAAAGTCTTTTGTAAATATTAATATTTTATTCGTATTCATCCTGCTCCCGATTTGTCTGAAACGATCGCTGTTGAACAATGTACGGCCGCCTTTGCTGTAAAGAAATGTTAACTTCTTCTGGAGAATGGAACACTTGTCCGTGTGGTTGTTGATTACGGAATATTTGTGTTTCTGGCCTGAAAGTGGGTTGTAATAAGGGTTGTCTTGGCCTGGCTAGAGGAATCAATTGGGGTTGTTGTTTTTGGAAACCAACTTGCAGCTACAAAAATAATTTGTTAATAGTTATACAAACAATGGTACACAAAAAATAGCACGTTCTACGCATAAGCAAACTGGTTTTCTTAACTTATAAAATAATCTATTATTCTTACAGGTTGTTTGTGAGGAACATGTTGTGCTTCTTCTTCTCCTTCGTCCCGATCATAATGAGTATTAGGGTAGTATCTTTCAGAATATCTTAAAGTAACATTTGGTTTGTTTTGATGTTCTTCGGCATTAATTGGTTTATACAAATAATCATTTACAAAATGAAACTGGGAAGATTTTTCGCAAATATTTTCATTACTGGGCGGCATGCAAATTAAGTGAACCTAAAATAATAATTTTGTAAATTATTGAACTAATAATATAATTAAAATTTGTACTTGATGGAAGGTGAATCCTTCTGGACATATCCAGGAATGTTTAGCATTATCTTGACAATAATGGAAGACTTCACAATTTAATCCTTCATCGGCGTAGTATCCAGTTACTTTTCCAGAACAGTCGAATTTAGAGTTGGGCAAAAGGAGGGTCAAACGATCAGGTTCTTCTTTTTCTTCCTCTTCTAAGGCTGCTTCTTTTGCTTCCTTAAAACCAAGTAAAAAAAATGTATAAACAAAAGAGCATTACATTCTTCATCCATTCTTTTATACAGGGTGGAAACGAACTTAATGTCATAAATTTAAGAGTGGGTAGTATGACATGTGTAGATTACGAAACAGAAAGATTTTTTTAAAAATTCGCATATTTAAGGGTAGTTTTCATGAAACTAACATTTTTGGTACCACTGGACCAATGGCAACGCATTTGCATTATTTTATGTATTACACAATTATTTTCGTTAAAAATGCTATTTAATTTAATTATTAAGAATAATATCTTATACAACTAATTTTGAATGTATTTTTGAGAACCATATTTTTAATGAAATATGAATTAAAACAGCAGTAAAAAAAAGTTTCCTTAAGAAAAGTCGAATTTTCGTTTTTCGAATTTTGAAAAAATTCTTTCAGTTTCGTAATCTACACACGTCATACTACTCACCCTTAAATTTATGACATTAAGTTCGTTTCCACCCTGTATATTCATACTGTAACAAAATGGAATTTTACGATGTTTTATCTTAGCGGGTGAAATTGGATGTCGCGAAATTAGAGGTGAAAAAAAATCTTTTTCAGTTGAAGGTCAAATATTTTTGAACGCTATATAAATAATAAACACCCAATTAGATATTATACCTATTATAAATGTATAGAAATTAAAAAAAAAAAGATTAAATCGATTCAGCGTTCTTTCTTTAGTAGTAGATCTGTTGATTATGTTGTAGTAAAATGGTTCCTTTTTTTGGTAAATCTGTTAACAATTCCTTTTCTATAGAAATTAATGCTGAAATGGCAGGCTAGACGCTAAACAGTGCAGCGTGAGATCTCCTCACTATTCAACCTAGGCCGAAAAATTTTCATCCTCACGTACTTATTCTGATGCTTTTATTTTCTTATTGTGCGTATGTAAGATTATATTTTTTTATTTATATAATTTAAAAGAAGTATTCATGAAAAAGTAATTATTGAAATGATTTATTTATTTATCCTTTTTCTTAAAATATATCAGTTCAGTTAAATTATTCCCATTGTTGTAAATAGTTCGTACTGTTGTTAAATTTGTCTCTTCTTGGTTGTTGATATACATTGTTTATAATTTTTTAGTTTAAATACCTTTGACAAGTAACAGTACAATTAAAATAGAAATAAATAATATTTTAAATTTATGAAAACAAAAAAATAACAACAGTAACAATAAATAGTAATTATTAAATCGTTTTTACAAAAACTAATTGAAAATAATATATATCTAACTTGTTAAAAGCTAGAATTTTCTGATGTAGCGCTCACTGTGCGCTCTGCCAAGTCACCGAATGGCTCACCGGCAGTAGTATTGGGATATTTTATTAAGATTGCGAACCTGGTGGCAAAATTTGGAACTAAAAACAAGGGAGTAATTTTATTTCATTCGTACGTAGTTTATATATTGGAAAATAGATAATAGAATTAATATTTAAAATTAATTAAACTACTATTATCTAATATTTGCTGTAAAACTGTCCCTAAGAAAAATCAAAACTGTGAACATAACCTAATAATTACTAACTATCAAAGAAAAAATATTGACAGCAATGATACGCGTATAGAAGTTACATAAAAGTGCTTCCTTGTTGAAGGTTTGATGTTGGTACACAACGCCATCTCTACGTAATGAAATATCCCAATAGAACGTAGAAAGGGAAAATCGTTCCGTCTCACTCGCACTTATATATTGACCATGAGAACAGTATAATTTGGCCTCTTTGTATAAATTCGCATGAAAATAACACTATTTGAATGGTTATTTGGCATAGTATAATATCAAAAATTGTTTGTGAGTTCATATATTGTGGATTAATACTATTTCAATACATTTTAATGAAAAATAAAATTGTAAAATGTTTTGATTCATCTGACGCACCGCCACTGCTGGCTACGCTGATGTTTTTAGTTACATGCATTGGATTTTAAGCACTTACTTCTTCTAGCTGCTGCCTGAATTGTTGAGGCGGTTGCCCAGGCCTCTTCTGCGGCCTGATAAGCGCGTTAGGTAATGGATAATTTTCCTCCTCATATGCAGGTCTTCTTTGGTGCGTTGAAGCTACGCTGTTATCCACTGGAGAAATGGTATTTCTAAATCCACTAGGAATTTGTATTGGCGCTGCTGTAGCTACTGGTAAAGCATATCCACGGGTTCTAAGCTGTCTAATATCAGCTGGACTAAATTTTACATATGCTTGAAGTTGGCTAGCTGCTGTCCTTTCATCGTATCTTTGTGGACTGCAGGAACAGTAGGCGATTGTTGACAGAAGGAGGAATAATCGACGCATTCTAAAATAAAATAAAAATGTAGTGAAATAAATACAATAAAATGATGAATTTAGTAATGTACTTAGTCGTGCCATAAATACTGCCCATAATACAAAAGGAGGCTTATTCTACATATATAAACAAAACAAATCTGATAAAAAACGAATGTTATTTAATTGATACATACTTAATTTAAAAAATATATATTCAAAATGACCGCTTTCTTCTTTCATACACTTCTGCAAACGTGCCGGCTTCCGGAAACTCATCTATTCCAGCACGCAGTACTTTAAGAAAGCTGCTGACTTCATCATTGTAGAAGAAAATTTTAACCACCAAAATTATAGTTTATGCTCACAGCTTTCGGTAAGCTACAGACAAATCCCGAAGGTAGAAAGGGGCCACCACACAACGTCAGCTTGTTAGAGCTGAATTTATTGGAATTCATTGCCGCTGAAGATTGATACTCAAGTCCGGACCTTAATCGTTTGGACTACTGCTTGTGGAATGTTTTAGAGGAGAAGGCCTATTTCAAACCTCATCGCAATATTGAGGCTATGAAGGCTGACTTGGTGAAGACAGCATTTCCATAACCCTGGAAGTAATGCATACTGCAATAGATCAGGGGCCGGAACGTTTGCAGAAGTGTGAAAGAAGAACGCGGTCATTTTGAATAATTTTACTTTTTTATGAAATTTTTTTTGTTTATGTAGAATGAGCCTCCCTTGTATTAGGGACAGTTTTTAGGGCATGACTAAGAAAGTAGTTATTAAAATATAATTTCTTAAACGTTTCACTGAATTCAAATTATGTGACGTCAGATGCGTTTCTTAGCGAGTAAAGCACGAACTAAAGTTTCATACACTTGTCAGCAGTCATCCAACCACGTTACCAATTTCAAATTTCGAATAATATAAAATTAATATTATTTTTGCTTAATACTACTATAATTACTGTGACGTTGTGACGTCATACTGTTATGGCGCGAATAGTTTTTATTGAAATTTTTAATGAAATTTTGGTATACAATCATTAAAAATTAATTATATTTTGATAATTTAGTAAGATTATTTAGTCAGTCAATGAATCAAAATATACAATAGCCAATTGAAATCATTATAAATTATGTCCTTTCTAAAGTTTGTAACGAGGACATGTTATATCATTGAAATAAAAAAGAAATGAGTGAAATTTCTTGTACATATTTGATTATATACTTAGTAATGAAAATTAATAGCTATATAATTATATATTAGTAGCAATATATAATTTTATTTTAAAATGTTCATCCTACAGTTCACAGTGCCAAACATTCCTATCCAAATAAATTACTTTTGTGTCTACACATATTCATAAAAATTATTGAATAATGTGACAATCAATAATCAATCTATTTATATCTAGCAATATTTTAATTATTTGGTAATTGTATTTATTATACGAGCCCAAATTCACAATAGTTCGGCCGGTTTACATTTTCAACAAACAAATGGAGGGAAATTTCTACAAATTTCTTTCAACTAGTTTAAAATATAAAAGTTATTTTTCATTGTGCTAAAAGTAAAGAGTCTCGGTAAAAGCTAAATCTGGACTAGAAGATGACCCTTAAAATACCGGTCGAACCATTATCACCAGTCATTTGGCCTACAGTTCTTTAAGTTTTACATTTATACCATTTATGTAGATTTTATAATTTGTTGAAAATGTAAACCGGCCGAACTATTTTGAGTTTGGACTCATAATGCATACTACATAATTGTTTTTGAAGACATAATTATTACGAGTACTAGTTTACGAATAATTCGTAATCCAATATAATCTGTGCCTTCCCAATACGAAATATATAACAAGAAATAATTAGATTTGCAATAAATATCGAATATTCGGCAGTTTCCTTGGTCGAATAGCCGAATATTTGATCGTTTAGGCAAATAATAATGCTTCACTATTCGGTATTCGGTTGAATAGTAAAAATGTTACCGAATACTGAATAATTACCCAATATTTGTTGTAAATATATTACGTTTTGTGTTCCGAAATAGTTATTTGTTTAACTAGGCACTAAAATACCAGATTTACAGCAGAGGCTGCCGTTTCAATGAAAATTGTCATAGCTGTAAATTTGTGTTTAGTGCTGTGTTGAACATATTATTTTTTGCCGATTTTAGAACTGGTACCTATTAATTTAATGATTATTTTTAATACCTATTTTGATAGTTATCGCCATCAACCATGTTGCTATGCATTTGTTGAACGGTTGCTGCACGTTTGTACAGCGGTTGCTATGTAAAAATATTTTTACTGCCTAGGCAGAAGAGTGACATTTTACAGACTGTTAGCTGTCAAAAAATCGTACTTTTAATGTCAATCGGCAAAAATACAATTTATTGGATAAAGTAGGCAATTTTTAGGATGAGACATAAAACATATTGCAATATAATCTCTATTACGCCGTTACATTTACTGAGACAGTTTACAAACTTTAATGCCTGAAGCAAAAGTTACTCAATCACTCTGGTGATCAGGGGCCCATACATCCTATCCGAGGGTGAAACAGTTAAGTTTACCACAATGTGCCCTAGCCCCAGCGACTTTATAGACGTAGTGTGTGTATACTATTTTATCTACTACCAAAAGTAGAATATTTACTGAAATGTCACAATTAAGAATATATTATCACATTATTTTGGCAAATTTCACATAACTAGGCCGGTAAAGTAAAAGTTTCTCATTATAAACTGCAAATAAAAAAAAAAAGTTAATAAAGAAATATATTTAATTTTTAGTATTTGTTCTTTCTAAAATACAAACATACTAGTTATAGAATCCACAATAATATTTGAATAATTCTATTGTTAAACAAACAGTAATAATTTTTAAAGTCAATATTTAAGCTTTCACATGTACATATTAGTTTTAAGCGTTAAAAATTTGTTTAAATAATAGTTTCTTGACCTAATCTCTAAATCGTCATGTATAATCAGTCGGAAGTGATACAGTTAATTTAATTATAGGTGTAAACAAATCTAATAATATTCACGTGCCTCACGTAAGCTTAAAAAACAAGCCCCAGAACTAACAAATGATATAATAAGTTAAGACCAAGCCTTTCTAGAGAAATTATCAAGAAGGAATTTGGAAAATATAGCAAAAGAAAATATTTCCTGCTCTGTTTTCAAACCGGTTGGGAGAAATTCACTTGTCGAACAATGTTACCTAACAGTCTAGAAATGTGCACCACTTACACATGTCAGAGTATGTCTTTGTAGCCGATTTGTAATTATTGTTACGCCCTATTACGGAACGTATGTTCTGAATGCTTGGAGCTTGAAGTTGAACCTTTTGAGTATGTCAAAACAGCAAGCGTAAAATGTGAATTGCATCGTGTTTAATTATCTGTAAGTTTTAGTGTAAATCTTACATTTACATGGACTTGTAACATTTAAATTTAAGAAATACAAATGTTGCCAATGATTGAAATTGGGAAATACAATGCAATCGATAAATGGAACGACATTTTGTTTAAAAATATCACCAATTGGGAAATTTTGACCTACATATGTTACCGTACTTTTTATTTACCAGAAACATCAAAACTAAAAGAAACACAAAAATTCTTTGAAAAATTGGAATCAGCATATTGAGATAACGCATGTCTTGAAAGTTTTGGTACAAATTTCAACATTTTTTTTTGTAATATAAAATGCATTTACTTAAATTTTGTAATACTTAATAATTAACTGTTTCATAAGCAACAAATTGATGGGATTGTCGTTTCTCGGAACTAATGGTACGTTTTGGTCAGTTAGCCAATGGTAACTTTCGTGTCTACCTGGAAGTGAGGCAGGTTTTCCTACCCTAAACAGATATTGGTGCATCGACCTTTTAAAAAAGAAGTATTGTTCAACCTTCGAATTGCATATAATTTCAAACCAAAAAGGTAACTACGACTACATCATAATTTTACAGAGTCGGCAATTCTTTATAAATTAGTATTATTGGGAGGTATAGGGATCGTGCTAAAAATCGCATATCAAGATTTTGGTAAATGACCACGTTTAAGGTCCCTAGAATCCAATTTTAACATTTTCACGATGATGTCTGTGTTATGTATGTATCTGTGTGTGAATCCTGTTTACGCTCTAACTCAATTACTATCATTCAGAAAGTTTTGAAACCATGTATTTCTACCTTATTCTAACTTCTAATTACTAACTAGGTAAAGTATTTGAAAATATGAGTATTTCTTCACTTGTGTCTGGTTAACAGCTGAACAGCAGAAAGATAGCAGAAATTTCTCGCGATTCTATCGCAATTTTACTTTTGAATAGCAATATATTCTTCCTACGACTGTCCAAGTCTTTAAGTCTATCGTATATAAGACACCTGTCGGTATAATTATAAAAATAATAAAATAAGTAACTTGTAGAAAGTATCCATGGAGATAAACAGAAGATAGCTACGAGTACATGCGTGACTTGAACCAAGATCTTCTTATACTAAGAACGTAAATTAAACTTCCCAGCAACCATGCTCTTGACACTTATGCTAAATTTTTAGAAACTTGACCGACAAAACTGGAAAACCTTGAAGTAGATAAAATCTAGCAAAATAAATTACGTTTAAATTGTATGCAAGTAAGTGAAAATAATTTCATATATCTGTAACACTATTTACTTTTCTTTATTTCAAAATTACTTTCGTTTATATATTGCACATATTTTCAAGTGACATTTTAATTTAAATTCTAAACAATGCCTATTTAAACAATAGAAATGTAAAATAGCGATTTTGTAATGAACATGATATTTGATACATTTTATATAATGTACATTGTTATAATCACAAAAGACAATTTTATTTTTAAAAAAATTACAAATATTTTAAGGTGCGCCCCTTATAAATTTAATCATTGTTGCATTTTTGCAGAACAAATAAAACATTGATAAATTATACATATTGGAAAGCAAAAAAAAAGCTTTCTAATATGACACTCATATAAAAATTATTACTTTGACATCATAACTTGAAATTCAACAGTAATAAAACAATTGAACATCTCTATTAAAATTATTCTGGTACTGCAATTGTTTATGTTTTGAAATAAACCTCTGAAAATTTCAGCCATTTTGAACACTTAGTTATTGTTTGAGAGCCATTTGTGTCAATCAAATTAAGTGTTTTTTGTACAAATGGAAAAAATCAAAAATCGTATAGTGGTTAAAGCCCAACGTAAATGGCATCTAGTCATATACTGTTGTCGCGGATAATTATGATTGACTTCACTGACAGTGACAATTTTTTTATTGTTTCTGTCCTAAAAGTACAAATCCACGAACAATTTTTACCAATGTATGACTAAAAATTCATTTTTCTCAAAATACTTGTTTTGTATTTGGAATTAAATTTTGTTATTCTTTTTTAGTTTCATCTTTTGTTGAACTATAAAGATTACTTACAGTTTTGACTATACCTACTACAAGAACGGATTTTTTTAAAGAAGAATCCAAGTAACCAGGGCCTGAAGTTGAACCCAAAACTGAACCGAAAACCCGAATTTTATGTGAACCTGAACCCGAACTAAACCTTTATTTGTCAAGGTCAACAAACCTGAATCGAATTTAAACCGTTTTAAATTTAGATTCGGTTCAAATATGCTAAATAGGTATAATTAAAAATTGTGAATTCAAATTAAATTATTAATATGATTTTAAAAATAATAAATATTACTGAATTTTTGAGATTGTTTGCTGATCGCCCACTATAAAATTTTATATTTTTTGATTTTGTTACTACGAAAATATTTATGCTGAGGAAACTTTTAACAATACCAAAATTATCCTTTTATTTTTCTCAAAGAATTTAAAAATGATTTCTCTATGAGTCTATGGTCTAAAACAGGGGTTTCCAAAGTTTTTCTTAAGCGGGCCAATTTAATATTACCGAATTTTTTGGCGGGCCAAAAAAAAACGGAATAAAATGAAAACAATAACCACGATTTTGTTTGTTTTAAATATATTTAACTATTTTTTTTTATTTTTTTTTATTAGTATACTAAATTTAATATAAATATAAATCTTTAATTATGTATTTATTAAAACAAAAAAATAACTGAAATCCATCTTATTATAAATCTTTAACTGTAACAACAATTATTATAAATTCACACAATTTATTAACACGAAAGTAAAATCACTCTTATTGTAAATACAGAACTATAACTATAGCGATAAATTCGTTACTGACTCCTTGAAATTGTGTGTTGCCTTAGATGCGCCAGAAATGATTAACAGTTCTGTATCTATTTGAGACTAGGTACTATATTATATTTCTGTACAAATGTGTAATAACTAGACTAGACATACTACAATATTTTTTAAAATATAAACTAAACAATATTTTATTAATACAAACGCTTATGGTTAAAATTCTGTAAGAATTTTTTAAAAATATTAAAATATTTTATTGTATCTTATTTGTAATATTTATTATTTATTTCACTATTTACTTATTTATTTTTTAATAAGAATATAATATATCGTATCGATATCGCGGGCCGAATTCACAGGCTTTGCGGGCCGCATTTGGCCCGCGGGCCGCACTTTGGGAACCCCTGGTCTAAAATAATGAAACGAGCAGATATTTTACTCTACAAATATTGAGCTTTGTCTAATGTTTTAAAAATATTCGAGTATTTTCAAAGCCTGTATGTTTTGGGGCCTAAGACATAAATGTTCTTGGTGCTCTTATTTTTAATTTTTGATTACAACGAAGGAAATTTGATTACAACAAAGAATATTTTGATTACAACAAAGGATATTTTGATTAAGCCGAAGAATATTGATTACAACAATGAATTTAACAAAGAAAATTTCATCAATATTTTAATAGTAGCATTTTGAGAAGAATCAAAAATAAAGCTTGTTTATATTGTATGTTTAATTATAAGTTTTGTGTATGGCCCACCGTTTGTTAATTTCTCGATACTACAGATTAGCTTATGCATTGATTTAAAAAGAGTCTATGTTGAAAAATATAGGTAACTGAATTTGATCGAAAACATACTTGTTTCTAAGTTAAGCTAAAAATTGATCAAAACTCCCTTGTACTTTTTAAGAAATTCTATAAAATTATTTGTAATCAATCAACTTGAAAGTAATTTCTAACTTGCTTCTTGTGGGAAAATTTCGAATATTGATGAAATTTCAATAAAAAATTTCTATATGCTCTATCTATTTTTCATGTCGAGGATATCTAATTAATAGCAGTTGTTGAACTTTATTAATAAAAAATCGATGTGAAAGTGTTCAATATGCTTCTGACAAGAATTACAGATAAGAAAGCATGACTTTACCAATTATATAAATTGTTTAAAACCAATCAGACAATTAAAACCACTAATATTTATCCCCAAAAAACAAAAGACCCTTCTCCCAAAAAATTCATTCACTTCGCCGAACCGCCGAATGTAAGAGTAACTTTCCACTTCGAGAATACTTTCTCTCAAGTTCGGTGTATTTTGGGACAGGGCGCGGTTGCGGTTCCACCTGCAGAGGCTACGCCTTTGGGGCCATATTATGTCAACGAGATTGAGGTTGAATAATAATCAATGAGTCTTTTCTTACACCAGAGATGATGAAACAAAAACAAGTTTGCAATTATTATGTCACTAGGTGGTAACTGGTGCATCTTTCAGTCTCACGACTTAAGAATCCATTGTAGCAATATTTTCTAAGATTAAAGTAATTATTTATGTGAAGAATATGTAATATATGTATCCTTGTATTGTATGGTTATTATACGTGTTGAAAAATTGTAGTAAGTGTTCTAATTTATTGCAATTTAACAGGCTATTAACTTTTTATAAAAAATCACTTGTATTTAACATGTCATGACGTTTTGTAAATGATAATTAATATTGTATGATATGGTATATTATGTACTCGTATATCAATAATTAACCCTACAATAGTCGCGTGAATATAAGAACAATCGCGCCGATCACACAAACCAGGTGTTCTTAATTACGATTTTTAACAATCATTATGGTGCTTCAAACAACCATTATTTTGTTTTGAGAATAGAATAATATATAGGAGTCCATCTAATCAAATTTAAATATCCTTTACGTAGTTTATATTATTTTATTACTCAAACTCAAAATACAAACTAAACGAATTTTCAATAAAATTAAAGTTTTAACTGTGGGTAATTTCTCGACTGTGATGTGGATTAGGTGTCAACAATTACTCGAAAGTTCAGTCAAACAGCATTTATTCTTACTATACCAACGTTTCGGTGCACCCTTGCACCTTCTTCAGAGTAGTAAGATCTTGCAAATTGTTACAATTCATGTACACAAAATACATTCATTCAAAACATTCATTTAATTTATTATTCTTTGTTATTCTTTTCACTGTTATAACTTTTTAATTTGGAAGCTTTTGCCACAATGATTAATTCCTCTTCTAATTTCCTAGACGTTAGGTTGTTATTATTATCATTGTAAATTTTTTCACTAATTTTGTTAAAATGCTAATACCCAGCTGCAGCGCTGACACTTAATTTTTGGCTAGATTTAAACAAAATGGAAATAGAAATTTTAACAATAATATTCAATTACTCATCTGACGTTTCGTTTCGATTAGATATTGTCAATTTGAGGAACGCTTAAAACTTGAATGTCAGCGATGCAATCGGAAATAAATGGTTTATTATCAGTGCAACTGATTAATTATTATTTGTATGGTTTAGACAACGCATTAACTATGTCAAAGAACATATGCATTGGCAATCATCTTCGTATAAGATTTGTAAAAATCATGAAACAAATAAACTTATTACTATTATTATTATTATTATTAAACATCGTACAAAAAAATGAATGTTTTATACGAATGTATTTTATGTACATGAATTATTGTAAGATCTTACTACCTTGAAGAAGGTGCAAGGGTGCACCGAACGTTGGTATAGTAAGAATAAATGCTGTTTGACTGAACTTTCAAGTAATTGTTAACACCTATTTTAACTATCAAAAAACAGAAAATTAAATATAGGAAAGAAACTTAAATTCAAATTAAGATGCACGGAGATATGAAAAATACATTAATAAGTTGAACTATTCATTTTCTTCTCTATTTTGTATACAATTACGATAGATGCCCGCGATATGCTGCAAACGTATTACACCGATAAAATTTAGTTTTTTTATTCTCTTTCAAAATTCTCTAAACACATCGATTTTGTTTATTTTTCTATAGTGGTACAATAGCTTCTATTTCACATATTTCTTGCAATCGTATTTATATTTTTTAAGCAAATTTGACAAAGGATCTGAGTTAAAAATGGCACGTCAGTAGTCACGCCGAAGTATCTGACCGGAGTGTACTATATGTAGGATACTATTGAAGACAAACAAACGAAAAAAAGCACTGGAAAGTTGGATATAATAGTTAGGAAGGTACTTAGAAAGATATGTTATTTAAGTCGTGAAGTTAGGAATTATTCAGAATAATATTCATGACCGATATCACAGACCGTATGGGACTACTTATAGGGTTAATAACATTCACATTTATAAGTAACGTCTTTAAAACAATTTAATATTATAGTAATATGCTTATTTAATTCCTTAAGTAATATCAAATAAACTAGAATAAACGTTCATTATGTTTAATATAATGAGTAAGTAGAAAATAAATTGTGTTAAATAAAACGAATTGCTGTTCACGCCAATAAATTTTACTTTCAGCTAATAATTTAAAAACCTAGAGAGAATTTATAAAATTGTGTAACATTGGTTTCATATATGTTGTAATATTGTTTCCGAGCTATATACATATGAAAATATTATCAATCAGGACAATAGATGTGCACATTTACATCTTTCCTTCTCGTCCCCCTCCCCACATTTACATTCCCGAAGGCTGTGTCTCAACCGCTTGTAGGATCAGTTATAAGTGACTGGTGCCCCTCGCCACCCTTATTTCAGCAACGTCGGACCACCCCGTCTCCACTGTTTAGCTGGCCGGAGCTCAGATCACGTTCGGCAGCTCACTTCCAGGCAGTTTGGTTTTATATAACCCAAAGAGTAGAGTGGTCTTTGGCTACGTAATACTACATACACCAATGTAGTACATAAGTCGCTATGATGGACAATCAAAGGATCGGCATAAAACAATAAAACACTCATGTAATATAAAACTATAACGAAACTGTTGCCGATTTTTAAAACAGATGTATATGTGTTTTTTTTTTTGCTTATTTTTGTACGATGTTTGTAACAGTTTAAATAAATGTATTTATGTGTACCTAAATTTACGTTTATGAATCTATAACTATATCGAACCATCCGGTTTTGTAAGAATAAGTGCTGTATGATTGAGATTTTGAGTAATTATTCATACATTTAGACCTGGTATTTTCATCTATTCATTAAACTGTGTGTTCTTTAAATGTCAGTTAAAACGAAAAATATCGCATCGAAAAATTGACACATATGTAATTTTTAAACTTACGCTAAGGATGTGTTTACAAAAAATCTGCTTAAACTTTATAATTTAACTTACAAAAGGCAACAAATTAAAACAATTTTGCCCTCATATAAATTACAGTTAAATAACATAATCTGTACAAAAATCCGCCGTTAATCTCATTTATATTTGAAAATCCAGCTAATATTATCAAAGCATTCTCCTATTTGTAGTGTTTATTTTTAATTCTTTGTATGAAATTTCGTAATTCACTATCATCTAACGTGTCAGATGTAATTCCCGCAGCAAGTTTTTCTGATTTATTAACAATTGCTTTTTGTTATACTTTGGTAGAGATTTTCTGTTTCTTATTATATTTCTTATAATATACATGTTTACGTATACCGGTGAATTGATTTATGCAATATAGGAAAAATAATGCTAATTTTTTCATATAATTTTTTGTTGCTTTCCTAATTAATAGCAAAGATGTTCAGAATTAAAAATGATATCAAAAAATCCTAATTTAAGGATATAGTACATTCTTGTCACACAATAAATACAAAGTAAAAGTCCCGTTCAGGTTTCTTTCAGATTGTCATGAGAAATAGAATAAATTAAAAGATCCAAATAAATGACAAATAACAATTTGACGCTTACTTTAAAATAAATTAATATTTGCACAAATTAAGAACTTTATCATTTATATTAAACTATTCTATTGTCTTCAATGAAAATAAAATGAAAGTAAAAATTAAATAAACACATTCTCAATATTTTGATATTGTTTGCCATACAACATATGACAGTTTATTCTGTTGTCTCACAGCACTCTAATATCAGCTTAAGATTGGAACATTTAATTTGTCTATTTCGTGACAAAAATGTACTATATCAATAAATTTGGACTTTTTGGATATCATTTTGAATTCCGAACATCTGTTATATTTACATTTTGTTTTAAATTAATCGGGGAAACAACAATCATTATATTAAATTATTATAAAATCTTTCAGAACTCATATTTCAATAGAATAATATTATATTAAAAAATTAACATTGTATTTCCTATATTGCACAAATCAATTCGCCACCCGGTATATGTGAAATTTTGAATTCTACTTAATTTTGTGAAACATTGTTTATCTTTTCCAAAAGATTTCGTTTGAAGCTTCTTTTTCGAATTTTCATTCATTTTCCTAGCTTTTCTACAATTATACCTTTTAGCTCTTTATAGTGATTTTACGCTGTCAATTCTTTAATTATATCGCACGTAATCTGCCGAGGTACTCCATTTAAAACAAAATGATTGACGATAAACGATTTTCCTCGTATATGTTTAAAATAAAAGTCGCCAATGATTCGCACTTGATCATTTTCTTTCATGAGATTTATTTTAGCTTTTGTAAACAACTCAAAAGAAAATGATATTATTTTGGTATTATATATAAACCAAATTAAAATTTCTCCACATATTATTACGTTCTAAATAATATTAATAAATTAAACTTTGTGCATATTTTTTGTTCACACGCCCTTATTTCAAGGGACCCACAGTTTACTATTGATTTTGAACCATTTATTTGGGATAACAATTTTATATTATAATTAGTTCCATATTTCTCATTAATAGGTTAATAATTTTTGATGTTTTTACCTTCCGTCACCATTACGTAAGGAAGGTATTGTTTTTGGTCAAAAAAATCATTGATGAGTTTTTAGTCAATAAGCATGTTTTAGGGTCCCTATAATACGATTTTATCATTTTTACTATGATGTCTGTATGCATGTATATGGATTATAATTTTTTCGTATTCCTCAAGTTTACATCCAGAAAAACAAGTGATTAGATTTTAGTTATAATTGGTCAACCGGAAGTAGCCTCATTTCAAGATTTTAACAGTTAAATATGATTAATTCACATTTAACGTTATTATAAATTAAAGAATATATTATTCTCTATACGACTTGATTGCATTTAATTCTTCATATTCAATAGATATAGAGCTAAAAAATTATAAAGATATTAAATTTCATAAATCAGCCAGCAATGCTAACCATGGAAACTGCTAATATATTCAGATAATTCAAATTGACAGATGTCAGTGTATCAATGAAAAGTAAATGAATGTGGCAGAGATGAGGATGTTGAGAGGGAAGACAGAGAAAGATACGATAAGGAATGAAATAATAAGGGAAATAACTCTAGTGTTAGAAGTTTGTAGAAAGATACAAAAGAGACGATTACATGAAGAGAGATGAAAAAAATATTGGAAGAAGAATGAATAGCTTAGTAATAGAAGGTTGAAGAAACAGAGGAAGACCAAAGATAAGATGGGAGGACTGTATTGCGGAAGACTTAAGAGAAAAGGAACTGAATGAGAATGACACGCAAACCATAAATGAGTGGAAGAAGAAAATAAAACATAGCGACCCCTAACGAATGAGAAAAGCTAGGGAAGAAGTCAGTGTCAAGTACAATTTGCATAGTTTGTTTATCAAATAATTTTACTGGAAATTTAGAATCTTTTTCAAGAAAATTTAATGAAATTTATACATAATACAAAGGATTGACGGAAGGTATTATGCTGGCCATATCAGATCTTTTAATCATCTTTTTGTTCGTGTTAAATGAACCATTGATGAAAATCTAATTCGAATTTTTCCGTTTAAATTATATTATTCAAACAATTGCACATTTTCCGAAGCATGTAAATTAAATTTTCTGCATTATTTCATTAATTGCAAGTGCACACAGTATTATATTATAGATATTTTGTGCATTCAAGCAGAAAAAAATTCAAAAAAGAGCTGCAATGAAAAATAAACAAAACGAGCTTATCAGTGCGTGAATTTTACTGTGCTGCTTGGTAAGAAACCGAAAGTATTTCAATTTAGTAGAATTTCTCTCGTATTTGCGTCTGTCCGAACAAAAACAAAACTGCAGTTATGACAACATATGGCACTTTCTTCTACTAAACTAAACTATCACTTAGGTACTTCCTTGCTTCTCTATTCCTATTTTACTAAAAATGGGCAGTACTACTTTTAAATTAGTAATTATACTTTTAGAGTAAACTTACAATTGTGTAATGGACGAATAAACCTACTTACTTTTTTAACGTTTCCTCTCTTGATAGATAATTTTGTTTAATAATTATAATGAATATTGCCACAGATATGAATTTCCTTTCGATTTATTTCAGTGTTGCAATTGAACTGCACGACAAATTTAATAAATCGTTTTATAATAATAGTTTAACCAGGAACTGTGACTTAAATATTTGATTTGGACCGTGAAATATTACTTAATTTATGACGAAGTAGTGTATAAATATTAAAGTGTGACAACTCATCAAAAATATCATGAAATTGGCATCCGCCAGATGTCTCATTGTGTAATTTTGTTTATTGTACTGTTTTAAAAGACTTAGTTAGTCATTTTCATTATTGTAATCATATTTGCTTTATTGTAATTAAGTATTGCCTTTGTTGTAATCATTTTTTTTTAAATAAACTCATAAAAAATGGTATATACATAGTATTCATAAAATTAGTTATAACCTTGATGCACAGAGGCTCAAATTAATCAGTAATATTACTATATTTCATTTTACGTAAGAAAATAGTTTTGGTTTAGACATTGATATAAATTCTGCCCTTTGTTTGGTCAGAATACAAACCTAGTTCACAAAATCGAAAAAAATATCGCTTGTCAGTTGTCAGGTATCAAATAAAATCTACATAAATAAGTGATGTTTAACTATGTTTTGTTGTAATTTTTAATATTTACGTCTTGTACATTTTTACAGATAAAATTATTTATTATTAACAAAGTTTGGTTTCACAAATTTAAATTATTTATTTAATGCATGTAAAAACGGTCGGCTCTCAAACGCCATCTATTATTTTCTTACGTTAAATTAAGTATAACATTTAAGTTTCATTTTATTCTAGAATGTTATGTAGTGGCGCTGCATATAAGGTGAGAATTACGGCCTATTTATCGTATTTATGTCAAAAGAAGTTGTCACACCTATAGTATGTATACACCCTGATATAAAATATAAAACTGTATCAATCAAAAAAAAACTTTTTTATGAATAAAAGAAAACAAATAACATTTGCAGAACTTAGATTTATATACGTTTAATGGAACCAAACTTTCATCTTCTAAAAATGTATGTTAAAGATTTGCCAAATTTCAAAATAATTTAGGTTATAATTAAAATTCAAATTTGCAAACTTTTGCTTATCATAAAATTTGAAACGACTGTCCTACTAACATAAAACCATAAAAACAGCTTAATAAAATTTCCCATTCATAATAACGAGTATTCTTAAGAAAATAAAAAAAAATGTCTGTACCTTGTGTGAAAGTGGTGCACTAGGAAAACGAGATCACTGCGGAAACTACACTGAGCCATTAATCTGGGGGGACCGTTCTTATAAACTCGCCAGGGGTAACCCACTTCCCCAAGAAAAGAGGGAATGACTGCTCTTGGTTGATACGCCCAAGAAGCAAGATAGTTACAAAGAGATAAAGATAAATTAATGCTATGACAATCTGCACGTATTAGAGCACGTAGGTACACAAGATTTAAGAATGAGGATAATTAGTCCATTTCATAGATCTTTACCGGTATTTAGGACGGCTGACACAGTATCCAAAAATATGTAAAAGTGGACCTATAAAGTACTTTACCGAGCAATGTAACTGAAAATGGACAAAAATCCCCTTGCGATTTTTTCAGATTATGACCATTCTCACAGATTTCAGTTTTTTTGCTGTGAAAACTGGTGGAACAAAATATGTGAAATTTGGCAAACTTATGTAATTTTGCCAATAGAATCGAATAGCGAAGTAGCCAGGCTCGTATTTCTACCCATCTTTGGGTCATAACCCAGATGGCAAGTTTTCAGTGTATAGAGGATGTTTCAATTGGTATCTTTTTATTTGAAGAGATACGTGTTTGGTTAAATGAGTAAAATTGTGCCATTTTGAATTACAAAATTGGGGATATCAACAAAAATAAATTTATATTAACGGTTCCCAAAATATGAGAACTTTTTTATTGTAAATGGGAACATGTATTTTTATTTACCTATTCGCTATTTAATCATTTCATACCATCACAACAATTTTTTTGAGAAAAAAGTTTTATATTAATTTGAATTAAATATGACTATAATGAGACTACCACGAATGAAATGTATACATGTTACTTTTTACGTAGAATTAGAATGCCATGAATGAAATTAGTGTATATTTTGCCTGGTCACTAGATCATTTTTTTTATTAAATGTGAACTCACAAAATACTTATTCCATTAATGCATTCTAAAACTACACCAAAAAGGTTTTCCATACTTGGCACACTTTTTATACACATAAAGAAAATCAATATAAAACTTAATATGGATTTTTCTCAAAAAACCCTTATGCATAGATATGAAACGATTATATCGTTGAATTAGGAATTAATTTTTCCATCGAATAAGCAAATAAAAAATATATATTTCTATTCAAAATAAAAAAGTCACGTTCTATATTTTGAGAACCACTGATATAAATTTATTTTAAATGATATCACCAATTTTATAAATTATAATGGCACAATTTTGCTCATTTAGCCAAACTCATGTTTCTTCAAATAAAAAAGTTACCAATAGTTTGCAAGCTTATTGAAATAAACTGTATATGCCGAAAATGAAAACATATATGAAACAGCTAAACGAGCTTTCTCAAATAATTTCTATATTATTCAAGATACAATAAAATATTATAAAATAATCTTATGCAAGACCAGTGGTTCCCAAATTACAATGCAAATTTATATATTTTTAAATGAGATCGTATTTATTTTTTAGGCTCATTCGATAGAGTATTTTTTTCTGAATTGAACCATGTAATCATTTTACATCCTAACATAACAAAAATGTAGATAAAAATTCAATTAAAAATTAAATAAATTTGATTTTTATAATTATCAAAGCTGCTATTTGTCAATTTGAATTATTTAGGATGGATATCAAATAGAACACGACTTATAAAGTTATTAACAAATATCTATGTTTCGTTTTATTTTAAGCTCAATTGTTTTACATACATAGCCTACTGACAAATAACTATAAAAATGAAATTGATTTAAATTTCAATTGGGTTTTTCTCAGTCGCGGCTCCTGTCTTTTCAATCCAAGGGGCGCAGTAATTAAAAAATTAAAAGTGTTTTTTTTTATCTAAACTGGGCAAGTAGATGAAGAAATTTAATCACAAATCACTTTTTAAAAGTAAATTCAGGTCTTACATCTCTTTCGTAAATATAAATTGGTTCTGGTTCTCTCACTAATTTGTGTTAATTTTAAATCAGGCAATGGCCTACCTAATTCTTTAATTTATCTTCTAAAGGAAGTTCGTTTTTAACAATAGGTACATTATCACTATTCACTGCCATATTAATGTATTTGTTTATTTGTCGTACCGCCAAACAATGCATATAACAAGGTATTCATTTTAAAACTGAGCCGAAGCCGCAAAATAAATGCGGCCACATAGCACACGGTTTTAATTCTCATTTATATTAAAACTGGTGAACGTTTTATTTATCATTATATACCTATAATTTATTAATAATTATCATTAATATTACTGACCTATAAAAATAATGAGAATAAAATATATTATCCGTTTTTATGCTAATTTTTGCATGCACGTACCCAATTATGAATGAAAGTAAGCAAAAATATTTAAATAATAATTTGTAACAGAAGTATTTTAACAAATATTCTTTTTAACAATTTTTCTAACGCATTGCAAAATTTAAAAAGTTTCAAAGAATGAAAAAATCACTTCCTTCTGAAAAACAAGTTTACTCTTAAATTTTATGACTTAATATATTATTCAATGAACATTTAATAGCGGAAAATGTAAATCTCATATATAATCGGAGTAAATAAAATGCAACGAAGTGTATCAGTTGCATATACGTCTGCAATGGAATTATTTTGCTATTATGAACATTCACTCACGTAAATGTAAGAGAGCATTTTTAGGTTCAGTGTGTAAAAGTTCTGTTATGTATGAGACGTAGAACAAAAAGAACAAAATGAGAACAGATATTACAAAATAATAAGACTTGTCTTGTTATCTTATACGTTAGTAAATGCTAAAGGCCACGACTTTCTTTGGAATTTGCAATTTTACTGGTCATTCATAACTTGTATATTGTTACAGCAAAAAGCGATACAAACTCATACGTACTAAATTCTAAACTTATATATTATCTATTTTTTTTTTCAATTATTGTTTTATTTTTCACAATTCTGTCCATCTTTTACATTTAGTTGACGATATACAGAATGTGATACGAAATAAAATGCCTTTAGAGAAAAATATTATATACAAAAAATGATCAAGAATAAGGGACTATTTTTTTTAGTAACATTAAACCGAAAATTCAAACCAGTGGTTCTCAAACGGTAGAACAAAATTATATTTTGTTTAATAGCACCTTATATAATTTTCGAACCCATTAGAGCATTTTTTTCTGATTTCAACAGTATAAATATTGTATAGGGTTGTATAAAATAATTTCGAGAAAAATAGTATTCATTTTTATGACTATATTACGGAACATACCGGGTGAATCCTTGAATCCCGAACATAGCCCGGGAAAATTGTTTTTCTCAGACTGTTGCTCGCCGTTTCGTGTTAGTAATATTTTAGGCCCATAAAATAATTATTAAATTTATACAATTTCTTATTAATATCAATAGCCATGATGGCATGTTTGACATTTTATCTGTCAGAATTCGTTAGCAATAATTTTATATTAATTTCTTTTTAATATTTTGTAACAGATTAGAAATGGCTTAAAATACAATAAATTAATAAAATATTAAATAATAATAATTGCATTAGTTAAAGGTTATAACGAATCCTGACAGAAAAAAATGCCAAATATTTGCTTGTCATTTTGTTCAAATACCATCATGGCTACTGATATTAATAAGAAATTTAATAATTATTTTATGGGTCTAAAATATTACTAATTTACATGTATTGTTTGTGTCAGTTGATGCGGAATTTTTTTATCTTTCTATTGATACTACAACTATTGTTGTCTTTTGAAACGGCGAGCAACAGTCTAAGAAAAACGATGTTTTCGTGTCAACGGGCTGTGTTCGGGTTTGAAGTATTTACCCGGTATACCGTGTGGTGGGCTTGAACATGGGATATTAGTTTTATTAATAAAACTTCCTGCTCTCCTGTTCATTTCATGGTAAAAACTTTAGATTGCAAAGTTGTGCAGTATTCAAAGTTGCATACAAAACTGTTTTTATATTTTTTTATTATGTTTTTGGTTTCTTAACAATTGTAGAAATAAATTTCTAAAGTTCCGTATTAGGAAAATCAATGTCTTATTATTTTAACTGCATAACAATAAGTATAAGGAACTGATTATTTGATATTGAATTAGAAAAAAATTAAAATCACTCTCACTTAATTTTAAACACCACTTTAAGTCACTCTGCAACAAATAACGATATTTTATAACGTAAATTGAATAAATACCTAACAACGACGATTGTCATTTAGTTTTTTATTTTGTCAAAATTAAATTCATAATAGTTTTTATTACTACTAATATTTTATAAATCATGTGAGTTAATAATGTTTAATTATGGGCTAGTGGGCTAAACGTTCTTATCATGATTAAACATTATCTTAACTCACTTGGTGTATAAATATCTCTATTATTCATAGTCTGTCAATTTCTTTCTTTATTATACAAGAGAGCTAAACCATATTAGGCTTTTCTTTTGCCAATGTACCCCTGAAATAATTTTTCAAATATTTTAATGTAGAAGATTAATTTAAATGTATTATATTATCAATTCACTAGACTTTAAAGGGGGGCTAAAGCCCCCTCCTGAATACGCCACTGTAGAAAATACTCTTACTATTTTAATTAAACCAAAATAAAAAATAACAGAAATAATTCATATCTCATTTATTGAAGAAACAGCATATGTTTGAAAGTTATTTCTTTTTTGATAACAATTACAATAATGTCTACATTTCGATTTCTTTTTGTACGTATTTTATTTAACAACATTGCTATTACTTGCGGTTCAGCAGCATAACAATCGAAATGATCGATTTTACATTTCATAAAAAGTAAACGGAGAAAGTTACAAAATAAGCTTTATCATAATTCATCAAGTAGTTCAGATCAAGTTCAAGAACCTGAGCCAAGACTACGAAATACCTACGCTTAAGTTATTTCAGACTTGATAGATAGAGACAGTAAATGTCAAAACATTTCGGAATAGATTAATAATAAAATTGATTTTATTATTATGAGACATAAATGGATTATTTTCGAATAACATTAATTTTATTTTATGTGTATCCGGCTTAGAAAATATTTTTCTCATGTGAAATAATTTTGACGATAACCTTTTAAAAATATAATTTATATAAAAAATACATTTTTATAGGCCGAAGTAACGGAATCGACGATATTTATTTGTCAATACAATACGTTTTGAATTTCGCGCTTTCAAAAAACCACGTAATTGCGTTGAGCCCGTGCATGGGGAATCCCAATATTTCGTTTCGTTCGACCAACCCTCTAGTACCTGACACCTGACCCCTGATTCCCACAAAATCGAGACATATGTATTTAAAAGATCTTAATATTGCAAAAGAAGCTGATATGTTGATTTTTTTGGCGCGATGAAGTTCTTTACAAAATTTGAAACAACTGCGTAAAAGTACTGCAGTTTCCAGATGAATTCTATAGAATTTAAGAGAGTGTTTTCAGCAGGAAAATTGCAAAATCGCTTGTCTCCATATAAATTGAGAATTATTTTTTTAAATAAAAATATTTTAAATGTTAATTTATTTTTACTAACTTTCTGAAAGGTATGAGTAAAATTTGTGTTTCTATGTCCAAAGTAATTTTAATTTCACAAGTAAATATGCAGCATTCACCTTTGTCTTTTTTTATCTCTCGCTAAGAGAGGTATTGGATTCATGCTAAAAATCACTTATCCAGATTTTAATGAATAAGCACGTTTTAAAGTCCTTAGAATCCGATTATAACATTTTTACTATGATGTCCATGGTCCATGAGTTCATGTGTGTGTATGGATGTTGGAAGTCCGGTTACGGTTTCTCAAATAATATAAGACTTGGGATATATTTAACTACGGATTCCTCAATCTAACATTAATGGGAAGAGCTGATAAGGTTTTGCTAACAATCGGACAACCGGAAGTGGTAGTTTCTTAAAAAATCTTCTAAATATATTTTTTAAATTTTTATTATTACAAGTAAAAAAATATCGTTAAATTCTCAATCTGATACAATTAATTTTTTTATTATATCTTATATAGATTTAGAGATATAATATAGAATAATGTAATAAATCTTCCTACCCGAACAACTCCATGGAAACCAGTTGAGATATTTAAAATGTTTGTAATTGACAGATAAATACAAAATGTCAGTGTCAAATATCAAAAGTTTTACAGATATTACTGAAAGCTTTTTCTGGAAAGTAGGTACATTTAATATTTCTTATTGTATTATTAATAAAATATTTAAAATTATAGGTATATTAATAATATTAATTTAATATTACATATATCCTTAAGAAATACCGCTAATACCGTCAATGAATATGAAGAATTTTGAACATATTAGAAAAGTTGGACAAAATTCCTTATAGAACAAATGAATAGACATACAATTGAAATTATTTGTGTGTGTACAAGAAATGTTAAATTTGTTAATTATGTAACATAAAATGGAAATGGAGAGAGGTATTGTGCTGGCCACAACAGATTTTTATTTACACTTTCTTGTAAAATTTATTTGTTCATATTGATATCGCCGATATTTTCAACAATATCGGTATCGTATCGGTAGAACCTAGTAACGTTGCTTCCCTAAAAAATAAAGCTTCTTGTACCAAAAGTTTTTTGCATAACAATTTTGGATTGAAAAGAAACAATAGTTTCATTGTGGTCCAAGAAAATAATGCACCAAATTATAAAACTACTTACTAATATGATTTTATTTTACTTTTATGTGAGATGCTTTTTAATAATTTTATGTTTCTAAATTATTTTTTGTTCGCAGAACCCTTAGGTTCCGCAGAACACACTTTGGAAACCGCTGATCTAATCTATAACAATTACAAGCAAGTGACAGTTATATATGTGGTAACATTAATGTTTTCTTTCCTGTTAATAAAATATATTTATGTGTTACTACCTATGACAAATTTAATACATCATAATCAATGATTTCTCGGTAATGCTATCAATCTAAACGGTATCAGATTTCTCTGAGATCTGCATTGTTAATACTTTCTTCAAAAGGAATGTATTAGTCCAGAAAAACAAAGAAAATTAGATATCTTTTGCTATTGTCTAGGTACAAGAATAAATCAGTTGTAATGAATATTTAAACGTGCTAAATGTTCCATTAAAAAAGAAATTTCCTGTTTCCTATAAACAATTGTAACAATGATTAATAAGCTCGTTTAACACACAAAAAGATTTTAATAATAAATTTAATGAAAAATAACGATAAATCTAAGATTTTAGGGATTACACAAACTTATTTGAGAAACACGTCATATTTTTACCTTCCGTCACCATTATGGAAAGGAAGGTATTGTCTTTGGTCAAAAAATTCAATGATGAGTTGTTAGTGAATAAGGTCGTTTAAGGGTGCGTATAATACGATTTTAACATTTTTACGATGATGTCTGTATGTGTGTCTGTGTGACGAAAGTTTCTGATCGCATAACTTCAATACAGCGTTTCCAAAAATTATATTTTTTTCCTATTTTTCAAGTTTACATCCAGAAGAAGAGGTGATTAGATTTTGGTTATAATTGGTCAACCGGAAGTACCCTCATTTGAAGATTTTAATAGTTTTTCTTGAAAAAACGCAGTTAAATATCATTTATTGACATTTAACGTTATTATAACTTAAATAATATATTATTCTCTATACGATTTGATTGCATTTTATACTTCATATTCAATAGATATAGAGTTAAAGAATTATAAAGATATTAAATTCCATAAATCAGCCAGCTATGTTAACCATGGAAACTGTGAATATATCCAGATAAATCAAATTGACAGATGTCAGTATTAATGAAAAGTAAATGAATGTGGCAGAGATGAGGATGTTGAGAGGGAAGACACGGTAAGGAATGAAATAATAAGGGAAATAACTCTATTGTTAGAAGTTTATAGAAAGATACAAAAGAGACGATTACATTGGTTTGAATATGTCATGAGGAGAAACGAAAAATATATTGGAAGAAGAATGAATAGCTTAGTAATAGAAGGTTGAAGAAACAGAGGAAGACCAAGGATAAGATGGAAGGACTGTATTGCGGAAGACTTGAGAGAAAATGACTGAACGACACGCACAAAAATGATTGGAAGAAGAAAATAAAAAATAGTGACCCGTAACGAATGGGAAAGGCTAAAGAAGAAGAAGAAGATGTCAGTGTCAAGTGCAATTTGAATAGTTTGTTTATGAAATAATTTTATTGGTGTTAAAAATATTTTGCAAGAAAATTTATGTATGGGATTTATACATAATACACAGGATTGACGGAAGGTATTGTGCTGGCCACATCAGATTTTTTTTAAGTGAAATGAATACGGAATTATATTTTTTTACTAATTACTATTGCTTTCTTATACATACTACATATTTTTGTATTTTACTTAATTGTTTAGCATACAACTTTTTTAAAAAAACATAACTCAAGAAAAAAAAAACATTTTTTTCTCATTATCCAGTTGCATGTTTTAAATTTTTTTAATCATAGTAACCATAAATAATGTAAAGGGCAATAAATATTAGTTTTTTTTTTGGTCCAGTATCTTTGACAGTTTTTTGTCTCCTGAAATTTTTGCTTTTATTTCTCAAATAAGTGATTCAAATTTAAACCAAAAAAAAATCTGCGCCTCATTATATATTAATTAATAATTTTCTATTATCCGGAATAGGAAAAGTCAAAGATATTAGGTGTTTGACGTTAGTAATTATAATTATATTTTTTTATTAATATCATATCTCTTCTGATATGTATATACTGATTATTATTCCATGGCACCACTGATTTGATTAATATTACCAATTAAATTTCTTCGATTTTTCCTGTTCCGGATAACAGAAAATAAATAGATATGCTACGTAAATGAAATGTGAGTCAAATTGTCATGAAAACAGAAGAAATTCTTGTTTTGTTCAAATTACAATAAAAATTAGCTATTAATACATATAAAATAGCTAGAATAAACTATCTAATCTACAACTGTTTTTCTATTTGTATTATATAACCGGAAGAAATGAATTGAAACGATGTTATATTATGTAAATTATGTCTCGAGATTAACAAAAAATTATAATTTATTGATGTTGGCAGTAGAAACTAATTCAAATACACTTGACTCATAATGAATAAATTTTCTATTATATTTTTAAATCAATATACATCAAATTAGCTAATTAGCTTTCGGAAAATTATTAGAAATTACAAGAATAAAAAGAATGTTAACATCTGTTATTTATACATTTAAAGATGTATTAATTATATTTGAAATTATTTAAGCAATAAACAATCTTAAAAAGCAAGTTACGAGAATTGTCCAATAGGAAATTGTGTAAAGATTGATTATTTTATATTCAGATTCAGAATGAAATGTTTTAAATATATTTAAATGAATAACTTTCCAAAATATGTTGTTCTACATAATGCATTGTTTAACTATAGATTTGTAAATAGTTATTTACGATACAAGTACGTAAAGCTAGTCTTTAGTCACGAATGGGTCTGAATTAAGACCCCTGCTTTATGTGTGTCGTACAATATATTATCTACGATATAATGAAAAACCCAATAAATATAAAAAATACTTTTGTTTATGAATCAGGATCACAATATTAAATGAGAAGTTTATCATGATAACAATATATTACCCTGGTTTTACAAATTTAGCGTGTTTAAAAATTTTAATCACTTGTTGCTCGGCAATCCGTGACTAATGAAACTTTGTTACTAAACAGCCGTTTTACAAACTTAAAACTAACATGTAAACATAAATTTTACACACTATCGTAGATAAAATATGATTACTAACTCGTCTGATAACGTGGTGTCATTCATAACCGCACCATATTAAAAAAGATCATATCTCGAGTGAGCTTTTTTTTGATACAATCATATTTTATTTGATTTTTTCCTTATAACATTTTTTTAGAAGTTAATTACTACACCAAAGCATGCCCTTTCCAAAGATGAATTCAATGGGGTATTAAGACACCCCAGGTCACCAGAGCTACGGATTGAGTTATGGCGAATAAAGGAGTACTACAGGGGTCACTACAACTGGAAAGAATTTCCATGTATTATGCATTAAATTTTAGGTAACTTTAATTAAATCATTAAAAAAAAACTGTTGTGGCCAGTACAATATCTTCCGTCAATCCTTATAAATTCCATTCATAAATTTTCTTGCAAAAGATTTTAAAATTCCAGTAAAATTATTTCATAAACAAACTGCAAATTGCACTTGACACTAACATCTTCTTCTTCTTTAGCTTTCCCCATTCGTTAGGGGTCGCTATTTTTTATTTTCTTCTTCCACTCATTTCTGTTTTACGTGTCTTTCCAATTCTGTTCCTTTTCTCTCAAGTCTTCAGCAATACAGTCCTTCCATCTTATCTTTGGTCTTCCTCTGTTTCTTCAACCTTCTATTACTAAGCTATTCATTCTTCATCCAATATATTCTTCATTTCTCCTCATGACATTTCCAAAGCAATGTAATCATCTCGCTTGTATATTTCTAGTAACTTGTACCACTAGAGTTATTTCCGTATCTATCTTTCCGTGTCTTCCCCAACATCTACTTCAACATCCTCATCTCTGCCGCATTAATTTACTTTTTATTTATACTGACTTCTGTCAATTTGAATTATATGAATATATTAGTAGTATCCATGTTTAGCATAGCTGGCTGATTTATAAAATTTAATTTCTTTAAATTTTTTTAACTCTATATCTATTGAATATGAAGTATAAAATGCAATGAAATCGTATAGAGAATAATATATTCTTTAAGTTATAATAACGTTGAATGTCAATAAATCAAATTTAACTGTTAAATCTTCAAATGAGGCTACTTCCGGTCGACTAATTATAACCAAAATCTAATCACCTCTTCTTCTGGATGCAAACTTAAGGAATACAAAAAAAATAAAAATTTTGGAATCGTGGTATAGAAGTTATGCGATCCGAAACTTTCGTCACATATACACAGGCATTCACACATATATACAGACATCATCGTAAAACTGGTAAAATCGTATTATAGGAACCCTAAAACATGCTTATTCACTAAAAACTCATCATTGAATTTTTTGACCAAAGACAATACCTTCCTTACCTAAAGGTGACGGAAGGTAAAAATGTAGGACAATCATTTTAGCTGATGGTTGATTTTATCCTTATAAGTAAATGCATCAATTATGCTAATTTCATTTTTTTGTAATGTGCAATGAGATAATAAGTTCAGTTCAAATACATAAAAATACTATGAAACAATAAGCAATGTGAAAGGTATGATACACAATTTGTTAATTATAAATTTGATTGTACTTGGCTGCACGAACCGTGAATTATTACAAAATAACTATTTTCAAGATATTTAAACATGAATCAGTCAAGTACAACATGATTTATATACAATGAGTAAATTGTTTTAATTACAGGTAAAGTTCAAGATGACAGTATGGCAATTAATTAAGTAATTTAGACATTATTCATATCTACAACATATATTAAGAATGAAAATATATTTTGCTCACCATTGGAATCCATTTGAAACTTCCAGATTCGGCTCCATTTCATAAAACTCCAGGACGTCCAGGATTTGTCTTCAGTTGGAAATTATGCGCCTCAAAAGTAGAAAATATTAGTTTATGTCTACACAATAATAAAATTAACTCGTACCTAAAAATACAGAGCAGTGTAGCATCAATATTATTATTTCGACAAAAACAATGAATATGAATTTGAAGCGGCCCTTACTAGTTCAATTTTTAATACTTATTTTACCATTGAATTCAGCAGAAAATTTTACATATAAAACAATAAAGAAAATGTTGAACTGATGATCGATTGGTTTCAGAATGGAAGAATGGGAAATAATCGGACACGCAGTCCTATATAAATTATTTATTTCCAGGCCGACGTTTTGACTGTACAAGTACAACAGTCTTCTTCTGGACTAGAAATGGTCAATTATAAAAAGGTTCTCGATATTAAAGACTGCGTGTCCGAATATTTCCCATTTTTCCAATAAAAATTTATACCAGACCAAAAAATATCCGCCGTAATACGTAAATCTACTTTTTTTAATCTTTTTGTTAGAAAAGGGCCACATCACTATAGTCCGTTAATGGAATCGAATTTCTATAATCTATAAAAATAATTTCATAAAAACAACTTTTTGTTTACACTACTACAAATTTATAATTGAAAATTTTGCAAAATGAAATTTCTACGTTACGAAAATTCAAAAAATTGTCTAATGCACGGTATTTTCATCTATGGTTACTACACTGTATGTTAAAACGATAAAATTGTGACTTTTGCTATAATATCAATGCTATATTTTCGTTTTAACTGAGAGTTAAGTTGACAGCCTAATGGCCGGCTGAATCAACGTAACTTAAATTTTAAGCGTTCCTTAAATTCACAATATTGCATATGAATTATGTATACGTTGCTCTCAAAATTTCAATTTCGAAATATGGATAAACTAAATTAATATTTTGTTAAATTTTAAATAATCATCAGTTAGAGATCATCGTAAAATAAATATCTTATTTTAAATACTTCAGAATGTGCTTACCTACAAAAATCTAGCAGGTAAAACTATTTAGTAAATAAAAAACAAGAAACACAAAATTATTATCCTCATTATATCAGCCGCAATATAAATAAATTAAAAATAAAATATTTCTCAGCAAATGCTGGGTATATGATACATGCTAAATATCGCAGCCCTAAGCAATAAAATAATAGGTAGAATGTTGCTCAATGATTTAATGTCAATAGATTACACTAGCAAGTATGTGTTTTTTCGATGACAAACAGTGCACGTTGATAATTACAGTATGGTTCATGTCTTAGAAATACATCGATATTCCAATTCAAGCTAGACACCTAACAACAGTGACACATTGCGTAGGTTGCACCCGATTTCCAATACTTTTAATACTTTTGTTTCTATAGAAAATCGAGCTCAACCTCTGCAACAAAAATGTATAAATTGACAACTGTTATTTCATGTTTACAAATATCATGAAACATTTATTACTCAATGTGTTCCAATATACATGTGCCCAATACACAACTACTCTACAAAAATTAACAATCTACGAAAATTAACAACGCTGTACAGATAGGGAAGTATACGTAACAGAGCTAAAGCGATACTACAGCTTTATTATATTTATAATCGTTGCCAAAGTGATATTTTTATTCATATCGTGTTGGAATTTGGTTAATATGAAGAACAGTTGAGTAGTGTGCGACGAGATAGAAAATAAATAGAACAGTAATAGACCTTTTCAATTAAAAGAGATAGACAATTTAAAATCAAATGACAACTAAATTTATTTGTTTTTTAAACAAGCGAGTGACTATAGGCTATGTGCAGACACGTGACTTCAGCGACCTTGTAGTGCTTGAGATCAGCTGATTTGTGTGCGCGTGTCACTTTGCCAAGATCAATATCACTTTGACAAGAATAATGTTTTGACTTATTTTGAACACATGAAATTAAAAATAGTAACTTTTTAACAGTTCAAAATTAAAATAAGTCAAAACATTGTTCTTGACAATGTCTGTGTTCTTGTCAAACACGCACAAATCAGCTGATTCCAAACATTATTGGCCTATAGCGGCCGTAAAGTAAATGCGGCTGTGAAGTAAAAGCGACTGTAAAGAAGTCTTTGAAAAATGTCAAAAAAGCTATACTTTACGGTTGCCAAAAGATACATACAACTATTTATACTGGGTAGTGGGGATTTAATATCGGATTTTTGTTTTATGCAATTTCCTGCTCTACTATTCATTTTACGCCAAAACCTGTAGAGTGCAAAGTTGTTCAGAATTAAATGTTGCATAAAAAAACAGTCTTTACATTTTTCCTCTCGCTGAGAGGTATTGGATTGATGCACGTTTTAAGATCCCTAGAATCCGATAATAACATTTGTACGATGATGTCTGTGTGTGTGTATGTGTGTTAAGTTGTTGGAGGTACGATTTCTCAAATTCTATAAGACTAAAGACCTGTGTAACTACGGATTTCTCAATCTAACAGTAATGGGAAGAGTTGAATAGATTCTGGTAACAATTGGACAACCAGAAGTAGTAATATTTTAACAAAAAACTTCTAAATATTATTTTTTGAATATTTATGTTATTACAAATATTAAAAAGCAAAATTCTCTATCCAACACATTTAATTTTTTTATTATACTTTCTATAGATTTAAAGATATAGAATCTATAAAATAATCTGTTGTAGTAAATCTCATAGCCTGCATCACAATGGAGAAAACTTGCTCATAGAATGAATTTAAAATTATAGAAAATACGTAAATATAAAGATTAGGTCTAATTAGATTTTTTTGTGTGAACAATAAATGTTAAATACAATACCACAATGGAAAGAGCGCGAGAGGTATTGCGACGGCCACAGCAGATTTTTTATTATGATTTTAGTTTCTTTTTAAATTTAAAAAAAAATCAAAAGTGTCTTTATTTAGTAGCAATAACCATGATACGTTTTCTTTTTTCTAGTTTTCAGAAATTATTAATAAAGATCAAACGTCAATCTGACTTATCGAAAATAATTCCACCACTATAATTCGTTATAATAATGACACGCTCCTTATTCGAATAAATATTCATTATTTAATTTACGTTTAAAAAAAAATGACAATATGAATAAAATAATACTGTTTTCTAAGTTCTACAATATCAAAAGTCATTGCCTATTGCTAATAATCAACGGTACTTTTGAAATCTCTTTGTAATATTAAGAAGAAACAAAAACAATAATAAAAAAATGTAAGAACAGTTTTGTTTACAACTTTTAATACTGTACAACTATACACTCTACAGTTTTGTCGTAAAATCAGGAGAGCAGGAAATTGCAAAAAACAAAAATCCCAGGTTAAATCTCTATGTTCACCCCTAACCACCACCAGCCTGTATAATAGCCGGATAAATAAGCTTTTTCGCCGATTGGCATGAAAATTATTTTATTTCCGTTACTACACAACTAAGTGTTACTTTCTTTGCCGGTGGCAGAGAGAGTATAATTTTATTGCCTTGTAACTGTCTATAAAGTAATCAAATTTGTATTTACATAGCAACCCTGATAACGACGAAAGAAAATCGTAATCATAAAATTAATATTAGGCTAAATTCAAAGACTCGGCTTCATCTCGTCCATGAAAGGCCACGTCAGCAGTAAATCTGCATTTTTTTGCCTTGTTAAACAAATAACTATTTTAAAAGTTAATATGTCTAATGATACAAGTTTTTTAGTGACATTTTGGTATCTCGTTTGCGAGCTCTCAAACGCTATTTAACTTAATATGGGCAGTTTAGCTAAAAAGAGAATTTATATGTTGAAAAGGTCTATTGCCAAATTGCGAACAGCTTTTGTGTCATCATAAGTGTATTGCAAATTGCGAGTGGTAAACACAAAATAAATGCTCAACGTTTTCGTTAATTACATTGCATATTTCAACATCTATAAAACGTACTACATATTGCTACAAATACAAGTTTCAAATCGCATTAAACTGAAATTGTTTATCACAATTATAAGTATCGCTTTTTTGAACAAACACGAATAAAGCACATATTTAGATAATTTTTCATTTAATGCGGTTGAAACCTTATACTGTAGCAATAAATTTTCACAATCAGGCACTATTTTATCATTTTAAATCGTTATTCATAATGTTTACCGCTTTCGATATTTTAATTTTAAAACAGAAAAAGCTTGACTATTATGGCCGTTTCTTACCTCGTAAATAAACAACACAACACTAGGATTTCTACAGTATTGTCAAGGGCTTGGTTTGTAAAACTAAAATGAATTTTTTTACAAATTTACAGCTTACTATCAATACAACAAGTGAGAACATGATAAGAGATATTTCCACATGATAGTTTTCAATTTAGACGTGGAGAAATATGGAAGAACTGTATGATAACAATAAGAATTCGTATTTTGCACAAGTATGTTCTCAGTGTGCCCAATACATGTGCAGTTGATTTACAATCATTTTATGCTAACTCACATCAACTATAATTATAAAATTCACGGCAATTTTACATCTGCTTTAATATTAACGATAATATAATTCATAATTTGTTTAAATTGAAATGAGATTATGTACATTATAGGTACAGATTTTTTCATAGATCACTGAAGTACTTCATCAATAAAATAAGTCAACAATTTTGCGGTATATACAAAAGCATATACGAGTAATTTCTTAATTATCTATAGATTTAATAATATAGTAATCTCTTAAGGCCCAGTATTCTCATATTTATTTCAATTACCTATTAATTTAACTGTCAGTTAAGAGCATTGTGCACTGCTATACTAAAATATGAAGCGAAAATTCAAATAAATCGTTCCTGTACTAGAACTATTAACATTATAAAAAAAATCAATATTAGACAAACATACTTCTGATATAAACCTGCTTTTAAAAAAAAGTATTATTGAAATCTACCAATATTAAACTTTGATTTTTAAAGGGGAAACAAGAAATGGTACTGAATTTTGGTTTTTCCATTAAAATCAAAGTCCAGTATTAATAGATTTTGATATTTATTTTTTAAATGCAGGTTCATATCAGAAGTATGTTTGTCTAATGTTGATTTTTTAAAAATATTAGTAGTTCTAGTACAGAAACAATTTATTTGAATTTTCGCTTCATATTTTAGTACAGGAGTACACAATGCTCTTAAAACGAAAAATATCGATATTACAATATGTATCAATTTTTCAATGCGACAATTTTCGATTTAACTGACAATTAAATTAACAGAAAGTTTAACCAGAGATGAAATTACCGGGCTTGAGAATGTTGCTAATGTATGTTCATGAAATAGAGGGTGATCGGCGTAAGTCCGGCACCAAGAATATTTCGTTTATTTTGAAAGATAAGCAAAACTATACAAAGGGGCTCATAAGATGATCGCAAGAATTTTGTATCGCTTCCGGTTTTAGCGGAAATGTGTACAACTTTAAATCTAGCATTAGTGGATAGGGAATCGGTATTTTTATATTTTTCAAAATGTACACTGACTTGCAAAAAAATCGCGTACACCTAATTTTTGCTGTATTGAATCGGACTTGAATTTTAACCTGTCAATGTCACTAGCGTCAATTAAGATGCGAAAGTTAATAGAAAACGAGAAATACATAACTCAAAAATTGTAAAAACTCGGTTACTTGATTTTTAAGGTATACGTGATATTTTTGCAAGCCAGTGTACATAAAATTACTTTCACAACGATACCAAAATATCATAGTTTTACTTCAACTATTTCAAAACAGCGACCATTTATTTTCCAAATGTGTATTAAATACAAAGTAAAACATAGCAAGCTATGAAAACAATTGTATTAGTTCAAAACAAAAGAAAAGTGAGAATACCTCTCCCAATCCAGTTTAAGGGCTCTAATATAATTACATTCTCCGAATATTAAAAATCTAAAGTGCCCAACACAATACCTCCCGCCATTTAATTTTTATTAATTTAAATACATACCGAAATTTGTACATATTTACTTATGCTGAAAACTGCATTAAGTTCCTTTCCATATAATTATTGTTCTCTTTACTATTTTCTTTTTAAAACGTTAGTATTATTAATTTGAAATGATTAGTTTGTTGACAGTGACAATATCTGTCAGTTACATACATTTGAGATCTGAACTGTATAACCATGGAGTTGTGTTTAAAGCCTAGGCTTCGGGATTTAAATTATAGATAATTTTATAAATTTATCCATACAATATATAGAAAAAGTATTAAGGCAAACGTGTAGATAATTTAGTAATCTCCAATTTTTATAATAACAAATTTCGAAAAAATAACATTTACAGGTATTTTTTGAAGAAAAACTAATTTGAGCTTCAAGTAACGTGCCATTTCCGGTTATCATATTTACACAAAAATGTAACGGATTCTTTTTATATTAGAATAAAGTATAAATACAAGGTTTTAAAATTTTCTGAACGATAGTATGAGTTAGAGCGTAAAGAGGATCCATACACACACAGACATCATCGTGAAAATATTAAAATTGAATTCTACGGACCTTAAAACGTGGTCATTTATCAAAATCTCGATATGCGATTTTTAGCACGATCCCTATACCTCCCTTACCAAGGGTAGCGGGTGGTAAAAAATAACTGTCACATTAGATAACAAACTAATGTAGGTAAATATTTTTTTTGTGTTTTAAGGTAATAAAATTGTTTTCATAGTTTGCTTTTTTATTTTGCATGGAAGTATATTAATAAAATAAATGGTAGCCATTTGGAATAATTGAAGTAAAACTATAATATTTGGTATCATTTTGAAGGTAATTTTTATGTATATTATGAAAAAATACCGATTCCCTATGCTAGATTCAAAGTTGTACACATTTCCACTAAAACTGGCAGTGATACAAAATTCTTACTACGATCACCTTATGAGCCCCTTTACTTAGTTAAACTTTGCTTAATAACATTTTTTTGTATCTTTCAAAATAAACGAAACATTTTTCGTCCCGCACTTAGCCTATCACCCTATATAACATAGCGCAAAGTTATAATAAAATAAAAACAACAAATATATGACTATAACAATGTATTCATAATCAATAGAATGATGAATAGTTCATACAGAGAACAGACTCATCAGACAGTCATACACATTCGGTTCATTTACGTGGTCTAACATCATTCGCTATACACTACCTACAATACATTTATGTACATGACTGAGAGTGTGTTTATTCAAGTACACATGCGTACACGCCATCATAAGAAATTGTGACGGAAAATGCAGCATGACAAACACAGCCATATTTTAAAATGTTACAAATATGTCGGCTTTTAAATTGTAATAATTATCAATCTTCAATTATAGAGTATATTTTGCATAACATCAACACATTTTATCAGTAACAAGTAATAGCATATTGTAGTTTTTTACAAAATTAATTATAGTTATTTGTGTATTCAGACTGTAAAAGTAAACTTTTTTAGACTCATCTGATTTTTTGGCAGAGGCTGCAAACTTCTGATTCGGCCAAAAAAGAACTTTTAAGTCGAGGTGCCAACAACATTTTTAGGCGACTATCACAACAGTGTTATACATATTTTTCATTAAGAAACCAATAAAATGAGAGGTTAACCGAAATTGAAAACTTAATTTGTAAACGGTTTTTACATAAACAGTTTTTAAAACGGTTAGATTAACCCGTTAAATAAACTGGTTAACAAAATTATACAAGAAAAAATAACGTTTATAATTTATTTTTTTTCGATGTAGTTACTTTTATTATATGTAATTCTTCTTCCTTTACATTCGGTTTAAATTTCTTTCGATCAATGGTTACAAATCACGTTTTTCGACTTAAAATATTGGTTAACCGAATATAAACCGGTTTCTTGATTTGGATTAATTTATATCATTTTCAGAGCATTGTGTCCTATGGATGGACATCTCATAAAACAATTTGGTTACTGTCAAAATATTATATAAGCTGAAAAGAAAATAAAAAAAAAGTACAATAATTAATTGGTTGAGCGATAGCGATGATTTTTCAATAGTCCGTCTGAAATTTATGAAGCTGCAAGAAGTACAACACAATACCTTTTCAACTTCAATTCAATTTCAGAAAAAATAAATTCAATTTCAGTAAAGTAAATTTAATTTCAGAAAAAGTAACTCCAATTTCAGAAAAAATAACTCCAATTTCAGAAAAAGTAACTTCAAATTCAGAAAAAATACCAAATATCAATTTACCTTTTCCGAAATTGAATTTACTTTTTTGCCGATTGACATTAAAAGTGCGATTTTTTTGACAACTAACATTCTGTAAAATGTCACTTTTACTGCCTATGCTATAGCAACTGCTTATTAAACGCATAGCAACATAATTTGATAACGATAACTTTCAAAATAAAATAAAATTAGCAAAAAAATAATTTGTTCACCACGGCACTAAACACAGATTTGGCAACCTGCAAATCTGGTACTTTAGTGTCTAGTTAAATAATATTGGGTAATTATTCGATATTCGGTAACATTTTTACTATTCGACCAAATAACGACTAGTAAAGCATTATTATTCGTCCGAACGATCAATTTGGCGCCAGAACAGCCGAATACTATTTGCCGAATATACGGAAAGTTAAAATTACTTTTTCTGAAATTGAATTTACTTTCTCCGAAATTGAAGTTACTTTTTTTGATACTCAATTTACTTTTACGAAATTGAATTTACTTTTTCTGTAATTGAAGTTGAATAAGTATAGATTTATTTGCTATTAAAAAAAAAGTTATTATAGCGGCCGTAAAGTAAATGCAGCTATGTAAAAGCGTGTATAAAGTAAACAGTCATAAATGTGATACTTTACGGTTGGCAAAAAATACCTAAAAGAACTATTTTTGTAATAGCCGCCTAAAAATTATTATTATACTCCATCAACAGTAAAAAATATTTTCCAAGAAAAAATCTCTGGATAATAATAATAGTACATGGAGATTTTTAATAGAAGAAACCGTATATGAAGAACACTTATGTAAACTAAACAACCTTGTATAAAATGTGAAATAAATACGATTTTGTGTCTGTAATGTCAGTATGAGATAAAAAGTGCTCCTCTAGTGATGTTTAAATATGACTGAATATTGAATGAACACAATCAAAAGTTCTATCGACGGTTACTTGTTATATACAAAATAAAAGATGTAATTATTTTCTTGAAAAACAGTTACACCTTTATATAATATCAAAGCTACACCGAGATGTGTGCTATAATGAACTAAAATAAATAAATACTGAAAGGCGAAATCTACATTTATTTGTGTTATTATTACGTTATTTATGTTTAGTTAACATTATTATAATTATTATTGGTTTTTTATTACTATCATCTGGAATATTAGTCTCAATTTGCTTATATAAGTCCTACTGTTTCTCGTATTGTAAGATATTTCCAACTCTTAAAGCTGTAAAGTACTACCTAGATTCAAAATATAAATATATTTAACAACTATAACAATATAAAAGAAAAATAAACAAAGTAAAAATAATATCTTCTTATTGATTAGTCTGGAAATGATCTTATAATACATGAACACAACTCTGCAACCACACTTTGTACAAATTCAATGCGAAATATATTCGTTTGAATCACCACTAAATGTATATCAACACAACAAACCTTTGAATAACGAACTGGCGTAATACTGTGTCGAAAACATTTGAGTGAGCTTTTGTAACGAAGAACTACCGACTTCACTGGTAAGTGAAACATTAACTATATCAACATTTCGTGTATAAAATTATATAATTCTTTTCCAATAATGAAACCAACAATCAACAATTTGTATATTTTGTACAGACCACAAAAATAAATATAGGTCCACTTCAAATAACTTTCATTTTATTTGGTATTGTTAGTCATGCACTCAACTATTTCAGTACCCTATTTAGGATGAACGAGACAATTTGTAATATAGGCGTTTAACATGGAAATAATTATTTATTATACAAGCGTTTAAAATAAAGGTTTAATGAGACTATAGTTTAATCTCTCGAGTGCGTGAGTTAATCCTATATTTTATTTATACAATTTTACTTTTATAAATTCTTGTTTGGCCCTAAAGAAGTTCAAGTGTTTTGTGTTGCAATCATTGCAACAACAATATTTAGTAAAGAAACGAAATTTTAAAGGCAAAATTGAATAAAAAATTTAAACCGACAAATGAATACAAATTTTATTTTGTTTATTAAAAAAACTGCATGCAAGTAAATAAACATGACTTTATATAAAGCAAAATTGGATAAAATAGTTTATTTTTAAATATTGGTAGACTTAGAGAATAAAATTACGACCTTTTATATTTTAATTTATGCTTTTGGTGCAGTAAACTTAATTTAAAGATTTACTAATAATGGATTTAGTATGCGACTATTTCAAAAACTGTCAAAAAATATACAGGATGCAACAGCTAAACGAGATACCTCAAATAATTTCTATATTATTAAAGAGACAATAAAATATTATAAGACAATCTTATAGAAGATCAAGGGGGACATTCGAATAGAAAAGAATATAATTTTTTTAACCACTGGTTTTCAAGCTGTAATACAAAAGTATATTATTTTAAAAGGGATGACGTATATTTTCTATGCCCATTCGATAAAGTATTTTTTTCTGAATTCAAGCATGTAATCATTTTATCACTGAAAAAAATCAGTTAAATTTAAATAAATTTAATTTTTATAGTAATTTTTAAGTAGGCTATATATAAAAAGAAATTGAGCTTAAATTGAAGCGAAACATAAATAATTGATAATAACTTTACAAATTTTGTTCTTTTTGATTTCCATCCTAAATAATTTAAGTTGACAAATAGCAATTTTTGTTTTTCATACGTAGCCGACTGAAAAAGAACTATAGAAATTAGATTTATTTAATTTTTTCTCAATATTTTTGTTATATAAAGATATAAAATGATTATATGTTGAATTCAAAAAAATACTATTGAATGGGTCTAAAAAATATAACCATCTCATTTAAAAAAACATAATTTTGTGTTGTAACTTGAGAACCGCTGGTTTAAAAAATATTTTCTTGTCTAATCGGATGTCCCCCTTGGGCTCTTATAAGATTGGCTTATAGTATTTTATTGTATTATTTAATAATATGGAAATTATTTGAGGGATCTGTATTATAGTAGATAAATTGTAAAATTCGTTATTTTGAAAAAGACTAGGCATTATAAAAAGTATGAACGTTAGTATAAACAAAAGATTAAGAGTGATTAGCAAGCATTTGACTAGCATTGTTTTTTTCTCAATCAATCGTTTTTTTTTGATAAAAATACTTCAAATACAAAATGTGTACAATTAATTTTTCTATAACTATTATATGAAGTATTTTTCTTTAAAATTATACAGAAACGATTGAAAATGAAAAACTAATTCGTTAAGTGTTCCCTAATCACCCTTAATCACTTGTACATAATAATGGTCACTGATTTTAGAATACGCTTACATTAGTTACTTGACGCTCATTTCTTGAAATAACGTATAGTAAATCTGTTTTTATTTCATCTTTAAATTATTCTTTTTCAGTCGCTAAAACTTAGAATTTTATTTTCTAAAACTGTATATATAGTTTGCTGGGGCAGATATTTAAAAAAAAAAATCCCATGTTAAATGCTTATCTATGTGACGGATTCATCCTGTTTATAATAAAATATTTATTACCAATTTCTAAACTAATGATAATTTATTAATTTGAAAGATTTATAATAAAAAGATGCTGAAATAGAAGAGCACCAGAATTTTACAAAGGATCAACAAAACTTATTATTTGATGTGGACTAAAACTTACTGTAACCGACTATAAATGCGTTCATTTACAAAAGCTTAAAACTTAAAACTGATATGTATGTTTCAAATGTGCTCCGTATTAAAAACAGCCGACAAATCATTTCGCATCGTGTTTACTCAACGCAAGAACAAACTCTAATTCTTGTTGTTCTTTTCTTTGCTGTTCTCTTCTCGCTTCTTCTAGCCTCAAGCTTTCAGCAGCAGCCCAAGCGAGTTGCTGATCTTCACTAGGAAGAGCATTAGGCTTAGAAAAAGGATCACTCAACGGCGCTGAAGCCCTGCCACTTGTAGAAGGAAACACAGATAGAGTATTAGAAGAAGGTAAAGGAACAGATTGTCGTCCTCCTAAGCCAGAAGAGAACGGATCAAACTTGCTGTCTTTATTTTTCTTGGAAGCGAAACCAAAGGCGTCTAGATGGTCAGCGGATTTGCTCGAGGCTGTAGCTGCGGCTGCGTCACTCGGTTCGTCATCGAAAGGATCAGCTATGTTGAATGGGTCCTCGTACCGGTAGTCTCGGAACGGATCGTCTGTGAAATCCATTGGGTTTTTCTGTGGTGGTCCAGACGTTGTACTCGTACTCGGCTTATCAGAAAACTGAAGGAGGATACGAAGTGATTATTTTAAGGCTGAAATATTAGCAAGCGAGTGTTAGTAGGTGATCGCCTGGGAACTGCACCTGTCAAATTTATTAGTACTATTACGGGTGACGGGAACGGACTTCGATTTGTGCATGCTCCAACTTAAAAGACCAACCTAAGAACTCTAAAATAAATAACAAAAATTAATAAATAAAATGGTGAATGAATTAATAAATATAAATATTAAAATACTTAAAGCAACATTAACAAACATTTTTATGCATTATTGGCGATTCAAATAAACTTTTCCCGCCATTATATAGCCCTGTTGTGATGTCATAACTGGGATGTACGAGCTGCCAATCTGACACTGATCCTGCATTTTACATTTTTTAGAGAAATTTAAAAAACATGAAACTGTGTTAATAGATATTTTAAATTATTTAAATGGGCTGAAAACTCCAGAAAATTTCTATGAAAGGAAAGAAAAAATATATTCTGGACATATTTTTAGTTCAAAATTTAGCCACCAGATAGAGTTTACTTAATTTGAATCCCGAATAGTCAGTATCATAATGAGCTATGGTAACGAGCTACTTGTTTACAAACAAAACAACAGCGGACCTGATTTTTAGATTAAACTGTTTTTCGTTCAATACCAAATAATTTATTTTACTTTTTCATTGATTGACGCCAGCAAATAATTTTTTTTTATGTAATACGGATTGTAACTATACTCTATTTTTAAACTAGGAGGAGTAGGTACGAAAGTCTGATTTACACTATAGAAAGTTACCAGAAAAAGTTACTAGATTTTTTTTCGCGCGAAATACAAAAATTCCGTACACATCAATACTGTATACTTCGCATGGAACTTATTTTACAATAAAACTGACATTATAGGCTCTTATTTTTCACGCCGTATATTTGATTATGTGAATAAAGATAATATGTAATCTAAATAAACACTCTTACTTGATTTATATCTATATTTTTTAATTGAACATAGCGATAAAATGCACAATCAATATTAATAGTTCTTAAAAGAACTGATTTATTTTAAAGTCACAGAAATGCGAAAAACCAAAACAGAAAAAGATAACCTCCAAACGAATGACAGCTAATACATCAAATGTAAAATATTTGTGCAGTGTAAACCTGACGAAGCACTAGCCAATCAGAAGCGTCAGTTTCGGCGCTTAAAATTTAAAGTACTCCTCTTAGTTTAAAAACAGGGTATAATCATATGTGTAACACATCTGCATAGCGGCGTCTCTTTGTTTAAATTATGTGTAGCCGGAAAACAAATTTAGATATGAATCTCGCTTTTTGAAGTTAAAGTTCTTTATCAGAGTTTTGGGATAGAGTTACGGGACATTTTGTAAGAATTATTGGGTGTTGAAAAGGCGAGTGTGCACTGCGGGACAGGAAATTTAAGTGACTTGTATAATAATTGTTCAACTTTGTTACAACGCCCAGATGTGTATGCGGTTTGAGAGTGGCTTAACCCAGCGAAGAAATAGGGCTGGGTAAATTAAGGGCTTGTTAAGTGTCATTTATGGTGCCAGTTGAATAAAACAAGCCCTCTCGTAAGTTGTAAAGGTTGGACATCCTCATTTGAGATGTTGAAATCAGTAAAGATGATTGTGTTGTCTTGTATTTTATCCGCGAATAATAGTGGCAACGACTACCCTTCATCATTTAAGTCTTGCATTAATAAAATTAGTGTTTTAGTTTCGGGCCAAGTATTCAAAAACCGTTTGTTAAACGGATAAAAGTAGTGAAATATTAAAATTGCTTCATCATCCTGTTATTTAAAAGTAGTAATAATAGATGTAATGTAGATTTGTACCTTGCAACTTGTTATATATGGTACGCGACTACTACCATAATGATGGACGTTACGATCCTTTATAACATAAATAACTTTTATGTTTGTACGTTATATACTGAGAAACTATTTCAATATTTATGTATTTTTATGTACCTTTTATATCGCCGGTTTTACAAACGTAGAACTTATAAATAGTCAAATAATGAGTGCTAATACTTATTTCACAAAATATCCGAAATTATAAATTATTAAATCAATGAAGTCATTAACCATTTTTTTTTCTGAAAGTTCTACTTGCTTATAAGAAATAATTTCATTTATAGCTTCAAAGTAAAACCAACTCTGAATTTAATATATAAATAAATAAATGAAGTGTCTAAAACTAATGAAAACTACATTAAAGGTGAAATACTACATAAATGTGGAACAAAGAATAAGGATTTTTTTACCGGAATGGAAACAGCGGAACAGGGAAAACAACAGGAACAGGAACTCTTATACACGGTATTCATCCAACTATAGTGCACACACTACAACACACATTTCATTTAAACTTCATATTAAAACTCAATTGAAAAAAGTTTCTGTCGAAATACCTTAGCATCAAAGTCCGCAAAATCAGCGAAGCCCCCACTGGAGGCGAAAGGATCTGGTGCCGCGAAGGGGTCCTTTCCAAATTGTGGTGGTTGTGATGGACGCGGGGGTTGTGGTCGAGGGGGTGCAGGTCTTGGAGGCGGCTGTTTGCTCTTCTTGGGGGGCAGAGCAGGACTGGGGCTCGTTGGTCGACCTGGTGGGGCTCCGTCTCGCGTCGGGGCGTGGAGGATTGCGAAGGGGTCGCAGCCGAAGGGGTCCTTCTCGTCCTGAAGAAGAAAGACACAGTGTATGTTTAGAGTGTCTCATTTGAAATATGAAAGATAATATCACTTCCGGTTAAACCGGGAGCGCTGCCAAATACCATTATTTATGAGTCCATAAGCCTAGTTTACAAATATATCAATAAAATTAAAAATAATTATAAATAAAAAAGTTATTTCGAGTGGACCGTTTTTCAAACACGGATTTGCTTAAAAAATAATAGAAAATAAAAACATTAAAAATAACTTAGTAGAATTAAAAAAAAATGTTTCTTACAAATTATGGTTGAAAAAAAGATAATAACTAATTTATGTACAGTGCGGCTTTTAAGCTGTGGCAAATTTAATTTGATAGCTTCTAATTTACATCTACTTACCTCCAATGGCGATTTGCCAGGATTGCTACTAGCATTATTACTACGGTTTTTACCGTCTCCGAATGGATCAAATGGATCCGCTTTTGCTGAAATATTCAATTACATAAATTTTGAAAACAATGTAATGAAAGGAAAATATACCTGCTGGAGGAGCGTCGAAAGCGCCAAAGGGGTCAGATGAGAATCCATCCTAAAGAAATATTTACATTAATTTTGAATCAATACGTCAGAATGTTTTCATAAACTTACAACTTTGTTATCAGAGGGAAATGCTGCTGTGAAGGGGTCGCTACTAAAAGCGTCTTGATTGCTTTTAAATGGATCTATAAAACAATGTACCATTAATTTATAAAAATAAAATAAATTATGTTTTATAAACCTGATTTGAAAGGATCTTGTTCAAATCCATTACTAATTTGACCCCCTTTGTCATTAAATGGATCATCCTTTATTTCACCAAAACCGTTCTGTAAAATAAATATACAAACAAAATAATAAATAGCATAAAGGTAATGAAGTTTTACCGCCTTGTATCAAATTCTATTTTTTCTACAGCAGATTTTAAAGAAATTAAGAAAAGTCAATTGAAGAACTTTTGGTAAAAACAACCTTAGTCTATTTTTACCTTCAGTCACCTTTAGGTAAGGATGGTATTGTCTTTGGTTATAAATTCAATGGTGAGTTTTCAATGAATAAGCATGTTTTGGGGTCCTTATAATAAGCATTTACTATTTTTACGATGACTGTTGTGTGTGTGTAACAATTGTTTCGGCCGTGATAATTCCAATACTACAATTCCAAAAATTACAATTTTTTCGTATTTCTCATTCTAACATCCAAATGTAAACTTGATTAGATTTTGGTTACAATTGAGCAACCGGAAATACCTTAATTTGAAGCTCTTAACTGTTTTTCTTAAAAAAACAATTAAATGTCATTTTTGGTATTTTATGTTATTATAAATATTAAAGGATATTTTATTCTCCATACGATTTGATTGCATAATTATCTTCATATTCACTGTATTTAGAGATAAAAAATTATAAAGAAATTAATTTTCATAAATCTTGCAATCTTTGCTGCGTCACTATAAAAACAGTTTCAACAATGCAATATTACTAATTGACAGATGTCAGTGTCAAGTACAATTTACATAATGTCTGTGAAATAATTTTACTGAGTACAAGAAACTTTCTGTGTGGAATTTATATAACATAGAAATGACAGACAATAGATTTTTTTGAATTTGAGATAAAGAATAAACTTTCGAGTTTCATTACTGTTAAAGATTTCTGTAACTTAAAGTAACTCAAGATCATGTTTAAATATTTACTAGATATTAAGAAAAAGAAAAATAAACATTGATGAACAATTATATAATAATTAGACATTTTTATAATACTTTTTTATAGAAACGCTCAAACTTCAGAATATAACAAATTGTGACTAAAATACTTTTTATGAGAAGCAGTTTTATCAAATTGTTTGGCGTCCTTGAAAGTGTGTTGCTGTATGTAATTCATATTTACAATATTTGGACTATTGTTCTTTTTGCCAAAAGCTCAATTATGATTTATTTTTTTTTTAATTAAAAATTTCAAGAATAGATTTTTCCCGTGACGTTATTGAAGTTGTTATTAATACAAACCGTTACAGTTTATAATGTATTCAATTTAATTTCAACAGAAAATAAAGTATATTATCTACCCCTGCTGTTAAAGTATTATTTTATCTACCCTTGCTGTTAAAGTGCTACTTGATCCACTATTTCGAGTAGACAAAAGCACACTTTAAAATCTGCTACAGAAAAAAATCAATATATTTACTTGATGTACCGTATTTCCGTTCGTAATTCCTGCAACTGCAGTATACTCAGGGTCCCTGAATTCTGGAGTAATTCTTAACGCAGTGTCAGCTACTGCACTTACATCTCCAGCGTCTAATGCAGAATCGCACATGACTATTGCATCGTTCATCTGTCTTTGTTGTTCTTGTAATTGCGTTATTTTTGCTTTCGCCTGGAATAGAATAAAACAATGTACCTACTGTCTAATGTAATCAATACTAAAAGATTACTAATAGTAAATATGAAAATATGTGATGGTGCACTATTAGATGAGTCTGGAACAATCGCAATTTAACGTGGCATTGAAAGACAATTGACATGTTTTGACAGGTGTTTGATAAGTATTCTACAAGCAGGGCCGGCTTAATAACGAATCAAAAACAATTAATTATGTAAAAACAATTTTGTACGAAAATTTTGAATAACTTTGACCTAAAATGAATAGGAGAGCAGAAAAATGCATAACACAAATTATTATTTATTATATTTTGAGGGATGGGACGAAGATCCGGTTTTGAAATTTTATCCGGCAAAGAACCGGAATTTTTTTCCAACCCTAAATATATAATATTTAACAGTTTTAGCTTTATACAATTTCCCCTGTTCATTTTACATACAAAACTGTTTTTACATAATTTATTGTTTTTAGTTTCATCACAATTAGAAAAAGAATCATTAAAATGTTAATGTATATGATGATAAGCGACTGGAGAAGTGATGGATAAAAGGAATAAGCAGAAATGCAGTCAATATATAATTTATTCAGTCAAAATGACTGCATTTCTGCTTATTTCTTTTATCCAAAAATGTTAATGTCAATAATTTTGTTGGATAATATAATAATATCGACCTAGATATTGTAGGCTCACGGTAAAACATTGTCAAAACTGTAAAATATATAAAATACAAAACTTGAAATCAGAAAAATGATTGGTTATTAATTCTTATAAGTCGTATTTCTACAAAAATAAAGGGATTAAGAAACGCCTACTATTCTAGGAACATACGAATGGAGATTAGACGAGATAAGCGCCCACACGGTACAAATATTCCATCATTACCGATATCTATACGAAGCACACCCAGCAATGGGTAATATGCCGTGATGAAATATTTATTTATTTATTTTAAGTTATTTATTCATTAATGGCGTTCCCAAAATCGTGTAATTCCAGATATTTCAGTAAGATAAGTAAGCTTGAGTTTAATAATTTTTATCCATTTAAAAATATGACCACACTTGTCTGGGCACGCCCTAATGTTTCCGGCAAATATAAACTATATTGTACGCAAACTAAAAATTATAGCAAATGATATAGTATTGGTTCATTAATTTTCCTTATTTTGCTCTTTTAAGAATACTACTTATAACTAATTCTTATAATACGTTGTAATTTAAGAGTAAAATTAGGATAAACAAACGACCCGAAATTAATTTTAAGGAAAATAACCGACGATCCGGCAAATTTTAATCCAGAATTTCGAGATTCGGTAACACAGTCTTTCGTCTGTAACAGTTTAAAAATCCTGGACTTGTATTTGGATTTTTGTAAAATGTTGCGATTGATTTCTCACTCGAGTTATGGCCGTAATCAAAATTTATGTTTCCGAGACATCAGTTTACCATGAGTGACTTTTCATTTTTGTAAATTTTCACCCAAGTCCTAGCCGGGAGAAAATCTCAAACATATGTCTCGCGTTATAGTCTGTCGCATATATACACTCCCTCTTCACCCTTATCTTGGAAGATGTGTACGACAATGAATTATTATACGTAATATTTTAACCATTTTATTGTACGATCGTATTTTATTTTCAAATCTCTGTTTCGTATATTGCAACCTATTTATTCTATTTCAGTATTACCTATATTTAATATAATTGTTAATTAAAACCACGCTGGAATACTTTTATTTATTTATGTAACTGGTACCGACTCCCTTCCCTTTTCCGTTTTACTATTCAAGTATTGCTATATACTAAGTACAATTTTTATTTTATTGCGAAGGAAGTTGCATAGTTTATTTTTATATTTATATTGTTTTTCATTTTTGTGACACGACTATCACAAATATTTTTGTTCAATATAAACTGTGGTGTACAAATAATACAAAATTTGTATCGCCCTAATCTTGTTCATAAAAATACAAGTTATGTAAATGTATTTTTTTTTTTACCTGACTAATTTGTAGTTGTGTGTCTTGTAAGTTAGTGGTTAATCTGTTCAATTTCCCATCACTTTCTTGTCTTTCTTTTTCTAGTCTTTCCTCCTCTTTTCTCAAGTTGTCTAGTTGTTCCTTTTTACTAGTTAGTTCTCCTTCTTGTACTTTTAATACCTCTGCTTGTTCGTCTGCTTGCGATCGTAGTTTATCAACCTACAAAAGAATTTATTTCATGTTTTTTTATAGATTTTCCTACAAACTCAAAAATAATTCAAATAAATGTACACTGAACAATCTAATAACTATTTTATTAAAGTACAAATGTACAAAAGAAATTTAGAAGACCGCCACCGCGCCACCAATGCAAGAGCATACGCAATACCTATTTACATATTTACAGGCTACCACCAGAAAAAATGTGACATTAATATATGTTACACTCTACACTCGAATTCGGGTCTTGTCTGAAAAATTTGCTCAAAACTATAACATTTCAATTATACCGTTACTTTTTTTTTGAAATTGATATTACTTTTTCTGCAATTGAATTTACTTTTCCTGAAATTGATGTTACATTTTCTGAAATTTCATTTACTTTTCCTGTTGTAACTTTTTCTGAAATTGAATTTACTTTTTCTGAAATTTAAATTGAATTCGGGTATACAGGAAGATTCATCGGTTTGTTCTTTTTTAATAACTCGATTATTTTAAATATTATTATAATAATTTTTCTAACAATGTTTATTTTATATTAAAATGTCTGTAAATCTGCAGTATAGATTTTTCTACACTCTATATATTTATTCAAATTTGAAAAGTACATGATATTTACTATCATAACTTTTACATTTTTATTAAATACAGAAGGCTTTGCATGCGTTTTTTACATTACACCTCTCAAATTTAAAGAAAATTAATTTATTTATTCAATTTTTTAAACAGTAATTATTAAGTAAATGTTTATTTGCTAGTGAATTAAAAAAAATTAAGTCACTCTCTCGGAATATTAACTCACTCTGCAACAAATAATGTACTTAAATAAAATAACATCAGGTACGAAAATAACACTTTCGCCACAGTTTTTATCAAATAGACCAGTCATTTTCATTATTTTTCACGACACAAATGACAGAAAATAAAGCTTATTTATAAAGGACTTGACTACCAACGACGATTTTCATGCACGGCCTTCTAATTGATTGTTTTTCATTTTGTCAAAATTAAATATTATTATGGTTTTTATTATTATTTCGTCAAAATTGAATAAAACATTGTATAAACCACGTGAGTTACGAATGTTTATTCATTCAAAGAATTTAACCCAGTCGCACTAAGGGTTTGTGCTTTTAAAAAAAAATAACTTAATTAAATATTACATCTATTTCAATTCGATATTTCATTATTATACATTTTATTTAATATTATCAAATATGCCTAATTCAAAAAATAGTATTGCAAAACTTTAATAAAAAATCAATATTTTAATCATTCGCCATTGTATTTTTTAATAATAAACATAGGAATGTTTTTATACTATTGGATAGCAAATTTCATGTACTTTTTAAATTTGAATAAACATATAGGGTGTTCCATTTGAAAATATAAAGTTACATACCATTTCGTAAAAATGGATCACCTGTAGAAAACTTATACTACAGATTTAGACACTTTATCTTTATATTTGAAAAAAAAAACCATAATATTTAAAAAAATCAAGTTATTAAAAAAGAACAGACCGATAAATCATCCTATAGAGTGTAGCATATAACAGAAAAAAATATTATAACTTACCTTCTGGTCCTGTTCAACTAATTGCTTCTCAATTTCTTCAAGTTCACTGTCTACAGTACTTCTCTATCGATAAAATCAAATATGCAACAAACATGCTAAATCAGCCAAAATAAAAAATAAAAACGCCTAAAATGTTTAGCATAATTAATCAATTAAAGAAACACTGTCATGCCAAAATAATCCTATTAAATAAGGGTGTGTTAACAAAAAATCTGCACAAAGTTGAATTTATTAATATTAAAAATATGTGGAGCAACATTAATTTGGTTTGAAGTTTACATTAGTCTAATACCAAAAATAATACCATTTTCATTTGAGTTGTTACAAAACCTAAAATAAATCTCATCTCAAAAAGCCGTGGTGAAGTTGAGGGTTTTCGATTGCGTGGCCGACCAGTAAGTGGATGGATGTGGTTGGTAGGGTGCTTAAAGAGAGAAAGTTTCAAAGTGGGAAGAGAAGAAGAGCATGTATGAATGTAATTATGAGAGTGGCCGAGGCGAAAGAAGTGTGCTTAGACATGAATGTGTGGCGAAGGATGATTGTTTCGTAACTATTATTGTGATCCGGATGCGGTATTTCGCTATCGAAAATCGGTCACTTTAATATGTTAAGAGTTAGGATTTGTTGTATGATGTTATTATTTTCGGGTTTGTGCTAACCTACTAAGTGAGACATGCGTGATTTTATGTAGGTATATTCTAAGAACGAAATATAAGCAATTGTTAATTGTGCAAGAAATAAAAGTTATTTTTATAAGCAAAGCATTCATAGTCCGACAGAAAATAAATTTAATCGACATACGAAATTTCATAAGAATTAAAAATTAACTTCGCCACGTGAAAAAGTAGAATGTTTTGTCAATATTAGATGGACTTTCAGAAACAAATTAGATTAGCAGCGGATTTTGTGCAGATTATATTAATTAACTGTAGTTTATGAGAATGTAAAATTATTTTAATTTGTTACCTTCTGTAAATTAAATAATAAAGTTATAAAGTTTGTGCAGATTTTTTGTTAAAACATCCTTAAATACAACTTCAAATAAACTTTTACAATAAATACCTAAATATAATAATTACAGTAACTTACATCTAAGCATATGTATATTAAAGCCGTCACCATAAAGACGAGTAAAATTCTTAAAAATATTTACTAAGTCATTTAAGCATCAGCAGACAAGCGAAAAGTAAACGAAAAACATCGCAATACATTTTGCTGCATTACCTGTGCTTTGAGATCATTAAGACGTTTCTGTGCTTCCCCTTTTTGGTTTTCCAACTGTTTGAGAGTCGCAGCTAGTGTATCCAACTCGCTCTGTAATACAATCAATAATAAAAAAACAGAAAAATAAAAAGATATTTTTGCTATTTATAGATTCAGAAACGAAAGACATTTTCATATGAACAAATTTTGTATTTACTTTCCACATTGTATTCGTTTTAATAACAGATTTCAAGTAGATATAATAATTTAAAGAACTACAATAAATATAAAATAATGTGAATTTCCTACCTGTAAGCTTTTTATTTCACCACTTTTAATCTTAATATCAGCCTCTTTTTGTGCAATGTCCGTTTCTAATATAAGTTTCTCTCTCGCAAGTTCTTCAATATCCTTACTAATCATATCCAGTTCTGGATTTGAGTACGGTGTGTTGTTGTTTTCCTGAAAATAACACAAAAACTGAGCCCACAATATTTTAATTGTTGTGGCAATTTTTTAACCGACCACATAACGTTTCGAAATAATGAGGTCACCATTAGGAACAGACTTTATTATTGACCGTATGAGTTAATAGACGTATGTTTCAATTAGCAAGGAATAAAATATAAACAATGAGGTGTTTAAATGTTTATTCACATTAAAATATTAGTTGTTTACAATTTATTTAAATTAGGCTTCCGTCTCATCACCGTATGCTTTTTTAGCGTCCGTTAATAAATATCCAATTTTCATTTTGTCATAAACGGATCTTTTTTTATCGTCATGCATTTTTTTTCTGATCAACTGATGCCGAAGAATGTTTAATTCTTGTAGGTCCATTAAATCTTGGGATTCGTCTAAGATAATCAATTAATCATGAATTTTTTTATTTTATTTAAAAAATGTATGAAATGTAGCCAGATTGTAAAATCCATGACCGATAGTATGAACAAATGATTAAAGAAGATTAGCAAACAGTTGACTAGCATTGTTTTTTCTGTCAATCATTTATGGTCTGTTGGACAGTTTGTAGTTAATTTCTTATATACAGATTAACAAAAAAAGTACGTATCGAAATTCTGACAGTAATATTTAACAACTCATTTGACATTTCGTTTCGATACGATATTGTCAATTTAACCAAGGTTAACAATTTAACTATAAGCGGGTTGTGGCCAACACAATACCTTCCATCATTTCCATGTATTTTATATAAATTCCATACAGAAAATTCTTTGTATTTTCAGTAAAATTATTTCACAGATATATTATGTAAATTGTACTTAACAGTGACATCTGTCAATTGGTAATATTGAATTATTGAAACTGTTTCCATGGTCATGCAGCAAAGATTGCAAGAATAAAAATTAATTTCTTTAGGGCCGGTATTTTCACTTCCGAATAAAGCTAAAGATAAATTTAACCTTCGGATAAATATTTTTGTTGTCTTTTCACTTGCAAATAAATTTATTCGAAAGAATAACATGTTATTCGCGGAATAAGTTATTCGCTAGTTGAGTAGCGAATAAAGGGTTTATTCGTAAGTACACTACATTTCTACATTGTGCATATATTTAACAAAGTGGATATATTAAATATTTTTAATGATTCTGATGATTGTTTGAACTATGAATGAATAAATAATGCGAGAAATCGAAAACGCACGATCAGATAGCTACCTAACCACACACACACTTCAAGGAAATTTTTGACAGATTCCGATTATGAAAACAAACTGTTGTTATTTTATTATTACAAATTACGGATCGTATTTGATCTCAAACAGTGCATACATAGGTAAATCCCTCCTTGGGTAAATCTTTATAAAGATCCTGACATTTGATGCTGGTAAAATATTTTCGGATTTTGAATACTTTTATACAATAATCATTTACCTCGAACTGAAAGGAATATACAAAAATTATAAGGACAATTTTACAATATACATATAATTTCGTTTACCGCGTATGATTACTGCAATATATTACTTGTTAAACTACACTCTCCCGAGGCTAAAAATGCAGAAGGATATAGATGACATTAAGGATGTCAAACAAAATTTCGACAAGTACAGATTCAAAAAAATTTAACACATTTCATCCTTTTCTGCTTAACATGGTTATGCAAAACTCCATCCTTCTCCACTGAACCAATTCACTCTGCAAGGTTACCAATTCACGAATGTTAAAATTATTCGACACATAGCTATTTGTTTTTTTGTGAAATGTGTGAAAAGACTCAATGGAGTTATTCGTTGGATAAATATATAGAATAAATTTATTTAACGAATACTTATTCGAAACTTTATTCGGAAGTGAAAATACCGGGCCTTAAAAAATATATCTCCAAATACATTGAATATGAAGAACATAATGCAATCAAATTGTATAGAGAATATAATTCATTAGTCACGTGATATGTTTTCCGCCATTTATAATTGTTACTAAGGGATTTGTTTTCTTTATTTATGAGTATTAAAATGGATAATAACAATAACTCAAACTCCGATACATTAAATAAAACTAGGTTAGCAGCACAGAAAAATTCATTATATTCTCTCATTAAATATAAGCTCGTGATATGATTAAAAATCGAAGATATTGCTCGTGAAATCTGCAACTCGGTTTCACTCGAGAATATCATCGATGATCATCATCACTTGTTATATTACGTATGAAAATAAATATAAATTATAAGAGCTTCAAATTAAGATATTTCTGGTTGATCAATTGTAACCAAAATCTAAACAAGTCTTCATTTGGATGTAAGAATGAGGAATACGAAAAAATTGTAATTTTTTGAATTGTAGTAATGGAGTTACCGCGACCGAAATGATCGTCACACACACACACGCGCACACAAACATACACACATAATCGGAAAAATAGTAAATTCGTATTACAGGGATCCCAAACGTGCTTATTCCTTAAAAAGTCACCACCAAATTTTTGGTCTAAAGGTGACGGAAGGTAAAAATATAGCATCGTTATTATATGAGGTGCTATCCAAAATTTCCGAGACTTATTTTCTGGAGGGTGGTAGAACGCCAGTGCAATTTCCACCGCTAGGTGTCTTTAATAAGACACCCATTGCTCAGGCGTCATCCTTGATGAAACATCTAAGCGGTCAGTGTAATTTATTTCGTAAACGCTGTTTGGCATTTTCGGTGATTAAAGTTTTGTTTCCTGTTGCGGAAACTGTCGCAATGTATCGGATTATATACAGGGAGGAAGCGTTGAGCCAAGTAAGGGTTTACGAGTTGTTTTCTCATTTTAAAAGTGGTCAAAAGACAATAGGAGGTTTACATAATTTTAGTTAATATTTTACCGCTAGGTGGCAAAGCGTCAACGTTTGGTATTAATAATAATGATGCTTCACAAAACACGTGAGTGAATATTCGTCTAGCCAGCCTAACGTATGAACATAACGTGAAATGGTAAATATTGTTGAGATGAAACCAACAAAAAAAATGGCTCGAAAACAACTGGAAATAAAGATATTCAAAAATGTAAATGAAACACATTGTAGAGGGGGAAGCGGCTTCACTAGCGATTGCAAATGTTGCAAATACTCCATATTATTTCTAATTCCATGGTCCATAGATCCAAAAGGATGTCTAGTAAAGACAGCGGGGAAAATTGGAACTAGTGCCCTACCACCCTCCAGAAAATAATTCTAGAAAATTTTGAATAGCACCTCGATGAGACATTTTTCGTTTTTACTAACAGTTACAATACAAACAGTTTAACTAGAGATGCGAATAATATCGGTTTGACAATCTGGCCACGTTTTACAAAATGGCTAGGAGTTTTAAAAACAGACGACATAGGTATATACCTGTATCTAAATCCATATCTACTGGCATTCCGATATAATCGTCAGTTTGTGTTCCTGAACTAACTTCTTTTAATCCATCTTTTTCTTTATACAACTTCATAATTTTCCTTTTTGTATTTTCATTAAACATTTCTCTGCTCATATTGACAAATCTGAATTGATTGTCAGTAAATGACCGAGTATCATAAATATTTAAAAGTTTATCTATTTCAGCATCTTTTCTGGGCGTGGTATAAAGTTTACATTTCTCTACCAAAACAGATGGTAGTTTTTTATGTAGTTTTTTTCTCTCATTTGCATTCATTTTACAAAAATGTCACTCAAATAAAAACAAATAAATTTTGAAAACTGTCACAAACCAAAAATGAATGTAGCAAGCATAATAATTGTCTTGTTATTGTTAGAATTTTTCCCTTTTGTGGTTTCTATCAACTTCCGAGATAAATTAAACCAAGCTAAAAACAAGGCGAAGTCAATGTACAAAAAGAAACTTAAAAAAGATAAAGCGTTGAATTTTTTGGGCTACGATGATTCAGAATATCCAGGAACGAATAAAGAAAAGAGGAAAATACAACAAGATAAATGGAAAGAATATTATGAGTGTCTAAGGAAACAAGAAAATAATATTGGGAAACATGGATCTATTATACCAGAGGCTGTGCTGGCATTCGAAGGGGAATCAATAAAGTGGGTATTGTTATTCAGATCCATACTACATACGTTACTTGTGGCGTAAAAATGTCGCAAGCACGTAAAAATTTATGCGATTCCATTTGAGGAACTCTTAGCAAAAACAATCTTTTGAATTCGTGATAATCAAAGAAACAATTTTCTTGCTTCCTCACTTTTATAGATTCCTGCAACTTAATTTAACTTAGGATCATGTTTATAAACTCAAGCAAGGGTTTAGTAGAAATGCCTGAAAAATGACGAAAGCCAACAACCGTCGAATGGATGAGTAACTTAAGAGGAAGGGTTACCCCTGTACTAAAATATGAAGCGAAAAATCAAATAAATTGTTCCTGTACTAGAACTATTAACATTTTAAAAAGTTAAACACTAGACATGCATATTTCTGATATGAACCTGCATTCTAAAAAAAGTATTATTGAATCTATTAGTTTTTTTGATGGAAAAACGAAAAATGCTACTGAATTTCGGTTTTTCCATTGAAATCAAAGTCCAATATTAATAGATTTCAATAATTATTTTTTCAAAATGCAGGTTAATATCTGAAGTATGTGTGTCTGTGTTGAATTTTTTAAAATGTTAATAGTTCTAGTATAGGAACAATTTATTTGAATTTTCACTTCATATTTTAGCACAGGGGTAACCTTTCCTCTTAACAAATCTGGAATCTCACCGAGAATGATTGCTAAAATATTTAACTGGTCCGAGTCTTATATTGCCAGGACACTAATATATGTAAATGCAACATTAGATACACAAAGAAGATTGCCATCCTCGAGAGAATTGAGGATCAAAAGAAAAAAATATATTCAAGATGTTGGCGATTGCCGGAAAATGTTTCATTTTGAATGATGAAAGTTATTTTACTTTTAAGAACTCTGATAAAAATGCAAATTCATTATGAAAATCTGAAATATGCCGCAACGCCAATAATCAGAGAACACATTAATTTTTAGTTTTTTACAAAATTTTGAACTATGACGTGATTGGTCAGTTTTAAAGGCCTGTAGTTCTTAGAGAAAGCATATTAAACAAAATTATTGCCAGATTTACTATCTATGGGGTTAGTTCTAGGTTAGTTCTATCATGGGTTAAGCGTTGTAGTTATAGTAAAATTTTTGAAAGATGTCCGATTAAGGTCGTCTACGAATTGTATGAATTCAGATTTTTGCTCCGCACATTATGACAAATTCAGTAGTGTCGTTAGCTTAGTTTTTATGAGGGTACATAAGATACTACTGTTATTTTATTATTATAAAAATATAAATGTTACAATAAAAGCATTCAAAATTCAAAAATAAGTCAACTGGTAAGTTTATTAGCAAATGTAAAACCAAATATGTGAAAAATAAGATACTGACACAATGTCAGTGTCAGTGACTCTGACACAAAATAACGTTATTCGTACGGCTATGAATTAAGGTAATGTATCTGAAATAATAAATAAACTTACGTTACAGCGAAATTATTATCAACAACGAGCATTGTTTTAAATTGAAATGTCCTAGCTTAGTCGAAACAATAGGAGTTTTTGAAAGACAAACGTGTTATATCTATCCTTATCGCTCATGCTTTTAGCTTTTGCAAAGGAAAGAGATAAATGTATGCCAATTTGTTAATTCGTTCATGATACAGATGACCTTGATCGGACATCTTTCAAAAATTTTACTGTACATAACACCCTGTATAAATAAAATCCATAACAAAACGACTTTATACTCGTTGATGAATATGTTACTAATCTGTTTCACAAAGATATGTCGGTCATGATTAGATATACATACCGTAATTGTTGTAGAAGGAAATATGATTCAGCGATTTGTAATATTTTATAAACACAGAAATACGTAACAAAAATTCCAATTATTAACCTGGGATCTTACAGGAAAGTTTATTTGTAGATTACAGATAAAATTTATCTTGGTTTGCCAGTATATCTCATTCATTTTAATTTGTATTGCAAAACACGTACCTTTTAAATTATGTATACAATGTCAAGGACTACAAGAATATTCAGTAGAGCTCTTATTAAAATTCAAAAGCGAGCAGAAACATTACAATGTGGATTAAGTACAGAAAAAAATAAAACTGGATTAGAAATACAAAAAATGTTATTTATTATTTGCGATAACAAAATTTCTAAAAATTTAATTTTTATACTTCTTATATAAATAAATAAATATTTCATCACGGCATATTACCCATTGCTGGGTGTGCCAATCTGCTTTATACACAGATATCAGTAATGATGGAATATTTGTACCGTGCGGGCGCCTACCAGGCGTCACCTCACGGTCACTCATAGCTAGAGTGGAGAGCGCACCACAGGGGTCAATTTTGTGCCATTAAAATTTGATGTAATTTTTGGCGTCGGTCGGGATCAAACCCGGGTCCCCAAATTCGCGACCACTCATATTCTTAAATTAGAAAAGATTAGGTTTTTTACCTCCCGCTCCCCTTGGTACAGGAGGTATATAGGGATCGTGCTAAAAATCACATACCGAGATTGTGGTAAATGATCACGTTTTAAGGTCCCTAGAATCCAATTTTAACATTTTCACGATAATGTGTATGTGTGTGAGTGCGTGTGTGTGGATCTTCTTTAGACTCTAATTCAAATACTATCGTTCAGAAAAATTTAAAACTTTGTATTTCTACCTCATTTTAATTTGGAAAAAAGCCATTCGATTTTGGTGTACATCAGATAACTAGAAATGGCACTTTACTTGAAGCTTAAAATCATTTTTCTTCGAAAAATACCTTTAAATGGTGTTTTTTTTCGAGATTTATGTTATTATAAAAATTATTAAATTCTCTATAATTTAATTCCCGGGGCCTATGTTTTAAACACAACTCCATGCTTACATAGTTCAGATCTCAAATCTATGTAACTGACATATAAATGTCACTGTCAACAAACTAATCATTTCAAATTAATAATATGTAGTAACGTTTTAAAAATATAATGATAAATAGAACAATAATTATATGGATAGGAACTTAACACAGTTTCCAACATAAGTAAATTTGTAGGAATTTTGATATTATACTTCATTTCACGTTAAAAAAATATATGGTGATTAAGAGCCAACCGTTTTTACATGTATTAAATAAATAATTTAAATTCGTGGAATCAAACTTTGTCAATAATAAATATTTTTATCCGTAAAAATAAACATTGACCTGAATATTAAAAATAACACCAAAACATGGTTAAACATCATTTAATTCTGTAGATTTTATTTGATAACTTAAATGACAGGTGATATTTTTTTTCATTTTTGTTAACTAGATTTGTATTCTAACCAATCCGATTAAAAAAAATATATATAATTTAATCTAAAATCATCCCATAAAAAATATTAATTTAAAATACGGATTAGTGTAAAAATAAATAACAATAAAACCAATTTTAATATTTATGAATATTTACATTTTTAATGGAATTTATAATGAAAGAGATATCTATTTATACATCTCCGTTTAAATATTAAAATGATATACAAACAAACTAAGCAAATAATCCTTCTGAAACCCAATTAAATTGAAACATATTTCCCTGTCCAAATATTGATTCACCCAATTATCTGTGATTGAATTTCTAAACTTATTAAAAGTTGATTTCCCGTACCGTAGACTAGAATGTAATGTCTGCATCAGCCCTTCCGAGACAGAAGATATAGAAGCTGTGGAATGGCAGTGGAGTCACGTAAACGCCGAGTACTTAGAGCCGGTCGAATACACGGAGCACATTTTATTGTCTCCCGAAGAGAAGACTCTACATTTGTACAATGTAGGAGAGGAATTTACAGGGCAGTATATATGTATACTCGGGAAACAGCTAACACCGCCGTATTTCCTTACTGTTGTTAATAATTCTGAACCTATGATGATGGTAAGACAATTTCGTACTTGGAATATGAATTATGAATTGCATAACGGAAATTAAACCGGGTATCTATTTATAATGAACTGCATTAAATATATCTTCATCACTCTAACAATAGTCCAGCCTAGCGACCATAACGTATTTAAAGCCGTGTTCCTTCAGGCTGTGATTGTGATTTTGTGAATCCTGATTAGTTTAATCAAGATTCAAAAATTATACCAAGAAAACAACTTGAATAATATAAACACCATATAGCGTCAAATATAAATATAAGGCAGTGGTCACACTGGACAAGTGGGATCGACTAACGCCGATTGATTGCGATCGATTAAAAATTAAACTAAAACTAGCTTATGGGAATGGTCACACTGCATGCATCCACTATGGTCGAACGATATCGAACGTCGACGTCGACTGATATATCAAACATGTTTGATTTTCTAGTCGGTCGACAGCGATTGATGTGTTTACGCATGCTCAGTGTTGTCATATTTTTCATACCAACTTAACTGTTTTGACATTTGTGTACAGGTTAAAAAGAATATTGTTAGAATATTACAGCCATATTACTTGTAGCATGACGGAAATGTGGAGAGTTAATGAAATAGACCATAGTTGAAAAACTGTATAAGAAATAATGTGCAATTTTATGATCAAAGCACACCAAGATACAGTAATAATTGTAAGACAATGGAAAAATTATGGATGCAAATTTCTCTAATTTTAAAAACAAAAACTCATAAGGTTTGTCATTTATTTAAATATTCCTGAAAACATATAACTGCGGCGTTTCAGTGCAAGAAAAAAAAAATTTCTTTCAATTTAAGTTGGTATCATTTTTGTGGAAATATTTACGTCGATTCATGCAGTGTGACATATCTCCTAAAATTTCGGTCGGTCGCTATTGATCTACGACAGTTGATCTTGGTTGATCGATTGCATTCTACTCAATGTGACCACTGCCTAAAGCTACTGTCAAGTGTTATAGTCAGAACATTCAAAATTGATCATATGGAAGAAAAAAAAAATGTTCTTGGTAACATGAAGTATGTTTACTTAAAACAAATCTTTTATGTACCATATTTTCTTTGTTTTCAAAAGTATGGTGGGTCATTACATGATTTTGTAGCAAAATCATATTTCCTTTGATGCAACAAACCCTACATTGATATATTTCTACGCTCGAAAATCTATTGTTGTTAGCCATTTTTAAATTTGCTCTGAAATGAATCCGCGTGATCACTCAAAAAGGATGATTTAGAATGGAAAGGTCCTAGTGAGTACAAAATGAGAAAGTGGGGATAACGAATAGGAAACAAAAAAACATATTTCTTCTTAATCATGATCACTTTGATGATTTAGATTGCGAATCACAGCCCGTCGGAACACGGCTTGTTGCTTTAAAAAAATTCCGATAATTGTAGTTTTATGTTTCGTATGAGAAAGAGGGTAAAGTTATATTTCGGATAGTCGAATATTACAAAAAAGTTAGGTTAGGGCTATTGTGCAGAACTATGTGTTCTAAGACGTATTTGTCCGCTAGATACAACGTTTCTCAACCTTTTGGTTACCGCCTACCGCAACCTTTTAAAACTTTTGTAACATTATCGCGACCCAGTCCTGAACCTGGACAGAGGGGTTTTCAAGGCAACGTCTTTTAAAAAAAGTATTGCATATCAATTTTATCCTTAAGTGTGTTGTAATTAAATCAAGGTAACGATTAATTATAAATTAGTTTATTTTAAAAAAGTAAAATTAATAGTATTTTATGTATCTAGGACGAAAAGTGAATCTTTAAGGTATGAGCAAGTTGTTTACGCCCAAGGCGGGCAGCCGAGGTAGTAATAATTTTGTGTAACTGTTTCATGTAGGTAACTAATTTGATTTTGTATTTGTGGGTTGTTATTGAAAATAGTTGTATATTCTTTTTTCCCTTTTTAAAATTACATCTTACAATAATTTTCTTTACTCAAAACCAATATCCAATTAATTATGCAGGTCCATCCTAAAACGGCACCAAAGGGCCCTCATCGACAATCGGCTTGGAAAATACATTCCGATATAATCCTGGACACAATGTGGTCCGAATGGTCTCCTTGTAGTGCATGCAATAAAGTAGGCAAGCGGCACAAATATGGCTACTGTATTATTATATTGTTATCCAATTTGGAACACAATACAACAGATGTAAGCAATGAATATTGTTTAAGTATTGCCTAATGTCGTTCCTTACAGCCTAAAACGATGTATAATGAAGACACAGATCATGTTAAGTATGTTGATATGACAGGAAATACAACGATTAATTTATCGGAAATTGACAGAGAGTTGTTGAAAATATTTAAATATGGGATTCCGTGCCGATCGCATATTTTGCCACCGGATATTAAAAATCTGCTACAAATACATGAACGGAAAAGCGAAATTATGACCGGATTTTGCAAAGTAATTATAATAGATTCCACATATTCAAATTATAAATACATAAGAATGACATATTTTCCTTTAATACTTTAAAAAACAGGCGTTAGAGATTTTATCTGTTTCTAGGCAAAATTTACTTGCATTAAATTTTGTAGACTATTAGTACGCAAAATGTACCAAAATCTTTATCATTATTTGGAAATACAATCAAAAGATAAAAAATTAACAATTTTTTTACTAATCAGTAGTCAGAAATGATTTTTGAATTATAGTCCAAAATATGTCTAAAAATCAACCCTATAATAATAGAAGTCCAATACTATTGATTGTTATAACTGACATCATTTTAAAACATTCTGATTATAATCTAAATTGGACCTAGTATATACAGTGTGTTAAAAAAAAAAACCTTATGTCTGATCTGAACATTATACAATTCAAAAGTCAAGTTGTCAAAGTTGATCTTGAAATGTAATTTCAAGGACAAACAATAATAATGAAGTAAACAGAATATTGCATTGCCATTCGTCGTTTTTTTATTTATTTCCATTTCTAAAATAAAAATTACAGAAAAAAAACTTTCTTTAGATATTTTTTTTGACAATATCTCGTTCAGATGGACATTTAATTAAATACTTTTGAAATAAGACAATTGTATTTCTTTGTTCATAGCCTACTCCGAATTAGGTTTTTTTTACCTTCCGTCACCTGTAAGGTAAGGAAGGTATTGTTTTTGGTTAAAAAATTGGATGGTGAGTTTTTAATGAATAAGCACGTTTTAGAGTCCCTAGATTTCGAATTTACTATTTTTACGATGATGTCTGTATGTATATATGTATGTATGTGTGTGTGTGTGTGTGTGTGTGTGTGTGTGTGTGTGTGTGTGTGTGTGTGTGTGCGCGTGTGTGTGAGTGTGTATGAGACGATCGTTCCAGATCGCATAACACCATTAATACAATTTCAAAAATTATAATTTTTCATATTCCTCTTTCGTATGTCCATATAAATAGTTAATTAGATTTTGGTTACGATTGATTACCCGGAAGTAACCTAATTTGACGATTTTAACAGTTTTTCTTGAAAAAGCGCTGTTAAATATCATTTTTTGACCTTTTATATTATTATAAATATTAAAGAATAGTTTATTCTCTATTCGATTTAATTATATTTTTTCTTCATATACAATGAATTTAGAGATAAAGAATTATATAGAAATATCTTGCAACGTATGCTGCTAAAAGCTGCACCATGGAAACAGAATATTTTAATATTACTAATTAACAGAAGTCCGTGTCTAATAAAATTTACATAATATCTTTGTGAAATGATTTTACTGGAAATATAAAAATGTAAAATAATTTAATGCGGCAAAAACAAATCACATAAGGTAATACAACAGATTATAGCCACAAGCCAATTATTCAGCAGATTATTATGTTGCTGTATACCTATGTTTTTAGTTTCTATTTCTTATTTTAACACTGTTTTTTTTAGTTCAGTTCGATTCAGTACGAGGAAAGATCAGTTTATTTCTCCCTTAAAAGGAAAATGACCATAGAATAGTTTGCAAAAAAAATTCTGCGTGTAATTTGTACAAAATATGTAGAATTGACGGAAGGTAATGTGCTGACCACATCAGATTTTTTTAACACTGTATTAGGGTTCAATCGTAAACAGCAAAACTTGAAATATTTCTTCCGCAGTGAAAGTATTAAGTATAATATTTTTGTTTTGTTTAATTTTAAAAGTGAAATATGTTCCAAGGAATGGCTAAATATTTTATGGACATCTGACACCTGTATAATCTTCACAAAATATAAAATGGACTTTAACCATTAACAAATACTCGATTTTTGTTTATTTGTTCGGTGTGTCATCTGAATCATTTTTTTTTGGTTTACTAATAAGGAGAGGTATGCAAACCATTCTATGCAATATTGAAAAATAGCTGAGAGAAAGATGGAAAAGGTTTAGCGGCTGTCGGTGTGCGAACGGTAATTCTTGTTAAAAATTCTGATAAGCCCAATTAGATACTTTTACTGAACTACCATTTAGCGATAGGTGTTTGTTTAGGTATAACATTGTAATTAAGAATTTTTCAATCTATGTACTTCTCTTTCATATTTTTAATTAATCTTTAGATTTCTCAAGTTTAAATTTTTTAATCTTTCTTCTAGAAAAAATGTCCAGTGGAGGATGTATTCGTAGTGAAAGATAAAGACGGGAAGGTAATTGAAACTGCAAATAATTCAGCAGGGATTTACTCAATGGAGCAAGGACTACCTCCTCTTGAACCACCTGTTGAAAGAAGGGTACAGTACGAAGACGCAGGAAAGGATATTGTGCTGACTTGCCCAGGGTATGGACGGATATTCATTATTTAACGAATTTGCTAGCAATGAATTATAAATAACAATGAGAAAGTGAAAGATGTTGGAAAATCAATATTTAATCAGGTTAAACACCTTTAAACAAAATATACAGATTTCTACACATCCAAATTTTAAAAATGGCACTAGGTGGTTTTTAATTTAAAAGTGAACAAATAATGAAATAATTGTGTCCTTAAAATTATTTGGTGACGCTCATGATCCAATTAGAAACAAAATAGGACAGACCAAATGCACAGATTAACTGTCTGGGTAGCTTTAAAACTTATTTTGGCAACTGTTATAAGGTACCTGAAGCAAATAAGGCCCAGCGTGTTTTAAGGTCCATGTATCAAAAATTACACTTATATTAATTGCACTAGTGTGGTTTTCTACACATTCATAGATAACGGTATTGCTTGTCGTTGCTTTGAGTTTGTTGTGGGAAGTTGTTTCGAATATTCCATTTTACAAAAACTGCCGACAAACAACCGTAAATTTTATTTTAAATTTTCTATGTTGTTTATGTGCTTCAAATTACTCTTTGAACCTTAAAATTTGTGTAACAAGATCATTTTTATTTATTATTACCCCGGGACAAGTAAGGCCTAGTAAATTTGGTGCCAAAAAATATGAATAAAACTAAAAAAATAACAAACTGAAATAATCATCGTAACATGGTTTTTTCCATACCCGTAATACAATACACAACGTGCCTCAAATGTCATTATAAAGAGTGTTGGGCTTACAAAAAAAAAAAATTGTATGCACAGATGGCTCAGTTTTAGCTAAAATTATGCCAAAAGTTTATCTAAATCTAGCATCTAGATTCTATGTAAAAGAGTATTATTACTTGTTGATTTTTTTCAAAATGTTGAATTTTCTTCAGTGGCCTTATAATACTACAGTTTAATAAGGTCCAAATTTTTTTTTAGGCATGAAAATTTGATTAAAAAATGCTGATATTTGAACTTTTTACGATTCATAACGAAACAAAGTTTAACATGAACTAATTTTTCTCAATAAAGATTCCTAATTATCCAAAATATTTCATTTTTAATTAATGTGTGCTTCCATGACCATGTGTTAGATTAGGTAAGTGCATCGTAAATTAATCGTATTTCATGTGGACTTAAATGGATATATTTGACAGTGATTCGTGCTAACACTCTTACCGTAGCTCTTAATCCGTGTCCGTTACTGTAACTATGATGTAGTTCATATTTTTTAAAATTTTATAAAAATTTAAATAAATATTTCGAGTAAAACTAGAAACTATAACATAAAATACATATAATACTTGTAAATAGACTTAAGTAAATAAATGAAAAATGAGTGAAGACTCATTATCAAAAATATATGTATAGTATAATACTTCTTTTTTTTTAGAAATTTGAATACAGACACACCACTTCAGTGGCAAATAGCTTCAAAATATGTTGTACCGTCCTTACTTTATAAAGAATCGAATGGACGCGTATATTTAAGTATAACTGATAGAATTCATATCAAAACGGTACAAATCTCAGACTCGAAAGTATATAGGTACGCACTTACATAAAATTATTTATAATATGTGTTTTATAATTTGTTTTACAGTTGTTGGCAAGACCAAAAACTAGCGGGAACAATACGACTTGTAGTCGAAAAAAAGATGAATTTGAATTTCAATCATCATATTATGTTAATAGGAATTATAATCATTTTTGCGACGTTCTTATTTGTATACGGTAAAGCATACGCTGGAAGAAAATACGTTAAAGGTTCAAAATAATAAAATTATCAAATTTATAATGTCTGAATCAATTAGAAATAAATTAATTTCTGAAAACTTTTCATTGTGTCAAATGTAATCCCTTATCGATTTGTGGTGTCATGCATATATAAACATCCACTTACCACGATTCCATCGCCTGCTTTATTATTCCTAAAACTGGGGGGCACCATATCCGGCAGAAGACTGACGGGGGGCTCTTGTCCTTTCAGGCACCGTTCCACCAACCACATTGCGAGGGCGAACTGCTCCCCATTCAGTTTGCCGCTTTGCTTTATGTCACACAATGCCCTGAAATGGACCATAAAATATTCACGCATTAGAAAGTGTTTCTATTTTTGAAACTGTCACGATTATTTTTAACTTAAAGTACACTTTACAATTCAAACTATTAAGCTATTTATCAAAATTAGTTTGTTTACTTCACAGGTTTCCGGAATATTGGTAAACAAAGTTATGTACCTAATTAAAAGTTTCCAAAGTAATTCTAGTTCTGAGTGGGGTGAACGAACTAATCAAATTTCGTTAGAAAGATAATATTCAGGTGATCAGGTGAAAATGAAAGCTTAATATTGCTTGTGATGACAATGATAAATGGCTTTAATATGATCGATCGATAGAAAAGGTTGTGTAGAAAATACAAAAAGAAATTATTGAATGCACATCATTATTAACGGTGCATATCATTTTGACAGCAAATAGTACAAAACGAAAAAGATATCATTCATTTTTAACTTATCCTATTTAAAATAGATAAAATAGGTGTAATACTATTTAAAAAAATTGTATTGCATATTAATTTTAGCCTTAATTGTAATTAAACTATACTTATTTCACGTAATAGCGTTGGTTGAGATAAAATGCCCTTTGTTTGATCAGAATGCAAACTTAGTTCACAAAAATAAAAAAGTATCACCTATCAGTTGTAAGTTACTAAATAAATTCTACAGAATTAAGTGATGTTTAATCATGTTTTGTTGTAATTTTTAGTATTCAGGTTCTGTACATTTTTACAGATAAAAATATTTATTATTAACAAAGTTTGGTTTCACGAATTTAAATTATTTATTTAATGTATGTAAAAATGGTCGGCTCTCAAGCGCCATCTACTATTTTCTTACGTGAAATGAAGTATAAGATAATGTTTAAGGGCAAATATGAAATAAAATCATCTCAATTAAGAAAGGCTACGGTGGTTTTCAAACTTATTTAGGCAACTCTTTCATGTTATATTAGGTAAGAGCAGAAGTAAATTAATTGTTTTCATATAGATTTAAACGGAACGCATGTATTAGACAGTGATTCATGCTAACATTCTTTCCGTAGCTCATTATTCGTGTTCCGGACTATACCTCTCTTATCTTCGATAGCGAGAGGTAAAAATAGATCCATTTTTAAAATTAAAATTAACATAAAATATCAATGTATTATATTTGCCGTCAAATGAGTATGGACAGTAGATTTCTACAATGACAACACCGCAGGGCAAGGGTCAGGATGCGGAGACGGGAAAAAGTTGAGCATCATTCTATACTTATTTGACGGCAAGTATAGTTAAATATAAAAAAATCTCACCAAATGTGCGCCAAGATAGGCTGAGGCACGCCCGACTTCAGGAAGACATCTTTAATCTCCATGCCCGACACAAATCCATCCCTATCAATATCCGACTTGATGAACAAAGCGTCAAACTTGGATTTCTCCTCTGCCCCCACCACCCAGCTGATCTGGGGCGGCGCCGCGGTGACGGTGGGCCCCACTGGCTGCATGACAGGGGCGGGGGCAAGGGCAGGCGCCATGGCGGTCGGCAACGGGGGTGGCGGAACTTCCGGCTTGATACCATCTATGCCTCGGGCCAACAGAGGAGGCACGGGAGAAGTGCCTTTTCGTTTTGAAGGGGCCATTAGTTCTGGAGGCAGAGTGTTGGGGATTGTGTATTTTTCTAAAGCTTTGTAAACTAGGTGCATTGCCTGCAAAGAAAGATTAATCTAGTACGTTGTATCTACATTTTTCCTTTTATAATATGAGATAAGGGAGAGCACGATTCCGAGTGGAAAGAGAAGAAGAGCATTTATAAATGTGAAGCGAAAGAAGTGTGTTTGGGCAGGAATATGTGGCGAAGGATTATTGTTGCGTGAATAACGTAATTATTATTGTCGTCTGGATGTGGTATTTCGCTATTGAAAATCTGCCACTTGAATTTAAGGAGTGAGAAATATTTGTTGCATAAACATGTACGGTTAGTAACAAAGTGCATTGAGTCAGCTGAACTCCTATTGTTATTATTATTATTTTATGCTAACCGCTTACTCAATCCACTCTCTTAACATTCTTACTTACCGCACGTACTCATACAGCAAATATTCCTCACTTGTTACATAATAAACTGGCCGATTTTCGAAATACCGCATTAGGACCACAACATCCTTCGCCACATATTCATGTCAATAACAGAAAATCATATTTAATAATACAATAGAACGTACTTATTCGAATATCAGACGAAAAAAGATGTGCTAATTTTTTTTGCCATGACATAAAATGGGATCATGGACTATTTTTAATAACATTTTTTTTATGAAATTTCATCTAAAATGGAAGCGATTTTTATAGTTTTAGATAGTCTTATCTTTTTCAGCTCTTATAAAAATATACAGGGTGTTGCTCGCGACGCCGGTATTTTAGGTAAATAGCTTCAAATAAATGTTGTAAAGCATAAATTTTACATTAGAATCAATAAAAAAAAATGATTTTGCATGTTCTATAACGTTAGAAATGAAGTGTAAATATCGAAAATCACTCCAAAAATAGCGATAGCCATGGAATTGAAACTATAAAAAAATCTACATATGTTAGCGATTTATCTGTCAACCTAAGTTAATTTTAATATTATTTGTAATTTCGGTTAAAGTAAAAAATCTTTGATGAAATTAATAGACAATTCATCGTTATTTTTAGGGTGATTTTCTATATTTTCCTACCATTTTTTTCTAAAATAATTAAGGAAGCAGGAAATTACAAAAATATGATTTGATATGTTAAAGTCCTATGCTTCGGTGTCGTGATCAACACCCTGTATAAATATGTTAAAATAACTACTGGATTAATTGTAAATATGCGTGAATAATGAATATTAATAAAATAATAAAAAACTACTTATATTATAGTTTAAGTTTTAATTATCACTGGTAGCCTGTCAAAAAGTAACAAAAAATTATCTGGTGTGCCATCATAAAGTTAATTAAGTATTATTTGGTTTACTTCAATTGTTTCGTTATTTTCTATATTTATGTACTTGAAAGCGAATTCCGTATTTCAGAATGACGATAGCAGTAGTCTTGAAAGTAGAGAGAATTTGGAATAGAGTAATGTGTGACGTATAGAGATGAGAAATGGTATTATAAACTTGACTATTTTAAAAACTATTAACTTTTCTTAAATTTTGATATATTCCTTAAAATACAGTTTTAAGCTCTAATTTTAACATAAATGACCCGTTCTAATTTGTTACTAACAACAACAAAATCACGATAGGTAATATTTTGTTTTTATAATCGTCAAAAATTACGTGGCGCCTATTAACTCTTTTCTGGTTGATTCATTTAAATTTAACCCCTCCCGTCTCCACTGTTTAAAAGCTAGCGGCCGCATACCAAACCAAGTAGAGTGTATACGTGTATTGCGTCATCGTTTATTCACGTTGCACGGATTCACGTTACAATCGGATATCTAATGAATAACCACAAGACATCGTTTTTCTTTTTAATAACGTTTTTAATATCAAGATAAATGTTACACTTATACTCAACATTTCATCTAATTATTGTGTTTTTTGTAGAACAAAACGTCAGTTCAGTTAGAAACTACTTAGTAATAGAAACCTCGATAATTACCGCAAAATTATCAGTTCATAACAATTACAAATTTGTAAGTCAACCAGGAAAAACTGTATATTTCATGATTGAATGAATATACATATTTATCATTGTGTTGCGGTTAAATAAGATATTTCTGGTTTGCATGTATATGGTAAATAAAGAGTTTAAATTATGCGTAGACATTCAACTGTAAATAAAGACAATGTAAACAGACATTGTTTATCAAAATGAAGTTGTTTTGAACACTGTAATTTTTATGATATATAACACTGATACCGCACGGCGTATATAAATAAATATAATAGAACACTATTTGAATAATTTAATAAAATTTCTCACCACAACAAATTCATGGCGATCCAGCATTCCATCTTTATCCATATCCGCCAGGTCCCAAATCTTCCCCAAAGTATCCAGAGGTAATTTCGAATCCATTAATACGCCTTTTACCTAAAACACGAATCTATAAACATCGCTCTAAAGTCAATTACTTAACGAAATACTTTGTTCCCTGGGATCAATCCGTTTAGAGGCTGCAAGGAATCAAATAATCTGTCGTATTTTTCTCTTTCAGCAGGTTTAATTGACCAGTCTCCGGCTACTGAAGGTGGTAATGAGGTAATTAATGGTGTAGGAGTATTATTAGGTGGAGGTGGTTTATTTGGGCGGTTTATATTTGGTAATTTGTCGCCCTGTAAGATAAAAATAAATATGTTATTTATTTTGCAAAAGGCAAACATTTTGATTAGAAATCTCGAGTATATTGGAGAAGTATAATGTACACATTGCGATGGGAAAATTGCAGGTTTAATAATGAACTAATTGGATGGCATTTAACGTAATGGTATTCTAATAAGAATCAATCGATTTATAAATAGATCAGGTATTTAATGTGAATTCAACATGTATTCAAAACCAAGGGCCCGGAACGAAAAGACTTTTCGTTTCGTTTCGATTCAGCTCCGATAAAAATAATTTCGATTCGGTTAATATCGTTCCTTCTTAAAAAAAAATCGTTTTCGTTCAAGCGAAAAATAAATATTGTTCCTAACCGATTATTTCGTTAGATATTTTTACATAAAAAGAACTTATTTTTATATTTTTTAACAATGATAGTTATTATGATTACAATAAAAAATAATGAAAATATAATTATTATATTTTAGAAATACAAAATATGATGTTCCAGAACATAAAGATTTTATAATTATTATTTAATCATAATATAATCTTCTAACATTTTTTCGGTAATATTAGCTTTATTAGAGGGTAAAATAAGATTAAGGGCTGAAAATATGCTCTCAACTGTTTACTTAAAGTACCAGCTAGGCTAGGCTGACTAACCTGCAGCCTAAGACGCACAGATTTTGGGAGCGTACAATTTTATAATTTCATTATAGTTTTTGGAACGCTTTGAACTGATTAGAGTTAGGGTGCATAACGATTCATTGCTACCAAGTATAAGAAAGTGTGCATTGGGCACAAAATAATAACGTTATTAACCGGAATAATTATTTCGGTTATATCGTTTTTGCTCCAGCAATGAAATTAAGAATTTCGTTTCGTTTCTGTTCCAGAATTTTTTTTGGTTTATTTCTTGTTCGTCTGTACAGTTCCGGGTCCCAGTTCTAAACTGTTTATGCAATATAATGGAGTATGTGACCATAATGAAATTTCAATATATGGGTCATAAAATATAAAAATGAATCACTTTATAATAATAAAACGTTATTGCGTAATAAAATAGATTGGTAGTATTTACTCTTAATATGGCTAAAATAACAAATTCTGTTGTTTTTTAATCATTCCAATGTTTTTTTAAATGATAGACAAGGTAATTAGTTAGAGCAGTGTTTCCCAAAATGTAAGACTTAGGGCAGTGTTTCCCAAAATGTAAGACGCGAAAAGAAATTAAATATTTCGGGTTTAAAAACTAATAGGCGGAACGGGGCGCATAGAATTTTTGAAGTCTAAAGAGGGTCGCCTGTATAAAAAGTTTGAAAAACACATAGTTAGGGTGACTAAATTTTGAATATACTATATTTCATTTCACGTAAAATAGCGTTGGTTTAGATAGGGATATAAATTCTGTCGTTTGGTTGATCAGAATGCAAACCTACTTCACAAAAACGAAAAAAATATCATCTGTCAGTTGCCAATTATCAAATAAAATATGTAGATTTAAGTGATGTTAACCATGTTTTGGTGTAATTTTTACCATTCAAGTCTTGTACATTTTTTACAGATAAATATATTTATTAGTGACAAAGTTAAATTATTTATTTAATGTATGTGCCTGGAGCAACTAATGACAGTGCCATATACGACGATTACATCGTTGAATTTGTACTATAAATGGCTGATGACAGTTCTTTGTTTGTATTGCCGTAACTATAGCAACCAATACTTCTAAGCATTGCCGCTAGATGCGCTATGTTTTCTCTCTCGTACAATGATGTGAGTGCAAGAGACAGATGAATAGACATATAACGAAAAACTGGAAGTTTTGGCTGACAAGTAAATGTCAAATATCATTTGGGTTTATATTCTTGATGTGTATAAGTGTGGTATTATTAATAATTGATTAAACTGAAAAAATGGCAAAATGGAGTAGAGAAGTATTTGAAATCTTGATGGATGTATAAGAAAAAATCGAATGATGTAAATTCAATGACAATTTGTGTAGATATTAACTAAACTTTTAACACTTGATATTTCATCGTGTAATTCACGCTTTCGTGTCTATTAAATTTTATTATTTTGCTCTTTAACAATTTTTTTTAGAGTACAGTTCTTTCAAGAAATTTTTACATATTTTTATTAGTTGTTTAAAAAATTTCGTTACTGACTATTAGAATAAGAATCCAGGTTTAGAAAGGAAATTTAAATAGAGAAAAAAAGAAAAGCAAAGAATAAAGATATTATTACTTGTTTTTTAATTATTACGGCAAACAGTTGACCAGCAGTGTTTTTTTCTGGCAATCGTTTCTGGATTATTTTAGAAAAAAATACTTTCAATACGAGTTATAGACGCATCTTTCATTTGAAATATATTTATCCAAAATAATCCATAAACGACTGACAGAGATAAAACACTGCTAGTCAACTGCTCGCTAATCACCCTTAATTGGTTGTTCATGCACCAGTCTTTGTGTTTTACTCCCTGGAAATTTCTAGCAGTTAAATATCAAAATGGAGCAAAAGGGCAAAATATTGTTTTCAAGGTCGCTCCCGTCACGTGTCTGCTCGCGCCTTATAGCATAGTATCTATTTTTGTCTACCACATTCAGGCTATATGGCAACGTCACGATTCTTCTCCAAATTTTTAATATTTAATTTTTTGTCTAGTATTATGTAAACAATTAAAATTTAGTCACATACCCCATTATCTAAATTTTGAAGAAAAAAAACACTACGAATGTTTTTTCGATCTTACCATTTTCGGTGGTGGCAAATCCATACTTAAATTAGAAATACTAATATCCCGTCCGGCTTGTGCTAACGCGACAAGCTTTAATGCAACAAAGAACCCAGTTTTATCTAAAGAGCCTCTTCCACCGGGATCCGAAAGATCCCAAATTCGACTGAGTACTACATCACTAAGACCAGAACGTTTAAGAAAGCGCGCTGCTTCCATCGCCCCAATAACCCCCTGGCCACTGGGGTCCACCTAGAAAGAATAAAAACATTGCATATTATACGATTAACTCTTTTCTATATAGCAGACAATGCCTGTAAATACAATAATCTATTGTTATTCATATCAATGTAAATATACGTCAAACTATTACCACACATAGATTAAGTTATCTTAACACGAAAGCAAGATTAAAAGAATATACCTGTGAATAGTAGGCTTCATATATGGCACTGTGGAATCCAGCCACCTGTATGCAATAATAGTTACTCATTATTAAACATTATTAGAATTATTAATGAAGATGACACTTAATGAAAATTTGACAAGCGACCGTAAAATTTTGAACTGTAATTTATAAAACGGTTTTTTGACGTTTTTAGGTAGTAAAAATTTATGGAAAACCATTCAAAACAAAACTGACTGATTTTATTACAAATATCTAATTTTATAACTTATTCCGCAGCATTTAACATTAATTATTTAGTAAATTTATTACAAGTTTTATTAATATAATGTAAAGCATCTTTAATTTTGAAAAATTAATTAAAAATTAGAAAACAATCATGAAGAAAATGATGTAAATATTGAACCGTAGCATCAAGAACGGTTCGACTACATCGGTACACAGATGACTTAAGCCATTATACCAAAGTAAACTTTGTTTATATCTCCACAACTTTATTTTAATTATTAATAATGCATTGCCAAAAAAATCGTTAAGTATTTAAAAACAATTTTGCGATAATACGCCGCCCACCGATCTGTCATTGCTCATTGGAAACCATTTAGACGAAGACGTGTAAGATAACATAGAGTAATCAAAAAATGATAATAAATTTCCAACAAATTCACGACCATATTAACACTTGCGTGCACGAGAAAATAATTAATTGTTGCATTTATTTCCAATAATCGGAAATTAAATTTGCACAGTACCTGTGTTGGTGACGGCAACGCAGCCATCTTTTCGAATACTAAAAATCATAGGCGGCGAAGAAGACTTCGTATCTTTTCTAATTTTAGAGAGAAAATAAGTATCACATTATAATAATTTTAATTTATATGAATAACTGTATAAATCCATACTGTTTAATAAATAAATATTTTATTTCATATTAAACACTCGATAAAAAAGTAAAATACAAATACAATAATTTTCCTTATTTCGACGCCAATGAATTACAGGAATTTTCATTGGTCAACGTTCGTAAATGTCGTCCAATAGAACACGCAATCAATATACAAACTAGAGTAGTAAAGTAGTAAGGGTAGTAAAATTAGAAAATTAGTACGTAGAATGTGAGTAGACCCGGTAACCTGTTTACAAGTATTTCCGGTATATTTTGAGATTATTTTGGTTTTAAATGTTTTTGGATTTGAGAAAATCAATTTTCTTGTTTGGCCTAAAATCTTAAAAACCATAATACTACTTAATTTAAAATTACAACCCAATATATTAATCAAATATTTATTTCTAAAAATTATACGTTTCAATTAATACTTTTAACAATTCATTGTTGTAATCTAACATTTACTCATAAAACTTTTAATAGAATTCAACATTTCAGAATCTAGATCTAATAGATCTTCCCCAACTGTACTTTGAAGATGCCTCTCTTTAAAAAATATATCACTGTCCCCATAGTCTTCTTCAATTATTTCTTTTGGTACATGTCCAGTTTTAATCACACTTAACCATTTGATTTTTTTATTGATATCTCTTATTACTTTATAACAAGTTTCTAATTCATCTTTATCACATTTATCACTATGCACCAGTCTCCATGCTTGCCTTTTTTCCTTTTTATATCTTGCAATATAATTATGATGGTGTTTATAAATGTTATTCGCGCATAAAATAGCTAGAGATTTTATACTGCCATTTCTGGTTGAGTATACTGCAAAAATGTTCTCAATTTTTTGGATGTTGTATTTTGTATATTTCATACCTCTAGTTTTTGGTTTAGCTGCCTTCTTATTCTTAATTTTTTCCTGTTTAATATTATCATCAATCACACTTCTAATATTTTCTTTATTTTCGAAACTATCTTCAGAAGATTGAGAAGATTTCTTGTTCTTTTCTGTTTCTAAAGTTTCATTACTATCTTTTGAAATTGGTACCAATGGAGGTATTTTTTCGTTTAAGTATTTTAAAAGAATTGGTCTCATTCTAAAATACATATTTTACTTCTAGAAAATAGTTTTTAGTTTTTAATTTACCCATTGTGGTAAGAAGGAATCAACATTTGTTTCATCAAACCCGGAAGTAGTGAAGTAGATTTTACTTCTTGGTTTTCTGGTAAAGTAACGGTACTCAAGTAATAAAGTGTTATGTCAGAAGGCAAGTCATTGAATAGTTGATACAAATTACTTAAAGTCTACAAAAGAATTGTGTGATAATACGGTATAATTTTGAACAGGTTATTTTACCTCTTCATAAGTTAATTTTCCTTGTCCATAGTCTTGGAGAACTATATTTGCTGTTTCTAGTACTTTAGGCCTGTGCCTATAATGTTGTTTCACCACTAGATTTAATAAATTATGTGGATGTTCCATTTTTATACAAAATAATCGTATATTTGTATAATAGATGACACTGACAGATGTTTTGTTCACTGCTATTGTTTTGTTCCTAAGCACTCTAGATTTGTGGAAAGTGAAGGGTCGCATTAATAAAATTGTTAAAGTATAACGAAATTTGTATTATAAATAGTAAAAATCTGAATACAACTTTATAATAAATACATGTGATGCACAAAAAACAAAAACCAACATATGAAAACAGTAAAATATAACTTGAAACACCTTATTTTAGCTAACATCTAGCTATTTTTCTATCCATAAATCCATGCCAACAAATTGAAACATTCAGAAATTTTCTTCCTATTTATGTCTATCTAATACTACTGACGATTAATTTACCCGTAATTTTATCTTAGATACAATTTCTAAATATTACAGGTACTTTCTAACAAAATATTTAAATCTCACTTAATAATAACAAGTGGTTTTGTTCATATGTTTTTGTGCATTGTATTTAAATTTCTAATTATTAAATTCTTTATTGCACTAAATGAATGTTGGAGTTTTTGTATACGGAATAATAAAAAGATGGTCAATATTATTTGTAGTTATCTAAATGGTTGAAAAATTACATTTTAATAGTAATTATGTTAAAGCTTTAATTGGATATACTTATTACTACTAATGAAATATTTTTTTAAAAATGTTTATATCAAATTTGTTTGTCTCTATTTAATATGGGAAAGTTGAAAATTAGAGTGGTGACTGGTGAAGTAGATTTTGTAAATCAGTAGTAGCTATACGATGTTAATTTTTTACCAATATGATGATAAACCAACAGAACTGTTTCCAAGTAATATTTAGTTATTTATTTTACCAGAGAGATAAATACTATTTACCAATCGAGCAAGTCTTTGCCACTCGAGAGAGGCGAAAGCTGAACATTAGGTCCGAGACTGGTTAAAGTTATTTACCTCTCGAGTTGCATATAAAATTTTTTAGACGACCATTTCAGAAAATTATAGATATCCATCACGGCAGTAGCCTACTTAAGAAAGTTAATAATATCGTACTAAGTTTTTGCGAACTGGATAGTAGAATGAGAAAGCCTAGGCCTTACAATGCTTTTCTCAAGTTCGCTTAGGTTCAAGTGAGATAGATTTATACATGTACATAAAAGAGAAAAGGATACAATTTTCGGATGGCTAGGGGAAATGCGCAGACGCCGCGGTTGACCATAGGCGTGGTATGGTTTTTCAAGAAAGGGTCAAATACAACGCAAAATAATTTAACAAGAAATTGAATAAAAAAACTATTTTATTTATTGTTTTTATAATAATAATAGCAGAAAGAAAAAGGCGCATAAAAAAAAAGTTTCGTCGCTATCACTAGCGCAAGTATTCCTAAGTTTGCGCAGTACGCGTGCCCTTCCGTAATTTTCCCTCTCAATCCTAAGCTTTCCCTATTTCTTCCATCCATGTCGTAAGCTATATGATATATAAGGTACTAAGTACTAGCACGATATAGTTATATTGCAATAATCAGACCAAATCAACACACCCGTCATAGCCATAGACAGCGTTGCATTATTTGTAGCTATGTGAAAGAAAATTCTTGAAAATACTTATTTTTTGTGGCCGTCTAAACAAAGAATGGACCGAATTCAGCACTTTTTTAAAGTCTAATAATCGTCTCTACTTCATTTCACGTATCATCTGAGACTTGTCAGTTATCACATAAAATTAAGTGGTTTAACCATGTTTTGTTGTAATTTTTAATATTCAGGCCTTGTATATGTTTATAGATAAAAATATTTATTAATGACAAAATTTGGTTTCATAAATTTAAATTATTTATTTATATCTAATATTTTCTTACATGAAATACATTATATAAATCTTTGTTTTGTTATTTTTGGATAACTTTTTTTAGTTAAAGAAGATGCTGAAATTGGCCAAGTGTTATAGCTCGCTAGAAAGTAAGATTGTATTGCTCGTGTGTTGAGTCACTCGATTGCACCACTTTGAAAATTAATACGTTGAACAAAAGATAATAGTATTCCATGTAATATTTAAGAAAAAAAGGTTGCCATCTGTCACATTTGACAAGTCAATGATAATATTTAAATGGTAATATTTATGAAATGAGGACAATATGAAATAATTTAAATTAAAATCATAAATTATAAGAGTGAGCAAATATTTTACAAAACATTAAAAAATCATTTTTTTGTATTACGTCCCAACGTACCGTTGTTAATAGAAACCGATACTTTGACGTCGAACGTCGACGGTAAAATAAACATATACCCCTACAAACAACGTCGTAATTGCCTACTTACGATATTTTGTTATATTCACCACTCTAAAATTTCAACGGCTCAAATATATACATGAAAGATTGTTCATCAAATACACATAAAATTAGGGGAAAGCCAGAAAAAGCTATGTATGTATTTTAAAAAGTATGATCCCTCTGACTTTCATATTTGTATAGGTAATTCTACATTTACAACAAATCAGAAATGACTATAAAACACTTAACTATAACCAGCTACTAAAGATTGATTATCATTTATCGAGGTGTTAAATATTGCTCGGTCTTTACTTTTATTAAATATTGGTGTTTAATTCATGTTCACTATAGATCAAGGGTTAACAATCATTTCTGCTGTTGTTGTCGTTTCAATTCTAGGTATTTAGAGTAGAACAATATTTTTTAAGTAATAATTAATTATAATTAATACTTCTTAATTTATAAACAGTGAAAAACGGATTAATTGAAAAACTAATTTTTCCACTGTTACCCATATTTAATAAAACTAACGACTAAGCAATACTTAACATCTCGATAAATGATAATCAATCTTTAGTAGATGGCTATGTTTAGGTGTTATATCGTCATTTATTTGGTGTAGAATTACCAACACAAATATGAAAGACAGAGGGTTCATACTTTTTGAAACACATAGCTTTTTTTGGCGTTATCCTTATTTTGCCGGTGTGTGTAATATAAAATAAATATGTTATAAATAATTAAACTTTTTTAATAATTTAAAGAACCCTTAAAATAAGACAACACTAAAATTAAAAAGAAAAGACGAGCAATCTCATTATTTGACTTGTTTCAGTCACATGTAATTTCTTTTTGCTTTTGGCAAATAATATTCAGACTTATTGAAATATAATTTCATTTGCTAATTATACAATAATTCTACATACTAGGCGAAATCTTACACTAAAAGTTCAACAATCGCAGAAATATCAACACTGAAATAATTATCCTATTGCTAACTTTATAGAAATATTTGTTGATGTTCTTGTAACAAGGCCCTTTAACTGTACTAAAATACTTTATTAACTTAAGCACACTGTTATTATTGCTTTTTTACTGGTATATTAAATTAACAAATGCAAATACTAAAAACCTAATGATTTATAAAGAATGAAAAGTAGTAATGAATTTGTTTTGAAGTCCTTGATAACAATGAATAGTATCACCTGTTCTGCTTTTCAAGTCGAACAATTAACTTTTCAACTTTAGTATTTACGTGGATGAGTAATAAATATGAAACCAAAACGGAAGCTAGTGATATCATGATTGCAATTGCTTCGAAAATTAATTTCGGTGCGAAAATGCCCCATACCATTAAATGGCGGCAATGGATTGTTACTGACAGCATACAAGTAAACATCTGAAAAAAATTAAACATGAACACATCATATAATTAATTAATAACTAAAGGTGCCCTAATAAGAGCGCCGAATTTTATTTTTAAATTTATTTGTTTATTAAATGCAGTGCTCTTATTGGGACACCTTTTATTCTTACCCTTATTCCATGGAAGAGAATATATTTACAAGCAAGATTACCCATTCCCCTCATCAACAAATCCCCATGCTCGTACATAATTAATTCTCCTCTTCTTAAATCCTTATTATCTTGTTTGGAAGCCAAATTGGGAAACATGATGTATAAAGTGAATGGACCAATCATTAACAATGGTAAAGTGATCCCCATTAAAATGTATGAACCAAAAGTATTGATTCCAACTAATGTCGCTGCTATAGCATTATGAATGAAGTTTGCTCCTGTACCAACAAATGCTGCCTCCCAGTGAATTAGAGGAAATGATGGCTGATGACCCGTACCAAAGAAGAAGTAATGAGAAAGAAGAGCCCAACAAAGTACTATAGAACTGGGCACGTCGAAAAGTTGGGCTGCAAGAGATAAAAAAATCAATATGTTGAACACGATCATTGTAAAATATATGACAAGAGTTCAAATTTAACAAGAATATCTTTAAAAAATTAACGACGTGGTAAGAATGATGAAAGTTTATCTCAGTACAAAAATAAAAACAATCTTATTGACAATACCACACGTTCCTAATTTAGATCAATTCAAATGATCTTTGCTCAGATCAGATGATTTATTTTTAAGAAGATAATTTCCTGGCCTGCATTGGGAGATACGAAGTCGGTTAACTTTAGACAAAAATGCCCCATTACAAGACTATTTTGACAGTTACATTCGGAAGCTAAATGTGTACCTACCATGAAAACCCAGATGAGAGGGGTTAGCAAGTAACCCCAACATTAAATAAAATTTTGGATGAGGGGGATTAGAAGTTGACCGTAAACTATAGTCTCGAAATAACGTCACTGTGAAATAGTGTTCATGTCATTCGTTTATACTTTATAGCAGTTTATAATATTGATCGAGTAATCGACAAAGTGGTTCATGTATTGCGTATAACAAAGTAATAGTAAAATATTTCTTATAGTAGTGCCGCTTTACAGAAATTCTGACAGCATTTAACATTCCTCAGACCGATATTCTTCCGTGTTACGGATTATAAAGTCAGTGGCGGATCTAGACTTTTTTGACTGCAGTGGCTCAGCGTGTGGCTGAAAAACTTTTTGTTCAATATCAAATACCTTTTCTTATAATAAGTTTTTTTTTTGAGATGAAAAGCTCAATTTTTACCTCATTTTCATGGGATTTAGACATTAAAATTAATAAAGTTATTATTTTGAATGGGATATTCTAATGTAATAAAATTTAAAGTATTTTTTTTATAATATTGTGGATTATGCTAAGCAAAAATCAATAATGTAAAAAAATCATTTATTTTTTCTGTTCTGTTAACAGGAAGCAGTTTTCTTTGCCATATCAACTGTCTTGTTCGTGATTTAGTGTGTTTACAAATTTTCTATTTCTATATATTTCAAAATGCCATCAGCTTCTTCTACAATACATCCGGCAAAATTCAAATTTTCAATTAAGATTTAAAAATTTAAATATCGTTCAAATTAAATAGAAAAGAACTCAAATTTTAGATTTTGAATACAAATATTTTAAAGTTACAGAAATAAAATTTATTAGAATATCCCTGCAATGGTAATAAACAACAGATGGAATGAATATGAATGAAGCATAAGTAAACATTTTACTAATGAATATTATTAAGTACTAATTTAAAAAAAATTACAGTGGCTCAAAAAAATTTCACAGTGGCTCGAGCCACTATAAACCAAATTAAATTTAAAAAATTTAATCTATTTTTCTTTTAAAATTCACATCAGCATTTTTTGTAAGTTTCTTGTTCCTTGTACTTTTTTTGAAACACAATTATTTATTTCTCGATATTTTTATTTATTTTATTGTAATATTCCTGGTTAAAAATGAATGCTTCTCATATAATATTAATTACTTACATATGCTAGTAGCCTTTTCAAAATGCGATATCGATATTACTGCTAACACAAAAGCGGCAGTAAAGTACGCAATAACAATAGAGGGGGCATATCCATCTCCCAGTAATAACGCAATTAGAATACAAACCAAAATACTGACAACAGTAAAAGCAGCACTATATACCGTACCTAGTCCATACACTACAGGCAAATCATTTTCATTATTTTCATTTTGTCTTTCTGCATATAATCCCTTTACGTGATTAAATATTTGCGGAATAATATTTTCTTGTCCGTAAACAGGCACAGTCTCTTTTCTTTTTGGAAGAATATAAACGCATAAAGGTTGAATTGCTATAGTTACAAAACCGAGAAAAACTAAAACATAAACACTCCACGCAAGAATATCAATTTGCCAAGCAGAAACAAGTTTAGATTTTTGTTCTTTGGGTAATCGGTGTAAAACCCAAAATCCAGCTGTACAAACAACCATAACTGATGGCGAATATCTTGCAATGGTTATAGTTGGTGAAAATCCAACCAAGTTGCCACAACTGCGTAACCAGATTCTGGTTATGGTTACAAAAAATGCAAGAAAGATTAAAGTAATAACGGATTGGACTTTTTCAGAATTGTGACCAATTTTTTTGAAGTTGTCAGTATCTAAAGAAAAATTTCTGCACCATTTTTGTTCTTCGCGACATCTCCAATAGATCATAGAAACTCTAATCAGAATTCCGATTATTAAACCAAGAACAACCAACTTTGTTTTTATTGAATTCCATTTTGATCTATGTTTATCTTTTTGTTTGTTACTTTGTAAAATGGTGTTATAGATAATAAAAAACACCAGTCCTAATGTCAAATAAGACAAAACATTCCCTTCTTCCAATATGTAACTATTTGAAAAAGTAGTACATATAAATAATAACAAAATACCCCTACAAACAATATCTAACCAATGTCTTACTTTTGTGCTTTCATACCAATGAATAGCAATAGTTTCCCAGTTTTGTATAACAACTATTGCCAACATTAAAACAGAAATCATTGCTGTAGAAAACATCAGAGTTAGTTCAAAATTTTCAACAATAGCAAAGTAATAACAAACGAAACTAATAAGGGCAGCAATCAGCATCATAATGTACGAACATAATACAAAAGAGCTTAATAAAATTTCTGATAATTTTTTACTTGGAATTCCATCTGTGACCATATAAACAAAAAATATTGTTAGGAAAACTATTAGAAGACCTCGAGACATAGAAAAAGAATCGAATTGGATCCAAACCTCTGCGCAAGTTTCGCGGACTGATTCAATATATTCTTTAACTGCAGTAGCAAATTTTTTAAATTGTGCTTCATTATTTATAGTATTTACTTTAGAGTTCAGTACATTAAACTTCAACTTTAACATTCCTATTTTGTCACTACTAATTTGATTAGAAATCTCTGAGTATTTATTAACATAGTTTGTAACCTGAAGTGCATTGGACCACAGCCCTAATAACATTTGTTGCCAATTAGAAAATAAGTTATCGGAATTATTTACAATTGGAATTGCGTTTAAAATTAAAGAACCTAAATTTGAAAATGGTACCGGTACGCCTAACGTTGTCGTTAGTGTAGGAATTATATCTACTTGCTTTACTGTATCAGTTTTTTGGTCATAAGACATTAAAGGAACTGGAGAGTAGATGAAAAGAGCGGCAGTTACTTCTAGATCGGTTTCGCCACCGTGATCACCTAAAAAAAAAATTTAAGTTTTAATCACAAAAAATACATTACATATTTTTTGAAAATCTAACAAAATTTATAGTTTTATTTTTTATTTTTCCCTATTTTATGTCAAGTCTATGTTTTTGTGTTTTGCAAAAACATAGGTGAAGAACATAAATCTTTGAGAAAGGCATTATTTAAAAAGAATCATCATTTTCAGTTAAATTACACTTTAAACCGTGTTCCACCTTACTAAATCAGTGTTGTAGAAAATAGGGCTGTGATTAGCTGAAATTGGAGCCAAGTTTACGCGCTGTAATTTCAGACTAGTGTCAGTCTACCTGACATGTGACATCTCGCGTCATTTTTATATGCAATGTCAAGTATAAACTTTATCCGATTTGGAAAGCTGGTAGATAATACTTTATATTTCATACTTACTGACTACAATATACCAAGTTTTAATGGCATTATGTTACCTATTTAATATTTTAATAAAATGTCAGATCACAGCAGTTGAATACTGCATTTTTTTAATTTCGTCGGTTTAAAACTGGCCACTGGCACTGATGTGAGCGCCATCTACTGAATTGGTTAAGTGGAACATATTTTTTTCAGTTAAAACGGACGCGTTCGGCACCCCGCCAGCGATGAGCATTGCTGAGCGTCGATGTTTGCCGAATATAATTGGTGAACTTATCGCATTCGTCCATTCATTGTGTTCAGCAAACTACGGTGCTCAGCGATGCTAGTGAGGAATGGTGCTGAACGCGGCCACAGTAATCATAAATAATTCATGTTGCACGCATACGAAATGCAGTGAAGTTATCTGCAAATAATATTATCTCGGACGGCTTGTAAATGACTTTGAATAGTCATCTTTCTTGAACCAAACTATGTATAAGAGATGCTACCCAAAAGTTCCCGAACTCTGTGTGTAACTCTTCTAACTATTGTAGTACACCAACATTTTGCGTTCTTTTGTCGTATCTGTGTTACTGTTTGTTGTGTTCTGCGATAGCGTGATTTGAAAGAGCAACGCATTTGCATCAAATTTTGTTTCAAGCTCGGGAAAACGGCGACCGAAACCATGGGAAAAACCCAAGCTTTTCAATGGTTTAAGAGGTTCAAGAATGGAAGGATGACTGTGGAAGACGATGAGCGCTCTGGACGTCCTTCAACTGGAATCAATGACCAAAACATCCAAATTGCGTGAAACAATTCTCCGAGACCGTCGACAATCAATTCATGACATCTGTAATAAAGTTGGAATGTCCTATGGCACAGTCCAAAGAATTTTGGCGGACGAACTTGGGATGCGCAGAATTTGTTCCCCGTTTGTTGACACATGATCAAAAGCAAAAACGTGTTCTCATTTGCCAGGAACTGAAAACACGACGAAAACTTTCTTGCGACTTTTTCGTCTTCCCAAAAATGAAAACCAAGCTAAAAGGCAAGAGATTTGAGACTGTTGAGGAGATTCAAACTATATCGCAGGAGGTCCTAAGTGCTATTGAAAAAATCTGTTGTGGCCAGCACAATACCTTCCGTCATTCTCGTGTATAATGTATAAATTCCATAATTTTTCTTACAAAAGATTCTAAATTTCCCGTAAAATTATTTCATAAACAAACTTTTCAAATTGCACTTGACACTGGCATCTTCTTCATCTTTAGCTTTTCCCATTCGTTAGGGGTCGCTATTTTTGCATGTCGTTCTCATTCAGTTCCTTTTCTCTCAAATCTTCCGCAATACAGTCCTTCCATCTTATCTTTGGTCTTCCTCTGTTCCTTTAACGTTCTATTATTAAACTATTCATTCTTGTTCCAATATAATTCTTCCTTTCTCCTCATGACATGTTCAAACCAATGTAATCGTCTTTCTTGTATCTTTCTAAAAACTTGTAACACTAGAGTTTTCTTACCATATTTTTCCGTCTATTCCCCAATATCTACTTCAACATCCTCATATCTGCTACATTAATTTACTTTTTATTTATACTGACATCTGTCAATTTGAATTATATGAATTTGATACTAGTTCCCAAGTTTGGCATAGCTGGCTGAATTATAAAATTTAATTTCTTTAAAATTCTTTAACTCTGTATGTATTGAATATGAAGTATAAATTGTAATCAAATCGTATAGAGAATAATATATTCTTTAAGTTATAATAACGTTAAATGTCAATAAATCAAATTTAACTGTTAAATCTTCAAATGAGACTACTTCCGGTTGACCAATTATAACCAAAATCTAATCAGATGTTCTTCTGGATGTAAACTTGAGGAATACGAGAAAATTATAATTTTTGGAATCGTGGTATTGAAGTTATGGAATCCGGAAATTTTGTTACACACACACAGACACACATACATACAGACATCATCGTAAAAATGGTAAAATCGTATTATATGGACCCTAAAACGTGCTTATTCAGTAAAAACTCATCATTGAATTTTTTGACCAAAGACAATACCTTGCTTACCTAAAGGTGACGGAAGGTAAAAAATGACTACAAAAAGTGTTTTGAACAGTGGAAGAAAAGATGGGACAAGTGTATAACTATAGGTGGGGATTATTTGGAAGGAGATAATTTGATGGTTTGAAGTTTTAATAAATACAGCTTTTTTAAAAAAATAAGTTCGGTAACTTTTGGGTAGCACCTCGTATATGACCTTTTTTTCGTTAGATATGCCATATCAATAAATTCAATTTCATTGCTTCTCGTAATTTTTTTTATCTTAAAATTAATAGTAAATATTGATGTCTAATACCTGTTGTAGTCATCCCATGATCACCCATTACGTATAGTATAGTATCATTATCCATAGAATTTACGACATTTCTAAAAATAACTTACATGTAATGAATATGTAATTAATTTATAGTTATCATTACTTAATGACGGTGTCAATTTCAGTCAACTTTCTCTCCATCTCACTATGATATGGTCCATATCTATGCCCACAATGATCAATTCCCAAAAAATGAGCGATTAATAAAGACCAGTCATCTTTTGCAATTTCATTATACATTTGGTTTATGATGCCATAATCAACGGTGTCTAGATCGAAGACATTAAAAGACGGAAGAGGCCAACTGCGAATAAATCGCTTGGGGTATAAATTGGCCCATGTATCGTCACCCATAAATACGATTTTATGATTTTGGTTTATTAACTGTGAAAAATAAAATGTTATGTATTTTTTTGGAATGATTGTTTAAGGTATACCTGATCTAATATGTTGTCTTCGTTAATTTCAGGTGAAGCAAAATTAGAATCAGCATCTATAAAAGTCGGCAAACCCCCAGTCGTTAATGCTTTTAGTCTTTGCATAGTTGTAGTCGGCGGATCGGCTATAAATTTGTACAACCTACTATGATCTGTTTGTTTCAACAAATCATAGATTATTGGTAATTTATTTTGAAAAGGAGCAGCTATTTCTAGCTGTGGATCGTAAGTAGTAAAATCGTATCTTAAAGCATCTACGACTAGTAAAATCACTTTAGCCTTCTTTGGAAAACATAACTTTGAGGCACTGTTAACGTCTTGTAATAATTGCAGTTTCTTATCTTGCTGGGTGCAATGATATTCGTGACCATTTGTAATGTTTACAGATGTTGAACCAGACGGAGTACATGGAATCTTGTTGTATAGGATACAACTTGATGTATCTCTGAATGCGTCTTTTCGAAGCAAGAATCCTCGAGTGAACATTAGTATTCCAGCTATTATTAAATAACAGATCCATAGGACAAACATAAAGTAGTTCCAATGTTTGCCCATTGTATCATCGTTTAATTTCCTGGTATTCAAAAGTGGTTTTGTAGGTTAAATAACTACAAAATCAATAAATTTGCACATTTTTTACCTGACACAATAACTGGAATTGTAAATATTAAAAATAATTAAAATAACAACACTTTATAAACATTTTCATTAAAAACAATTTAATTGTCAAAGGTACATGTTGTCATTTGTACCTCTACGGCAACATTGGTCTGTCTGTGGGCAACATTACACAACAAAAGCTTTACTCGTATTGTTTATATGGATTTACATTAAGTACGTATATAAACAATTAATCATAAAATTTATGCGATAAACATTATCTCCTACACTTATTTATTATTACTATAAACTTATTTGGTACAAGGTTGATTCTATTTACATTCTTAATCTATTCATATATCTTGTAGTGTAATACGAGCTTTTCAATACAGTGTTGCCAACTGGGGGAAATTTCCTTTTTTGTGGAAAATTTTACTACTACACCATTTCCACCTTACCAATTCAGTATTGTAGAGAATAGGGCATAGTTTTGAACTCTCTTATTGGCTGAAATTGGAGCCATGTTTACGCAATGTAATTTCAGACTAGTGTCAGTGTACATGACATGTGACATCTCGTGTCATTTTTATGTGCAATGTCAATTATTTTTTCTGGTAGTTGGTAACACTGTTTTCACACCGCTGAAAGTATGTTAACCTCAAAATAAATTGCTCAACAGCTCCACAACATTGAATTAAAACAAGTACTATTAATACATACTTAAAAAATGTTCTACCATGTATGTATTATATTTAATTTTTTTTTATCAGTTCTTTTATAAAACTTATTTTATTGCAGATATCTCTGGAACATGAGATTTTACTACATCCACAATACTTTGGACCCCAGTTACTTGAAAAAGTAAAGACCAAATTGTATACTGAAGTCGAAGGAACATGTACTGGAAAGTATGTATGAACATCATCAAATAAACAAATAAAACAAAATTATATATTTATAGATATGGTTTTGTAATTGCGGTAACAACTATAGATAGTATTGGAGCAGGTTTGATTCTCCCTGGACAGGGATTTGTTGTATATCCAGTAAAATATAAAGCTATTGTTTTCCGACCTTTTAAGGGTGAAGTTCTTGATGCAGTTGTCCGACAAGTAAACAAGGTAACTTTCACTTGTTTCTGTATTCATTTGTTTGTCTAAATTCATTTGTTTTTATATTTTGTCTGTCTGTCTGCAGGTTGGGATGTTTGCGGAAATTGGACCACTTTCTTGCTTTATTTCTCACCATGTAAGTTATTATTTTGTTTACCAAATAAATATTATAATTTGATTTATTTTTTAGTCCATTCCATCGTATATTGAATACTGCCCCAATGAGAATCCGCAGTGTTATAAAAGTAAAGATGAAGATATTGTTATACATGCTGAAGATGAAATTCGATTGAAAATTGTAGGAACGAGAGTGGATGCCACTGGAATTGTATGAAATTATTTTATAATACATATATTATTTATTAATTTGATTTATTTCAGTTCGCAATTGGAACTCTGATGGACGACTATCTTGGATTACTTGGAAGCAATACGTAGTTTTAAGCATAGCATTTGTATTTTAATTTACTTTTTTAATAACTTTACTACATTATAAATAAAGGTTTTGACTATAATTTAAAAATTATTTATTTCCCTATTTTATACAAATAAAGTTTTGTGGATAATGAATTCCTGTTTAAGTTCAAGTTATCGTTGAAGTATATAAAATATCCGATAGATGGCGTTGTCGATCGTTATTCGGCTAAACTTTCAACTTTTTGAATAAGGAAAAAAATACTTAGCATTCGTGACATTGTATTTTGTAAAAAATACGTTTTCATTTTTCAATTTCCACAAAATATTTATATTGTGAATTGTATATTTTACGTTAATAATATAATTTTTGTAAGAATAAAATATTTATTGAGTTTTTTGTAATAAAAATTAAATGTCGTTAAGGTAAAATATTGTGCCGGCCGAATTAATATGAATTTGGGCTTGTACATATTTGCTTGTATTGATTTGACGGGGGTGGTTTTAAAAATTCGTAACTCGAATATGAGGATAGATATTTCAAATATCCTCAACTATTTTAAAATGAATACACCTAAACACAGAAGAAGATTTTTGAATGCACTTCAACCACGTTATAGCAAAACGACATATGGGAAAAATTCTGTAATCAATCGTTTAATTAAAAGCTACAATGAATTACCAGACTTTAAAGCAGCTAAAAAACACTTAAAACGTTTGTTATGTTATGAATTAATATAATACTTATTGTTATTTCCTATATTCTTTGTATATTTTACCTAATGTAAAATTTGCAAATTCAAATTTGTAAATGTATCATTAAGGCATGCCTGTGATGTACTTTCTAATAAATAAATAAATAAATATGTTTTCAGGTATAAGAGATTTTCCTTCCGTCACCTTTGGGTAAGGAAGGTATTGAGACATATTACTCAATAAACGCTTTGGTCAAAAAATTCGATGGTTAGTTTGTAATTAATAAGCACATTTTAGGTTCCTTAGAATACGATTTTACTACTTTTACGATGATGTGTTTGTGTGTGCGTACGTGCGTGTGTGCGATAACTCCAACCTTACAATTCTAAAAATTATAACGCAATTAAATATAATTTTTTGACATTTTATGTTATTATAAATATTAAATATTTTTTTATTCTCTATACGGAGAGAGATATATAGAGTTAAAGAATTATAAAGAGATTAAAACATAACCATGGAAACTGCAGATATTTCATATAATTCTAATTGACATACGTATGTTCATAAAACGCGGAAAGATAAGATAAGGGAAATGGCTCGAGTGATAGAAGTTTCTATATACAAGAGAAACAGAGGAAGACCAAAAAGAAGATGGAAGGACTGTATTGCGGAAGACTTGAATGAGGATGACACGTAAAATAGAAATGAATGGAAGTAGAAAATCGAGAATAGCGACCCCTAACGAATGGAAAAAGCTACAAAAGATCGTGCTATACTTTTACTGGAAATAAAGGATCTTTTCCAAGGAACTATCTGGTATGGAATTTGTACAAAATAGATAGAATTGACGGAAGGTCATGTGCTGGCCATATCAGAATTTTTGATTTGTGATTACGAATCTTTGCTACTTACAAAATGTCATATAGGGCAATTAGAATCCTTAGAAATCCGTGAAAATGCTTTATATAGAAACAGGTTTGAATTAACCTTTTTCGTAAGACAATTGTCTCACTTTTAAAGAGCATAATATTTTTCATGTCCCATACGATTTTCTTGCTACTCCTGGTCCGATTATTAAATCCAAACCTCCTAAACAAAATTTGTTACATGTTAATAATTTATGAAAAAAGGTTAATACATACCTGCTTCAGTCATGCGTATAGTGTTTTTTTTATGTCAGAAGTAAAGGACTATTTTCATCCATTTTTTGTTTTCGGTGAAAAAGAATAATAAAATAAATTGAAGACAAAGTTTTTATAGAGCATTTAGGAATGAAGTGAAGCAATTGAAAGGTACATTTAGAGCAATGTCCTCTTATTACAGTCCTGGAATCGAGCCGAGAAAAACGAAGTTTTAATTAAGATGAAGGCGGGAGAACTTGTCTGGATTTTCTTCCAAACCAGTTCTTTCCCGAGCTCAAGTCTGCTTGCTTTCAATTTTCCTCGTTCGGGCCTTGTGGAAATTAATAGAAAACTTTGTATGCGGTGGCTTGGGTTTCTTACATCCAATCATTTTATTTTTTAACTATCATTCTATTTTCTCTATTCATTCTTAGATTAAGATTAAGAAAGGATCAAGACACAATTAAACTACTTTATAAACTCAATTTTTATGCACTTTTTATATTTCGTAGTATGATATATTCGGTGTAAAGTATTCAATTAAATTTTATTTTTGATACATAATTTATGTTGTTTTTATTTTTCATATTTAAAATTCTCCGGCTAGCTAAATATTAACAGCTAGACGAGCTATCTGAAATAATTTCCATATTATTAAAGATACAATAAAATACTTTTTCAGTCATGGCACTTTTCTTATTAATATCATATTTTGGGGGAATTAATACAATTTTTTTTTTCGAAAATTTTGTTATGTAAGGCTATGAAAATTATAAAGAAAGTTTTTTGCAAAAGATTTTATATTTCTAGAACAGTACCTTCTGTCAGTTCTATGTATTTTGTACAAATTCCATACAGAAAGTTTCTAGCAAAATATATATATTTCCAGTAAAATTATAACACAAACATACTATGTCAATTGCACTTGACACTGACATCTTTCAATTAGAATTTTCTTAATATAATAGCTGTTTCCATAGTTATAGCATAGCGGCTGCTTTATAAAATTTAATTCCTTTATAATTTTTTAACTCTGTATCCATTGAATATGAAGTATAAAGTGTAATCAATTCGTATAGAGAATAAAATATTCTTTAATATTTATAATAACATTAAATGTGAAAAAATAATATTTAACAGCGTTTTTTCAAGAAAAACTATTAAAATCTTGAAATCAGAGCATTCCGGTTGACCAATTATAACCAAAATTTAATCAAGTCTGCATATGGGTGTAAAGAAGAGGAATATGTAAAAATTGTATTTTTTGGAATTCTAGTATTGGGGTTATCGCGGCTGAAATTATAATCATTCACACACACACACACACACATGTACAGACATCATTGTAAAAATAGTAAAATAGTATTGTAGGGACCCTAAAACGTGCTTATTCATTGAGAACTCTGCACCGCATTTTTTGACCAAAAGTAATATCTTTATTACCAAAAGGTGACGGAAGGTAATAACGGTTATGATATAACCGAAATCAAGAACTTAATTACAAAAATTTATTCAGGGATCTAGATCTAAATTTGTAAAACCAGAACAACATGGAATAAATAAATAACAAACATTATTATGTCTTCATTTGGTATTATTTATTTATATCCCTGACATCAGTAATTCTGTTCCATCCTGTGTTCCCGATCCCGAACAAACAGTCACACCTATTTCACGTCTGTATCTCGCGTTGGTTTCCTGCTCCTCACATGTGTTATCCTGTTCGGCCTCCTGTCAGCAGGATGACGTATGGGGGTGTAAATCTCCCGCCACACTCCTGCTGTCCTACTGCACACTGCACTGCTGATCCAGCTCACTTACACTACTGTTCTTCACTTCCTTTCACGCCCAACACGATCTGTGCAGTCACAGAACATTTCTTTCGCAGAAAAGATGTTTATAAGGAAGGTAATATATCAATCAGTTTTGAATTCGAAAAAAAATATTCTTTAGTTTAAAAAATAAAAAAAGGTATATGAATATGAATAGAATTTGTCTTTGACGAGAGTTCTTAGTTTGAATTCCTTAGTAGAGGTTTCAAATGGGAGTTTCATTTTGCTTAATGCAACACAATACCTCCCGCCATTTAATTTTGATTAATTTAATTACATATATAGTTATGGGATCTCGTTGCTGCGTGCCTGAGTGACTGGTCGCGAATCTGGGGAACCGGATTCTATCCCTACCAACTCAAATATTTTGAATTTTAAATGGCACAAAATTGACCTCTGTGGTTCACTCTTCACGCCAGAAATAAGTGCCCGTGAGGCGACGCTTGGTAAACGCCCACACTATACAAATATGTCATCATCATACCGAAATCTGTGTACAAAGCAGATTAGCATTCCCGGCAATGGGTAATATGCCGTGATGATATATTTATTATATTTTTATATAAATACATACCTGTATATTTACTAATGCCGGAAACTATGTATATTAAGTTCATTTCCATATAACTTTTGTTCTATTTACAATTTTCTTTTTTAAACATTACTACTATTAATTTGAAATTATTATCTTTTTGACAATGACATTTATCTATCATTTGAAATATGAACTGTGTAACTAAGAAATTGCGTTTATCTTTAAAACATAGACTCCGGGATTTATAAAATTGATTATTTTATTAATTTATCTATAAAATATATAAAAAAATATTAATGCATGTCTATACAAAATTCAATAATCTTTAATTTTTATAATAACATAATCGCGAAAAAATGACATTTAAAGGTATTTTTGGAAGAAAAGCCTATTTTGTGCTTCTAGTAAAGTGCGATTACCGGTTATCCGATTTATACCAAAATCTAATGCATTCTTTCCATATTAAAATACGGTCGAAATAGAAAGTTTAAATTTTTTGCGATTGATAGAATGTCCAGAAGATCCACACTCACACACGTACACACACACATACACACACACACACACACACACACACACACACACACATAAACACATACACACACCCACAGACATTAATGTGAAAATGTTGAAATCGGATTCTATGGCTCTAGAAACGTGAGCATTTATTAAAATCTTGATATGCGATTTTTAGCATGATCCCTATACCTCTCTTACCAAGGGTAGCGGGACGTAAAAGCAGCTCTTGTTAAGAATTTAATAGCTTGTTTAATCAGTAATAGATTGAAATAGTGTAAAACCCTTGAAAAGAAAAGTAAGATAATTATTAGAAAATAAAATGATAAGTATAAGCCAAAATACCGTATGTCGTTGATAGACTTGATCCGCCCGTAAATAGGGCAAGTGCAGCAGAGGCTATGCAGCGTACCGAAATTGTAGAATCAAATCTTGACATACGTTTATTGAACTTTGTACTGTTCTATTTTTCTTTAAATAATTATAAAATGTGCACAATTCATGTGAACACTATTGTACAAATATGGAAAGAAAGGATCGGTCTAGGTGCCACAATAAATTAATAATTCATCTTTTATTCGTTTAAAACAAAAAAAAATGTAGACTTGTTACATATCGTTGAAAAGCTTATAAAGTAAGCAAAAAGATGAGCCTATTTACAACATAGGTCCCCATTTAAGAAATGATAGTTTGTGTTATATCTCGAGAATTATTAAGGTTTTAAAAAATCTAATAATTCAATTTTATTGTACTTAAGAAACGGTTCAAAATTTGTTAAAACACTTTTTCTCTAACTATCATAATAAATAAGTTTTGAGATATTTTCGAAATAAGCGAAAAACGATTTTTTCCCTTTAACTCAGAAACAAAAGACGATCGAAAATTCCGGTGGTGACCATTAATCTTTTCGCGAAAAGTTAACCCTAGAATGTGCAAACTGTTTTGCTCTATCTATCTATTCTGTACATTGTGTTGTAAATCTATGCAATCTTGGTAAAGGTCTCTGCGTGTCACATGAAACAATCATTTAATATATTTGCCGAGCATTGCATACAGTGCTGTGACAGAGTAACAATGTGGCACAATAGAGGTAGCGAAACGGCTTTCTCGGGATGCATTTGCGTACTTATTACAGCGAATATGTTAGAATGTCACTGTTAATACGTATACGAAGGTTTGGATGTATTATTCTCAGCCAGTGATTCTCAACGATTCAATCATTTCAAATAACTCGGACATCAAAATAATTTGCAATGCAGTGTACTTAGTTACCAAATCATTTAAATCAGTCATATTTCTTCCATCTACACGTGTTCTCTTATCATTCATCTCAGTTGCTCTTTATTTTCACACAAAACAAATAAAACTTGAGACATGTTTAACTACGGATACAATCTAACATTAATGGGAAGAGCTGATAAGGTTTTGGTAACAATTGGACAACCGGAAGTGGTACATAGTATCTTAAAAAAATTCTTCTAAATATTGTTTTTTGAAAATTTATGTTATTACAAATAAAAAGATAGTTAAATTCTCAATCTGATACATATAAATTTTTTGTAATATTTTCTATAGATTTAGAGATATAATATATAATAATATAGAATAATCTGTTGTAATAAATCTCGTTACAACTCCATGAAAACCAGTTGAGATATTTAAATGTTCGTAATTGACAGATAAATACAAAATGTCAGTGCAAAAATCAACAGTTTTACAGACATTACCGAAAGCTTTTACTGGGAAGTAGGTACATTTAATATTTCTTATTGTATTATTAATTAAATATTTAAAATTATAGGTAGGTATATTAATATTACATTATATCCTGAAGAAATATGTACCTATAATATCGTCAATGAATATGAAGAATTTTGAACATATTAGAAGAGTAGGACAAAATTCCTCACAGAAAGAAAGAATGGATATAATATACAGTTGAAATTATTTGTGTATGTACAAAAAATGTTAAATTCGTTAATTATAGAACATAGAATGGAAATGGCGAGAAATATTGTGCTGGCCACAATAGATATTTTTTTACTATTATTTTACTACTCTAAATACTTAGAATTGAAACAACAAAAGCAGAAATATTTGTTTATTCCTTGATCTTATAGTGAACACGAATTAAACACCCATATTTAATAAAACTAAAGATCAAGCAATATTTAACACCTCGATAAATGACAATCAAACGTTGGTAGATGGTTATATTTAGGTGTTAAATAGTCATTTGTTATTTGCTGTAGATGTAGAATTACCAACCCAAATATGAAAGATAGAGGGTTCATATTCTTTTAGATACATAACTTTTTTCGGTGTTCCCTAATTTTGCTGGTATATTTTTACAGTTAAAAATTTGTGAAGGACATAAATTATATTTTTTATTTTATTTTATTTGAAATAATAATTTTTGTTAATACCTGTTTGTATTACGAAACCAATTATTAATCGTACGTTCATCATTAATTTGTTCGCTAGCCAAGGCTCATTCATTCAGTTTATTTCGTCGTGTACAGACCTATGTACATCTCCAAGACTTTTTTGCATCGTATAAACACATCTTGCAAGATCCATCAGCCCATCAGCCCAGAAGGACGAAGAACCAGAAGGACCACGTGGGATTTTACATATTTTTATCACGGTATTTATTGGTAAAAGGTTCATAGAACCTACAAAACAAGGTATGGTTTCACTTCCCAGCAAATATCAAAATTAAAGCTAATATAATTAAAAATTCCTCAAACTTTAAAATTAGTAAAAATGAAAAGTAAATACGTACTTCTTTGAGAATAGCTGACAGCACGGTTCTCTACGAAAGGGTTATTACGAAGGGTTGTTACGACTTCCTACCCTTTTAATAAAATTTAACAACGAAAGGAGGGTTATTACGAAGGGTTATGAGGACCTCTGGCATGGTGGACATGTTGAGTAATCCGAGTATATCCATACCTTCTTAAATTTACTACTGATAATTACACGGTTATTACGAAGGGTTATGAGGACCTCTGGCATGGTGGACATGTTGAGTAATCCGAGTATATCCATACCTTCTTAAATTTACTACAGATAGTTACAGGGTTATTACGAAGGGTTATGAGGACCTCTGGCATGGTGGACATGTTGAGTAATCCGAGTATATCCATACCCTCTTCGAAAATGAGAACCATTTTCTCAAGATACGTATTGCGTTTCGTTTTTACTTTGCACACAGTTTTAAAGTGAAGTGAAATTTTTAATTTTTATCAAAAAACTAAATTTCAAAAATATTAATTATTCACATTTTTTATTTTATATTTACTGTTAAGTTACATAACGTACAATTAATATTCGAAAATAATTTTATTCATTTTTTGTTGAATTATTATATAATTTATATTTATTTAAAATAATTGGTAACAATATTAAATTTGAATTATTTTAACAATACTTTAAATTTAATTGTTGTTCCAATAATATACAGTTTTAAATTCAAATATTTTTTTCATAAGTCAATGATATTACACTTTTCTCTTTGTAATGGGTTCAAATCCCAAATAAAGAATTTTTTTTTCCAAGTAGCCTGACAATAATTTATAATTAAAATACAAGTTAAATTTTATACAATACATATTTTGTTCCATATAGAGTATAAAAGGAATACATATATTTATATTTATTTAAACAATTTATTATAGATTATCATATATAATAGATATTTATGCACCAAGTGAATTAAGATAATGTTTATTCATGGAAATGCAGTTTAAGCCACGAGCCCGTAGGGCGAGTGGATTAAATCCTTTGAGTGAATAAAAAATTCTTACTCATGTGGTTTATACAATATTTAATTAAATTTTGACGAAATAATAAAAACCATTATAATATTAAATTTTTACCATATAAACTAATCAATTTTATTTATTTATAAATTATAAACAAACTCAGTTTTATTTTCGCGCCTGATATTATTTTAAATATATTATTTGTTGCGACTTAAAATTCTGTTAGACTTAATTTTTTTTTTAATTTAATTTTTAAACAAGCATTTATTTATAATTGTTGCTTTCGAGTTAATAATGACAGTTTAAAATAAATATATATCATTGTAACAATTGTTGAACTACCATTTTTTTTTAATTAAATTATTTTCAAAATTTATAGAGCAAACAGATATAATTTTTAAATGTTTCATTGATTGTTGACAGATTTTTCCAATATATTCATTTAATTATTTATTTCATTACAAATTACAATAAGCACTTAGCTTTTTATAAATTTAAATATTAAATAATTAACTTCAAATATAAAAAACTGAATATAAGGTGGCACAAAATGCTATGCGTAGATTGTAGATATAAGGGAATGACTGTGTGTTTGATTGAGCAAGCGAAATCTCTGTTGTAAAATTGCCCGGGAAATTTTATAGCAGGGACTAGCTTTAATTAAGTAGATTAAGTTAGCCTAGTTATAAGTAGTTTTAAGATAGGCAGTGCCACATTTGTATCCAGTTTTTTTTTTGCAAGATTATTACATTTTTCTATTTCACTGCAATAATAAGTATTCATTACGTTGTCAATAATATATGAATACTTTTAATTTAAATGTATTATCATTTCTGATTATTGGAAGATCTGTTTGCATGATATGTTTCATTTGGAATTGTACTGTTTTGTTTTACTCAACGCCTGGACCTATTTTGGTTATGGCATTTTTAATAATTGATAAACAATAACTTATTATATTTAAGGAGATTTGAGCGAATCTCGTGTAAAAAGTAATTTCCAACTTTATGATTTCAAATTTTGTAATTATCAGGACAGATGTCTTATCTAACTATTCTAAAAATTAAACAATCCACCATTTAGTTTTTTAGAAAAAGGCTTATAATGATTTCAATGTTATAATACATAAGCTCTTATGGTAGAAGCATTTCCGTAGATACTTTTTTGTTTGTTTTACATTGATAAAATAAAATTTAATCTGAAAACTAGTTATTCTAAAAGGTTTATAATACCTCCTTGCCATTCAAATTAATCCGAAATTAATGTTAATTTTATGGATAACTTTTTTCGAATATAATTATTTTTGTACATTTTACAATTTTTGATCACTGAAATTGATAGATAAATTTATTATAATTTTACAAGACGCGCTGTTACCACATAACTTTCTTGGACCACATATGTTCAAAATACTGGTCGTTTCAATATTTTTTTTTGTTAAATACAAATCAATATATACGTATTTGTATTAATTACATGAGCATGGGTGCTCCATTTAGCTTCATATAAAAAAAGAGAAAGTGTTAATTGTTGACTTATATACAAAATACTATTAATAATTAATTAATTTATTATGCTTAGATGTTAATAATTTATTTTGAATACTACGACTAATAAATTTGCTGGGAAGTACGCTGTATAGTGCAATGAACGTATTCTGTTTTATTGGTAATAATATATATTAAAATAGAAATATTTTAGAACGAAAAATAATAGTAAATTTGAATTAATTTAGAATCAAACATAATAAATGCAATGAACGTATTCTTTTTTTAATGGTAATAATATTTATTTGAATAGAAATATTTTAGAAGCAAAAATAATAGTAAATTTGAATTAATTTAGAATGAAACATAATAGTAAATTCAAAGTTAGGTTCCCCCATTAGATGGACGAATGATTTGTGTATTGTATGAATCTGTGTGTGCAAAAAAAATACGAATATAATAAAACAAAAATGTCTACCATTTATTGTGTGAATGTATTAGGGTCCTATCCTTCCCAACCCAGTATAAAATCAACATAGCTCGCGTTTCCCGGCAAGAGGTCCGGATCGTCCGTTCCGTTTATTAGCTCGTGTTACCCGACATGAGGTCTGGGTCGATTAGGCCGGGCAAATGACCTGGACAACGTTGGACATGCAGGTTGCAGTTGTTCCAGATGTTCCTGATGTTCCAGATGCAGAAAGAAGAACCCGCGAATTAAAGCCGCGAATTTATCGATATTTTTGTTTGAAAATACCACGAATTAAGAACGCGAATATAGTCGATATTTTTATTCGAAAATACCGCGAATTAAAAACGCGAATATAGTCGTATTTTTGTCCGAAAACACGCGAACGCGGAGATTTTTTATAGGGAACTACTTAGTTATTTTATAAATGAAAGTAACTTAATCATGATATTCAAAAATCAGTAGTTCAGATTTATGCGATATACAGTGATAGCCAGAGAAATAAGACACTTATAGAATTAACCATAATTTAAATAAAATTTGTTTAATTTGTTTAAAGTAAAACTTTTTTTATAAATTGCATTGAATTGAATAATAAGTATAAAAATAATTTGTTTCATACTAAATGCATGACAAATAAATGATATATGATATATGTAAAATTGCATGAGACAGAAAAATAATTTTTATTTACAGTAACAAATTAAATTAAAAACGTTCATTGCTGCACAGCTAGGTTAAGTTATTTTTAAGGGGGCGCGTCGTCATCCTAACGTTAACTTCGCGATACCCGGCATAAGGTCCGGGTCGTTAGCTCGCGTACCCGGCATAAGGTCCGGATCGTTTCTGTTCCGTTGTTAGCTCGGGTAATCTGGCATAAGGTCCGGATCTATTAGGCCAGAAACCAGGGATCTGGACAACGTGGGATTTTTTCGGGCCTCGACAGCCTGAACTTTTCAGATGATTGAAAAATTTGTTCGAAAACCGCGAACGCGAATGATTTTATAGGGATGAATTTGTTTTGTATCGCGTTTTTTGTTTAAATAAATTTGAAGCATATGTAGTTCATATATAGTAATCTGGGGTTTGTACGGATAATTTTTTGATGTTTTGATAGTTCGTTCGCGAAGTTCGATGGTACGGGATTGGGGATTGTTGCAATTCAGGGGGGTCAACATATAATATCCTTTTCTCAATATATATGAATACATTCATATATATTGAGGAAAGTCCAAGTCCGTAAAACTTATGACACCCCTGATATATGTATATTTTAAGTGTTTTTTTAAGGTTTACAGGCTGGGCGTGAATATTTTGACGCAGTATGGTTACGTACTGTGAAAAAAGTCTAAATATTCATCCGAACTTTCCTAAAATCTCTTACATAGAACAGTAAGAGGTTTTAGGTGAGCAACCCACCGTCCTTACGATGGTCCTACCACTGTCTTTCGTGCCCCTTGCCCGTAGTAAACGGACTACTATTGGGCGAGTCGTACGATAAGATGGGTTGCACTGGGCCAGACTAATGGCGGGGATAGCGAAGTCGCGTGCCCTTGCAAAACGTCACATCGAAGTATGTTACACGACGTGTGTCTCATGGAATGTATTACATGGAGAGTGTGTGCCATGTAATCCATTTCATGGGATGCATGAACTGTAACAGCTATGGTGTGTATGAGTTTGCAAGGGACGCTCGTCCCCAAGCAGGCTTCGCCACCAAAGTCAGGTTCATTTCATTTCATTTTTTGTTAGGTTTCAGGCGCGGGCGATTCTTTTTAGCTAATATAAGATCGTTAGGGTTTTGTAAGACATCCCAGTCGTGGTTTAGACCGGGGTGGCTCTGTCTTAAACTCCTTTGAATCGCAGGAGGGTGGGACAGGGTTCCCTGCCCATGTGGAGAGACCTTGTCGTGGTGGCAGGGCTTAACCATCTCCCCAAATTGGGGGGGGGTGGGACCAACGTCTCCACCAAGCAGAAAAACTTTCTTTTTTCAGGTCATCTTTACCAGGAAATTTATTCTGCATAAAACATAGGCATGTATTACTTAATACAGTAGTGTCTCGATACAGTGAACTACTTAATGCAGGGCCGTGTCACAATATCAACTTTGTGTACTTTTTCGAGTTCTTATGAAATAATTACAAAAATATAATTTTAAACGTAATTATTGGTTTTAAATACTTTAATACAAGTTAAATATCAAAATATTAATTTTTAGATCGTATGTCCTGATGAACTAAAATTTTAGTTAACTATCATATATGCGTTTTCTTCAGTCCTGATATTTTAAAAATCGAATACCATAGCGAATTTTAAATATGTGGTTGCCATCCATTGCTAGCATAAAATGAAGTTTTATAATAAAATTTTGGGTACAATTCATTCCAGTCTCTGTAATTATTTCTCCATCAATTGGTGCGTGTTGTTTTCTTTGTTTTAAAAACCACGTATAAAGAGCCTTTTCCATTTTAGGATATACTGCTAATTTTAATATTTTCCTTTTTCCAAGTCCGGGGAAAAATGCAATAGAAATTTTTCATAATTTGTATCTTTTTACCTCTCGCTAAGAGAGGTACTTGATTCATGCTAAAATCTCATACCCAGATTTTACTGAATAAGCACGTTTTAGGGTCCCTAGAATCCGATTATAACATTTTTACGATGATATCTGTGTGTGTGTGTGTGTGTGTGTGTGTGTGTGTGTGTGTGTGTGTGTGTGTGTGTGTGTATGGATGTGTGTGGATGTGTGTGTGTGTGTGAGGTTGTTGGAAACACGATTTCTCAAATTCTATAAGACTAAAGACCTGTGTAACTACGGATTCCTCAATCTAACAGTAATGGGAAGAGTTGAATAAGTTCTGGTAACAATTGGACAACCGGAAGTGGTAGTTTCTTAAAAAAAATTCATATTATTTTTTGAAAATTTGATACTACATATAATAAAGATAATTAAATTCTCAATCTGAAACATTTAATTTTTTTATTATCTCGTATAGGTTTCGAGATATAGGATATAATAATATAAAATAATCTGTTGTAATAAATCTCGTTCTATGAAGAATTTTGTCTTACTCTTCTAATATGTTCAAAATTCTTCAAATTCATTGACCGTATTAGCAGTATTTCTTAAGGATATATCTAATATTAATATACCTATAATTTTAAATACATATTTAATTAATAATACAATAAGATATATTAAATGTACTCCGTATCTCCCAGAAAAATCGTCCAGTAATGTTAGTAAAACTGCTGATTTTTGACACTGACATAATGTATTTATCTTCAATTATAAACATTTAAATATATGAACTGTTTTTTGGGTAACGAGTTTTATTACAACAGATTATTCTGTATTATTATATACAATATCTCTATACGTATAGGAAATACAATATTTTTTCTTAAATGTATCAGATTGAGAATTTAATTATCTTTATTATTTGTACTAACATAAATTTTCAAAAATACTATTTAGTTTTTTTTTTAGAAACTACCATTTTCGGTTTCCCAATTGTTACTAGAATCTATTCAACTCTTCACATTACTGTTGGATTGAGGAATCCATTGTTACACAGGTCTTTAGTGTTATAAAATTTGAGAAATCGTATCTACAACATCCTAACACACACACGCACACACATCCACACACGCACACATACACACTCACACACAGACATCATCGTAAAAATGTTATAATCGGATGGTAGGGACCAAAACGTGCTTAATCATTAAAATCTGGATATGCGATTCTTAGCATGAATCCAATACCTCTCTTAGCGAGAGGTAAATATATTATAGCTTAACGTAAAATAAGTTACACTTTCTGGAACTACAGATCGCTTTCAATTTAGATGAAGTTTCATAAAAGAATTTTAAAAAAAGTCTCCAACATTTTGGGATGCCTCTCCCTCTCATTGCCGAGCAATGCCGAGCCCCGTCAGTAAACAGACGGTTTGATAAATGATCACCCGGGTGAGATATCTCCGTCGTAATTAAAGAATATGATTATGAGTGTCATTTTTGAAGACACGGATTTCTCATTTTCATATTACGTTAAAAGTTTGAAGAAATTATCTAGTATTAACACTGTCTTATTTTGAAATTTAAAGCCGATGTTGCAGATAGTAATTTGAGATGCATTAAAAGTTTCCTCTCCTCTGATAGTTTAATCAATATCGCACGGAGACTTTATTTAAATAAATTTTAACAAGAAACGTCAGATAAAAACGAAATGGAGAAGAAATGCGAGGGTTGCTTGATTATTATTTCATCTTGACGACAATAATAAAATCATTTTTATTAGTACTAAAATAAACAAATTTGCTATCTTTTCGGAATGAGCCATCATTGCTAACACTCAAATTCAGAGAATGACTAGTAATGTACGTGAGACGCGATTTTTATGACGAAATAAATATTATCTTATTTAATATCCTATACAAATAATTCACAATATTCACAGGGCCGGTCCTAGATATTTTTGCGCTCTAGGCACAACCGAATGTTGTTACCTCCATTACGACATTTTTTTTCCTGCAAATAAAGTCAAGAATAAGTACCTACGAGTATGTTGAAATTTTAAGTTTCATAAAGCAATCTGTTAACGCACGACCTCAGATTTGGAAAACGAGCCGCTCGGTCGCGAGTTTTACAAAGAACAAGTAAGACAACAGGCCTTATGAAACATATTTTTATACTATTTTTCTATTAAGGTAAATTTATAATTGTTATATTTTAAAAAAATGACTGGACAAAAATATGACGGTGTTTTTTATCAGTTATATTGGTAGTGGTTTCTCGCTAACTTCAAAGATGAAAATCCGTTGTTGAATGACAGCAATTTGAGGTTATATATCATTTATCTGTCAGTTTTGAAAGTAGTCATACTATAGGACCTATTCTGGAACTCACTGGTTAATTTTTAACAACTGATTATTTTTTTTATCCATGACTGTCAAATAATATACCAATATTTTTTTATCAATTAATGACCTTAGTTCCTGTTGCTAATTGAATAATATTGACAATTCGATGAAATAATATTATTCAATCGTTACGTCAAATTCAAATCTTACTTTTCAAAGAGTACAAATAGATTACTTTTAATAAGGATTTTTTTTCCACATAAAAAGCCAATATTATACTAGTTTCTCATTTTTTCGTCGGTTAAAATTTTCTGTTAAATGTCAAATCACTTCATAACAAATACCTAGCGATCCACGCTAACTATGTTTATGTTTGTAAACAAACAATTTTCTAAAATTTGTGAAGTTATTTCTGATACAGCATGTTATTCTTTCACAGTTGTGTATAAAGTATATACCTATAGTATTCTATTCGCATGTAATAACATACATTACATGCTCGTTGAATAATATACTGTTAACCAATCACCTACGTTGTTGGATTTTTATTTGTCAAATCAATAGCTATTGGATATTTTTTTTAACCAGTTGTTAAAAATTAACTACTGAGTTACAGAATAGGCCTGTATTTTCTAAGTCTTGATATCTAAGTTCTGATTATTGAAGTTAATTATTAAGTATTACAAACCTTTAAGTAAATGTATTTTCTATTAAAAAAAAAAAAATTGTTGAAATTTGTGCCAAAAGTTTAGCACATACGTTTTATTTAGAATAATAGGGAACGGATCATAAATAAAAGTAGTTATTTACTCAACTGGTCGCGAAGAGGTATGTATTTAAAAAATAGAGAAAATATTTTTCATTAGTTTTTTTGCGGTTCACCGCTGACTGGCCTTTAGTCGGAAGTCGAGTTTATGCGACCGGAAATAACTAATGGCGACAAAACGTCGTGAGCGGCCAGTGGAAGACAGTAAATGTTTATTTTCAAGGGTTCCAGCATTGTGCAACTTCTCGACAACAAAACTTGTTGTATTTATGTGTCTAAACGTCAAAATAGTCGACACATTAATTTCATTGAATGAAAAAGTTACGAATCCCCGCGGTTTTCACTTTGCGTTGCGTCCAAATTTAGAGAGCGATCGTCTTAGTGTGATTCGTTGGCTTCACGCTACGTCTGCTTCTCGATACATCACACAACAAAAGTGAAATATATTTTTCGAGGCGATAAACAAAGTAGACACAAAGAAAACGAAATACAAAAAATGTGGATACTACTTCCATCCTTATTTTGTTCTACAGGGTTTTCAATAAGAACTTTTTTTAAAAAATTGTAAATAAAACAAACATTTTGGATGAAAGCTCTGAATATTTTAATTGAAATGTGTTGTAGAGACTACAATTACGAATGAAAAACAATAGCACGACTAGGTTGGCAGACATATGCGAAATTTCAATTGCCTAAGGGTCTTCACAGGGTACAATCCGGCACTGTACTGTAAACATAACCACAAACTGATTGACATATCAGTCATCTTAACCAAATACAACTCTATTTCTATATCAAATACCCTTGTTTTCTAATTTATTTAATAGTGTTTTCTATACAAAGTTAATATCTCTTGATTATCTTAGTGGGATAGTTTATTCGTTTGTAGCGTAAGTGTACAGCTAACCAAGGTTTGGCTAGCACTAATCAGCATAGTTTACTAGGGGTAGCTACTGTGCCTGGGTGACCACATATAATCCTAACTGTCGGTAATTAAGCCTGTAGCCTGCAGGTGGACTCGTCCGTCGTCCTGCGACGGTTCCTGCTACAGCCCGATCCCTTGACAATATGTGCTCTTGCTGCCGCAATTAAATAAACGGTGCGTGAACCAGATGGAAATTAGGGGATAAAAGACAAGGTCAGCCAGAGAATGTACAATATTGATCATGGCTTTTGTTTTTACAAAATGAGTTATACACATCTATACATTGGGTTTTCGTTATTTATAAAAATAGTTATTGACAATGATTTGTTGCACGATTTCTTTTCTTTACTTTAATCGAAAGAATAAGAATGTCGGTTTAGATCGTCTTTCGACGTTGTCCGACGCCTACTCTCCATCCTTTCCGATCTTCACACTCTTCTGGGCTGAGGTTACGTTGACTCATTGATTTTGTTATTGATTTTTGCCATTCCAACTTGGGTCTACAATGTCTCTGGATTTTTGACACTGACATTTATCTGTCAGTTACAAACAATTTCATTTTTCAATTGGTTTCGATGACATTATTTGGATTGTAAGAATTATTACAACAGATTATTTTATATATTATATTTCTTTAATTCTAAATCTATAAAAGATATAATACAATATTTATATATCAGATAGAGAATTTAATGTTCTTTAATACTTGCAAGAACAAATTTTTTCTAAAAATAATATTTAAAATATTTTTGTAACAATTAGCTAAACTTCTGGTTGTCCAATTATTATCAAAACCTTTTCAACTCTGCCTAGTAATGTCCGATTGAGAAATACGTAGTTAAACAGATATTAAGTATTACAGTTTTTGAGAAATCGTCCTTCCAACATCCACACACACACACAGACATCATCGTAAAAATATTAACATCGGATTGTAGGGACCTTAAAACGTGCTTAATCATTAAAATCTGGATATGCGATTTTTAGCATGAATCCAATACCTCTCTTCGCGAGAGGTAAAAAGTGTATAATAATAATGTTTTTAAATAAAACTTTTGCATATTTACCGAACATTGTAGATTAGATACATACAATGACACAAATTATTCTTCCTTTTCCGTGTTTGTTTTTGTGTGTAATGTAATATAATATTTAATTTCTTTGTGGGAATGTTTAAATAACGTGTAGTGTTGATAATGAAATTATCAGAGCAGAGAGCAACGCGGTAGCCGTCCATACAATGCTTGGGCAGGAAAATAAGTAAATTTGTTTTGTTGGCAGTTTGTTTGCGTGCAGACTTTTTGCTCCATCGCAAGTTCGCCACGATCTAAGCTAATTCTCGTGTGAAAATTAAACTTGAAAATAACAACACGAAATCATTTATCACATGAAATATAAACAAAAATTTGTTTTGTAATTATGAAGAGCACATATTTAGTTTACATTGAATTCAATTTGTTATTATTAATAATAAGCAGTTAGCTTAATGAATTTTCTCAACACCGAACTAATATTTGTTCCTTTCTGCCGCCATGAGCCCTACTGTAACGCCTCTTGTTCTTTTAATCCATTAATAACTTTACCCGCAAAAAATACTGATTTTTCAATTAGGTCTTTCGTATTCCACCCAAACCTTATACAACAAATATTTTTTTGCCGATGACATAAAATTTTTTTTTGGCAGGTAACAGTCTGTAAAATGTCACTTCTACTGCCTAGGCAGTACACATATTTTTATCGAACACTGTATATACATACAATGACACAAATTATTTTTCCTTTTCTGTGTTACATAGCAACCGCTCAACAAACGCATAGCAACCGTATAATAAACGCATAGCAATATCATCATATCCGAAGCGTTAATCTCGCGGGGGTGGGGGCAGGGTCCGCTATTTTTATAGCTTTCCTCCATTTGGGTCTATTCTTGGCATCCTTAGGGCTGACATTCGCCAGATTCATATAGCTTGGCGACAACTTTCAAAATAGGTATTAAAAATATAATGTGGCCAGCACATTTCATTCCGTCTATCCTGTGTATTATGTACAAATTCTATACATAAATTTTCTTGCAAAAGATCCCAAATTTTCAGTAAAATTATTTCATAAACAACCTATGCAAATTACACTTTACACTTGTTAAGGGTCGCTGTTTTATATATTTTTTCACTTATTTTTGTTTTGCGTGTTGTTTATTTAGTTTATTTTTCTTGTGTTCCGCACTACAATCCTTCCATCTTATCTTTGATCTTCCTCAGTTTCTTTTACCTTCTATTACTAAGCTATTTATTCTTCTTCCAATATATTTTTCACCTTTCCTCATGACATGTTCAAATCAATGTAATCGTCTCTCTTGTACCTTTTTAGAAACTTTATCACTCGAGCCATTTCCCTTACCTTTCATTCCTTACTTTTCCGTGTCTTCTCCAACATCTATCTCAATATCCTAGTCCATTTTCTTTTCATTGATACTGGCATCTGTCAATTTGACTTGTCTGAATATATTAGCAGTTTCCGTGTTTAACGTAGCTGGCTGATGTATGAAATTTAATATCTTTATAATTCTTTAACTTTATATCTATTGAATATGAAGTATAGAATGCAATCAAATCGTATAGAGAACAATATATTCTTTAAAATTTATAATCATTAATTGTCAATAAATAATATTTAACTGGGTTTTTTCAAGAAAAACTGTTAAAAGTTGCAATTAAGGGTACTTTCGGTGGACCAATTGTAACCAAAATCTAATCACGTCCGCATATGTTTTTAAACTCTAGGATTACAAAAAAAATAAATTTTTGGAATCATGGTATTGGAGTTATGCGATCAGAAACGATCGTCACATACACACACACTCACAGGCACACACATACATAAGACATCATCGTAAAATTAGTAAATTCGTATTCTAGGGACCCTAAAACGTGCTTATTTATTAGAAACTCACTGTTGAATTTTTTGACCAAAGACAATGTGTACCTTCCTTACCTAAAGGTGACGGAAGGTAAAAATAATCTTTAAATTAATTTTAATTCTAAAATCAGCAAAAAATAATGTGTTCAACACGGCACTAAATACAAAGTCACAGCTTCAGCAGCATTCACGGCAGCTTCTTCTGTAAATCTGGTATGTATTTTAGTGCCTAATTAAACAAATAACTATTTAGTGACTGTGGGCTCGATTTATAGTACTGAAGGACCAAGCAATGACTGTTACGTACCCCAGAATTACGATATTTATAGTTTTATTGCTAGACCCTATAGTCACTCTGGCTTCAGCAAACATATCATATTGGGGAAATTAAATAAAATATAGCTAACTTCACTAATCCAAATTGGGAGAGTCCAATTTATCCTTACTTCCTTACTATCTCTGTTCTGTTTGTGGATTGATGAGTTAGTTCGCACGGCGGCTATTAGTCAGCGAGTTGGCGCGCGATACAAAAAGCTAATTTGTGCGCGGCGTGTGTGGTCTCCGGAGTCCTCCAACCCTAGACTCTTGCAGGCTCCGGGCGGACAATGCAGTCACATGTAAAAACTCTAAACTCCGGGCAACTTACACTACATGCTCTCGAGTAGCCAAGAGTTTGTTTCGTTTACGAGATTTGTTGAGGAAAGTTACAACTAAATAAATAGATTGACTTGAACTAAAGTAAATAGAATTTAAACGGTTACATTGATGCGTTTGGTTTGGAGGTATATTCACAATCATTTTAGACCCTACTAATTTGTACTTGGAATGGAAATTGTGTTGCTTCTAAATTTATGGGATTTACAACTATTTTTAACTGCTACTGAAATTTAGGTGAGTCATCTATGAGCAACATGATAAAATACTAGAGTTGGTAGGATGTCGCGCCACTCGCCATTTTTTTGAAAAGTTCCCAAATTATTTTAGACAAACATACTTCAAATAAATGTTGTAGAGAATTAAATTCTACACCCGAATTAGTAATAAGATTTTATTTTTGACATTTCATAACAGAAAAAATCAATTTTAAATTTTTCTGGAGATAGCTGATTTATGGCAGTAGCCATGGAACTCAAACAAAATTACGAACAATTGTATGCCATCTTAACTGTCAAAAAAAGTTTGTGTTTTGTGATTTTCGCAATAACATATTTCTTTGAAAGTGTGGAACAGTTTTCTCATGAAGAAAAGCTTCAGAATATAAAATGGTGGACAAATTTTGATTGAGTTGCATGGGTATCGCTATAAATCAGCAATCTTCAAAAAACTTAAAAATTGATTTTCTCAGTTATTAAATGTCAAAAATAAAATCTTATTACTAACTCGGGTGCAGAATTTAATTCTCTACAACATTTATTTGAAGTATTTTTGTCTAAAATAAATTGGGAACTTTTGCACAAGGAAAAACTGATTTCCCATGTTAAACGCCTATGGTCAGGTTTTTAATTAACACACTGTATATATTATATATTATATACTGCCACCTGTTAAAGTATTGCATGTGTTCTCTCACTGGAACTGTGACGACGGTTCGTTTATATATAAAACTCCATTCTACACGTAAGAAATTCTACCAACGCTACTTAACGGAAAATCCGTCTGGTGGCGCGCCCAGTGACACAGACCAGCTGATTGGATAGATTATTATGAATGAAACTAAACTGGCACTAAACAACTTTAAATGCAACCTCTCGAAAACAAACAAATGTCAAAGAGTCAAATTGAAATCAGAATTTACAGCCCCTCTTAAAGTATAGACCAACTTTACGTCAGGGGCGCTGACAGGTCGACCGGAGCACGCGACATAACCATTTCATTTTTATAGTCATAGTCATATGAGTAATATAAAGTAACAAATGGTTCGAAGATTAAAAATAAACATAATATACATATGATTTGACCATTTGAGAAAAAATGGGTGGTTCCGGAGCCCCTTGATATTACGGGGTCCAGTGATTTTGTCCCCCGTGCCCCCCGCCTTTGGGCGTAACTAAGATAACTGATTGCAGTGGACGAACATTGGAGTGTGTACTGGAGCCATTAATATTCTAATTCGTAATAATAAATGATATGTAATTCATCTGAACTTTTTATAAAGTATTTCTTTGTGCAAATAGTCGTTGCAAAATGTCGAAAAAAGAGGCACCACAGACATATTAAAAGTTTGAAAAATGAGAGTAATTAAATCTGACAATCAATTAGTTTTTTAGGAGCGACGTAAGACGTAAAGACGTACATTACAAGTCGTGCTAAGTGAATGTTTAATTAGCTTTACGTCTTAAAGTAATTATGCCCTGAATTTACAAATTAACTTTTATTCTTCAGTTCAAAGTTCACTTACTTACTCTGAATAATCTGCCAACTTTTTCTACTTACAATATAGAATCATGATAGATTTTCTCCCAAAAAAATAAATTTAAAGATTTAACAAATCAAAAATTACCAACAGGATGATTTTGCATTCAAATATAAGAAATTTTTGCATATGGTAAGGTGTGATGTTTTATTTATATTTGTCGTTTTTGTCAAATGCAGTAGTATGAACTCTCGTATGCCTTTACATTAACAATAAATCGCAGGTCGTTTTGTTTTGTTGAGAACAACAGACATTGTCGACATGTACGTCCACTTTCTTAAAATTTATAACGTTAGCATCGTGTGCAGTGGACTTAAGAGATCAGTTTAACAGCCGTATGTTCACTTTATGAAAGGTTTGCGCTGCACAACTGCCATAGCTGCCAAGTTCTGATAAATGCCTTTATGCTTTACTTTACTTCATTTTATAATAAGCTCTCAAAAGCTTTTGAAGTACATTTACAAATAAATGTGAATCTGGCATAATTTTGTGTTTGCTTAGTCTAGGCAATGGAGAGCAAAAAAGACCTTTGCCCTACAAAAGTCGGGGTAGTTCTGATTTGAATTCGACCTTGGGGAGAGTCGGCGCGAACCGTCATCTTTGATTAAAGGTACAGAAAAAGTGTTTTTAGGCATTTTCTCAAAAACAGTGGTCCGTATTCAAAATCGTACAAGAATGCAAAATTAAAGCTCAAAAAAATGTTCTTCTTTTTTTACCTAGGATGACTAGTTAAAGAGTTACGTTGAAAAATATAAAAACAGAATAACAATTTATGAAAGAAATTTAAATTACTCAAAAAATAAACAATATTAGGCATTTAATACTTAGTCTAATAGGATTCATTTATATAGTTTGGTTCACGAAAGATGACAATTCAAGGTCATTTATTAACCGTATGGTATAATATTACTAGCAGATAACTTCACTGCATTTCGTACACATAGACGTGCAACATGAAATATTTATGGATACATTTGAACTGAAAAAAATAAGTATAATTTATTTGAAAATTATGTTTCTTTTTAAATAATGCTCTTCGCCTATTTATTTGCAAAACCCAAAACATAGACTTGACAAAAACCATGGATTAATAATTTGATTTAAATGTCAACGTCACTGGATAACTATTAGGACAGAGGGCAGTGCAGTAGATAATTAGATATCTGTAACTCTACGACATACGTCATAATTATTTGTAATGTGCTGGAAAGTAATGTCACCATTTACGTATATCTGTCACACAACATAAACTGTATAGACATACGTCAAATAATCTTTCTCATTCTAACATGAAATGTTGCTAAGTTGCTACTGTATAAAGTGCTGTGTATTCTTTCTTCGAACAAGTGACTATGAATAGTCATCTTTCGTGAACCAAAGTATAACAGTTTACTTTCATCGGGGCATTGAAAGAATTAATAATCGATGGTTTTTAAATAACTTTTGTCAACGCTTTCGTACAAATTCATTCACCACTCTGATTAGATTAAAGATACGATAACGCGGTTTGAAAATTTGAATTCAGCATGAAATTTTCCTTCATGTCATGTAATACACGATTTTTGATTTGATGAACGAATCGCGAGTTACTGAAAAATTAAACATGAAATTCTTTTAAAAAATTTAATATCTGCAAATTTAGAACTTATTTTTTCATCTGAAATTTCGCCAAGTATTAAATACATAACATTGTTTATCTTTAATCGTGTAAAATTTCAGATGAAAGAAAATTCCGATTTGCAGATGTTTAAAATGTAAACTGTTATAAATAGCAAAACATATTAGACTAAGTGTTAAATAGGTAATATTGTTTATTTTTATGAGTAATTTAAATTTCTTTCATTGATTGTTATTCTGGTTATATATTTTTTAACTCTTTGACATGCCATCCTAGGTAAATAAATATAAGAATCCTTTTTTGTACAAAAATTACGATTTTTTTATTTTGTATTCATGTACAATTTGATACGAGCCACTATTTTTGAGAAAATGGCTAAAAACACTTTTTCTGATGCATTAATAAAAGATGGCGGCTTGCGCCAACCATCCCCAAGGTCGAAATCTTGAATGAAAATCAGAACTACCCCATTTTTTGCAAGGTAAAAACCTCTACTGACTGTACTAAATATGTATAAGTAAAACTTTGTAACCTTTGGATTCCATTTTTTTTCTTGTTTGCTAGATTTTCATTGTGACCAGAGCCGAATTTATAATAATACGAGTAGCATTTATTTTAAAAATGGAAAAAGGTTGCCTGTAATTCTAAACAAAAGAACGCTAAAACATCACGAGCTATCTGAAGTAGGGTTTAATTAAACAAAATTCGTTTCTGTAGTAATTTCCTGTGTCTACGGTGACTGCGATTTGTAATTCGCTTGTTTATATCCTGCTGGGCTGCATTATGTTTACGAATTGTGTTTGTGGCCGGTGACCAGTGGTGACGTCACGAAGTAAACACGCTCAGACCAATCACAACCCGGAATCACCGGACTTTGATGCAGGTCCAAGTATTTCTTCTAATTATACGTACAACGTGAAACAAAAATTTTGAAATGAGATTATGCACATTTGTTATAAGTATAACATAAATTTGATGTGGCCATACATACATTTTCTTGCAAAAGATTATATTTCCAATAAAATTATTTTATAAACAAACTATGTAAATTGGACTTGACTTCTTCTTTAGCTCTTCATTATGGGTTATTCTTGATTTTCTTCTTCCAATCTATTATATTTTGCCTGCCGTCTCATTTAGTTCCTTTTATCTCTAGTCTACCGCCATATAGTCCTTCAAACCTTTATTTGGTCTTCCTCTGTTTCTTCTACCTTCTATTACTATGCCGGTCATTTTTCTTCCAATGTATTGTTAATCTCTTCTCAAGACCTAGTCAAACCAATGTTAACCGTCCCTCTTGAATCTTTCTGTAGACTTACTCGAGTCAATTCCCTTATTCTCTCATTCCTTATCCTACCTTTCCGTGTTTACCCCAACATCCTCATTTCTGCCTCATTCTTTTCTTTTCATTAACACTGATATCTGTCAATATGAATTAACAGAATATATTGGTAGTTTCCATGGCTAGTATAGCTGGCTAATTTATGAAATTTAATATCTCTATAATTTTTTAACTCTTATATCTATTGAATATGAATAAAAAATGTAATCAAACCGTATAGAGAATATAATAATCTTTAATATTTATAATAACATAAAATGCAAGAAAAACTGGTAAAACTTAAAATGAAGGTACTTCCGGTTGATCAATTATAACCAAAGTCTAATCAGGTATTCATATGGGTGTAAAGTAGAGGAATACGAAAGAATTATAATTTTTAGAATTGTAGTGTTGAAGTTATCCTCTACGATAAAATCGTCACACACACATACATATAGTATTTTTTTAACAAGATGTCCAATCAAGGTCATCTGTATCATGAATTAACAAAATGACATACATTTATCTCTCTCATTTGCAAAGACTACAAGCGTGTGAGATAAGGATGGATATAACACGCTTCTTCCAAAAATTTATATTGTTTCGACTAAGTGTGGACATTTTATTTTAAAACCATGCTCGTTGTTGACAATACTTTCGCTGTAACGTAAGTTTATTTATTAATTCAGATATATTACCTTGATTCATAGCCGTACGAATATCTTTATTTTCTGTCAGTATCTTATTTTTCACATTTTTGATTTTACATTTGCTAATAAATTTACCTGTTGACTTAGTTTTGAATTTTGAATGCTTTTATTGTAACATATATTTTTATAACAATAGAATAACAGTAGTATCTTATGTACCCTTATAAATACTAAGTAAACGATACTACTGAATTTGACAGAATGGGCGGAGCTAAAGAATTTTTTTTTTGACCAAAGACAATACCTTCCTTACCTAAAGGTGGCGGAAGGTAAAAAAATGTATTGTGAATTTAGTAAATAACAAAAAATTTTGAATGGAAATACTTGTTAAAAAAATATTCCTGCAAGTAAACAAAAACAAAAACAACAAACAAATAGCGATCAGGACCGGTACACAACTGAGAAATAATCCTGTCTTTATTCTCCGTATACAGCAATAACAATAATAATAACACTAATGACATCCATGTACACAACGGAATGGTAACGCGCACGTGAAGCTTGTAACGGGTAACGTGTAACCGTCATCCGTTCCAGGCGACGAGCAGGACCGGGAGAGCAGGAGTGAGGTTATGTTAGGCCGTTATGACATATCAACGGCCATATCACGCTGATGGGAGTGCTCTATATTGGAAATTTACTGCTATTATTGGTTAGCTAAATTGGTGAGTGTATTAGGGTAACTTTAGCGTTTTTTAGGCGTAGTGAAGAATTCACCAACTTTAGGGAGACTTCGTTGGAAGACCATCCTGTTGGACATAGGGAGGTCTTGGGTTCGAGCCTCAGTAAATCAAATCATATTATTATTACCAGTTATTTTTTGATATATAAGTTGTAAAATACTCTTTATGAGTATATCATTCAGATAAAAGTTGTAGGTAATATTTTATTATATAACTTAATAAAAGTAGATGTGATATAGAAATTGTTATATAGTATTTCATAATAAAATAATACCCGAGGTACTATTAATCCAGTTTGAAAATAAATGGAGTCAATATAATCTGTATAGAATTATTTACACAATTTAACAAATTATTTTAAAGTTGTTTGAATTATAATAGAAATATAATTTAATTATTTATTGAAATAAATATATCAGTTTAATTAAGTACATAATTGAAATAACGAAGATGATAAATTTATATTTAATCATAGTATACGTACATATGAGAATAAATTGATTATTTTATTGGCAAAATAATGAATACGGCATTTAATCTGGATATCTCAACATTATTAATTAACAAAACACAATAAACAATAGTAATATGTATGAATATTACAACAAAATAATTATTCATAATCTGTGGAACTTTATAAAAATTCTGTATGACTGAGATTTTAAGTAATTGTTAACTCCTACCTATAATATTTGTGTACATACCTTTATACAACCCAATATATTCATTTAATCGTCATTCCAGTCTATTTTAAAAGTTTTCCAGACCATCTTAAAGTTTCACAGCCTGTGTTACTCTAGTGTAACAATAGTTGCCTATAATTTAGGCTTAGCCGTTACAATAGGAATAGATTTGTTATTTCGCATTAGATTTAATGTAGAGTCCGTCAAGTCATTTGTGTCATCTATCGTCCGCAGCGCGTTAAAGGAGAGTGACATTAACGTTTATAGTTGGCTCGTTTAAAACTGGGGGCTAATTATGTTCCGTAATAAAGCGTTTGTTTTTGGTCGTAAATTTAAAAATATTATTATAGGAATGTTTTTAATGGGGATGCAATGAGAAATTCATATTTAATTAAAAATAAAGATTTATAAGAGTAAAAATAATTTTAATAAAAACTAACGTACAAAAACGTGTCACTTTTTTAACGGGTAAATTTTACCTTTGTGAGGCGGAGCGTTGTCAACAATGAAACTAAAAATGTTAATAACGACGGCAGATCGTTATTTAAATTTAATTATTATAAAGTTGCTCAATTTGTACTTTTAACTTTCTACACATTTCTTCTGATGTGTGTATTATAAAATTCCAAAAAGAACGAAATTTAGTAACATAGTACTTTTCGGAGTAGATACATAAGTTTCCCAAGAATGATATTTTATTATTTATTCCGTTATTCAAAATATTTTGCCATTTTCAATAAAACTGTGAAAGTCTACATTCTTTACTGTTAAAAGTATGTAAAATTTGAATAAAATAATATATCTCATACAGTCCCTGAGATATTGCAAATAAACATTAAAAGTTGATATTTTTACCTTCCGTCACCTATAGGTAAGGTCAAAAAAATCGACGGTGAGTTTTTAATGAATAAGCACGTTTGGTAGTCCCTACAATACGAATTTACTGTTTTTACGATGATGTCTGTATGTGTGTGTGTGTGTATGTGTGTGTGACAAAAATTTCTCCTTAGATAACTCCAATACTACAATTCCAAAAATTATAATTCTTTCATATTCCTCTTTCGTACGTCCATATGAAGAGTTGATAAGATTTTGGTTATGATTGGTTAACCGGAAGTACCCTAATTTGAAGATTTTAACAGTTTTTCTTCAAAAAACGTTGTAAAATATTTTTTGACCTTTTATGTAATTGTTAATAAAAGAACGTTATTCTCTATTCGATTTAATTATATTTTATATTACTAATTGACAGATGTCAGTGCCAAATAAAATTTACATAATATGAAATGATTTTACTGGAAATATAAAAATGTAAAATAATTTGAGGTCGCAAATACAAAGCACATAAAGTAAAACAACACATTATAGCCATAAGCAAATTAAGCAGATTATTATGTTATAAACATAATGCTATATATATTATTATTTTCTACTTCTTATTTTAAGAAATATACTGTTCTTAAGAGTATTGCAGTTCATTTCAGTACGACGTAAGATCAGTTCATTTCTCCCCTAAAAAGAAAACGCCCATAGAAAAAATTCTGTGTGGAATTAGTCAAATAGAATTGACAGAAGGTATTGTGCTGTCCACAACAGATTTTTTAAATTTTTCTATAAATTTTTAGTTTATTTTATCTCGGATTTTTGCAAATTTTGACTCTCCTGGTCTGATTATTTTTGCAGGATAGAAGCACTTGACGCTCGCACTAATATTGTGCAAGTCACTGGACAATTTGTTGGAGACATGGTCTGCAGAACCCAGTCATGATGTAGCCGGTTTGATCTTAACGTGTACAACCTCTCAATTTGTATTCTACCATTATAAATAATTATTTTATTGCAATATTTATACATATTACTATTGTATATAGTGTATAATTATTAAACATCTAAATAAAATTATTATACATTACTCCATTTAGCGCGTTTATCTTCGATGGTCGGATTTTAGAATGTCCGGTAAAACTAAAAATGTCAATTCCTTGTAATATAGGACAGTTGACCCCGCATCTCCATGAAAAACTACGCGTATTATCATAATGCTTTCATAGTTTTTTTCTGTGTTAATGCAATGTTTGTTTACAAGTAAGAGCAAGGTACAAGAAGGCGAACTTAATGCGTAAAGTTTCAAAGGTGTGCCAAGTTTAAATTCATTTGTCTAATAAATGCGTTCGCTAATGACCTAGTGTGGCTTAAATTTATTTGCGACAATTAAGCCAGACGTTTCGTTCCGCAAGATATATTATTATTATTCTTCTCCTACTTGCGGAAAACATTTGCCAGTCTGTCTCGGCCCTCCGACAAGGAGGGCGCTGCCACAATATTATTTGTATTACTTTCAAAATTAAATTTACAGCTTACGTAAATTATATATATATTAGTTCATAAAACAATTATGGCTTGATAATTTGTCAAGAATCTAGTTCAAAGTTTTTAAAAATATTCTAGACAATAAAATTTCAAATTATTTACCAGAATTTCAATACACATGTTATTATAATATCTGGAGATATTTAGGATTAAGTAATAATACTATCGACGATTTTTGGCAATTGACAGAATAAGAAATTTAGGTTTATCTACAATAACAAAATTAAAAATACTCGTGTACATAACTCAAATTTTGACATAACGGTTAAGAAAGTGATATTCTAAACAATTTTTACAAAAACCTGGTATAACTCGGTGAAAAACAAAATATAAACTAATCAAAAATTAACTAATATTCGATTAAAAATTGGGAAATTGTTGAAGTAAAAACCATTTATTTGAAATTGTTACTAAAGTGTACAAAAATCGTAATTAAAAGTTCATAAATCGGCGTTATACGACGATTCCATTCAAGTGTAGTGTTGCCTACCTTGTGGTAAAAATTATACATATTAAATACTTTGGGCTGGTGTACTATGTCCAATAGTAAATTTATATGTAAAATGACAAAACTATGTGCAAGAAGAACGAATTAAATAATTCAGTTTAATAAGTTTGAAATAAAACACATAATTTTGAGTGTTCTTCAATGTCCGAGATTAGCAACATAGAATGTTAGACTAACAATTATGTAAACATAACCAATAAAAATAAATATTCCTTTCATTTTCACAATTTTTTGATTTCCCTTAAAATTTAATATGCACCTCGGTTTTGAACAGTGGCGGCTCGTGACATTTGTCGGAAGGGAGGCTCACTTTAGGAAAAGGGGAGAGGAAATGTTGAAATTGTTAAAAAATACCCTTAAAAAATAAAAATAACCTACGGTACATGTACATTTTACTGCAATATCTATAAATCTGTGTCGTACGCCATGGCCGCTGCCACAGTTGCCTATCGTTTAGAAATAGATAGTATTGAAATGATCTGTGGTTTAGCAGCAGCGTTCACGAATCATGCCGATGGTTCACGAAGCTCCATGGAAGGCAGCCTTAGTACATACCGGAACTCAGAATTCTTATAACTTCAACTTTTCATAAGTCCGAAAACGACGATAACCGAACAAGCTTCATTTTCTATCGGAGAAACTTTTGAAATCCGCATTACTCAACTAAATTTTTGTGGCATGATTATTGCTCAATGTCATATTTAAAATTGTTTTGTGAAATAAATTACAAATAGTTTTTCAACCGTATAAATATGGATCAGAAAACCTAACCGCTACACTGGTGATCCGCTGGAAGCTATTGACTCAGCTTCGCGCCGTGTTGGCTCCCATCGAAGCTTAATATAACATCCCTAACTTTTCATGGATGGCGAGAACTACATTAACCGTGGTTCTAATTTGGATGAAGGAGGAACTGGAATTTAATGTTGGACAAAAATTAGTTCTGTTAGACTCTGTAACTACATATTTTATTACTATATTTGAATATCTGACAGATCTCTAGATACATTTCTTTTAAGAAACAAGAGAGACGTCTATTCTCCTAATGTTGAACCTATCTTTTTACTGCATATGTAATGTATTTTTCCAAGTGTAAATCGAACTTTGCCCAAAGGACCCGATATGCCTAAGACTTGTGACAATGTGCTTTCTTTGACGAGCTGCCACTGGTACTGAAGTTTCTTTTTATCATTTATACGGTTTAATTTATATAAATTCTACATTCGTGATAAAAAATAGAATTTCTGAGCCTTGATACATAAATAACTATACCAAATTTTTAGTATGTATGTAACCAATTTACAGTTAACCGAGGTACCGGTCAACTCTAAATGGAATAAAGATAATATTAAATTTAACCTTATTTATTCGTTCGTAAACTGTTTGTTAACTGGTGTATTTTCTACAAATTAGAAATTCTTGGAATCAAGGAAATATAATTTATAAAATCTACAATTACAGGAAAACTTCTTATAATTAATTGCATATCTCAATCAAGAATTATGAATTTATATTTTATAACCATCTTAATCGCATTAATATTTGTAGGGTAATATATTTGTTGCATCTACCTGCATCTAATTAGTTTCTCGTCATTCTTCGTTTTACATTTTACCCTTAAGCCCTAGAGCGATAATTAACTTACTAATTACTCTACGTGGAATGATCCTGTTTTTGTTCATTGTTTATTTATCTAGCATTGGGATCCGATGTCTTCATCTCTTTGTAAATACCGCAGTGGTCCGGGCATATGCTAATACAAGGGTTTGAATAGAAGACCAGTATTTTACATAAACATTAGACGGACGTGCAGGTGGTTAAGAGGTTAAATTTTCCATATTTCACAAGCGATATAAATCAAATTTCTTATTAAGGAATAGTGTTTTGTATCTTAAGTATAGGGTAAGGATTTTTTTTAAAGACTGATATGTGATATGATACTTACATGTATGTTTGGGTTTAATATTTTATTTTACATCGTTGACTTCACTTTAATTCACACTACGAAATTTAAATATTTTAGTAAATTGCATATTTCCAATTGTATACAGTTAATTGTAGTGTGTCAAGGTTGTAAAAGTGATCTTTTTTGCTCTAATTTGAAGGTTGCATCCGAGGCGAAGGCCGTGGTCAGCAAATCAGATGAGGCTAAAAAGAAACTTTTTTATACAGGACATGACGTAAGCACAGATACCTGGGCTCAAATTAAGACGATTTAACTAAACTAAGAAAGTGCATCGTTTAGCCATTATTCAGCTTCACAGTCATTCTAAAATAGCTATTTATGCAACAAGAGTGTAAATACTAGTAAGTATTAATTATTGACCGAATGTCAAAGATTGTTTACACTTGAGTTGCATGCAATATTTTTTATATGACCTTAAATAAAATTCCTGAAACAAATTAGAAATTTGACAGACGAGCAGACGACAATTTGAACACACCAAATACCGAGTTCACAATTAACAGATAACAGATCTGAAGTTGAATATTGTTTTTCTGTCAGTATTACCAACATGAATATATATAGAAAAAACTAAATTTAGGTAAGATGCCAAACGTGTATTGATGATGGTAGCTCTGTAATATGTAAATAAAATAAAATACACATTGTCTGCAGTGTGTAAAGTACACTTTACACATCAGAGTATAAAAATAATTTTGTTTATAACAACGAAACGCTTTATTTGATTTGAATAAAATATGATATGACAATCTTTTAAGATGGTATTTGTTATTGTTAGTGACCCACTAGTGTGTGAAACTAGGGCGTCACTACCATGATTAGACCATAACTTTTTAATGGCAACGTTAATAACGTAAATTTATTGTTTTTCAGAAAGATATATTCAATAGTAAACTTCTCTGTCTGTTTGTAAGTTGTGATATCTGTAACGATTTAGATAGAAAAAAAATAAAATAAATGTGATTGCGCCGTATAATTTTTAAAATAAATTGTGTCTAGCCGTCTATTCAAATGTCAAACATCTAATTTTTAATGACAGCAACAATTGTTTATGAGTTATCAATTTTCACAAATTGTTTAGGAGTAAGCTAACATCATAGATTAATGAAAATGTATAGTAGAAGATTGTGTATCTCCCCTATAAACCGTTATAATAAGTTTTAGTGCCGTCTATGAAAAGGTCATAGAACTAAATATAACAACCGAAAAAGTGGTGGGAAATATGAATTCATTTTCCATTATTCGAAATTTTAAATTTTATTTCTTGATAATATAATTAATAAAATATCTATCGAAAATAGATAATTTATTAAAGACATTATCAAGAAATGTAAAATATATGTTGAACTATAAAAAAATAATTACAGTACTTAATATGTTTATGTCTTTATTTAAAAATATATACATTACATTATTTAAATCAAATAATGAATAAATAACTACAAATCTCACACTACACGGCGACAACTATTCCTCATTGACCTCGATATCGATGTTCGTCCACTTTTTAACAAATCTACCCTCTTCTATACTCCTTTTTTCTTACAACTGACTCTATACTATTTCAACATACTTTGATGAATATTATGAAGCTTCACGTCCTTTCGCTTAATACTGTAATATTTTGCTGCTCTTCTACGGTGTAAATATCTAAGAGCACCACCATGATGTAAATTCTCCTGGTCTATTTATATAAACCATTTCTTCTATTGGGCACTGTCAACTTTTGCAAGAATGTGTCTTCATTATATAGGGGTTACAAATATTTCATGTGATTGTGGGAAATTTACAGCAGTTCTCAAACATATGTTACATTTTAACAGGATTTTGACATTAAAGTTTGAGATTCCCTGTAAAATCTGTACTACTAAAGCCATCTATGAAAGGGGTCAGGAAGTATTTCCAAATGCTACTAGATTGAAAACTTGTTATCACGTTTCTGAATGCAGATTCACTCCCCTAGCTAACATTAATTAACCGTCTTATTATAATAATAGCAGTAAAATACTATTAGGCAGAATTTTTTTTTCGTTACAGATATAACAACTTACACAGAGACAGAAAAGTTTACTATTGAATGTTGAATGTATACTTCTGAAAAACAATAATTTTTCGTTATTGACATTGCCATTAAAAAGTTATGGTCTAAACATGGTCGTGACACCCAAGTTTCCTACACTAGTGTTTCACTAACAATAACAAATACCATTTTAAATGATGAACTATATCCATATAGATTGTCATACCAAATTTCATTCAAATCGAACAAAGCGTTTCATTTGTATAAGCAAAAGGACTTTGAAGCAGAATACTGACAAAACGATGCACTTTTGGATAGGAATCTGTGGTTAAGCCATGTCCCCCTATTCAAAAGACGTGTATATTATAACGTTTTCATAATTTATTTTTCGTAAACTACAAATAATTAATCGATTTAAAATGTACGATAATTCGTACTTCGTTTCTTTAATTATTCAAAACTTTTATACTCTTTCTTAATATTCAGATCTCGTCTTCTGAATATTTAATTTTCTTTTATTGATCTTAATGATGATATTGTTATAATTAATAATGGAACAATTTCTCAACAATGTAAATTCGTTATTGGCAGTGATTTACAGTTCACAAACGTGTTTTTAATATTCATGGCCCACTGAGATAGAGGCTGAGGCAGCGAAGAAGCGGCGACTGTGGTTTCCCGCTAGTATCGGGATGGGATAATTTATGTTTTCATTTTAATATCGGGGAATTATTTATAGCTTACAATTAGTGCCTTCCACCCTACATTCCATCTTATTTCTACTATAATATTTTAATTATTACTTTCCTAATTGAAATGTTCCAGAGATAATTTGAATATTAAAATATTGACTGTAAAAAATTAAATCATTAATTTTTTCAGGATGATCAACAGCGGGAATCTTAATTTATATAAGAATTCAGACAAATATTTTTATGAAGGATGTATTTTAATTATTATTGCGATAGTCGGGTAATTGCGTTCATGTCCTGAAGTTCTTTTATTTTTGTACGTAACAATATGGGAAATACTAAACATAGATGGTATCGCTCAGCGCCATCTAGAGTGGGTACTCATGTCAGATTTAATACGGCGATAAATAAAGATATGGTGTAAGTTTGCCGACTTTTGTTTCATGCTCAATCATTTGCATATATTTATATATTTCTGTAAGTTTGATAATAAATTCTTAAATAGTTTTGATTAACGTATCCAACCCAGGCTCGTAGCCAGAGGGGGGGCAGAGTGGGCATTGGCCCCTCTGGAAGAAAAAGTTGCACACTCTAGAGAAAATACTAGTGTTTTTTAAGTACAGTTTTTTATAACATCTTTACTTTACTTTAAAAAATACCTCCTCTAAAGATGCCCACTCTAAAATTTAAGTTGCCCACTCTAGAATTTGGACCTGATCCAACCACCTACTTATTTTTGTATTTTAGTGCATACAGGGTGTCTGCCAAGAGTGGGCCACCATTGCTAACTTTCTTATATGAAGAGATAGAAAGTCGGTTAAATGAACAAAGTTGGTCGATATTATACGACAAGTTTAAAGGTGAAAAATGCAAAACAAACATCAAATACGCGACTTGTTCAACAAAATACACTTTTTACCTCTCGCTAAGAGAGGTATTGCATTCATGCTAAAAATCGCATATCCAGATTTTATTGAATAAGCACGTTTTAAGGTCCCTACAATCCGATTTTAACATTTTTACGATGATGTCTGTGTGTGTGTGTGTAGGGATGTGTGTGTGTGTGTGTGTGTGTGTGTGTGTGTGGGATGTTGGAAGGACAGTTACTCAAAAACTATAAGACTTAAAATTTGTTTAACAACGTATTTCCCAATCGGACATTCATGGGAAGATCTGAAAAGGTTTTGGTAATAATTGGACAACCGGAAGTAGAAGATTCTTGAAAAAAAATCTTCTAAATATTATTTTTTGAAAATTTTTCGTGGTAATATTAAAGAAAATTAAATTCTCTATCTGATACATTTAAATATTTTATTATATATTCCATAGATTTAGAGATAAAAGAAGTATAATATATAAAATAATCTGTTGTAATAAATTTGACAGCCGAAAGAATGCCATGAAAAATAGTTGATAATTTAAATTATTTGTAACTGACAGATAAATGTCAGTGTCAGAAATAATGAGTAATGAAAGAAAAATGTACTTGGAGAATCCCTTAGTTCTTGATCTGTGACTATTATGGAGATGACAAGTCTAGGTTGAAGGACTTAAATTTGTTTCAAACATTATGGGACAATGTACACCAGTACTATAGACTAGAGTAACTTTTAATTGCGAAAAAGCTATCAAATTCTTCTCAAGTAAGTTGTAAATATTGACAAAATTACACATCGATATAAGAATAATCGGAGTGCAATCTATCCGTCACTTTATTAAAGGGAATTAGTGTTATTTAGATATAACATGTATGAAAAAATAAAATGTAAAAGAAGATATGTAAGAATAGATGCACAATCCATATATACATTTTAGACCGCCCAAAATTAATGCTTTTACTAGAAGAATATGAAGAGAAAGTAAACAACGTTGTTCGAATTGAAAATTGCAGTTACCAGCCTAATATTTATATATGGTAAACTCTACTTTGTAATTTATTGTAACATAATTTATGGTAAAATATCTTCATGTTGAGACATGCTATTATTGAATAATAAAGAAGTTTATACGTCATAGATTTATATGAATATATTATTTGTATTTATAAAAATATTCTTTGCTTTATGCATACAGCCAGGTAAAATATACGGCGAGAGGTTATGTGCTGGCCACATCAGATTTTTTAAATAGAATGCCATATTGAAAGTAGTGCCATTTAAAAATATATTTTTTATCTGAATATAAAAGTTCATTATCACTATTCCTCTAAAATTAAAAACAAAAGAGTTATTTCAAGTTGAAATTTAAATATTATATAACTTATTTAACTTAACTTAAAAAAAATGTTGACCATTTTAACTAATTCATCAATAGTATGTTTTGTTGAAAACATCTATTAATAATGTAAATAAATAAACCAAATGTCAGTTGTTCTTTGTTTAATGTTAGTTTTTGTTGTTTCCATTGCAACAATGTCATATTTGTATTAAAATAAGAAATATAATATTTAATAAAATGATATCTTTTTAGTTTCAGTTCTGTTTATTGATTTAATAACCGACGTTTCGGCAGCCTTTTTCAGGGAATAAACAACAAATATATAAATAAATAATAACAAAAATAATAGCAACAGGTAGCCAAGGTAACAAATTATAACATTTTTAATATAGTAAGCCATGCCCGACTAAGTTCTAAATCGTTACAATGATAGAGATTATTATTCTTGGTTTTGAAACAAAAATTCTAGCAAGACCTACACACAAAAAATGGTGAATCTATTTAAGAACAAAAATAGTTTAATACAACCAGTTTTTTTAATAGAATTATATATTTGTAGTGTCCTCATTGTAATGTTGTACATATGAAGCACACTTCATGTGTATCGTTAAGTTTAGTACACTAGACTGAGTAGCAATTTTGTTGGTATCAGATGATTGGTGAGCGTCTAGTTAAATTGATAGTTGATTGCTAGCATATAGTTGGTAACGTGGCATCTTTAAACTTCACAAAGTAGTTTAGCAGAGGAGAGGACAACGCCGTCTGGCTTGGTTGGCAACGGGATCGATGGAGGGAAACTTTGTCGTCACCAAACCAAGTGCGATGTGGATGTGACCCTATCAAATTGTCTTGCTAACATGCTTACCACTTATTCTAATCAGTTCATCGACTATACCAGACTATTAACATGGAAATGCTTCATAACTTCAAATAGTTATTTATGACCCAAGTGTCTAAAGTGACATTCGATTACTTATTTTCATATTTGTAACAAATAATACTTTAACAATGCAAATGACTACTGTTTACTGTTTCAGTTGTTTTTAATATATGTATTTACCTCGACACCTTAATGGTAAAAATGGTTTAGAGAAATATACATTTTAATATAATATCGTTGAATATGATGTAAGTATTAAATGTGATCACCTATTTCTTTTAGTTTTGTAATAAAAATAAAAGTTTAATACGAATTGTTATTTTACTGTTTTAGTTCGATTTATTATATTTCGACACATTAATGGTTAAAAGACGATTAGATATGTGTATATAATTTAAAATAATAGCCGCAATAATAATTTTGTATACTTTGCATTCGTAATAAAGTCATTACGAAACCCAATTGCGGATCGTAATGGCCTTCATTTCGATACGCAATTTTTTGTTTTAGAAGGTTGGTTAGATGACATTTACTTAACCCTTTTTTACCTAATTTAGTTTCGAATATTGACAATTGACTATTTATTTTCTTAAAATAACGTCAAAAATTATTAATTTTTTACCTCTCGCTAAGAGAGGTATTGGAATCATGCTGAAAATCGCATATCCAGATTTTAGTGAATAAGAACGTTTTAAGGTCCCTACGATCCAATAATAACATTTTTACGATGATGTCTGCGTGTGTGTGTGTGTGTGTGTGTGTGTGTGTGTGTGTGTGTGTGTGTGTATGTACGATTTCTCAAATTCTATAAGATTAAAGACCAGTGTAACTACGGATTTCTCAATCTAACAGTAATGGGAAGAGTTGAATAAATTTTCAAACGTCAAACCTAAGAATGCAAAAATTTCAATATAACCTCTAAAATTATTTTACTTAATAAATCACCTAGAAATGTACAATTCTTATACATTTTCACAATGACATTGCTCATGCCTTGCGCTTTAATTGTTATTCCCGCTGACAAAAAATTCTGTAATAAAAATTGAACGTATTTTTATTGCCAGGTATATATTATCATCAGCTTCTTTTATGAAACGATTAATATTGGTTCAAAATTCTTGTAAACATTTAAGCACGATTTTAACCGGATTTAACTAATCCCAATATAGAGGTTTTTTTTAGGAAGTAGTCTGAGCTATATTACGTAACTCAGGCGGTGTGCAATTGATATCATCTTCCAGGGTTGCACTATTCTCTTAAATTTATATTAATAAATTTATGGACATGAACTTTTAAATAATTGAAGAAATGTCAATCCATTGTTACTAACTACAACATTATACAAACAATTTTTCTTAAATTAACTCAGTTTAATATAATAGTTTTTATTTAAATAATTTTTAGTTAATAAATAGTATAAAGAACTCATTTTACAAGACCAAATTTTGACGCGTGCGAAAAAAACATGTCTCGTAAACTTGTTCTTTAATATATTATAAAATTCCGAGGATATAATTTCAGATCTTAGTTGCCATGCAACAGTTTTGCACATTTGAAATGATGTCTAGAAGTTTTTCCTGGGACAAACTAATTATTTTACCTTAAGTTTAATTAAAACGAGTTTATAGTAAATAAGACGAGTTGTTAATTAAAGGGAGTTTTGTAAATACTAAATAATTTTTGTGTACCGCTGTAAAGTTGCAGCGAAGAGATAAACAAGTACGAATGGAAACCCCTGAGAACGTAAAACATTGGCTTTTCTTTGTGTTTTTTGTTTACCACTTTTAAATATACCTACCGAACGGTGAAGCGGCGTTAGAGCATAGGAAGAGCTGTTTACCTGTCAACGTGTAAATTATACATGATTAAAGCGGGGTACAAACGTGTAATTATGGTTCTGGACCAATTATCCCCTAACCTAATACTTTATTACTTTGTAAGAAAAACTATAATGCTTCTAAGAAAAACTTAAGATGCGCTATTCCTTTGTATATTATAAACAAAGCCTACAATGTAATAGAATTTAAATTTACATTTAATTGAAGATGTTAAATTGTTAATAAACAATAGAAATAATAAAGAGCCCAGGACTGAACCTTGAGGAACACCTTTCCATGGCTGGCGAAAATAACAATTTTTGAAGATAAATTAAAAATATTAGTAAAAATCTGATATGGCCATCACAATACCTACCGCTATTTAATTATGTTTACTTAAATACATACCTACCTACATATTTACTAATATTGGCTACTGCATTGATATAATAATATAATTATTGTTCCAAGTTATTATGTATTATCCGTATTTTCTTCTTCAGAATCTTACCATAATTTTATTTCATTTTATTTATTACAACATAGGAAAATTAATTTATTAATTAGATATTTTATAAATTCATATTTTAATATTTTCTTTTTAAAATACTACCATTATTAATTTGAAATGATTAATTTATTGACAGTGATATTTATCTGTCAGTTACATAAATTTAAGATTTAAATTGTATAACCAAGGAGATGTTTATCTTTAAAGCATAGACTCCGGAATTTATACAATAAATTATTTTTCCGTCGACCGTTTATTAATAGGCTATATTAATGTATAGAAAATCATTCATTAATGACCCCTATTAATGCATGATTTTTATTAATAAACGATTTATTGGGTGCGTTCACCACATGGAACACAGCATGTATTGCTAACGCTAAGTTGTAGCAAAAAGGTAGACAGTATTAAAAGTCATGCTTTTGACACTTACTAGCTAGGTATATTGACGTAGCATACCTTTAAAATGAATTTGAAAGAATAAAATTCCTCAAATAACATAAAAAACTGCATGTGTTGTCTAGCATTAAGTAAACTGAACGCACCCACTGAAAACAATTGATGACAAAACTTATTGATTTTCTGACGTAAAATTTGACGTTCGGTCAACCATTACTAACCTAAAAAAAATTGTCATGGAATAAAATTAGATTTTCCATTTAAGTAAGATACGGTCAACGAAAAAATATTGTAACTAACACGTGTGTTAATTGGCGATTAATGATCTCAACAATTAACGCGTTCGCTACGCTCACGCGTTAAAATGTCTCGATCATTAATCGCCCTCATTAACACACTTGATAGTTAAATAACTATTTCCGTCGACCGTTTATTAATAGGCTATCTTAATGTATAGAAAATCATTCATTAATGACCCCTATTAATGCATGATTTTTTATTAATAAACGATTTATTGGGTGCGTTCACCACATGGAACACAGCATGTATTGCTAACGCTAAGTTGTAGCAAAAAGGTAGACAGAATTTAAAGTCATGCTTTTCATACTTACTAGCTAGGTATATTCACGTAGCATACCTTTAAAATGAATTTGAAAGAATAAAATTCCTCAAATAACATATAAAAACGCTTGTGTTGTCTAGCATTAAGTAAACTGAACGCACCCACTGAAAACAATTGATGACAAAACTTATTGATTTTCTGACGTAAAATTTGACGTGCGGTCAACCATTACTAACCTAAAAAAAATTGTCATGGAATAAAATTAGATTTTCCATTTAAGTAAGATACGGTCAACGAAAAAATATTGTAACTAACACGTGTGTTAATTGGCGATTAATGATCTCAACAATTAACGCGTTCGCTACGCTCACGCGTTAAAATGTCTCGATCATTAATCGCTCTCATTAACACACTCGATAGTTAAATAACTATTATAAATTTAGTGATACAGTATCTAGAAAAAATATGAATCTGTAGAAAATTTGATAATCTTTATTTTTACCTTCGTCACCTCTAGGTAAGGAAGGTATTGTCTTTGGTCAAAAAATTCGGTGGTGAGTTTTCAATGAATAAACACGTTTTAATACGATTTTACCATTTTTACGATGATGTCTGTATGTGTGTGTGCGTGTGTGTGTAACTATAATTTCGACTACGATATCTCCAATACTAGAATTCCAGAAATTAAATTTTTTACATATTCCTCTTCCTAACATCTATATGGAGACTTGATTAGATTTTGGTTATAATTGGTCAACTGTTTTGAGCTTCAAGTAATGTGCCATTTCCGGTTATTTGATTTACTTCAAAATCTAATGGCTTCTTTTCATATTAGAGTAAGAATAAACGGTTTCAAAATTTTCAGAATGACAGTATTGGGTTAGAGTGTAAAGAGGTCCACACACACACACATACATACACACACACACACACACACACACACATACCCACAGATGAAAATGTTAAAATCTAATTCTAGGGACCACAAAACGTGCTCATTTAACAAAATCTTGATATGCGATTTTTAGCACGATCCCAATACCTCCCTTTACCAAGGGTAGCGGAAGGTAAAAATATATGAGTGAATTTGAAATATTTTCTATTATTTCTTAGACGTGAACGAATGAATTTTACTATTATAAATACTAAACTGGTTTGCGTTTTTCGCATTCCATAAAGTTCTTGTTCTTGAGATACGAACCTCCTCAGAAATCTTCACCTTAGAAACATCCTATCATTAGACTATCGTATTTCTTACTTTCCGTAGGCAGCACATCAACAAATCACAAACTACAGGTATTCTGTATAATCAATGCGTAATGTATATCTAGTTACACTGTGGAATCTGGTAGTGTTGCTATACTGTGTAGCCGTAACCGGTGATAATTTATGAAAATTCTATGTGTGAAGCCTGGAGAATATACAATTACATATATAGCGAACACTATGTAAAAATTTGATTTGATAATACATTAGTTCACACTAGAGCGAACTAATTTGAATATAATCTGTAGACAAGTTATAAGGTAAATGTTAAAAATTAATTTTAATTATTAAGTATTACGCACTCCAGAACAGGGGTTTCAGACTAGCAGGTCAAAATTTATTTTAGATAATAAAATTTTGTAAATCTTTATAAATGGGTTGAAAATAAAACACGGATATCATATATGAGCACGTCAAACTCAAATGTTTCCCATGCATCCTTATTTTCCACCTCAGAAAAACACGTGGACCAATAGTTGCGTCCATATTAAATATGTAGGTTCTTAACGCGATGTTAGCGCTATATAAGTTTCCAACGGTTGATGTCAATCATTATTCTATTCAAAGGTCAAATTGTCAAAATTAATATTGATATGCAAATTTAAGGAGAACAGATAATAAAGAAGGAAACAGTATATTGCCATTCGCCGTTTTCTGATTTATTTCCATTTCTAAAATATTTTTTTAAGAAGAATAAGAAGTTTTGATTTCTTTAGACAACATTTTTAATAATATTTCGTGTCAAATTGACATTTAGTTAAATACTTTAAAATTAAAACATATGTTTCTTTGTTCATAGCCTACTCCGAGTTAGGTTTTTTTCTTTCTTTTTTTAACACACTCTATATAGGTACCCTTAAAAAATACTCTTTTTTAACAGCCTGTATATATTTAAAAACAATGCATTGTTATTAACACGTAGAATACAATATATCCGTATAATAACGACTGCTGGCGGAAAATTGCAAAAATAATTGTACAACTATAATAATCCGATACGTAGACATTTTTTTTTGCGGGCCTTAGAACCTAGATGCTCTTGTAATGGGCCGCTAGCTTTCAAACAGTAGAAAAGGGAGTGGGTCGTACTTTATAAGGGAATTATGATCGTAGGACATCACGTAAATTTTATAGCTGGTTGCACCAATGTACGAGGGTCATTCAATAAGTAAAGAGACAAATGGCTATAGCTCAAAAACGGTTTATTTCAATCTTTCAAAATTAAGGCTATTTTTCAAAATAATCACCCCTCACAGTTATGCACTTGTCCCATCTTTCTTGCAGCTTCCTAATTCCCTTGGCGAAGAATTCTTTCGATTTACCCCGAAGCCACTTTTGCACCGCTTTCTTAACTTCCTCATTGTTAGCAAATCTTTTTCCACGTAGGGCGTCTTTGAGTGGTCCAAACAGGTAAAAATCAGATGGGGCGAGGTCGGGACTGTAGGCAGGATGAGGTAAGACCTCCCAAGCTTGAAGCTTATCACGGGTCAGCTGGGCTGTATGAGGGCGGGCGTTATCGTGCTGAGGAATGACTCCTTTTGACAAGAGTCCACGGCGTTTGCTCCTGATAGCTGGTCTAACTTTGTGTTCTAGCATCTCAGAGTAGTATTGGCTATTGATAGTTCGCTGATCTTCAAGGAAATCGCAATAGATCCTCGATTCCAACGAGGGACCAGAAACTTCCACTGGACGTCCACATCGGATTCTAGAAAAAAATTCACTTGGTTTTACACCTTCTGCGACTAAAAATCTAATGACTGAGCGCTGCTCTTCTAAGGTGCAATCTTCTAGTGGACTTGCCATGGTGAACTGGAAATTTTGAGGTTATGTTGACATAAAATGATGAAACAGCTGATCAGAGCATATCCCAAGGTTGCCAACTAACACCCCTGAAAAGATTGTACACATTCATTGAATAGTTTTAAAATTATAGAATTTGTCTCTTTACTTATTGAATGACCCTCGTAATTTAAATTTTAAACGTTTCTTAAATTACCAATATTGCATCAAAATGAAATGTCAAATTGTAATAATGTAGATTACAACCGACAAATAGACTTTTCTAAATTATAGTTTTATAATAAAGAAAACTGTACAATGTACAATTTGCGACACTTGGTGAAGTTGTTTTAAATAATGTTTTAAAAAACACTTGGCACATTTCACAAGATTTCAGTCTCTTAATCAACCTCTCGGTCATGTATCAGAGACTGGCCCACTCAACCAGAACCACAGACGCGTTTCACTCTTATTGGAGCTCTTCAGTGTGATGTACTGACGCCTCTTGCGAGGCACTGAGACCGGTTGAGCGGACGGATGATAAACATCCCACAAAGATAGTTTTAGTAACAATAATGTAACTCTGTTTAGCTATTTAAGTTATAAATGTCAAAATTCAGTTTAGAAATCCTTATCATGTCATAATGGGTTCTCCCTTGCCTTATGATACACTGTACCCTCCATGCACCCCTCAGCTATCGTCTCATGAAAATGTTAGCTTTTTTACTTTTCAGTTAGTCTGTAGGGTAGACTAGTTAAATATATTCTCAATAATTGTCAGTAAAGATTCGTTCACTGACAGATACAGTTCACACTTACATTCCCATACATGTCCGTAATAAATCATGTACAACATACTCATGTCCGTCAAATCTGGACGCCTCTACCGGCGTGGAGGTCGTCGCATATGCCTTCACACATCACATCACTCGCTCCGACTGCTTGCTCGATGCTCGCGCCAATCCATCATGGGAATTAGGCGTACACGCACACAGCACACGCAGTCATGTCAAAGTGTTTTTACTCGGTGAAAAGCGTTTTAGGTTTTTAAGGCAAGTGCGACGAGTTCAGAGTGCTCGACGAAATATGATAAAGCAGCCAGGCAAGGCTTTCTTCCTCAATTTATGAGCTAAAAGGAGCCAGATTGGAAGGTGCACAACCAGAAGGAATCGGAATGTGATTATGAAAAAGATTGTTTGACATTTTGGAAATATACGATGTGCAAGCATAGGTTACAAACAAATGAATGATTTATATTTTTACCCCGATAAGTAATAAGTGGTATAATGAAAGGTTTTCTAAACTTTCTTCCCGAACACTCTGCAAGATTTTAATTGCTTTATGAGGTTCACGATAGAATTATGAGGATAAAATACATGGTCCATATTTTTTAGAATTTTATTTTAAATACAAGCCCAACTCGAAATATATTCGTACCCTCTGAAATAAATATATTAACAGCAATAAAATATAATTTTTTAGATTAAAATAGTTAAGACTATATTTGGGATTTTTTTTATTTTATGTATTAATAAAGTGTACTGGATTTAAATACAATGCTATTAACTAAATTTCTGATTTAAACAATACTCTACGGGCAAATATATGACAAAAGACAAGTCCCAAATTTTTTCGTTCCAACAGTAAATAATACAATATTTATGTTAGTATTATCTATAACTTAGGGTAAAGGTAACTGACAATATACTCAATTAATTGCCATCTTAAATTATATTACTTTATTAAAAAATATTTGCGAATTATTAAAGACGAAAACATTTGTCACATGCAGACAATGATTTATTTGCAAATAAATTATTATTAAACCCAAGAAATTTTATTATAAGCAATGTATTCAAGTTTTATACATTGTAATAATACACCATATCAAAATTTGTTGAATTGGAGTAATAATCAAATCATCTAGCAGTTTATTCTTGTTTTTAATATTTAATATTTTTTCCATATTTTCTAAAACCTCGTCAATTCCACTCATTTTGTAAAAAATAAACTAGCCCAACACCTTGTTTAAATTTACATGTTTAAATTGCTGTTTACTTACGATGACTACGATGAAAAAGTGTGTATGAATGAGTAAAATGCGTTTAAACAGGGTTACTAAGGATAAACACTATCTAAATTGAAACAGTGTGTAAATATTTAAACAATGTCTAAAAAAAGTAGTCTCTGAATACAAAAATGAACGAAATGTCAAACTAAACAGTGTTTAGCTTAAACACTGTTTAAATTTTTATTTCTGAATATGCGTGAATGCTTTCTATTTTGGATTATAAAATTGTTTTACACTGTTTTACACTGTTATTTTTCCTAAAATAGATAGAACATTTGTCATATGGAGATTTTTTTTATCACTATTTGATATACTTTGTTTAAATAATGTTATTTGAATTAATTAGTCTTTTGCACTTAGGTATATCCGCTCAAAAGTAAAGATGTCCAGTACATGTCCTACTAGTTTATTATTTAAAGAACCAGTCAGCCTATTAGTATTATCTCATTAAGCTATACTTTGCAAATTTTATTTAAAATTTGTCTGTGCCATCAGTTTTTTACGATTACTGAAAAATCTAAATCTACTAATAACTTGTGCTGCCTGAAATCTTCATCGTTGATGGTGGGGATAACTTTAATGTTTATGACACCAGGGAGGCATATCATTTCTGGAGCATAGTATTTAGTAACTGTAGGATTATGACATCTGATACACATTCATAAAATTCCCGTCTTAAATCATTAACCATCAGAAAACTCTTTACCTCAATAGCATCTAACGACAACGTGCGCATTCCGTGTCTATATCGCTTCACGAATTCGTTTTAATTCGATTCTAAAGTGGGTTGGAGATGCGTAACGAGCTGTATCGTCTTCTTTCCGTAGCTCTCGAGCTGTCACGCTCTGTCACTGGCTGATTGCACTTCTGACGCCCGGTAAACTCCTATCCCAACGCAGATATTACAAAGAGATTTACTGTGTTTTGTTTTCATGTAATTGGAATGGGGTTAAAGGTGGATTAATGACAGGTAGGGTTTAATTTTTAGATTACAATTCGAAATGAAAAATATTTGTGTGTAGGTGGATGCGTGTAGGTATCTACAGTTGCAATTTTATATTGAATTGCAGAGATATTACAGAGTGATCAAAAATAACTGATTTAGTTGGCAATAAAAAAATCTGTTGTGGCCAGCACAATATCTCTCGCCATTTTTATTTTATGTTGCACAGGGCGCCAGCAGTCATATGATTGTTGGCCTTGGCAAGCAGATATGGAGGCCCGTGTTAGAATGACATCTAATAATAATGTACATAGGTGTCAAGTATCATAATTTTTCATTTAAAACATCATGATTTTTCAAATCCATGTGGATTATTTTCCTCGACAATTATATTCCATACTATTGACGACAAACATCAAAAATTATGACAATTGTGACATCTATGTAAATAACTACTAGCCGTCATTCTGATACGGATCCTCATATCTGCATGCCAATGCCAACAAAGTCACATGACTGCTCACGCCCTATAAGTAACGAATTTAACATTTCTTGTACCACAATTAATTGAAATTGTATCTCTTCTTTCGTTCTATGAGGAATTTTGTCCTACTCTTCTAATATGTTCAAAATTCTTCAAATTTATTAACAGTATTAGCGGTATTTCTTAAGGACATGTGTAATATTAACATACCTATAATACATATTTAATTAGTCATACAATAATATATATTAAATGTACTCGTACCTCCCACAAAAATCTGATTTTTGACACTGACATTTTGCATTTATCTGTCAATTATAAACATTTAAATATCTCAACTGTTTTTTTAGGCAACGAGATTTATTTTTTACAAGAGATTATTCTATATTATTATATACTATATCGCCAAACCTATACGAGATATAATAAAAAAAAATCTGATGTGGACACCACACGACTTCCTTGTACGATTATTAAACTATACATATTTTTTTAATAAATAAATTACAAAATATTAATTTTAACTTCAAAACAGTAAGATATATAGCAACTATAATCTAACCCGGTTCTTTTTAAAGAGAGTTTTGATTACAAAAAAGAAATATTTGATTACAACAATGAATATGACTAATTTCACAATAAAAATATATTATTTGTTATTGTACGAATCATAAAATTGCACGTATTTAACGTAATTTGACATGAACATTTTTTTTTATGTTTTTGTCCTAATACATAGCAAGCTTTATTACAAAAACAAAAAAGTATATAATTTTTAAATTTACATATCTCGCTTATACAAAGGGCTAATTTAATAATACTTGATGTGCTAGACGCAGAAATTAATTCTCTAAAACTTTTATTTGAAGCACTTATTTCTAAAATCAAAATAAAATCATTTTATTCAAGAAAAACTGTTAACAACTTCAAGTAATGTACCACTTCCGGTTAGCCTATTTTAACCAAAATCTATTATGTTATTTTGATTGACATAAAAGTCTTGTATACCAAATTTGACAAGTTTTGGATTATATTTTAATACAGTTTTTCATTAAAATCTATTATAGGCTTCATGTAAAGTGCCACTTCTGGAAATTGTGTAATAACCACAAAGGGAGGTGCACAACTAGATGTTATAGGAGTCCTAAATACAAAATTTCAACTTTCTACGGCTTACCGTTTTTGAGTTATGCGAGATACGTACGTACGTACGTACAGACGTCACGACGAAATTAGTCAAAATGGATTCAGGGATGATCAAAATGGATATTTTATTGAAATCTGAAAACCGAAATTTTTCGCGATTACAATACTTCCTTTACTTACGTACAAGGAAGTAATATGTATTTGGATTGTGGTTGTTTTTACCAAGAGCTCTTCAATTCGTGATAGTCAGATAATGCAAACATTGAGTGCGAGTATAATAATTGTCATTATTGTTCTGTTTTTGGTTATAAATCGTATTTGTTTTAATATGCTTAGGATATTGTATTTTCCAGTTAATTTTAAGTTGATTTTAACATTACAAGTTATAATATTCCATTTTAATCAATATTTTCACAGTCAAAGTAATGTCTCTATCCTTTGATGTATTCTTGTGTAATCTTTCAATGCAATCTCGATGAAATGTGATCTACGCTTATGTGTCTGCTTTTCATATTCATCTTTACATCTCCCGAGCATGATTATGGGCTAGTGTCCGGTGATACGCGTTGAAAGGTGGCAATTACAGTGGTGAGCCGGCACCATAACCAGCACCCCTCTGGTAGCCGTAGGGGAGCTAGACTACTCATTATAGCACCTACCGACAAGGGGTAATCATCCTATACAACTGGAATGTTACAGACTTGAATGTGGAATGGTAATGGTACATAAAGGGTTGAAGTGTGATGATAAAATACATGAATATCAATTAGTAAAATCAATATATTTTTGGGTTTATGGCCACAAGTTTTTACATTGCAAAGTTTGAGTGTTTCTTCAAAAATATTGTATAAATATTATTAATTAATATGTAATTACTCAGAAATATATATATTTTTTATTACTTAACATCCAGAAAATAATTTTGTAACAGATTTGCGATCATAACGACCTCCCTGGCGTTTGCTGCCAAATGTAACAGAAGCCAATGTAGCAAAGGAAAGGTTATTTCTCTTTGTTCTAGTGGGTAGCAATGGGAAAAGGGCATTGCACAACCATCTATTGCGAGGCGCGCAGGTTGGACCGAAATGGAAACGGGCGCAGTAAGGATAGTTTACTTACCCCGTGCCAGACAATGAAGACGCATCTGTTGGGAAAGACGAGTGAATTTGGACCTTTACCATTTAATTAATACTACACATACGATAAATAACTAAATGTGTGCGAAATAATTCTTTATACGCGGCATGCGGGGGCGTTATTACAACGACGAGTGCGGGTTGGCGTGAAGACAGCGTCTTCTCTTCACGATCTGCAAGTAAATTTTAGCTCAGCAATTTTGCTGACTTAAACAAATTTAGCCCCTGCCTCCACATGATTCTGAGTTAAATTAAGTTATAGAAAATTTTAAGAGTAAAGCCTCATTCACAATACGAAATTAGTGATTAGTGTTAGTTGTTATGGTTAGCGCAGAAAGCTTGACATACATAGTTGTACTATAGCGTTCACAATAACGAAATTCAGTTAGCGCAACAGTTTGTAGACTTCAAACTTACGGCTAGTGTAGTCAATCACAGAACAGAATAGAAATAGATACGATAGAAAAAGAAAAATGATATTTGTTAAGGTTGACAGTTGTTTTAAAATAAATATATAAATGACATTTGGTTGAATTGAAGTAGAAATTGAAAATAACTTTATTATTCTGTAATAAATAAATAAATAAATGTTTTTTAAATGTGTGTCATCTTTATAGAACGAATATCAGTTTTATTGGATATAGGTTGCTTGTGTTGAATTTTTTTATACTACGAAAGAGTACAAAAAAGATATATAAAAATATTAAATAATAGTCAAAACTACTAAATAGGAAGTATAAAATTAAACAAGCTTTTATTTTTTTTTGAATCCAACGTACTATTTTACTAATAGTTAGTTGCACCGCTTATAGTTAAAGTCTTAACTAAAGGTTAACAAAAAAGTACGTATCGAAATTTTGGCAGTAATATTTAAAATTTCATTTGACTTTACGTTTCGATAAGATATTGTCAATTTGATCAGTAGTTAAAATTTAACTATCCGCGATGCAACTGGTCATAAAAAAAATAGTTATTCGTAGTCGTTAATTCCATGTATTGTGAACACTGTTAACTACTAATTATAACGAGTAACGAAAACTAATAACACTAATTTCTTATTGTGTATGAGACATAAGGAAGTTATTTTTTTTGGTTTTTGCATTACCTCAAATCCAAAAAAATGGACCAAGGTAGTCAATAAACAAAGTATTTAACTTATGCACAAATCATTATGTATTAAGCTAGTGGTTCTCAACCAGTGTTCCGAGGAAACTGGTGTTCCGTAAGCACTTCAAGTGTTCCGCGAAATTTTTTGGCAATGCTTTCTGAATTAATAATTAATATGAATGAACGGAGTGAGAACTTTAAAAGAATTACTTTTTTGTATAATATGAAAAATTGTTGAAATTTGTACTGATGTAGCCCCATTGATGGCAGAAGGCGGGATTTGTAGTTTTTGCACGAAAATAAAATTAAGATTTATATTAACCATTCTTTCATGCCTATGCAAGTATTCATTGCAAAAACATTGCCCGTATAATTGCGGAATATTGGTTAATAATTAAGCATTAAAAATTTCGGTGTAAACCAGACTTTAATGTTGTTTGCACTGATTGCTGATATATCCCTCTTCTTATAATTTAATAACACAAGAACTATGAAGGTAAATAAGAAATTAAAACATATATCATTACTCACATATGAAATGCAAATAGTATGACAGACCCAATACTTATTATCGTTACTCACAATGATTTGATGCCCTCCTTATTGGGTAAGACATAATTGACACCCCGACACTCATCTATATAAGGAAACCCTTTTTCTCAGTGGCGTACGAGAGCAACAAAAAAATCTCTTTAATATAACGAAACAGTTTTGAAATAATATAGCTAGAGTTAATTTAAAGTTGATTTAGTTTATTTGCAAAAAACCATTTCAATTATCCAAGACTGCATTAACACAGTAATTACTATCCTTTGCTTCGTGAATAATCCAAGATCCTTAAATGATTAATGCGAGAGTATTTTTATTCATCACCAAAACAGCAATTTCACTTATGTCCTAGTTCAATACACAATGAATTTCCCATAATATTGGCTACCTACCTAATAATTGATATATTCACGTGAAACGTATTAGAAACTAAATATAAACGAAATATAATTTGTGTTTTATGTTTTAATATACCGTTAAAATGTGTAGCTTTTATGTTTAAAATTATAATACAAAATCATTTATTCACCAAAAAACACAAAGGAAAAATTTACAGTAACGGTCAAAATATTATTCATAGTTGATATTGTTCCAATACTGCTACCCTTTTTAAAATATGTTATATGCCTGCTACATTTTTTTATGCTTTCGTCTAATTTTACATGTTCTAAATCATCCATTTTGTTATTGTTAATTGTAACTTAAACGAGAACATTTTAAACTCAAATAATAAGTAATTATTACTGAAATGCAAATGTAGTAATCGGCATAAAATAATTGTTTGTGCTCTTATATTTTGTAGATAACATATATATATATATATATATATATATATATATATATATATATATATATATATATATATATATACAATTTCTTTTCTGTATTGCCCCTATTGCATGTGCGCCACTGGCCTGAAATTACTTTTGGTCGGCAGCGGCTTCCAATTCAACGAAACAAGCCAGCCGCTTAAAAACGGGTTATTGTTATAATAACAGTGTGAAACCTTCCTTGTGGATTGTGTTAATTCGTTTATTGGTTTATGCAAAGCTGTGCCCCTCTTTCGCCGCCACTGCTGCTGCCCAGGGCGTCCCATGCAAATTCGTCCTCCTGTGCTTTAATTGCCCACCCCAACTGATTCTCTCTCAAGATGAATTGGCTCGGAAACCATTAAATTGTAAATTCGGTTATTCCGGCCCTGATGGAAATGTTTTTAAATTAATTTTTAGCGGTGTGCTTAAAGAGTTGATTACTTGTTTTTACCATATAACTCTTTTGAGATGTATTTAATTCTGGATTTATATGCGAGTACACCGTATATGCTTTGGGAGCTATTGTAATTAAAAAGGTGGGTCAAAGAAAATTGCCAGGTTTGTAACTGGCACTGGCGCCGCTAAAATCGTTATAATCACTATGGAAATTATTATAACGCGTCCGTCAGTAAATATATCAAAAAGACAACAAGATTTCAAAATTATTCCTCGTCTCAACAGTATAAATGTACATATAGCTACACTTCGATAAAAAACATGGGTATTTGTTTCAATGTAAGGAAGGTATTGTCTTTGGTCAAAAATTTCAATGATGAGTTTTTAGTGAATAAGCTTGTTTTAGGGTCCCTATAATACGATTTTACCATTTTGATGATGTTTGTATGTATGTGTGTGTGTGTATATGTGTGTCTGTGTGTGTGTGTGTGTGTATATGTGTGTCTGTGTGTGTGTGTGTGTGTGTGTGTGTGTATATGTGTGTCTGTGTGTGTGTGTGACGAAAGTTCCGGATCCCATAACTTCAATACCACAATTCCAAAAACTATATTTTTTTGGTATTCCTCAAGTTTACATCCAGAAGAACAACTGATTGGATTTTGGTTATAATTGTTGAACCGGAAGTAGCCTCATTTGAAGAATTAACAGTTAAATTTGATTTATTGACATTTAACGTTATTATAACTTAAATAATATATTATTCTCTATACGATTTGATTACATTTTATACTTTATATTCAATAGATACAGAATTAAAGAATTTTAAAGAAATTAAATTTTATAATTCAGCCAGCTATGCTAAACATGGAAACTACTAATATGTTCATATAATTGAAATTGACAGATGTCAGTATCAATAAAAAGTAAATTAATGTGGTAGAGATGAGGATGTTGAAGTAGATGTTGGAGAAGATACGGAAAGATACGGTAAGAAAATAACTCTAGTGTTACAAGTTTCTTATTATTATATCATAAACAAACTATTCAAATTGCACTTGACACTGACATCTTCCTCTTTAGCGTTTCCCATTCGTTAGGGGTCGCTATTTTTGCGTGTCATTCTCATTCAGTTCTTTTTCTCTCAAGTCTTCCACAATACAGTCCTTCCATCTTATCTTTGGTCTTACTCTGTTTCTTCAACCTCCTATTACTAAACTACTCAATCTTGGTCAAATATAATTCTTCATTTCTCCTCATGCGATGTTCAAACCAATGTAATCGTCTCTCTTGTATCTTTCTAGAGACTTCTAACAGCAGTTATTTTCCTTATTCTTTCATTCCTTACCGTATATTTCCATGTCTTCCCTAACATCTATCTCAACATCCTCATCTCTGCCACATTCATTTACTTTTCAGTGATACTGACATCTGTCAATTTGAATTATCTGAATATATTAGCAGTTTCCATGGTTACCATAGCTGGTCTCAAAACAAATTGTGGTCAGAGTTAGAAGAGAAGGTATGTACTAAACTCCCCCTCGATTTGGACCAGCTATAGAGAAGTGTTATTATTTTTCAAATTTTTCGCAGCCTATAAATCTTGTGACAGTATTTATGACAGGACTACGTATTTATTTTCTTCTGGTATCATAAACTTTGTTTATTTGCCCTCAAAAGCATGCACAATTTGGTTTTTATCGCCCGAGAGCCTATAAAGTTGTTAAGCAACAGATATTCAAACAAATCAAAATTGTGGTTAATGGTAACAATAAATATTTATTTTGGAAACTGCCATTCGTAAAACTTTTTGCTCTGTGTAGCCTTAAATTCATCAGATATTTATTTTGAATTATCAATTTTCGTTTAACACTAAATTAAATATGTTTATAAACAAACTTGATAGGGACCACAACATACTGAAAATAATCGACGCCAGCAAAACGATTACTACTACTGAATATTTTAATTTCGGGAACCAAAATAAAAGAAAACGTATTTACCACGGACAAAATCAAGATTATGGCATTCGGGAAATTAAAATTCTTAGCTACGTGTCGACCTTTAAGCATTCCCCTGTGCTATAACCTTTTAATTTTACCTTAATATTTAGATAATTACTATTTACGTATTTTAAAATTGCAATTTTTCTATTTCATCTTAAAGTTCTTCATGTTAGGTCTATGCCACATAAAATTGTTGAAATATGGAGCAGTATATTTGTAAAAGAAATTGATATAGTACAAGATGTAGAAAGTGTGAGCTGTTTGAAAGAACTTGTCCATAAAAGTATATTATGTTCTTGTGAAAAATTTCTCTTGATATTGTTTTTAACGTCCTCTCGTAACTTATAACATTTTACTACTGACATTTCAAATTTAATTTAACTATAAAGTCAACAAATTTGAAACTATTGCACATGTGATATTATTTTTATGCTTTGCGTAACTGTCGGAAAAGGATACAAAAAACATTCTTTGCACATAAACGAAATTACGAGAAGAGTATTGTATTGAGAAAGAAAAAATATATCGTGTCTTGTAGTATTGCACAATTGACCAACCGTTTTGACTGACTGGTGGTGGTATCAATAGAAAGATCATCAAATACATGTAAATTATTTAATATTTTAGTTCCCTAAATTAATTATTAAATTTATTCAATTTCCCATTTCAACAAAAAGATACAAATATTTGACAATTTATCAAAATTCATTATAACCTATAACTTCTAATATGGAAAGAAGCCATTAGATTTTGGTGTAAATCGAATAACCGGAAATGGCACTTTACTTGAAGCTCAAAATACTTTTCCTTCAAAAAATACCTTTAAGTGTTATTTTTTCGCAATTTATGTTAGCATAAAAATTAAAGATTATTAGATTTTCTATATGTGTGCATTAACACTTTTTCTATATATTTTATGGGTAAATTTATAAAATAATATAAGAATTAAATCCCGGAGCCTATGCTTTAAACACAACTCCATGGTTAGACAGTTCAGTTCAAATGTATGTATGTTACTGATAGATAAATGTCACTGTCAAGAAAATAATCATTTCAAATTAATAATAGTATCGTTTAAAAGTGAAAATTGTAAATAGAACAATAGTTATATGGAAAGGAACTTAATATAGTTTCCAGCATTAGGAAATATGTAGGTATGTATTTAAATAAAAAAATAAATAAATATATATAGTATATACAGTGTGCGATTAAAGTGTGGAATATCAAAAAAAAGCCGAACTCAGCCGGTTTTTATAAAAACGCTGAAACACGTCGATTTTAATTTTTAAAAATACACATTAATATGTACGATTCATCTTCCGACTTTCATTTGTTTTTCAGTTATGACGTCATCACAAAAAAATTTAAATGACAACATAGATTTTTAGTAGTGAAATCCGGTAGTGTTTTTTCTTCTCTTTATGATCATGTAAATAAATCATAACGTTACATAACAAAAATTCTGAGAAAAATCGAGTTGAACATTTAATAATAATGAATAATCAAGATACCCTGATAAAAACATTTAAAAGTTGATTATGGAACTTATAACTTATAAAACATGAAAAACGAAAAGTTTTAAACTGAAAAATGAAAAATAAAGTAAACAAAATTAACACTATTAAATTAAATGAATATAAATGAATTAAATTAATTGTGAAATCCGCCATGGCCTTGATAATTTAGAAGAATATTATTAAAACTCAACAATAAACTACAATATTTATGTCTAGAGAGTTGAAGATTGGTGGGTATCTTGATTATTCATTATTATTAAATGTTCAACTCGATTTTTCTCAGAATTTTTGTTATGCAACGTTATGATTTATTTACATGATCATAAAGAGAAGAAAAAACACTATCGAATTTCACTACTAAAAATCTATGTTGTCATTTAATTTTTTTTGTGATGACGTCATAACTGAAAAACAAATGAAAGTCGGAAGATGAATCGTACATATTAATGTGTATTTTTAAAAATTAAAATCGACGTGTTTCAGCGTTTTTATAAAAACCGGCTGAGTTCGGCTTTTGTTTTGATATTCCACACTTTAATCGCACACTGTATAGGTATATATATATATATTCATATAAATATTTGCGTCGGTCGGGATAGGACGCGGTTCCCTAGATTTGCGAACAGACACTTAGGCACGCGGCCAGTAGAACCCATAGGTATGTATTTAAAATAATAAAAATTAAATGGCGGGAGGTATTGTGTTGCCCACATTAGATTTTTTAAATTGATTTTGTTTTATAGTTTTTTTTTTGTTATATCAGACTATATTTTTTTCTAATTAATTTACTAATATAAATTGCATATTATGCTTATCAAATAACAGCCGATTAATAGGTTTTTGCCGACTATTCGTCGACTAGAAAAATGGTCGGATAGTCGGCTTAACCGACTAATAATCGGTAGTCGGTACGTCTGTAATAATTAATTGAAACTTAGATGTAGTAGTGACAAAGAAAGAAATTGTACAATAAAATGTTAATAAATAAATTATACATTACAATTAAAAGGTTATAATCCGGGTCAGGTCGGGATTTTTTCGATTGGCCTTGGTTGGTATCCACTCCCGTTACCTTTGCAAGTAGGGTTAGAATTAATTAAGTAACCTCAAGCTATTGAGTACCGGCTAGGGTCCTCCAATTTTTAATATGGAATACACAAATCCCTCATGAGCACATTTTTCTTTTTCTATTCTACCGCTTTATAAGTTTCAAATTACAATAAGAACTCTTTCGGTTTGTTGGTCTCATCGATTACCACTAACCCCGTGACCTGTACTTAGTGGTGGCCTCCGGTTAAACATATTTCACACCGCACGCCCTGGTATTAGCTTACCATGCGTTTTGTCGTGACTTTTCTCACTTGAATCTGATTTCTCATCCCCGGACACAACAAACACTTTCCCATGCTGAAAAATCTATTTATATACGCAGTCAATAGGTTAGGTTAACATCCGTGATGGAATTCCAAAACACGGACGGATTCACATAAGCCGAAATTAGAAGATTTTTGATAGTACAGGAGATAGTTTCGATATAATTTTATTATTATGTTATTAACTTGATAGGTAAATAAGTTTAGGAAAGGATGAGAGACTTAAATTTTAACTAGGTACCGGAGAAATTTCTAATTATTATCCCAAACATAATCTTGTCCCCACAAAAAGTTTTAGAAACGTGGGCAAAACTCAGTGGACCCGTCATGAGAATTATCATGCAAAAAGTAAATATCTGTAATCCGAACGTCAACAGGATGGGTTTTTGCATGGCTAGCTAGGATCAACAATGCCGCTAAAATTCGGATATCACCTAATTTGAGAACTGTCACATTGCGTTATTATAAGTGATGTTTATTACACCAACATACAAGTAGTGTTTTTGCTCGAAATTGGGATGGGACATTTGATATGCGAAAGGGAAATTACAATTTAAATTGCTTATACGAATTTTTTATAGAAGAATAAGATAGTTATTCCAGAATAAATTTGTATCGTTGTACAATAGGTTGCTTCTAGTAGCAAAAAAGGTACTCTAATATCGTTACAGCTAAAATATTTCTTACAAAAATGAAATATGATTTATATTGATTTTTAACTGTTACAGAAACAAGCAATGATTTACTAGCATTACTGACTAGAAATCGCTATTTCAGTGATTTTTTTACTGAAATAAATATAACAATTTCTCTTGAAATTTATTTGAATCTTGTGTATCTATTACCTATATAGTTTACATTTATAAAGTACGTATTACAATGTACTAAATTTTGATATGTGTGCAGTCTATTTTAGGAAACACAACTAGTAAAAAAAATCTGTTGTGGCCATCACAATACCTCTCGCCCTTTCCATTGTGGTATATATAAGTATTGTATTTAACATTTCTTGTATACACAAAGAATTCTAATTACACCTAATCTTTATATTTACGTACTTTCTATAATTTTAAATTCATTCTATGAGTAAGTTTTCTCCATTTCTTCTAATTGTTCGAGGTTTTTCCAATTCATTAACGGGATTGTGGGTATTTCTGAAGAGTTCATGTAATATACCTATAATTTAAATATATAATTAATAATACAATAAGAAATATTAAATATCGTTCCCAGAAAAAGACTGCAGTATTATCTCTGAATTTTTGACACTGACATCAGTGACATTCATCTGTCATTTACACACATTTAAATTTCTCAAGTAGTTACCATGTAAATGTTTGGGCTGTGAGCAGGCTGTGAGATTTACTACACCAGATTATTTTATGGATTATTTATCTTTATCTTTAAATCTATAGAAGGTATAATAAAAAATTTAAATGTGTCGGATAGAGAATTTTGTTTTTTAATATTTGTAATAACATAAATATTCAAAAAATAATATTTAGAAGATTTTTGTTAAAATACTACCACTTCCGGTTGTCCAATTGTTACCAGAATCTATTCAACTCTTCCCATTACTGTTAGATTAAGGAATCCGTAGTTACACAGGTCTTTAATCTTATAGAATTTGAGTAATTGTGTCTCCAACAACCCCCCACACACACACACATCCACACACACACACAGACATCATCGTAAAAATGTTATTATCGGATTCTAGGGACCTTAAAACGTGCTTATTCACTAAAATCTGGATATGCGATTTTTAGCATGATTCCAATACCTTTCTTAACGAGAGGTAAAAATATTTTGTAGGTATATTTTCTTTATCTCTTGTTGTTCAAGGAAATTTTATAAATTATATTGTCAGTGATGCCATAGCTTCTATACTATCACAATTATTAGCGATTCAGTCGAATAACACATTCCTTATAAAATCTGCCATATGTCACATTTGGAAGGTAACCCACAGTTGCATAAATACGCAAGTTTATAAGAATTTTATTCATAGGAGATAATAACTCCAATATTTTTTTTTCCTTTGTTAATCGAAGTCTTTGCTACAAACTCGTCATCTATTGTGTCAAAATAATTTGATCTACTATTCGCTATCTTTGGTATTTTATGGTTTATTAAACTATTGAAAATTATGCCAAAACTTATGGGACATACGTTATCTACTCAACCCATTCGTAAAGCCAAGAAAAATTTATTATAACGCATAGAAAACCGCACCAATTTAAAGCAATTTCTTCAGTGGCCCATATTTTATTCTTTGGTCTCTGGGTTAAATTGTTGCAGTAAAGTTGAGGAAGCATAAAACAAGTCCTCTAGTCTTTAGATAAAGAGCACAGTTTATTACAAGGAAATCCACGATTATGCATAAATCGGCAATTCGGTATTCATTTCGGGTAGACAAAGAGGCCGCGGTACTTAAAGGTAGATGAATATCTTCCGTCCATAAACTTGATTGCTGGATGTGAGATGGCCCACTTACCGTCCCGCCTCTGCCTTCCCTGCAAGGGAAGTTTAACTTGTTACAGATATTTAACCCAGTTTTAAATTTCTCCCTTGGTTTTTAAAATATCATTATTTATGTAGAGTTAAAAAATATTTTACGCTACTTAACATATTGAATAAAACTTTGTTCAAGGATAAATATGTAAAATATTCTTTAAATATTATAATGTTTTAGACGTAATGTATAACATTATTTTTAAATTTGAAATTATTCCGTCTGTACAGAATGATATCACACAAGCTTCAATCTCTAATAGTATATTCGGAAAATAAACCACGGTTCGGTGCTGGTTTCAGGTGGTAACCGCGCGGTTTTGTAACCAGGCATGAATAAACGAATGCTTTGGCCTTGATCATCTGTCACATGAACTGTCAATTTAAATTAATTTTTACCTCTCGCTAAGAGAGGTATTGGATTCATGCTAAAAATCGCATATCCAGATTTTATTAAATAAGCACGTTTTAAGGTCCCTACAATCCGATTTTAACATTTTTACGATGATGTCTGTGTGTGTGTGTGTGTGTGTGTGTGTGTGTGTGTGGATGTGTGTGTGTGTGTGGGATGTTGGAAGGACGGTTACTCAAAAACTATAAGACTTAAAATTTGTTTAACAACGTATTTCCCAATCGGACATTCATGGGAAGATCTGAAAAGGTTTTGGTAACAATTGGACAACCGGAAGTAGAAGATTCTTGAAAAAAAATCTTCTAAATATTATTTTTTGAAAATTTTTCTTGATAATATTAAAGAAAAATAAATTCTCTTTCTGATACATTTAAATATTTTTATACATATTTTATAGATTTAGAGATAAAAGGAATATAATATATAAAATAATGTAATTAATTTTACAACCGAAAGGATGCCATGAAAAATAGTTGCAAATTTAAATTATTTGTGACAGATAAATGTCAGTGTCAGAAATAATGAGTAATGAAAGAAAAATGTATTTGGAGAATCCCTTAATTCTTGATCTGTGACTATTATGGAGATGACAAGTCTAGGTTGAAGGACTTAAATTTGTTTCAAACATTATGGGACAATGTACACCAGCACTGTAGACTAGAGTAACTTTGAATTGCGAAAAAGCTATCAAATTCTTCTCAAGTAAGTTGTAAATATTGACAAAATTACACATCGATATAAGAATAATCGGAGTGCAATATATCCGTCACTTTATTAAAGGGAATTAGTGTTATTTAGATATAACAAGTATGAAAAAATAAAATGTAAAAGAAGATATGTAAGAATAGATGCACAATCCATATATACATTTTAGACCGCCCAAAATTAATGTTTTTACTAGAAGAATATGAAGAGAAAGTAAACAAGGTTGTTCGAATTGAAAATTGCTGTTACCAGCCTAATATTTATATATGGTAAACTCTACTTTGTAATTTATTGTAACATAATTTATGGTAAAATATCTTTATGTTGAGACATGCTATTATTGAATAATAAAGAAGTTTATACGTCATAGATTTATATGAATATATTATTTGTATTTATAAAAATATTCTTTGCTTTATGCATATAGCCAGGTAAAATATACGGCGAGAGGTTATGTGCTGGCCACATCAGATTTTTTGTTGAAGGATTGAAATTATGGAAGCGTGCGTGGATATTCTTTAATGAGTTTATTTTAACTAATAATTTTTCTTCGTTTACTAAAGCGGCAACGAAAATGCCTATTCTCAGGTCAACTTATACTCCTTGTTTATTCAGAGGTCATTCCCGTGATAAGTTTATTTCAAATATAATTATTGTTACTTTTCTTATCTCCATAATTGTCACAAAAATGACGTACAAGATTCTAACCTAGTTTCTAATTCTAACCGCCGTAATCGCCAACTTCGCGCGGTTTCTGTGGTCATGAAAAAGTAACCAAAATTTTCTTGAACCGTGTTCGAATTTGTAATCGGTTACTGAAAAATCTAACCGCGGTTAGCGTGGTTCCTTTTTCGAATATACCTTAAATGTATTACATATTGCAGTTAATCTTTTGAAACTTCAAAAAAGGGCGAGGGGGGCAGTTGGGGACAAAAATAACATTTTATTTTTTAATTATTTTTATGTTACGATAATTTAAGTTTACGTTGACAGTAACTTTTATACATATCTACGTCAGTGAAACGCAATGAGTAAATACGAACAACTTGCTACAAACACAAGAAAATGTGTTTATTGTGTAGCAATGTATTATGTCCGCATCTGCCCCAAACCGGGCACATATGGACATTACTTAGCAATTGTAGGAACAGAAGTGGACACTAGTTAAAATGAACAATATATTAAGTTAAAGTGAAAATATCTGAAGAAAAAAATATTAACGTTTGTTATAATGGAAATATAAAGATTAACTAATTACATAACTTTACATAAATTTACTGAAAAATATAAAAAAGATCGGATCTTGTAGTTTCTTTAACACAGTTGGGTTTTGGCAATTTGCAAACAATATCGTGCATATTAACTTTAGATATGTCTTCGTTATAAGGATGCACAAACTTGTTACCGTTTATAATTTTTAAAAAATCAAAAACGTATTAAACATTATTTATTTTCTTTAGAATACGACTCACAGTATGTTTAATTGTTCATTTCAATGCAAATCTCACAAGCATAGTCATTTTCCGACAATGTTGAATCATCAGCTGCTTCAAACTCTTCATGAGTGTGATCAATGAGAGATTAAAGATATAGAAATATATCTATAAAATAATGTGTTGTAGTAAATCTCACAGCCCAAACATATCCATGATAACCAGTTGAGAAATTAAAATGCCTGTAATTGACAGATAAATGTCGGTAATATCAGTGTCAAAAATAGTACTGAAGGCTTTTTCTAGGAACGATATTTAAAATTATTATTAATTATATATTTAAATTATAGGTATATTACATGAACCCTTCAGAAATACCGCCAATCCCGTGAATGAATTGAAAGAAACTCGAATATTTAGAAGAGTAGCAGAAAACTTGCTCATACAATGAATTTAAAATTTTAGATAATACGTAAATATAAAGATTAGGTGTAATTATTTTCACCGCTTGTTAGATGAGTACATGTTTACAATAATTTAGTTTATGTACCTAATGTACCTGATTTATTTTAGTTTAGCATACGTGCATTCAAAATACTTGTTAAATTTTATCTACATTATTTGTATACTAATTAGTTCTGATTTTCATTTATTTTTATTTTTGTATTTTCCCACTCTTGTATACAACTATATTATGTAATTGTTTGTTTCTCAAATTGGCCTCGATTTGTAATATGTAATGTTTAATTTTGTTAGTACTTGTCCTGTTGTTAAGCCCTTCTTTGTAAAATAATAAATAAAGTTATTAGTTCCGGCTAGAAATGGCTCGGGATGAATTGTGTGGCTCTTGGTAGTAGCAGAATATGAAAATGATCCGTCAGACAGGAGCAGAGCATGCAGTGGTACTTGTGCTCAACTCTTTCTGCAGTAGAGCAGATATAATTACGACCTGTCATAGTTTTATTCGCCCGCGAGTTATTAATGGCGGGCCGTTTCGACGTGGAAATTATTCGCAATTTGTCGGTGCTACTTCAACAGGCTTCTTGTGCATTGTAATTGATTTAAGGGGCATAATGTTTTTCAGGTTAACGTGAACGTGAACGTTAATTATAGTTCCAGATTATTTTTACTGATTTGCAAAGGAATTATATATTGTATGTAGGAGTGGGTGTGTTTCTTTGAGTTATTACAAGATTGTTTTAAAGCTGTTTTAAATATGTCAGCTATTTATCACTTTTGACTTTTATTTTTGAAGCCATTATTCGAGAATTACTCTTTAAGACCAAAATTAATATTTATTACATTGTATTTGTTTTGTTTTTTTTCTCCCGTCACCTACACTTATAATTTATTAAAAGGGGTATTGTTTTTGGTAAATAAAGTTGCTTGTGAGTTCTTATAAATAATCATGTTTTAGGGTTCTTATAATACGATTTTACTAATTTTACGATTATGACTGTATGTAACATTTTTTTTTGTCTTTGAGAACTCCAATATTGCAAATTCAAAAATTACAATTTTTTGAATTGCACCTTTATTACATATTTTGATAGTATTTCGAAAAAGGCAATGGCCCGTATTACAAACACATTATTAGAATAATAACGTTATCACATTATCATTGGCGTATATTGATATCAATATAAAGCAGGTATGAGGATGAAAAAAGGCGACATCTCGTATAACCTTTAGTATATTCAACAAGTTTTACAGAAATGATAGATATTATGATTTAATATCGCGATTTTTAAAGTTTATATATAAATCAATCATTTAAATCTATGTTTTTACAAAAGTCGTTCTATATTTAATATTGCCAATTCAAACAGCCTCGTCTCAGTCACTTTGGACCTTAAACACGACTTTATCTGTTTTAGTCGACTAAAGCTTCGTTCAGCAGTTGCGCTGTTTATCGAAAGGGTACAAAATAATATTTGATATAATATACAATTAGAATATGGTTTATTTTAAGTGTTTCTTTTTATTTCCTTGTACGTAAGTAAAGGAAGTATTGTAATCACGAAAAATTTCGGTTTTCAGATTTCAGCGGAAATATCCATTTTGATCATCCCTGAATCCATTTTGACTAATTTCGTCGTGACGTCTGTACGTACGTACGTTCGTACGTTCGTATCTCGCATAACTCAAAAACGGTAAGCCGTAGAAAGTTGAAATTTTGTATTTAGGACTCCTATAACATCTAGTTGTGCACCTCCCTTTCTGGTTATTACACAATTTCCAGAAGTGGCACTATACATGAAGCCTATAATAGATTTTAATGAAAAACTGTTTTAAAATATAATCCAAAACTTTTCAAATTTGGTATACAAGACTTTTATGTTAATCGAAATAACATAATAGATTTTGGTTAAAATAGGCTAACCGAAAGTGGTACATTACTTGAAGTTGTTAACAGTTTTTCTTGAATAAAATGATTTTATTTTGATTTTAGAAATAAATGCTTCAAATAAAAGTTTTAGAGAGTTAATTTCTGCGTAGCACATCAAGTATTATTAACCCTTTGTATAAGCGAGATATGTAAATTTAAAAATGATATACTTTTTTTTATTTTTGTAATAAAGCTTGCTAAGGATTAGGACAAAAAAATAAAAAAAAAGTTCATGTCAAATTACGTTAAATACGTGCAATTTTATGATTCGTACAATAACAAATATTATATTTTTTATTGTGAAATTAGTCATATTCATTGTTGTAATCAAATATTTCTTTGTTGTAATCAAAACTCTCTTTAAAAAGAACCGTGTTAGATTATGGTCGCTATATATCTTACCGTTTTGAAGTTAAAATTAATATTTTGTAATTTAGTTATTAAAAAAATATGTATAGTTTAATAATCGTACAAGGAAATCGTGCGGTGTCCACATCAGATTTTTTTTTAAGTGAAAATTATTTGTACAGACTTTTGTACTGCTTGTATTCATCGACAGTGTTACTTATTTCGTATAAATTGTCTTTGTAACTTAAAGCCAAATCCATAACGCCTTTTAAACTCTCTTCTTTATAAACATTTTCGGGTTAAAGCCATGAAAAGGTTGAGGACACCTGACGAAAACCTTCAAATCTATCAATAAATTGAATTAAAAATTATGGCGTATTTTTAAAACATACCGACTAGATTAGACGAGAAAAAGGCGGGGACTCACATTATTTGTTGAATCTTGAATTAATCGTAGAAGTATAGTCTGCAAGAAATAGGTGAAGCCATTTTTACACTCATGTTGTTATACCACTCGGTTGCAGCTTGTGTCGGAAACTCCACTCTCGTATAAAAAAAACTAAATCTTCACGTTTTTGCTCCACAAAATACTATTTGTCAAATAAATTTCGTAAACCATCGACTTATGGATACGAGATAAGGAAATTGTCAAACAAGGTCTATATTTATTAAATATCTATATAGATTGTGTTCAACATTGAAGTCTCAAGAACTATGAGATGTGAAGTCGGTGAAATTCAATAAAAGTTTGTTTTTTCCCAAAAGAAAGACCAAATGCATAGGTCACTACATAAAATGTGTTTAGTAACTTAGAGCGAAGTTCATAACCTTTACTAAATTTTACAACTAAGACTTACTTATTAAATATTTTTTAATTACACGACAGCCTTCTGATTGACAGGTAATAGTACTTAAAATTGTCTTTTGTTGCTACTAATTATCACTACCAAATTTCTCTTTTATCAGGTACTACTAAGTTAAACTTGTATTAATTTTACTTTATGAGTGTAAATAATTTAATAGTGACTAGTTGCAATCATAAGTAGTGCTACTAATATTTAGTAACAAGTTATGAGCTTAGCTCTAAATGTTTTAATTCCATGATTTATATCTGTATGGACTGAAATGTAAGAAATGCAATAACTTTGCATGTTTTGAATTTTTTTCTTTGTTCTGAAAAAAGTCTTGTGTTCGCCGTAGGCATTGCGTTTCTGGTTTTGCACACGGACTTAAATTAAATATTAACGCTACGCAAACGGATGCTCTTGAGCAGAAATAAAAGTCGCTAACCACAAGCTGCATAATAGCTGTAATGCCGGTAAAAAATGCTCCCTGCAGTAGTTGCTGTAAATATAACATGCCAAGAATTATGGTAATTGTTATTACGCTCCTATGATGCATTTATTAACTCTAAAAGATTTATTTTTATGGGAAGTTGGTAATTTTTAATGCTTCATTTAGCTTTATGTTATCCTTGATTTATATGACTTACTAGTTATTTATCACTACTTTAGCTAACATAAAAAAGATAATTTTAGAATACATACAAAAATAAACATTGCATTGGTCATTCCTGTTATAGATGTTCTTGAAAATACAGAACGATCAGAAGAAAGTGAAAATTGGAAAATGTAGCAACACTAAAAATATATTTTGTTTCCACGTCGTTGCTTATTCGTGCAAACGACCTTGCGAGTAACTTTTCGGTGCTTCGGCAGAGATTAAACACTTTTTCCAAGTTTTGTGCGTGCTGACATTACGTGTCCACTTTATTTACTCTCAGAACTTCTAGATCCACCCACGCATTGCAAACGAATCAGCTCTAAATGGATCATTTCACAATCCCAACGACTTGTGGAAGATAAGTTGTAGCATCTGTCTTTTTCTGCAAGCAATCTAATTCTGCAGTAAAATTTTATTGAATTCTATTATGGACACTGCAGTATTATCTTCGGAATATTATTTTATTGGAAAATTAAATAAGAATTGAAGAAGCTAATAACAGAACATAATAATGAATTTCAAAGAACAATTTACTTTAGAATTGGCGACGATATCATAGAAACTCTTTATATAATTCTATAAATTTAAATGAGAATGGGTAGAACTTCGACAATCGCCCTTTGGCAAATCTTTCTAAAGTGCTCTCAATAATTTCAATAGATATTAGTTTGAATCGTTTCCTTTCCGAATATTAAATTTTAATTTAATATAATAATCAGAGATAGGCGTCTACGTGTCGACTTTAATGTCTACGTCTACATGTCGACAATGCGTAGACTATAAATTTATGCGTAAGCAATGTAGAAAATTTAATAAAATATTATGATCGGACAGTGAAGTTAGGTTATGTTCGATCCAGTGTTGCCATATTGGGATTTTTTCCCTTAAACTTGGGATATTTGCACCGTTTCAGGGATTTAGGAATTTTATTCTTATTTGTGGGAAATTTCCGTGGTTATGTTTTCAAGTTTCATATCACATTAAATGTTACACGAATTACATTCCTTTAGTTCTGCCATTTGCTGCGTAACCTACCATCTATTGAGTTTTAGTTTTGAGGATAATAATAATAAGATGATGAGTGACGATTGTGACATTAGGCGGTGTCTTCTAATCTTTCTAAAGATTCTACAAATTTTAATGTAGAACAACATTTGATACAGATGAATGGTTTTGGTATATACTGTTGGAAGAAGTAATAATTATAACGTATTTTGTTGGACTGTATTTTTGTAGTTTTTAATACTTCATTTCAAGAACATAACAGATTGCTCTTGAGAGCCGACCGTTTTTACATGCATTAAATAAATAATTTAAATTCGCGAAATCAAACTTTGTTAATAATAATTATTTTTGCCTGTAAAAATGTACAAGACCTGAATGTAAAAATCTGATGTGACCAACACAGTACCTCCCGCCATTTATCTATGTGTATAATTTTTATATTACTTTATAAATTTATCCATACAATATATAGAAAAAGTATTAAAGCAAACTTGTAGAAAATTTAATTATTTTTTAATTTTCATAATAACAAATAGAGAAAAAATTATATTTAAAGGTATTTTTTAAAGAAAAACTATCTTGTACTTCAAGTAAAATGCCATTTCCGGTTTCCATTTCCACCAAAATCTAATGGTTTCTATTCATATTAGAATAAAGTAGAAATACATGGTTTTAAAATGTTCCGAATGATAGTATTTGAGTTAGAGTGTCCAGAAGATCCACACACACACATGCACACACACACACATACACACCCACAGACATCATCGTAAAAATGTTAAAATCGGATTGTAGGGACCTTAAAGCGTGGTCATTTATCAAAATTTCGATATGCGATTTTTGGCACGATCCCTATACCTCCCTTACCAAGGGTAGCGGGAGGTAAGAATTACAGCAAAACATGGCTAAACATCACTTAATTCTATAGATTTTATTTGAGCATTGACAAATGACAGGTGATAGATATTTTTTCATTTCTTTGAGCTAGGTTTGCATTCTGCCCAATCACAAGTCAGAATTTATATTCTTATTTAAACCTATGCTATTTTCTTACGTGAAATGATGTTTAATAATTGTAGATTTGTATGAATACTCTAAGGATATTTCATATGTTATATTTTCCAAGGAATAAGGGAATTTTAAAAGCTCGACAAAGATATTTTATATACGTATCTTAAGTTTTTTAATTAATGTAATATTTTATAGTAAATAAACACAAATTATATTATTTAGATTCTCTACATTTTCTATTCTGTTGAATATGTCTAGGTCTACGTTATTATTATGATACAATATTTCATAATTTTCTCAGTTGTAAAATTAGAATTTATAATCATTCACGAGCTACTGAAGAACTTTATTTCTATTCACCGGAGTTAAAAATAAACAAAATGAAAAAGTTTGAAAATTCACAATATAAATCATAAACTTCGCAAAATTAAGTGGGATTAGTGAATCAAAAGAAAGCGTTATTAACTCTACCCAAGTACATAAATTTATAAAGCGTCAAGGGAAAGCACGCTTGCTTCATGAAATTTTTTGTCAAAGAGTTCACAGCTTTCAAATAAGCTCGCTTTAGGAAAACATACTAATACGAACTTTAAAAGTAGAAAAAATTATAGCTAACCATGTGTGTAGAAAGGTATCGATACAGATGAACTGGATGATGAAAAGTCTTTGAAAGTCAAGTGAACAGAAGTCAGTAACATTTTACGTTTCAAATTTTGTTACTAAATAAGGCCTAAAATACTATCACTGGACATAATAAATACACAATAGTTGTTTTATATCTTGTTAAATTTGTCAGAACAAAAGTTCTGAAAAATGTATACAAACTTGAAATAACGCAAAACTATCTACAGGTTAGTTGGATAGATAGTCGAAACGTGAAATAGTTAGAGTTTTTGGGGATCAAAATATTGGACAGACGACTAGTAAAAATAATTAGGCAGAAGACTCACGTCGTCACTTTGAAAATGAAATATAACTTGTAGAAATTATTGGGCGTAATTTATTTTTAAATTTTTAAAATGAATCATATGCAAAATTATTGATAGATTAATAAACATTAGAAAGAATATCATTTGATTAAATAATTCAGGGGAACAGGGTACCTAATAACAGTAAAACGTTGAAAATTTATATCTTGGCGGCTATTATTGGCCCAAAGTTATTCTGAAAAGGTTACGGACAAAATGAATCATATGCAAAATTATTGATAGATTAATAAACATTAGAAAGAATATCATTTGATTAAATAATTCAGGGGAACAGGGTACCTAATAACAGTAAAACGTTGAAAATTTATATCTTGGCGGCTATTATTGGCCCAAAGTTATTCTGAAAAGGTTACGGACAAAATGAATCATATGCAAAATTATTGATAGATTAATAAACATTAGAAAGAATATCATTTGATTAAATAATTCAGGGGAACAGGGTACCCAATAACAGTAAAACGTTGAAAATTTATATCTTGGCGGCTATTATTGGCCCAAAGTTATTCTGAAAAGGTTACGGACAAAATGAATCATATGCAAAATTATTGATAGATTAATAAACATTAGAAAGAATATCATTTGATTAAATAATTCAGGGGAACAGGGTACCTAATAACAGTAAAACGTTGAAAATTTATATCTTGGCGGCTATTATTGGCCCAAAGTTATTCTGAAAAGGTTACGGACAAAATGAATCGTATGCAAAATTATTGATAGATTAATAAACATTAGAAAGAATATCATTTGATTAAATAATTCAGGGGAACAGGGTACCTAATAACAGTAAAACGTTGAAAATTTATATCTTGGCGGCTATTATTGGCCCAAAGTTATTCTGAAAAGTTTACGGACAAAATGAATCATATGCAAAATTATTGATAGATTAATAAACATTAGAAAGAATAACATTTGATTAAATAATTCAGGGGAACAGGGTACCCAATAACAGTAAAACGTTGAAAATTTATATCTTGGCGGCTATTATTGGCCCAAAGTTATTCTGAAAAGGTTACGGACAAAATGAATCATATGCAAAATTATTGATAGATTAATAAACCTTAGAAAGAATATCATTTGATTAAATAATTCAGGGGAACAGGGTACCTAATAACAGTAAAACGTTGAAAATTTATATCTTGGCGGCTATTATTGGCCCAAAGTTATTCTTAAAAGGTTACGGACAAAATGAATCATATGCAAAATTATTGATAGATTAATAAACATTAGAAAGAATATTATTTGATTAAATAATTCAGGGGAACAGGGTACCTAATAACAGTAAAACTTTGAAAATTTATATCTTGGCGGCTATTATTGGCCCAAAGTTATTCTGAAAAGGTTACGGACAAAATGAATCATATGCAAAATTATTGATAGATTAATAAACATTAGAAAGAATATCATTTGATTAAATAATTCAGGGGAACAGGGTATCTAATAACAGTAAAACGTTGAAAATTTATATCTTGGCGGCTATTATTGGCCCAAAGTTATTCTGAAAAGGTTACGGACAAAATGAATCATATGCAAAATTATTGATAGATTAATAAACATTAGAAAGAATATCATTTGATTAAATAATTCAGGGGAACAGGGTACCTAATAACAGTAAAACGTTGAAAATTTATATCTTGGCGGCTATTATTGGCCCAAAGTTATTCTGAAAAGGTTACGGACAAAATGAATCATATGCAAAATTATTGATAGATTAATAAACATTAGAAACAATATCATTTGATTAAATAATTCAGGGGAACAGGGTACCTAATAACAGTAAAACGTTGAAAATTTATATCTTGGCGGCTATTATTGGCCCAAAGTTATTCTGAAAAGGTTACGGACAAAATGAATCATATGCAAAATTATTGATAGATTAATAAACATTAGAAAGAATATCATCTGATTAAATAATTCAGGGGAACAGGGTATCTAATAACAGTAAAACGTTGAAAATTTATATCTTGGCGGCTATTATTGGCCCAAAGTTATTCTGAAAAGGTTACGGACAAAATGAATCGTATGCAAAATTATTGATAGATTAATAAACATTAGAAAGAATATCATTTGATTAAATAATTCAGGGGAACAGGGTACCTAATAACAGTAAAACGTTGAAAATTTATATCTTGGCGGCTATTATTGGCCCAAAGTTATTCTGAAAAGGTTACGGACAAAATGAATCATATGCAAAATTATTGATAGATTAATAAACATTAGAAAGAATATTATTTGATTAAATAATTCAGGGGAACAGGGTACCTAATAACAGTAAAACTTTGAAAATTTATATCTTGGCGGCTATTATTGGCCCAAAGTTATTCTGAAAAGGTTACGGACAAAATGAATCATATGCAAAATTATTGATAGATTAATAAACATTAGAAAGAATATCATTTGATTAAATAATTCAGGGGAACAGGGTATCTAATAACAGTAAAACGTTGAAAATTTATATCTTGGCGGCTATTATTGGCCCAAAGTTATTCTGAAAAGGTTACGGACAAAATGAATCATATGCAGAATTATTGATAGATTAATAAACATTAGAAAGAATATCATTTGATTAAATAATTCAGGGGAACAGGGTACCTAATAACAGTAAAACGTTGAAAATTTATATCTTGGCGGCTATTATTGGCCCAAAGTTATTCTGAAAAGTTTACGGACAAAATGAATCATATGCAAAATTATTGATAGATTAATAAGCATTAGAAAGAATATCATTTGATTAAATAATTCAGGGGAACAGGGTACCCAATAACAGTAAAACGTTGAAAATTTATATCTTGGCGGCTATTATTGGCCCAAAGTTATTCTGAAAAGGTTACGGACAAAATGAATCATATGCAAAATTATTGATAGATTAATAAACATTAGAAAGAATATCATTTGATTAAATAATTCAGGGGAACAGGGTACCTAATAACAGTAAAACGTTGAAAATTTATATCTTGGCGGCTATTATTGGCCCAAAGTTATTCTGAAAAGGTTACGGACAAAATGAATCATATGCAAAATTATTGATAGATTAATAAACATTAGAAAGAATATTATTTGATTAAATAATTCAGGGGAACAGGGTACCTAATAACAGTAAAACTTTGAAAATTTATATCTTGGCGGCTATTATTGCCCCAAAGTTATTCTGAAAAGGTTACGGACAAAATGAATCATATGCAAAATTATTGATAGATTAATAAACATTAGAAAGAATATCATTTGATTAAATAATTCAGGGGAACAGGGTACCTAATAACAGTAAAACGTTGAAAATTGATATCTTGGCGGCTATTATTGGCCCAAAGTTATTCTGAAAAGGTTACGGACAAAATGAATCGTATGCAAAATTATTGATAGATTAATAAACATTAGAAAGAATATCATTTGATTAAATAATTCAGGGGAACAGGGTACCTAATAACCGTAAAACGTTGAAAATTTATATCTTGGCGGCTATTATTGGCCCAAAGTTATTTTGAAAAGGTTACGGACAAAATAAATTATATGCAAAATTATTGATAGATTAATAAACATTAGAAAGAATATCATTTGATTAAATAATTCAGGGGAACAGGGTACCTAATAACAGTAAAACCTTGAAAATTTATATCTTGGCGGCTATTATTGGCCCAAAGTTATTCTGAAAAGGTTACGGACAAAATGAATCATATGCAAAATTATTGATAGATTAATAAACATTAGAAAGAATATTATTTGATTAAATAATTCAGGGGAACAGGGTACCTAATAACAGTAAAACTTTGAAAATTTATATCTTGGCGGCTATTATTGGCCCAAAGTTATTCTGAAAAGGTTACGGACAAAATGAATCATATGCAAAATTATTGATAGATTAATAAACATTAGAAAGAATATCATTTGATTAAATAATTCAGGGGAACAGGGTATCTAATAACAGTAAAACGTTGAAAATTTATATCTTGGCGGCTATTATTGGCCCAAAGTTATTCTGAAAAGGTTACGGACAAAATGAATCATATGCAGAATTATTGATAGATTAATAAACATTAGAAAGAATATCATTTGATTAAATAATTCAGGGGAACAGGGTACCTAATAACAGTAAAACGTTGAAAATTTATATCTTGGCGGCTATTATTGGCCCAAAGTTATTCTGAAAAGTTTACGGACAAAATGAATCATATGCAAAATTATTGATAGATTAATAAGCATTAGAAAGAATATCATTTGATTAAATAATTCAGGGGAACAGGGTACCCAATAACAGTAAAACGTTGAAAATTTATATCTTGGCGGCTATTATTGGCCCAAAGTTATTCTGAAAAGGTTACGGACAAAATGAATCATATGCAAAATTATTGATAGATTAATAAACATTAGAAAGAATATCATTTGATTAAATAATTCAGGGGAACAGGGTACCTAATAACAGTAAAACGTTGAAAATTTATATCTTGGCGGCTATTATTGGCCCAAAGTTATTCTGAAAAGGTTACGGACAAAATGAATCATATGCAAAATTATTGATAGATTAATAAACATTAGAAAGAATATTATTTGATTAAATAATTCAGGGGAACAGGGTACCTAATAACAGTAAAACTTTGAAAATTTATATCTTGGCGGCTATTATTGCCCCAAAGTTATTCTGAAAAGGTTACGGACAAAATGAATCATATGCAAAATTATTGATAGATTAATAAACATTAGAAAGAATATCATTTGATTAAATAATTCAGGGGAACAGGGTACCTAATAACAGTAAAACGTTGAAAATTTATATCTTGGCGGCTATTATTGGCCCAAAGTTATTCTGAAAAGGTTACGGACAAAATGAATCGTATGCAAAATTATTGATAGATTAATAAACATTAGAAAGAATATCATTTGATTAAATAATTCAGGGGAACAGGGTACCTAATAACCGTAAAACGTTGAAAATTTATATCTTGGCGGCTATTATTGGCCCAAAGTTATTTTGAAAAGGTTACGGACAAAATAAATTATATGCAAAATTATTGATAGATTAATAAACATTAGAAAGAATATCATTTGATTAAATAATTCAGGGGAACAGGGTACCTAATAACAGTAAAACTTTGAAAATTTATATCTTGGCGGCTATTATTGGCCCAAAGTTATTCCGAAAAGGTTACGGACAAAATGAATCATATGCAAAATTATTGATAGATTAATAAACATTAGAAAGAATATCATTTGATTAAATAATTCAGGGGAACAGGGTACCCAATAACAGTAAAACGTTGAAAATTTATATCTTGGCGGCTATTATTGGCCCAAAGTTATTCTGAAAAGGTTACGGACAAAATGAATCATATGCAAAATTATTGATAGATTAATAAACATTAGAAAGAATATCATTTGATTAAATAATTCAGGGGAACAGGGTACCTAATAACAGTAAAACGTTGAAAATTTATATCTTGGCGGCTATTATTGGCCCAAAGTTATTCTGAAAAGTTTACGGACAAAATGAATCATATGCAAAATTATTGATAGATTAATAAACATTAGAAAGAATAACATTTGATTAAATAATTCAGGGGAACAGGGTACCCAATAACAGTAAAACGTTGAAAATTTATATCTTGGCGGCTATTATTGGCCCAAAGTTATTCTGAAAAGGTTACGGACAAAATGAATCATATGCAAAATTATTGATAGATTAATAAACCTTAGAAAGAATATCATTTGATTAAATAATTCAGGGGAACAGGGTACCTAATAACAGTAAAACGTTGAAAATTTATATCTTGGCGGCTATTATTGGCCCAAAGTTATTCTTAAAAGGTTACGGACAAAATGAATCATATGCAAAATTATTGATAGATTAATAAACATTAGAAAGAATATTATTTGATTAAATAATTCAGGGGAACAGGGTACCTAATAACAGTAAAACTTTGAAAATTTATATCTTGGCGGCTATTATTGGCCCAAAGTTATTCTGAAAAGGTTACGGACAAAATGAATCATATGCAAAATTATTGATAGATTAATAAACATTAGAAAGAATATCATTTGATTAAATAATTCAGGGGAACAGGGTATCTAATAACAGTAAAACGTTGAAAATTTATATCTTGGCGGCTATTATTGGCCCAAAGTTATTCTGAAAAGGTTACGGACAAAATGAATCATATGCAAAATTATTGATAGATTAATAAACATTAGAAAGAATATCATTTGATTAAATAATTCAGGGGAACAGGGTACCTAATAACAGTAAAACGTTGAAAATTTATATCTTGGCGGCTATTATTGGCCCAAAGTTATTCTGAAAAGTTTACGGACAAAATGAATCATATGCAAAATTATTGATAGATTAATAAACATTAGAAAGAATATCATTTGATTAAATAATTCAGGGGAACAGGGTACCTAATAACAGTAAAACGTTGAAAATTTATATCTTGGCGGCTATTATTGGCCCAAAGTTATTCTGAAAAGGTTACGGACAAAATGAATCATATGCAAAATTATTGATAGATTAATAAACATTAGAAAGAATATCATCTGATTAAATAATTCAGGGGAACAGGGTATCTAATAACAGTAAAACCTTGAAAATTTATATCTTGGCGGCTATTATTGGCCCAAAGTTATTCTGAAAAGGTTACGGACAAAATGAATCGTATGCAAAATTATTGATAGATTAATAAACATTAGAAAGAATATCATTTGATTAAATAATTCAGGGGAACAGGGTACCTAATAACAGTAAAACGTTGAAAATTTATATCTTGGCGGCTATTATTGGCCCAAAGTTATTCTGAAAAGGTTACGGACAAAATGAATCATATGCAAAATTATTGATAGATTACTAAACATTAGAAAGAATATTATTTGATTAAATAATTCAGGGGAACAGGGTACCTAATAACAGTAAAACCTTGAAAATTTATATCTTGGCGGCTATTATTGGCCCAAAGTTATTCTGAAAAGGTTACGGACAAAATGAATCATATGCAAAATTATTGATAGATTAATAAACATTAGAAAGAATATCATTTGATTAAATAATTCAGGGGAACAGGGTATCTAATAACAGTAAAACGTTGAAAATTTATATCTTGGCGGCTATTATTGGCCCAAAGTTATTCTGAAAAGGTTACGGACAAAATGAATCATATGCAGAATTATTGATAGATTAATAAACATTAGAAAGAATATCATTTGATTAAATAATTCAGGGGAACAGGGTACCTAATAACAGTAAAACGTTGAAAATTTATATCTTGGCGGCTATTATTGGCCCAAAGTTATTCTGAAAAGTTTACGGACAAAATGAATCATATGCAAAATTATTGATAGATTAATAAGCATTAGAAAGAATATCATTTGATTAAATAATTCAGGGGAACAGGGTACCCAATAACAGTAAAACGTTGAAAATTTATATCTTGGCGGCTATTATTGGCCCAAAGTTATTCTGAAAAGGTTACGGACAAAATGAATCATATGCAAAATTATTGATAGATTAATAAACATTAGAAAGAATATCATTTGATTAAATAATTCAGGGGAACAGGGTACCTAATAACAGTAAAACGTTGAAAATTTATATCTTGGCGGCTATTATTGGCCCAAAGTTATTCTGAAAAGGTTACGGACAAAATGAATCATATGCAAAATTATTGATAGATTAATAAACATTAGAAAGAATATTATTTGATTAAATAATTCAGGGGAACAGGGTACCTAATAACAGTAAAACTTTGAAAATTTATATCTTGGCGGCTATTATTGCCCCAAAGTTATTCTGAAAAGGTTACGGACAAAATGAATCATATGCAAAATTATTGATAGATTAATAAACATTACAAAGAATATCATTTGATTAAATAATTCAGGGGAACAGGGTACCTAATAACAGTAAAACGTTGAAAATTTATATCTTGGCGGCTATTATTGGCCCAAAGTTATTCTGAAAAGGTTACGGACAAAATGAATCGTATGCAAAATTATTGATAGATTAATAAACATTAGAAAGAATATCATTTGATTAAATAATTCAGGGGAACAGGGTACCTAATAACCGTAAAACGTTGAAAATTTATATCTTGGCGGCTATTATTGGCCCAAAGTTATTTTGAAAAGGTTACGGACAAAATAAATTATATGCAAAATTATTGATAGATTAATAAACATTAGAAAGAATATCATTTGATTAAATAATTCAGGGGAACAGGGTACCTAATAACAGTAAAACTTTGAAAATTTATATCTTGGCGGCTATTATTGGCCCAAAGTTATTCCGAAAAGGTTACGGACAAAATGAATCATATGCAAAATTATTGATAGATTAATAAACATTAGAAAGAATATCATTTGATTAAATAATTCAGGGGAACAGGGTACCCAATAACAGTAAAACGTTGAAAATTTATATCTTGGCGGCTATTATTGGCCCAAAGTTATTCTGAAAAGGTTACGGACAAAATGAATCATATGCAAAATTATTGATAGATTAATAAACATTAGAAAGAATATCATTTGATTAAATAATTCAGGGGAACAGGGTACCTAATAACAGTAAAACGTTGAAAATTTATATCTTGGCGGCTATTATTGGCCCAAAGTTATTCTGAAAAGTTTACGGACAAAATGAATCATATGCAAAATTATTGATAGATTAATAAACATTAGAAAGAATAACATTTGATTAAATAATTCAGGGGAACAGGGTACCCAATAACAGTAAAACGTTGAAAATTTATATCTTGGCGGCTATTATTGGCCCAAAGTTATTCTGAAAAGGTTACGGACAAAATGAATCATATGCAAAATTATTGATAGATTAATAAACCTTAGAAAGAATATCATTTGATTAAATAATTCAGGGGAACAGGGTACCTAATAACAGTAAAACGTTGAAAATTTATATCTTGGCGGCTATTATTGGCCCAAAGTAATTCTTAAAAGGTTACGGACAAAATGAATCATATGCAAAATTATTGATAGATTAATAAACATTAGAAAGAATATTATTTGATTAAATAATTCAGGGGAACAGGGTACCTAATAACAGTAAAACTTTGAAAATTTATATCTTGGCGGCTATTATTGGCCCAAAGTTATTCTGAAAAGGTTACGGACAAAATGAATCATATGCAAAATTATTGATAGATTAATAAACATTAGAAAGAATATCATTTGATTAAATAATTCAGGGGAACAGGGTATCTAATAACAGTAAAACGTTGAAAATTTATATCTTGGCGGCTATTATTGGCCCAAAGTTATTCTGAAAAGGTTACGGACAAAATGAATCATATGCAAAATTATTGATAGATTAATAAACATTAGAAAGAATATCATTTGATTAAATAATTCAGGGGAACAGGGTACCTAATAACAGTAAAACGTTGAAAATTTATATCTTGGCGGCTATTATTGGCCCAAAGTTATTCTGAAAAGGTTACGGACAAAATGAATCATATGCAAAATTATTGATAGATTAATAAACATTAGAAAGAATATCATTTGATTAAATAATTCAGGGGAACAGGGTACCTAATAACAGTAAAACGTTGAAAATTTATATCTTGGCGGCTATTATTGGCCCAAAGTTATTCTGAAAAGGTTACGGACAAAATGAATCATATGCAAAATTATTGATAGATTAATAAACATTAGAAAGAATATCATCTGATTAAATAATTCAGGGGAACAGGGTATCTAATAACAGTAAAACGTTGAAAATTTATATCTTGGCGGCTATTATTGGCCCAAAGTTATTCTGAAAAGGTTACGGACAAAATGAATCGTATGCAAAATTATTGATAGATTAATAAACATTAGAAAGAATATCATTTGATTAAATAATTCAGGGGAACAGGGTACCTAATAACAGTAAAACGTTGAAAATTTATATCTTGGCGGCTATTATTGGCCCAAAGTTATTCTGAAAAGGTTACGGACAAAATGAATCATATGCAAAATTATTGATAGATTAATAAACATTAGAAAGAATATTATTTGATTAAATAATTCAGGGGAACAGGGTACCTAATAACAGTAAAACCTTGAAAATTTATATCTTGGCGGCTATTATTGGCCCAAAGTTATTCTGAAAAGGTTACGGACAAAATGAATCATATGCAAAATTATTGATAGATTAATAAACATTAGAAAGAATATCATTTGATTAAATAATTCAGGGGAACAGGGTATCTAATAACAGTAAAACGTTGAAAATTTATATCTTGGCGGCTATTATTGGCCCAAAGTTATTCTGAAAAGGTTACGGACAAAATGAATCATATGCAGAATTATTGATAGATTAATAAACATTAGAAAGAATATCATTTGATTAAATAATTCAGGGGAACAGGGTACCTAATAACAGTAAAACGTTGAAAATTTATATCTTGGCGGCTATTATTGGCCCAAAGTTATTCTGAAAAGTTTACGGACAAAATGAATCATATGCAAAATTATTGATAGATTAATAAGCATTAGAAAGAATATCATTTGATTAAATAATTCAGGGGAACAGGGTACCCAATAACAGTAAAACGTTGAAAATTTATATCTTGGCGGCTATTATTGGCCCAAAGTTATTCTGAAAAGGTTACGGACAAAATGAATCATATGCAAAATTATTGATAGATTAATAAACATTAGAAAGAATATCATTTGATTAAATAATTCAGGGGAACAGGGTACCTAATAACAGTAAAACGTTGAAAATTTATATCTTGGCGGCTATTATTGGCCCAAAGTTATTCTGAAAAGGTTACGGACAAAATGAATCATATGCAAAATTATTGATAGATTAATAAACATTAGAAAGAATATTATTTGATTAAATAATTCAGGGGAACAGGGTACCTAATAACAGTAAAACTTTGAAAATTTATATCTTGGCGGCTATTATTGCCCCAAAGTTATTCTGAAAAGGTTACGGACAAAATGAATCATATGCAAAATTATTGATAGATTAATAAACATTAGAAAGAATATCATTTGATTAAATAATTCAGGGGAACAGGGTACCTAATAACAGTAAAACGTTGAAAATTTATATCTTGGCGGCTATTATTGGCCCAAAGTTATTCTGAAAAGGTTACGGACAAAATGAATCGTATGCAAAATTATTGATAGATTAATAAACATTAGAAAGAATATCATTTGATTAAATAATTCAGGGGAACAGGGTACCTAATAACCGTAAAACGTTGAAAATTTATATCTTGGCGGCTATTATTGGCCCAAAGTTATTTTGAAAAGATTACGGACAAAATAAATTATATGCAAAATTATTGATAGATTAATAAACATTAGAAAGAATATCATTTGATTAAATAATTCAGGGGAACAGGGTACCTAATAACAGTAAAACTTTGAAAATTTATATCTTGGCGGCTATTATTGGCCCAAAGTTATTCCGAAAAGGTTACGGACAAAATGAATCATATGCAAAATTATTGATAGATTAATAAACATTAGAAAGAATATCATTTGATTAAATAATTCAGGGGAACAGGGTACCCAATAACAGTAAAATGTTGAAAATTTATATCTTGGCGGCTATTATTGGCCCAAAGTTATTCTGAAAAGGTTACGGACAAAATGAATCATATGCAAAATTATTGATAGATTAATAAACATTAGAAATAATATCATTTGATTAAATAATTCAGGGGAACAGGGTACCTAATAACAGTAAAACGTTGAAAATTTATATCTTGGCGGCTATTATTGGCCCAAAGTTATTCTGAAAAGGTTACGGACAAAATGAATCATATGCAAAATTATTGATAGATTAATAATCATTAGAAAGAATATCATTTGATTAAATAATTCAGGGGACCAGGGTACCTAATAACAGTAAAACGTTGAAAATTTATATCTTGGCGGCTATTATTGGCCCAAAGTTATTCTGAAAAGGTTACGGACAAAATGAATCATATGCAAAATTATTGATAGATTAATAAACATTAGAAAGAATATCATTTGATTAAATAATTCAGAGGAACAGGGTACCTAATAACAGTAAAACGTTGAAAATTTATATCTTGGCGGCTATTATTGGCCCAAAGTTATTCTGAAAAGGTTACGGACAAAATGGATCATATGCAAAATTATTGATAGATTAATAAACATTAGAAAGAATATCATTTGATTAAATAATTCAGGGGAACAGGGTACCTAATAACAGTAAAACTTTGAAAATTTATATCTTGGCGGCTATTATTGGCCCAAAGTTATTCTGAAAAGGTTACGGACAAAATGAATCATATGCAAAATTATTGATAGATTAATAAACATTAGAAAGAATATCATTTGATTAAATAATTCAGGGGAACAGGGTACCTAATAACAGTAAAACTTTGAAAATTTATATCTTGGCGGCTATTATTGGCCCAAAGTTATTCTGAAAAGGTTACGGACAAAATGGATCATATGCAAAATTATTGATAGATTAATAAACATTAGAAAGAATATCATTTGATTAAATAATTCAGGGTAACAGGGTACCTAATAACAGTAAAACTTTGAAAATTTATATCTTGGCGGATATTATTGGCCCAAAGTTATTCTGAAAAGGTTACGGACAAAATGAATCATATGCAAAATTATTGATAGATTAATAAACATTAGAAAGAATATCATTTGATTAAATAATTCAGGGGAACAGGGTACCTAATAACAGTAAAACGTTGAAAATTTATATCTTGGCGGCTATTATTGGCCCAAAGTTATTCTGAAAAGGTTACGGACAAAATGAATCATATGCAAAATTATTGATAGATTAATAAACATTAGAAAGAATATCATTTGATTAAATAATTCAGGGGAACAGGGTACCTAATAACAGTAAAACTTTGAAAATTTATATCTTGGCGGCTATTATTGGCCCAAAGTTATTCTGAAAAGGTTACGGACAAAATGGATCATATGCAAAATTATTGATAGATTAATAAACATTAGAAAGAATATCATTTGATTAAATAATTCAGGGGAACAGGGTACCTAATAACAGTAAAACTTTGAAAATTTATATCTTGGCGGCTATTATTGGCCCAAAGTTATTCTGAAAAGGTTACGGACAAAATGAATCATATGCAAAATTATTGATAGATTAATAAACATTAGAAAGAATATCATCTGATTAAATAATTCAGGGGAACAGGGTATCTAACAACAGTAAAACGTTGAAAATTTATATCTTGGCGGCTATTATTGGCCCAAAGTTATTCTGAAAAGGTTACGGACAAAATGAATCGTATGCAAAATTATTGATAGATTAATAAACATTAGAAAGAATATCATTTGATTAAATAATTCAGGGGAACAGGGTACCTAATAACGGTAAAACCTTGAAAATTTATATCTTGGCGGCTATTATTGGCCCAAAGTTATTTTGAAAAGGTTACGGACAAAATGAATTATATGCAAAATTATTGATAGATTAATAAACATTAGAAAGAATATCATTTGATTAAATAATTCAGGGGAACAGGGTACCTAATAACAGTAAAACGTTGAAAATTTATATCTTGGCGGCTATTATTGGCCCAAAGTTATTCTGAAAAGTTTACGGACAAAATGAATCATATGCAAAATTATTGATAGATTAATTAGCATTAGAAAGAATATCATTTGATTAAATAATTCAGGGGAACAGGGTACCCAATAACAGTAAAACGTTGAAAATTTATATCTTGGCGGCTATTATTGGCCCAAAGTTATTCTGAAAAGGTTACGGACAAAATGAATCATATGCAAAATTATTGATAGATTAATAATCATTAGAAAGAATATCATTTGATTAAATAATTCAGGGGACCAGGGTACCTAATAACAGTAAAACGTTGAAAATTTATATCTTGGCGGCTATTATTGGCCCAAAGTTATTCTGAAAAGGTTACGGACAAAATGAATCATATGCAAAATTATTGATAGATTAATAAACATTAGAAAGAATATCATTTGATTAAATAATTCAGGGGAACAGGGTACCTAATAACAGTAAAACGTTGAAAATTTATATCTTGGCGGCTATTATTGGCCCAAAGTTATTCTGAAAAGGTTACGGACAAAATGGATCATATGCAAAATTATTGATAGATTAATAAACATTAGAAAGAATATCATTTGATTAAATAATTCAGGGGAACAGGGTACCTAATAACGGTAAAACCTTGAAAATTTATATCTTGGCGGCTATTATTGGCCCAAAGTTATTTTGAAAAGGTTACGGACAAAATGAATTATATGCAAAATTATTGATAGATTAATAAACATTAGAAAGAATATCATTTGATTAAATAATTCAGGGGAACAGGGTACCTAATAACAGTAAAACGTTGAAAATTTATATCTTGGCGGCTATTATTGGCCCAAAGTTATTCTGAAAAGTTTACGGACAAAATGAATCATATGCAAAATTATTGATAGATTAATTAGCATTAGAAAGAATATCATTTGATTAAATAATTCAGGGGAACAGGGTACCCAATAACAGTAAAACGTTGAAAATTTATATCTTGGCGGCTATTATTGGCCCAAAGTTATTCTGAAAAGGTTACGGACAAAATGAATCATATGCAAAATTATTGATAGATTAATAATCATTAGAAAGAATATCATTTGATTAAATAATTCAGGGGACCAGGGTACCTAATAACAGTAAAACGTTGAAAATTTATATCTTGGCGGCTATTATTGGCCCAAAGTTATTCTGAAAAGGTTACGGACAAAATGAATCATATGCAAAATTATTGATAGATTAATAAACATTAGAAAGAATATCATTTGATTAAATAATTCAGGGGAACAGGGTACCTAATAACAGTAAAACGTTGAAAATTTATATCTTGGCGGCTATTATTGGCCCAAAGTTATTCTGAAAAGGTTACGGACAAAATGGATCATATGCAAAATTATTGATAGATTAATAAACATTAGAAAGAATATCATTTGATTAAATAATTCAGGGGAACAGGGTACCTAATAACAGTAAAACTTTGAAAATTTATATCTTGGCGGCTATTATTGGCCCAACGTTATTCTGAAAAGATTACGGACAAAATGAATCATATGCAAAATTATTGATAGATTAATAAACATTAGAAAGAATATCATTTGATTAAATAATTCAGGGGAACAGGGTACCTAATAACAGTAAAACTTTGAAAATTTATATCTTGGCGGCTATTATTGGCCCAAAGTTATTCTGAAAAGGTTACGGACAAAATGGATCATATGCAAAATTATTGATAGATTAATAAACATTAGAAAGAATATCATTTGATTAAATAATTCAGGGGAACAGGGTACCTAATAACAGTAAAACGTTGAAAATTTATATCTTGGCGGCTATTATTGGCCCAAAGTTATTCTGAAAAGGTTACGGACAAAATTAATCATATGCAAAATTATTGATAGATTAATAAACATTAGAAAGAATATCATTTGATTATATAATTCAGGGGAACAGGGTACCTAATAACAGTAAAACTTTGAAAATTTATATCTTGGCGGCTATTATTGGCCCAAAGTTATTCTGAAAAGTTACGGACAAAATGAATCATATGCAAAATTATTGATAGATTAATAAACATTAGAAAGAATATCATTTGATTAAATAATTCAGGGGAACAGGGTACCTAATAACAGTAAAACTTTGAAAATTTATATCTTGGCGGCTATTATTGGCCCAAAGTTATTCTGAAAAGATTACGGACAAAATGAATCATATGCAAAATTATTGATAGATTAATAAACATTAGAAAGAATATCATCTGATTAAATAATTCAGGGGAACAGGGTACTTAATAACAGTAAAACGTTGAAAATTTATATCTTGGCGGCTATTATTGGCCCAAAGTTATTCTGAAAAGGTTACGGACAAAATGAATCATATGCAAAATTATTGATAGATTAATAAACATTAGAAAGAATATCATTTGATTAAATAATTCAGGGGAACAGGGTACCTAATAACAGTAAAATTGAAAATTTATATCTTGGCGGCTATTATTGGCCCAAAGTTATTCTGAAAAGGTTACGGACAAAATGAATCATATGCAAAATTATTGACAGATTAATAAACATTAGAAACAATATCATTTGATTAAATAATTCAGGGGAACAGGGTACCTAATAACAGTAAAACGTTGAAAATTTATATCTTGGCGGCTATTATTGGCCCAAAGTTATTCTGAAAAGGTTACGGACAAAATGAATCATATGCAAAATTATTGATAGATTAATAAAAATTAGAAAGAATATCATTTGATTAAATAATTCAGGGGAACAGGGTACCTAATAACAGTAAAACCTTGAAAATTTATATCTTGGCGGCTATTATTGGCCCAAAGTTATTCTGAAAAGATTACGGACAAAATGAATCATATGCAAAATTATTGATAGATTAATAAACATTAGAAAGAATATCATCTGATTAAATAATTCAGGGGAACAGGGTATCTAATAACAGTAAAACTTTGAAAATTTATATCTTGGCGGCTATTATTGGCCCAAAGTTATTCTGAAAAGGTTACGGACAAAATGAATCATATGCAAAATTATTGATAGATTAATAAACATTAGAAAGAATATCATTTGATTAAATAATTCAGGGGAACAGGGTATCTAATAACAGTAAATCGTTGAAAATTTATATCTTGGCGGCTATTATTGGCCCAAAGTTATTCTGAAAAGGTTACGGACAAAATTAATCATATGCAAAATTATTGATAGATTAATAAACATTAGAAAGAATATCATTTGATTAAATAATTCAGGGGAACAGGGTACCTAATAACAGTAAAACGTTGAAAATTTATATCTTGGCGGCTATTATTGGCCCAAAGTTATTCTGAAAAGGTTACGGACAAAATTAGTCATATGCAAAATTATTGATAGATTAATAAACATTAGAAAGAATATCATTTGATTAAATAATTCAGGGGAACAGGGTACCTAATAACAGTAAAACTTTGAAAATTTATATCTTGGCGGCTATTATTGGCCCAAAGTTATTCTGAAAAGGTTACGGACAAAATGAATCATATGCAAAATTATTGATAGATTAATAAACATTAGAAAGAATATCATTTGATTAAATAATTCAGGGGAACAGGGTACCTAATAACAGTAAAACGTTGAAAATTTATATCTTGGCGGCTATTATTGGCCCAAAGTTATTCTGAAAAGTTTACGGACAAAATGAATCATATGCAAAATTATTGATAGATTAATAAACATTAGAAAGAATATCATCTGATTAAATAATTCAGGGGAACAGGGTACTTAATAACAGTAAAACTTTGAAAATTTATATCTTGGCGGCTATTATTGGCCCAAAGTTATTCTGAAAAGGTTACGGACAAAATGAATCATATGCAAAATTATTGACAGATTAATAAACATTAGAAACAATATCATTTGATTAAATAATTCAGGGGAACAGGGTACCTAATAACAGTAAAACGTTGAAAATTTATATCTTGGCGGCTATTATTGGCCCAAAGTTATTCTGAAAAGGTTACGGACAAAATGAATCATATGCAAAATTATTGATAGATTAATAAAAATTAGAAAGAATATCATTTGATTAAATAATTCAGGGGAACAGGGTACCTAATAACAGTAAAACCTTGAAAATTTATATCTTGGCGGCTATTATTGGCCCAAAGTTATTCTGAAAAGATTACGGACAAAATGAATCATATGCAAAATTATTGATAGATTAATAAACATTAGAAAGAATATCATCTGATTAAATAATTCAGGGGAACAGGGTATCTAATAACAGTAAAACTTTGAAAATTTATATCTTGGCGGCTATTATTGGCCCAAAGTTATTCTGAAAAGGTTACGGACAAAATTAATCATATGCAAAATTATTGATAGATTAATAAACATTAGAAAGAATATCATTTGATTAAATAATTCAGGGGAACAGGGTACCTAATAACAGTAAATCGTTGAAAATTTATATCTTGGCGGCTATTATTGGCCCAAAGTTATTCTGAAAAGGTTACGGACAAAATTAATCATATGCAAAATTATTGATAGATTAATAAACATTAGAAAGAATATCATTTGATTAAATAATTCAGGGGAACAGGGTACCTAATAACAGTAAAACGTTGAAAATTTATATCTTGGCGGCTATTATTGGCCCAAAGTTATTCTGAAAAGGTTACGGACAAAATTAGTCATATGCAAAATTATTGATAGATTAATAAACATTAGAAAGAATATCATTTGATTAAATAATTCAGGGGAACAGGGTACCTAATAACAGTAAAACGTTGAAAATTTATATCTTGGCGGCTATTATTGGCCCAAAGTTATTCTGAAAAGGTTACGGACAAAATGAATCATATGCAAAATTATTGCTAGATTAATAAACATTAGAAAGAATATCATTTGATTAAATAATTCAGGGGAACAGGGTACCTAATAACAGTAAAACGTTGAAAATTTATATCTTGGCGGCTATTATTGGCCCAAAGTTATTCTGAAAAGTTTACGGACAAAATGAATCATATGCAAAATTATTGATAGATTAATAAACATTAGAAAGAATATCATTTGATTAAATAATTCAGGGGAACAGGGTACCTAATAACAGGAAAACGTTGAAAATTTATATCTTGGCGGCTATTATTGGCCCAAAGTTATTCTGAAAAGTTACGGACAAAATGAATCAAATGCAAAATTATTGATAGATTAATAAACATTAGAAAGAATATCATTTTATTAAATAATTCAGGGGAACAGGGTACCTAATAACAGTAAATCGTTGAAAATTTATATCTTGGCGGCTATTATTGGCCCAAAGTTATTCTGAAAAGGTTACGGACAAAATGAATCATATGCAAAATTATTGATAGATTAATAAACATTAGAAAGAATATCATTTGATTAAATAATTCAGGGGAACAGGGTACCTAATAACAGTAAAACTTTGAAAATTTATATCTTGGCGGCTATTATTGGCCCAAAGTTATTCTGAAAAGTTTACGGACAAAATGAATCATATGCAAAATTATTGATAGATTAATAAACATTAGAAAGAATATCATTTGATTAAATAATTCAGGGGAACAGGGTACCTAATAACAGTAAAACGTTGAAAATTTATATCTTGGCGGCTATTATTGGCCCAAAGTTATTCTGAAAAGGTTACGGACAAAATGAATCATATGTAAAATTATTGATAGATTAATAAACATTAGAAAGAATATCATTTGATTAAATAATTCAGGGGAACAGGGTACCTAATAACAGTAAAACGTTGAAAATTTATATATTGGCGGCTATTATTGGCCCAAAGTTATTCTGAAAAGGTTACGGACAAAATGAATCATATGCAAAATTATTGATAGATTAATAAACATTATAAAGAATATCATTTGATTAAATAATTCAGGGGAACAGGGTACCTAATAACAGTAAAACGTTGAAAATTTATATCTTGGCGGCTATTATTGGCCCAAAGTTATTCTGAAAAGGTTACGGACAAAATTAGTCATATGCAAAATTATTGATAGATTAATAAACATTAGAAAGAATATCATTTGATTAAATAATTCAGGGGAACAGGGTACCTAATAACAGTAAAACGTTGAAAATTTATATCTTGGCGGCTATTATTGGCCCAAAGTTATTCTGAAAAGGTTACGGACAAAATGAATCATATGCAAAATTATTGCTAGATTAATAAACATTAGAAAGAATATCATTTGATTAAATAATTCAGGGGAACAGGGTACCTAATAACAGTAAAACGTTGAAAATTTATATCTTGGCGGCTATTATTGGCCCAAAGTTATTCTGAAAAGTTTACGGACAAAATGAATCATATGCAAAATTATTGATAGATTAATAAACATTAGAAAGAATATCATTTGATTAAATAATTCAGGGGAACAGGGTACCTAATAACAGGAAAACGTTGAAAATTTATATCTTGGCGGCTATTATTGGCCCAAAGTTATTCTGAAAAGTTACGGACAAAATGAATCAAATGCAAAATTATTGATAGATTAATAAACATTAGAAAGAATATCATTTTATTAAATAATTCAGGGGAACAGGGTACCTAATAACAGTAAATCGTTGAAAATTTATATCTTGGCGGCTATTATTGGCCCAAAGTTATTCTGAAAAGGTTACGGACAAAATGAATCATATGCAAAATTATTGATAGATTAATAAACATTAGAAAGAATATCATTTGATTAAATAATTCAGGGGAACAGGGTACCTAATAACAGTAAAACTTTGAAAATTTATATCTTGGCGGCTATTATTGGCCCAAAGTTATTCTGAAAAGTTTACGGACAAAATGAATCATATGCAAAATTATTGATAGATTAATAAACATTAGAAAGAATATCATTTGATTAAATAATTCAGGGGAACAGGGTACCTAATAACAGTAAAACGTTGAAAATTTATATCTTGGCGGCTATTATTGGCCCAAAGTTATTCTGAAAAGGTTACGGACAAAATGAATCATATGCAAAATTATTGCTAGATTAATAAACATTAGAAAGAATATCATTTGATTAAATAATTCAGGGGAACAGGGTACCTAATAACAGTAAAACGTTGAAAATTTATATCTTGGCGGCTATTATTGGCCCAAAGTTATTCTGAAAAGTTTACGGACAAAATGAATCATATGCAAAATTATTGATAGATTAATAAACATTAGAAAGAATATCATTTGATTAAATAATTCAGGGGAACAGGGTACCTAATAACAGGAAAACGTTGAAAATTTATATCTTGGCGGCTATTATTGGCCCAAAGTTATTCTGAAAAGTTACGGACAAAATGAATCAAATGCAAAATTATTGATAGATTAATAAACATTAGAAAGAATATCATTTTATTAAATAATTCAGGGGAACAGGGTACCTAATAACAGTAAATCGTTGAAAATTTATATCTTGGCGGCTATTATTGGCCCAAAGTTATTCTGAAAAGGTTACGGACAAAATGAATCATATGCAAAATTATTGATAGATTAATAAACATTAGAAAGAATATCATTTGATTAAATAATTCAGGGGAACAGGGTACCTAATAACAGTAAAACTTTGAAAATTTATATCTTGGCGGCTATTATTGGCCCAAAGTTATTCTGAAAAGTTTACGGACAAAATGAATCATATGCAAAATTATTGATAGATTAATAAACATTAGAAAGAATATCATTTGATTAAATAATTCAGGGGAACAGGGTACCTAATAACAGTAAAACGTTGAAAATTTATATCTTGGCGGCTATTATTGGCCCAAAGTTATTCTGAAAAGGTTACGGACAAAATGAATCATATGTAAAATTATTGATAGATTAATAAACATTAGAAAGAATATCATTTGATTAAATAATTCAGGGGAACAGGGTACCTAATAACAGTAAAACGTTGAAAATTTATATATTGGCGGCTATTATTGGCCCAAAGTTATTCTGAAAAGGTTACGGACAAAATGAATCATATGCAAAATTATTGATAGATTAATAAACATTAGAAAGAATATCATTTGATTAAATAATTCAGGGGAACAGGGTACCTAATAACAGTAAAACGTTGAAAATTTATATCTTGGCGGCTATTATTGGCCCAAAGTTATTCTGAAAAGGTTACGGACAAAATGAATCGTATGCAAAATTATTGATAGATTAATAAACATTAGAAAAAATATCATTTGATTAAATAATTCAGGGGAACAGGGTACCTAATAACAGTAAAACGTTGAAAATTTATATCTTGGCGGCTATTATTGGCCCAAAGTTATTCTGAAAAGGTTACGGACAAAATGAATCATATGCAAAATTATTGATAGATTAATAAACATTAGAAAGAATATCATTTGATTAAATAATTCAGGGAAACAGGGTACCTAATAACAGGAAAACTTTGAAAATTTATATCTTGGCGGCTATTATTGGCCCAAAGTTATTCTGAAAAGATTACGGACAAAATGAATCATATGCAAAATTATTGATAGATTAATAAACATTAGAAAGAATATCATTTGATTAAATAATTCAGGGGAACAGGGTACCTAATAACAGTAAAACGTTGAAAATTTATATCTTGGCGGCTATTATTGGCCCAAAGTTATTCTGAAAAGGTTACGGACAAAATTAGTCATATGCAAAATTATTGATAGATTAATATACATTAGAAAGAATATCATTTGATTAAATAATTCAGGGGAACAGGGTACCTAATAACAGTAAAACGTTGAAAATTTATATCTTGGCGGCTATTATTGGCCCAAAGTTATTCTGAAAAGGTTACGGACAAAATGAATCATATGCAAAATTATTGATAGATTAATAAACATTAGAAAGAATATCATTTGATTAAATAATTCAGGGGAACAGGGTACCTAATAACAGTAAAACGTTGAAAATTTATATCTTGGCGGCTATTATTGGCCCAAAGTTATTCTGAAAAGGTTACGGACAAAATGAATCATATGCAAAATTATTGATAGATTAATAAACATTAGAAAGAATATCATTTGATTAAATAATTCAGGGGAACAGGGTACCTAATAACAGTAAAACGTTGAAAATTTATATCTTGGCGGCTATTATTGGCCCAAAGTTATTCTGAAAAGGTTACGGACAAAATGAATCATATGCAAAATTATTGATATATTAATAAACATTAGAAAGAATATCATTTGATTGAAAAAAAGAAGAAAAAATGCTGGTATTAAGAAACGTATGAAATTTACAATTATTTCTAGTTAATCCTTCTTCCTTTTATGGAATATAAAATTATTTGAAATAGTTGGTCATTCTCAGTAGTGCCAACGTATGGTACAAATAGCAACTATAATTATGTCAAACAATTTTATATTCCGTAAAAGGAATAAGGATTGACTTAGAAATAACTGTAAATTTTATTAATATATACAGGGTGGAATGTGAAATTGGAAACACTTTTTTTTCTCGGAAGTTATTATAGATCATTTTTTTGTAGTTCGATAACATTTATTTTGTATTTATCTATCAGCTACTATGATAATAAAATAATTGTTTATTTGGTACATTATTTTTAATAGTAATTTTGTTTTCAACGCACACTTTATTTTGAGAAGAAACATTTAAATATTTTTATTAATATCTCAAAAACTATCAAGTTAAAAGGTAAGAACCCTTAAACTTTTTTAAAACAAAAAATATTTTCTATTTAGTAGAACAATTAGAATAATATACAGGTTATTCCATTTAAAAAAAGTACAAATATGGCAATATCTACGAAATTTATTTATTTTTATTATTAATATTATAGTATTAAAAGTACTAAAAACTTTATTTAAACAATTTTTCGATATCTATAATAACTTCCGGGAAAAAAGATGTTTCCAATTTCGCATTCCATTATGTATACGTTCTTAATTCTAGTATTTTCTTTCTTCCTTTTTAAAATTAAATAACACCCAACAATTTCTAGAAGTTATATTTCATTTTTAAGGCTTTTTCAGGTTGCGCTTCTTCTGCTTTTTCATTTTTACTATAATTACTGAACTATACGGCAATATGAAGACGATGAAGTATGTTTTAATTTACCAAAAAGTGAGCAACTCGAACTTTTTCTCCCAAATCGAATCAGCTGAATGCTCAAGACAAAGTTATAACGTCATCGTGCAAATTAACTCAACGATTTAGAATTATTAAAATGATTGTTAGTAGAACTTTGGTGAAAAATGATTTAAATTGCAGAGATTGACTTTTAAAGAAAAAAAACACACACACACACACACAGAGAGAGAGAGAGAGAGAGAGAGATAGAGAGAGAGTATAAAGCCCCAAATGTTTTTCAGGCGCGAGTGATTGGGAACTTTTGGACATTTATTAGCAGAAAACTATACAATAATGGCTGCGAATACCACAACGAACAACAGTTACTGACAAGAAGGTATTAAAAAGTACGTCGCATTGAAGATAATGGACCTCTAGCAGTGTTGTAAAACTAAATTTCTTATGCCCTTAGTTTATGGGAACAACCCCTTTATGTCAATGATTCAATAAAAAAAATCTTTCTATTTGATGAAAATATTCTCAAAACTTTTGTTACATACGTGACGAGGAAAAAAATTCACATGACAAAAATATTTTAACGTAAATACAATATATTAAAGAAGATATTATATAATAGATATTTCTCGTATTCTATTTACGAGTAAATAAACAATACAAACAAAATAAAATTGATTTTGTTGACAATAAAATTTACTTAGCGACATGCAAGGTATCAATTAATTCGAATAAAAAGTGAAGTAGGTCATAAAACAAAAAACGATTAAAAATTGTAACAGTGAACGAACATGAAAATAGGTACCTACACCTGGAGATACAAATAACTCTTAAGCGATAAAACCGCTCGCTAAGTTTATTATAGAAGCTGTAAAGTTAATAAGATTTGTCCATTTATTTAATGAAACTTGAAGGCGTAAACCTACAATCAGGAATCACGTTTTCCATTACTCTGACTGATTTGGAAAATGCAATCGGTAAAATTATTTTTTACGGAAATAGAACGTGTAGGAAATGACAAACCTCAGTTCTGTTAACCTAATTTCATAACAAAAAAAATCTGTTGTGGCCCGCACAATACCTCTCACCATTTCTGTTGTGGGTTGTATAAGTATTGTATTTCATGTACACGCAAAAAAAATTACATCTATTCTATATATGTATATAGATATTTTTTATAATTTTAAATTCACTCTTTAAGTAAGTTTTTTCCTATTCTTCTTAAATATTCGAGATTCTTCCAATTCATTGTAGGATTGATTGTATTCCTGAAGGGTATTGTAATATACTCACAATAAGTATTTAAATAATAATATAATATTAAATATACTTCCCAAAAAAAGCCCTCAATAATGTCTCTCGATTATTGACACTGACATTTATCATTTATTGGTCAATTATTAGATATTTATACACCAACTGAGTTAAGACAATGTTTATTCATGAAAAGCTTGTTGCAGCCACGAGCCCGTAGCGTGAGCGGGTTAAATTCTTTTAGTGAATAAACATTCTTAATTCACGTGGCTTATACAATATTTTATTCAATTTTGACGATAAACTAATCAATTAGTAGGTTGTGCATGACAATCGTCGTTGACAGACGTCAAGTCATTTATTATAAAGAAGCTTTATTTTTTGTCATTTGTGTCATGTAAAATAATGACAATGGCTGATATGTCTGATAAAGACTGTGGTGAGTTATTTTTGTGCCTGATGTTATTTTAAATGCATTATTTGTTGCAGAGTTAAAATTCCGTGAGAGTGAATTTTTTTTTATTCACTAGTAAATAAACAGTTACTTATTGTTGTTGCTGTAGAGTTAATAGAAATTAAATAGAGTATTTTATATATTATATTTTTTATCTAAATCTATAGAAGATATGATTTTCAACGGTATCAGAGAATTTTATGTTCTTTCATATTTTTAATAACATATATTTACAAGAATATTTTAAGAAACTACTGCATACTCCCGGTTGTCCAATTGTAACTAAAACATTATCAACTCAGATTGAGGAATCCATAGTTAAATGTCTTAAGTCTTATAGTATTTGAAAAATCGTCCTTCTAACCTATACACACGCACACACACACACACACACACACACACATACACTCACACACACAGAGACATAATCGTAAAAAAAGTTATAATCGGATTCTAGGGACCTTAACCCTACCCATGTAGAGGTTTTGAACATGATCTCTTATTAATACAATATAATTTTGCATCTTTGCAAAAAAGCCGTTTCATAACATATATGAATTTTTTTACAACTTAATTCAAAATAACAATAACTGTTCCTGACTATTCAATAAAATTAATGTTTATAATATGTTACGGTTACACTCCCGAATAAATAATACGTTTTATTGCACAAGACCACATACTAATTTGCTAAAAAAATCTCCAATTAATATTATATGCAATAATTACAATGAAATGTGACATTTTTGCTTATCACTTATTATAGTCATTATAAATGAAATTGTTGCAATAAGTTTTAATTGACTGTTAATGATGATTTATTATTTATATAAAACAATACCGACGTTTCGGTCTCTTTAGACACAAAAAATATTAAAGTATGAAAATAATTTAAATAAAAGACTTACACTAGAGATGTTAGAAATACACAAACATAAAAACTCGGTTAACTCGCAGAGAGACATACAAAATTTACAAAGACATACACTACAAAAATTTAATAAAATAAATACGAGTTGTACCTTGCACCTTCCAATACAAGAACCAACCCTTCGTCAGTTTTATAATGATCTCTGATAAGAATGTACGGTTATTTATATTTTTATAGTTTGACGACATCTACAACCTCATTTTTTATTTTTTTTAGTTATGTAGAATTCATTATTTTTCAAAAACTCTAAAAACATTTAACAAGTAAGTGACCAGTTTCTTAAAATTCGTAGAGCATGATATTTGTACCTCCGTGATGTTTTCCAGAACCCTGAGAATGGTTTAATTGAGGCCGGAACAACGGTATTGTTTTAAATAATAATATTTCAACCAAGGAAATTGTTTATTGAAAACGTTTCTTTGCTAATCTCTTGTTATTTGTAAAATTGAAACTATTTTTGTACATTTCTACATTCTCTCAGATCTGAATTTTCTTGTACTTGGGTGTTAAACCTGTTTGAAAATAAATGTATTATTCATATAATTATTTTTATTATTATTAAAACATGCACTAAAAACTGGATAAGCGATTTTTAGCATTAATCCAATACCTCTTTTAGCTAGAGGTAAAAATGCAAGTACTATTAACCTATAAAACAAAATGGGATCTCCATCATAATAACAAATTCTTGTACAGCTGAATGGTCTTCTCTGCAATGGGTAAGAGTCTCGATGAAATGATGATAAATTTATTTATCTTCCATTTATTTCTGAAGCAATAAATCATGTTTAAATTGAGTGCGACTTTTCCATCTCCATTGTATTTGATAAACAAAGTCCTGTTCTGATTGCCACTCACGTAGTTGTCACATTCTCGGCCCGGGCCCGTGCGTGTTCTTTAGGTATTCATAAAGAGCTCTGGTATTCATAGCTCAGTAGTCTGTGCTGTTCTTCCCGCCTCGCCTGTCCAAACATTATGAATGTGTGCGGATTAAGGCAATGACTTACGACCAACACTGTGTACATGATGTTTGTCAGGCAAACTAGCTAATATTTCTCCACAATGCTGACAACGTTTTTGCCAATGCCAACTTGCGTTTGATATAACAAGTGATGACTTTATTCTTATTTAGAGCATAAGATGAATTGTCTACACTGTTTTCCATTCTACCAATTCCGTTGTACGATGTTTGTAAAATGTAAGATGGTCGGTGACTTTACCAATTTGTTTATATTCTTGTCCTCTAATGCTGTTTTATATTTAGTAAATATCAATCAATTTGGCACATAAATGGGTGAATTTATCATAAAAATCATTTCTAATATGTATCTACTTTAAAAATACTTATTTCATGGGTCTGCAGAAAAGTGTATATCGGCCATATTGATAGAACTATGAGTAATCATTACAGTCCGAGACACGAATGATGGGCTACGGAAAGAATGTTAGCATGGATCACTGTTTAATATATGCGCTCCGATTATATCTACACATTGAGAACAATAACCTATTAGTAGCAAATTAATACTTTATTAATGTCCAATGATTTTACTGAGAAAAAAATAATTATTAATGTTGGATGTGTATGTGTGTGTGTGTGTGTGTGTGTGTGTGTGTGTGTGTGTGTGTGTGAATCGCAGAATTTTGAAACCTTGTATTTCGACCTTACTCTAATATGGAAAGAAGCCATTAGATTTTGGTGTAAATCGGATAACAAGAAATCACACTTTACTAGAAGCTCAAAATAGTTTTTCTTCCAAAAACACCTTTAAATGTCATTTTTTCTCGATTATATTATTATTAAAATTAAAGATTATTGAATTTTCCATAGGCATGCATTAATATTTTATAGATAAATTATTAAAATAATCAATTTTATAAGTACCGGAGTCTATGTTTTAAAGATAAACACAATTTCTTAGTTACACAGTTCATATTTCAAATTAATAATAGTAACATTTTAAAAAGACAATTGTAACTAGAACAATAGTTATATGGAAAGGAACTTGATATACATAGTTTCCAGCATTAGCAAATATGCAGGTATGTATTTAAATAAAAAAATAATAAATATATCAGCACGGCATATTACCTACTGCTGGGTGTGCTAATCTGCTTTGTACACAGATTTCGGTAATGATGATAACATATTTGTATTGTGCGGGCGTTTACCAAGCGTCGCCTCACTCATTTCTGTCGTGGAGAGTGTACCATAGGGGTCAATTTTGTTCCATTTAAAATGCGAAAAATTTGGTGTTGGTAGGGATTAAATCCGGTTCCCTAGATTCGCGACCAGACACTCAGGCACGCGGCCATGAGACCCCATAGGTATATGTATTTAAATTAATAAAAATTAAATGGCGGGAGGTATTGTGTTGGTCACATCATATTTTTTAATTACAAAAATATGTTCCTTATAATGAAATAGTTATTTACGATACAAGTACATAAAGTTAGTCTTTAGTCACGAATGGGTCAGATCCCTGAGTGACTAAAGATGCTTTACGTGTGTGCATCGTACAATCTACGATATAATGAAAAATAAATAATTTATTTATACTTAATTCGCCTGCATAACGTCAACTAAATCTTGTTTCAGAGCATGAAATAAAATTAATCTAATATAACATTTGGCCATATAAGTTTTAAAGCTAAGTAGCTTTTCTTATATTGGCTGTTGATATGTGCAATTGGTTGTTCCTATCAGTTCCTGTCTTGTTTAAACTCGGATCATAAGCGTTTCCAAATAAGTAAGAGGTAGATAGTTACTGTAGTAATTATACAGGGTGTTTCCTTTAAAACAACCAGCGCTTTTTTGGGCGAACTAAGGATCGTGCTAAAAATCGCATATCGAGAATTTATGGTCCCCTAAAATCCGATTTTAACATTTTCACGATGATGTCTATGTGTGTGAGTGCGAATTCTCTGGGCGCTATAGTTGAAATACTATAATTCAGAAAAATTTAAAACCATATATTTCTACCTTATTCTAATATGAAAAGGAGCCATTAGATTTTGGTGTACATCGGATCACCGGAAATGGCATGCACTATATTGAAGCTCAAAATAGTTTTTCTTCGAAAAATGCCTTTCAATGTTATTTTCTTGCATTTTATGTTATAAAAATTAAAGATTATTAAATTTTCTACAGGTTTACATTAATACTTTTTCCATATAATTTATGGATAAATTTATAAAATAATCTATAATTTAAATCGCAAAGCCTACATTTTAAACATAACCTCAAATGTAAATAACTGACAGATAAAAGGACTGTCAAAAAAACTAATCATTTCAAATTCTTACTAGTAAGGAAAAAATAGAAATAGAACAATAGTTATAGGGATAGGAACTTAATATAGTTTCCAGCATTAGTAGATATGTACGTAGGTATGTATTTAAATGAATAAAAATTAAATGAAGTGAGATATTGTGTTAGCTACATCATAGCTGTTTTTTGGCGATAAACCGTATTCATGTATGTTTTCAAACCGTATTCAACCATCACGTCTTTAATACGTGAGTCGCAAAAATGCACTGTTTTAAACCAAAAATTTGACATATCAAAATGATAAACCAAAAAAATTGGTTTTGTTAAAATTTATAAATGATGTGAAAAGAAAATAAAATAATACAATTTGAATATAATTCGTTAATATTTTCGTAACTTCCGTCACCTTTAAGTAAGCAAGATATTGTCTTTGGTCAAAAATTTCGATAGTAAGTTTCTAATGAATAAGCACATTTTGTGGCCCCTAGAATAAGAATTTACTATTTTTACAATAATGTTGTCTGTGTGTGTGTGCGTCTGCTTGTGCGTCTGTGTGTGTATGTATGTATATGTGTGTGTGTGTGTGTGTATATGTGACGATCGTTTCAGATCGCATTACTCCAATACCACGATTCCAAAAATTATATTTTTTTCGTATTCTTCGAGTTTAGATCCATAGGCAGACATGATTAGATTTGGGTTATAATTGGTCCACCGAAAGTACCCCAAGTAGTTAACTATCATTTATTGACAAATTATTGGAAAAAAATAAAAAATACCGACTCCTAACAAATGGGAAAAGCTAAAGAATAAGATGACAGTGTCAAGTGCAATTCGCATAGTTTGTGTATGAAATAATTTTACTGGAAATATAGGAAATTTGCAAGAAAAATTATATATAGAATTTGTACATGATTAACAGAAGGTAATGTGCTGGCCACATCATATTTTTTTATTTTGCCACGAATATCGGGTATGGTCTGTATAATTTTCATACCAGTGTGTCGCGAAAAACAGCTCAGATTTTTTTACATACCCATTACGCACGTTGCTTCATGACATTTTAAATGAGTATTATTTGATGACAGATTTCAAATAAAATAATAAATACTATTAAAATTTTACTTTTACGTTAGTCTGTCATCTTAATTTATTTCTAGCTAAACTTAGTGAAACATTATCTTTCTTGTTTTTTGTCAGAGCGTTATAAAGATGTTATGAAATTTTATTAATAAAAACGAAATCCTTGTTTTGCTATGCTAAAGAGCTGAATCTTGACGTTGGCGAAATGTCTAGTCTTAGTATCGTAGCTAGCTAGGGCGGGACAAACGATAGTGTGTAGTGAAATCAAATAGATCATAAAAGAAGTTTGCATAAAGCGTGAGATGACTCGAACACACATAAAAACCTTTAGAAAAACAAGCATTCAAGAAAGCGTTTGTGCAGAGAAACGAAATGAGCTTTTATTCTGGAGAGCGGAGCCGTAGCGCCGGCGAAAGCTTGGAGGCATTGTCGTGCGAGCAGTAAACATTTTTAATTTCTTGCTGAATGTTTTTATTACTGGCAAGACTCGTCTGCAAGTTGACGAATGTCTAAACGGTGTCAACAAGGGCCCAACAACAACATTTTAGTTGGTAGAATTTTTCCAGTGCTTTCCTTGCGACTACAGTGCGGGGCACCAGTCTTGAGCTAAAGGATATAGGAAAGAAATTCTTATATCGTAATACTACATAGATGCCGTCAAAATACAGGATGTTTCCTTTAAAACAACCAGCGCTTTTTTGGGCGAACTAATGACTAGAGAAAAATGTTATATACAAAAAATTACCTAGAAAAAGGGCTTAATTTATGAAGAATAATAAATAAAAAATTCAACCAGTGGTTCTCAAACGGTAGAATAAAATTATATTTTTTTAAATGGCAACCTATATAAATTCTTTGTCCATTAGATAGAGAATTTTTTTCTGATTTCAACGATATAAATATGATATGGGGTTGTATAACAATTATTTCGAGAAAAATGATATTAAAACTCAGAAATAATTTTACAATATTGAAGTAGGCTATGCATAAATTAAGCCCTTTTTCCTGGTAATTTTTTTAAGTCATTAGTTCGCCCAAAAAACGGCTGGGAAATAAGATCCCAGCGCCAAAGTGGCTTTTAATAAAACTAATGTTAACGGGGTAATTTGACATATACTAATTGTATTTATGCATTAAGTGTATAATATTAAGAGATATCACATATGTAAACGTAAATATTAAAAACATAATAGATAACAAGTGTGTTTATAAAATCAAGAAAATGTCACGTGTATAACTTATCCCATTAACTATAGTTCTGCAAAATATCACCAGATGTCATATTGCTTATTTCCCATCGCCTATACTTTCCTTACTAATGGTAGCCGGAGGTAAAAATATATCTTTTATTGAATAAAATAAAAATAAAATAGATATACACAAGTAGATAGTGTACTTATTTCCAAAGTAGTTCCCAAATATATTTATGAATTTTTGGACATTTTCGATTGTAATTTCTCTAAATAAATGTTAACATAGCCTAATATAAAATTCACGCTTGGAATTTTCGGTTATCTTTGACGAAAGGTTATTGTTTGTGAAGAGATAAATTAGAACATGTTGAATTGGGATGGCACAGAATATTACAGCACGATCTTTGCATTTTTCGCCACCAGCAGTACTATAAATGTTTATTTCATCATTTGCAAACTAGTATCGGTCGCGTAACAGACCAATTCAACTTTACGGAAAAACTTTCATACTCTTTTTCATTCTTACTCTAGGAGATTATAGGTGTTTATTTTATAGTCACAGATAAAGCCTGAAAATCTTGAACAATTAAAAATTATATTTAATTTCTGGAATTTGGCTTTCTTTATTTAAAATTAACATTTGTTAGTTTACGGGTTTTAATTTGTTGTACGTTGTACTAGTCAGTCAGTTGTAGTCAAGTGCTCAAATGAAGTGTGTGTACGTTTCGGGAATTTAAATATATATGTTAAATGAAGTGAATCTTTCATTTAAATGCTCCCCTCTATCCCTTAAAATATCCAAGATATTACACTATATTTCATTTAGTTTATCGATAAATTATAAGCGCCTCCACCATATTTCACTATCACAATTTTAATTCATCGCATATTCTGTCAATAATTTTTACCAATCATAATTAAAAATTCAAGTCAGCGTCCTCTTACATGATTGGTCAGGTTTAGCATCAATTGACGATCACGTTTGGGACAGCAAATCACGCCTAACCTCAACCGTCACTCCCTTCACCAGCTGTCAAAATAAACAATCACAAATCGCGGACAAGCGGACAATTAGCAGGATAGCAGAGGAGCAGGACTAGAATTAGCAGGCTTGTAGGTCGGCTCTGGACATGCTGGTGATAAATAACACACCACTGCATGTGTCACAAACCAGGAAATGGGGTGGACACATATTAATAAATTTATCACGTATGGGATGTATAGTCTTTGGAACTATAGGGGTCATCATATAAGAAAGGAATGGGGGCATTGACATTAAACGAATTTAGAGTTTATAATAATGAAATTCATAACTACTTCATATCTAAATACAGGGTGAGCGAAAAGTAAGAACTATATTTTAAATTTTTATTCTACAAACGCAGCAAAAGATACAAAAAAATCTGATGTGGCCAAAACAAAACCTCCCGCCATTTATTTTTTATTAATTTAAATATATACCTACATATTTACTAATATTGGAAATTATATTAATTTCATTTCTATATAACTATTGATCTATTTACTCGTACAATTTTCTTTTTAAAACTTTACTATTACTAATTTAAAATGATTATTTTTTTTGACAGTGACATTTTCTGTCAGTTACATACATTTGAGCTGAACTGTGTAACCAAGGAATTTTGTTTAAAACGTAGGCTCCAGGTTTTATATTATATTTACTTTTTGAATTTATTCATAAAATATGTAAGAAAAAGTATTAAAGGAAATCTGTAGAAATTGTAAAAAAATAACATTTAAAGGTATTTTTTGAAGAAAAACTATTTTGAGCTTCAAGTAAAGTGTCATTTACGGATATCCGATTTCCACCAAAACCTAATGCTTCTTTCCGTATTAGAATAAAGTAGAAATATATGGTTTTAAATTTTTCTGAATTATAGTATTTCAACTATAGCGCCCAGAGAATTCGCACTCACACACATAGACATCATCGTGAAAATGTTAAAATCGGATTTTAGGGGACCTTAAAACGTGGTCATTTAACAAATTCTCGATATGCGATTTTTAGCACGATCCCTACACATCCCTTACCTATGTAGCGGAGGTAAAAATCATTGTCACATATAAAAAAGTATACGTGTATAATAGTATATTATACAACAAGGGAGAGAAATACATGATTTTTCTAGATATGCAAAACTCAGAACCACTTTCGAACTCTGATGCTTGATGCAAAGACTGAGTTTTATTTATTATTATTGTTTTAAATAAACCGTAAACCATTATTAATATTGTTCAATTCTGATTAAGTGATATTCTTTGAAATGGTAAAATTTGAAACTGGGAATTTTCAATTGTCCGATACTAGTTAGTACTGAGCAAATTTTTCGGACAATGCCCAAATTCAATTATAGAGTGTAGCGTTTATACTGCTCCATAATCGGGAGGTGGAAATAGTATATTAATCGTATATCCGAGGTGGGAAATATTTCATTGCAGCCGAAGGCGAAGCCTCCAGGTGAGATAGAGCACGAGGTTGTAATGAAACTCCCACCGAGGTATGTGTACTATTTTATTCACAATCATCCTTTTTTTAAATCAATAATTTTCAAAATAAATAATTGGGTTATAACTTTTAATTTAATTAATATTTTTTGACAACGCTATTAAAATTTGTTTAGCCTACTTTATTATAAGGATTTATGACAATGTTGCTAGGCAACCCTACATAAACATTTCCAACCCATAGGGTAGAAGAGTGATAGATTATTTTCATACGTAAATATAACAAGTGATATGATTATCATCGATGATATTCTCGCGTGAAACCGAGCTGCAGATTTCACGAGCAATATCTTCGATTATTAATCATATCACGAGCTTATATTTAATGAGAGAATATAATTTTTGTAATACATTATGTTAACCTAACTTTTGATATACATATTTACAATGTATTAAAACATGGTACTTATGAGTTTTATTTAATATATCGGAGATTGAATTATTGTTATTACTTATTTTATGCACAAAATTAACTGTCAATGGCGTAAATAAAGAAAACAAATCCCTTAGTAACGACTGTAAATACGGTGATAATTTCTTTGTTTTTTAACATTGCTGTGATAGACATGTAACTAGGGAGATTCTGAACGTTGATTGGCGGAAAACATATCACGTGATTAATGAATTTTATTCTCATTGCAATTTGGAATCATGTAGTTCCCAACCTTTATAAAGTTAGGAATCGACATATTACTATAATGATTGTGAATAAATGTTATTTTGAAATTTTATCGTGTCACATTTAGAACCCTTTAAATATATTGACAGTGGAACCGTGTGACAGCAAACATTTGTTGACAGTTTATTGACAATTGTTTTCACTAACAGTAATTTAGTTCGTGATCCCCTTTGGTCGTTCTAAAAACTACAAGAAATAGTTGAGGTTGCCGGTGTGGCAGTTTTGAATTTTTATTCGAATTCGAATTCCAGAGAATTGTATGCTAAACTGCCCTAAGGGAATAATGTCCACATTTTTCTCTCAATAAAATATGGTGTATTCTTTCAATTTTAATACCATACCCTTTTTTGCGTTACAATGAAATTTTTGTATTTTTTATAGTAGAATAAAGGTTTGAAGTGTGTAGTACATCTTTTTAGCTCATTCTGTATTATTAAAAAGTACTTAAAATCCAAAAAAATATTGTTTTCTATTACCATTTGAAAATATTCTTTATTTCGATATTTATATGAGTTCGTGAATAAAAGTATTAAAAAAATTATTCCCTGTTATAAATTTTCATTGTTGTAGTTTGTTCTGTTTCTGTTTGAGCGCTCAACAGCAGCCGAGGGTGACAGATGGCGCGCAGTTCGTTATTGAGGCGAATAATGTTAATTTGTAATCTCATTAATAAATTTCATTTATCTGCCGGCCTGGATGAGATAAAATAAATAATTCAGTTCGATTACATGGTTTATAAAAACATTCATTCCATCAATTCACTGAAAACACGATAAATTCAACACCAGATTCCTATTGCTGTACTAGTTATAACACATACACTCGATACGGGTGCGTATTTTGAAAACCTATACTGCCGTAACACTAATATACAAAATGTACTTACCATCATATTTTGTTGATGTGTCCAAAAATTTGTTGATAAATCTGAAACAGAAATAACGGGATTAATTACTATAAATAATAAATAAATAAGGAAAAAAAAAACATTCAGAATAAAATATACCTATTTTTATTGCATTTGTTTATGAAAATTTCCTTTAGAATTTAATGATATACCCTAAAAGGGAATAGCATAGCCTTCAGCTCTTTTGCATTTAACAAAAATGTAAAATTTAATCATTTGACATTACACAATCGACGTTTCGTTACATTCTTGTAGCTTCATCTGTGTCAGTAAGCACTCAATAAAAATTTATACAAATTGGACATGTTCTACTAGTATTAAATAATAATAATAAAATAGTATTAGTTAAAAACAATCTTCTAATAATATATGCTACGTTTACATGCAGTTTTGAAAATGGTTTCAGTTTCAGTCAAAATTACGCGAAACGGTTTACATGCATGATTTGAACAGTTTTATAAAATATTTTTCCTTCGAACACAGTATCGAGTACATAAATGAATCTTTAGTTAAGACTTTGAGGAGAAAAATCGTGCGTTTTATGCTTAAGTAGACATATGAAATGACACTGACAGCAGTGACAGTGACAGCTCCAAATGCGCCAAAACAAGTAATTGAACGCACATATTAATTGACAGCAATTATTAAAGTAAACATTTGAAACGTAAACAAATAATTATTTGGAGCACAAGCTTGTTTATTTGAAATACGAGCATTTCAATATAATATTACATACTACCACAGACTACAGCCATATTTAAAAAGATAGGTTTTGTGGTATACATTTTGACGTTTCTATCGAAATACGTTGTATTCCTATGTTCAATTATTTTTTAGTTATTCGTTTATTGTTAGGTATTGTCTTTGATCAAAAAATTCGGTTGTGAGTTTTCAATGAATAAGCACGTTATAGGGCCTCTACAATACGATTTTACTATTTTTACGATGATGTCTGTATGTGTGTATACGTGTGTGTGTGACCGCGGTTTCGGCCGCGATACCTCCAATACTGTAATTCCAAAGATTACAATTTTTACATATTTCTCTTCCTTACATCCATATGCAGACTTGATTAGATTTTGGTTATAATTGGTTAAATGCAAGTACCCTCATTTGAAGTTTTTAACAGTTGTTCTTGAAAAAACACTAATAAATATTATTTACACATTTAATGTTATTGTAAATATTATAGATTATTCCATTATCTACACGATTTAATTGCATTTATTCTTCATATTCAGTGGATATAGAGTTAAAGAAATTCATAAATCAGCCAGCTATGCTATAACCATAGAAACAGCTACTATATTAAGAAAATTTTAACTGACACATGGTGAACAGATGTCAGTGTCAATGGAAAGAAAATTAATGTGGCAAAAATGACGATGTTGGGGAAGACACGGAAAGATACGGTAAGCAATGGAAGAATAGGGGAAATAACTCGAGTATTAAAAGTTTCTAGAAAACAAGAGAGACGATTACATTGGTTTAAACATGTCATGAGGAGAGATGAAAATATGTTTGAAGAAGAGTGAATAGTTTAGTAGAAGGTGGAAGAAACAGAGGAAGACCAAAGATAAGATGGAAGGACTGTATTGTGGAAGGCCTCAGAGAAAAGCAACCGAATGAGGACGACCCGGAAAACAGAAATGAATGGAAGAAGAAAGTAAATATAGCAACCCCTAACGAATGAGAAAAGCTAAAGAAAAAGATGTGTCAAGAGCCATTTACATAGTTTTTTTATGAAATAATTTTACTGGAAATTTAGAATCTTTTGCAAGAAAATTTATGTATGGAATTTGTAAATAATACATTAGATTGACAGAAGGTATTGTGCTGGCCACATCAGATTTTTTATTCATGATATAGTTTACCTGTATACAAGTCGACAATAGAAAATTCTCGACATACTCAACGTGTTGCCTATAGGAAATACCACTCGATCTTGGGTCTCGTGGCGTTTCCAGACAACACATAATCGAGAATTTTCAATCGTCTTGTTGTATAATATATGAGTGTGAAGTGCAATTTAAACAGTATGTTTATATTATAATTATATTTGAAATATTGGCCACATTAGATTTAAAAAATATTATATTAGAACAGTTTCACCGAGTATAATTTTTACAAACACTTCTTGTTTCAATTTAATGCTTGAACAGCAAAGAATAGATTTCCTCATTTCTAGCTAAAATCCTCCTGCAGTAACAAATAATTAGTCGTCGTCTTGTGTGAGATTTAGTGCAGAAATAATTCACTTTCCCCTTAAGTTGATCACACATTGTCATAGCAAGTAGGAGAGGACGATGGTAGATTTATGTCTGGTTGTTCATTAGCTTTATTGGCCGCCGCTATAAATCGCGCTGCAGTCACAGAAATCCTTTTCCTTCTTGGAACCGCAACCCACTTGATCCTGCGACTCACATGTAAACAACCTCGTTGCCAAGGTACCTAACAAGAATTACCAGATGAAATACGACGTACTTTTCGTACAATAGAATTCAGAGAATTTAACGAAAATAGAAAATGTTAAACAACCACAGTGAACATTATTACATGAGAAGCGCGGGCCGTGAGATTGATGTCGGCAAGTGTTCCATTAACTCCCGGCATCAGTAAATGTACATTTGGGAAAAAAGTTTTTGCTTTAATTATTATATTATTTGGTATAATATTTACATATTACCTCATATCCAGATTTTATTGAATAAGCACGTTTTAAGGTCCCTACAATCCGATTTTAACATTTTTACGATGATGTCTGTGTGTGTGTGTGTGTGTGTGTGTGTGTGTGTGTGTGTGTGTGTGTGTGTGTGGATGTGTGTGTGTGGGATGTTGGAAGGACGGTTACTCAAAAACTATAAGACTTAAAATTTGTTTAACAACGTATTTCCCAATCGGACATTCATGGGAAGATCTGAAAAGGTTTTGGTAACAATTGGACAACCGGAAGTAGAAGATTCTTGAAAAAAAATCTTCTAAATATTATTTTTTGAAAATTTTCTTGATAATATTAAAGAAAAATAAATTCTCTTTCTGATACATTTAAATATTTTTATACATATTTTATAGATTTAGAGATAAAAGGAATATAATATATAAAATAATGTTGTAATTAATTTTACAACCGAAAGAATGCCATGAAAAATAGTTGATAATTTAAATTATTTGTAACTGACAGATAAATGTCAGTGTCAGAAATAATGAGTAATGAAAGAAAAATGTACTTGGAGAATCCCTTAGTTCTTGATCTGTGACTATTATGGAGATGACAAGTCTGAAGGACTTAAATTTGTTTCAAACATTATGGGACAATGTACACCAGTACTATAGACTAGAGTAACTTTGAATTGCGAAAAAGCTATCAAATTCTTCTCAAGTAAGTTGTAAATATTGACAAAATTACACATCGATATAAGAATAATCGGAGTGCAATCTATCCGTCACTTTATTAAAGGGAATTAGTGTTATTTAGATATAACATGTATGAAAAAAAAAAAATGTAAAAGAAGATATGTAAGAATAGATGCACAATCCATATATACATTTTAGACCGCCCAAAATTAATGTTTTTACTAGAAGAATATGAAGAGAAAGTAAACAACGTTGTTCGAATTGAAAATTGCAGTTACCAGCCTAATATTTATATATGGTAAACTCTACTTTGTAATTTATTGTAACATAATTTATGGTAAAATATCTTCATGTTGAGACATACTATTATTGAATAATAAAGAAGTTTATACGTCATAGATTTATATGAATATATTATTTGTATTTATAAAAATATTCTTTGCTTTATGCATACAGCCAGGTAAAATATACGGCGAGAGGTTATGTGCTGGCCACATCAGATTTTTTTTGATTGATTTTGTTGTAAACATATGTAACAACAGTTTTGAGAAAAAAATAGACCTTTCATCAAATAGAAAGATTTTTTATTGAAATGTTGATATAAAGGGTTGTTCCTATAAACTAAGGAGATAAGGAATCTAATTTTACAACATTGATAGGGGACCGTTATCTGCAATGCGACGCAGTTTTTTAATACCTTATCTGGACGATGCTAAATTTTCCTGACCGTCTGTAATTGTTGTTCGCTTTGATATTCCCAGCCATTATTGTATACTTGTCTCTTCAATCGGTCGCATATTTGGTGGATTTATTTTTATAGCCTTCAGTACTATCACTAAATTTTTGACACTAACTTTAGTGGCATTTATCTGTCAATTACAAACATTTTTATTTCTCAACTGTTTACTATGGAGTTGTTTAGGGTGTGAGATTTACTATAAAAGATTATTTTATAGATAAAATAAATATATCATCACGGCATATTACCCATTGCTGGGTGTGCCAATCTGCTTTGTACACAGATTTCGGTAATGATGCAATATTTGTACCGTGCGGGCGCTTACCAGGCGTCACCATACGGGCACTGATTGCTGGCGTGGAGAGTGCACCACAGGGGTCAATTATGTGCCATTAAAATTCGAAGTAATTTTTGGTGTCGGTCGGGATCGAACCTGGGTAACGACCAGACACTCAGGTACCTATATACATAATTTTTCAACCAAAAATATTTATAAGATTTTTTTAAAATACTACTACTTCCGGTCGTCCAATTGTTACTAAAAATTATTCAAGTCTTCCCATTACTGTTAGATTGAGGAATTCGTAGTTACACATGTCTTTAGTTTTATAGAATTTGAGAAATCGTACCTCCAACATCCACACATACATACACACACAGACACAATCGTCATATGTTATAATCGGATTCTAGGGTCCTTAAAAGTGTATATTCACTAAAATCTAGATATGCGATGTTTAGCATGAATCCAATACCTCCCTTAGCGACAGGTAAAAATAAATCACAGAGAGTAGAAAAAAACATTTTCTCCACTGTTAAAGACTATTTACCTCTCTTGTAGCATAAATAACTATTGTTAATTAACATAAAATATAACACAGTCATATTTTCTTTATAAATTATTTATTGAATTTTTGATTTTTATAATGCATAACTATGTGATTAATTTATTTTTTGTGCCTCAATTGTTGGAATATTTCAAAATTATCGTAAATTATGTAGGTGGGCAGTAAGCAAATTGCGTCACTTTAAAATATGAGAAAGTGGACGGAGACAAAAAAGGTTAAGAAACCCTGAACTAAACTATAGATAGATTTAGCATATTTCAAGTTTGTATAACATCTTTTAAAAATATTCTCATAATATTCGTATAGTATATTACAGAAAAAAATGCGTAAATGTAAAAATAAAATATTTTTAAATGTCTGTAATGAAGCAATGAAAATATCGTTAGGTACGTAAGGTAATTAGAATCTTGTTGAATTCCACTAGAAGTAGTTTTTTACTATAAAGTAATATAAAGTTTAGTGCCCGGGTATAAAGTTTTTGACATAGTCGCAATATACTTACAAATTTCATTAAAAGCCAGCATTATTAAGGCCTGTAGCTAAACGCAGACAGTGATTCGAAATGTTTACGTTTGAAGTTAATTACCGAGAAGTTGTAGAATCCAGCAGAATGCAAAATTAAATAAGCGCCAGACGAACAAGTAAAATCTTCCTCATCTCCGAATATGTAATTTTTGGTTAGACAATTTAACATAAAATGTCTATTTATATAGATGAGGCCAGGCCGCCATGAGGGATACACCTATTTTACATATATGGTAATGCTCTGATTATTTCTTCCCTTTACGTAATTCCTAGAGAGAGGTTGACGCACTCCCCCCCCCCCCCCTGCAACGGCTGAACTTGCACCCACAGGCGTAACAAAATCCTTTCCCGTAGGAGAAAGCTGGATAAAAATTTATGGAAAATTAAACTGAAATCAACCAAGATTTTCCAGAATTTGACACATATACGGTGTTTATCACAGAATACTATTACAGAAAATGCGTATCAGAATGTATAATACCTATTGTAAAATATTATTAGACGTTACAGAATAATTTAAGAAGAAAATAAAATAAAATATCGACACATTTTAAATAATTTATGTAAAATTTGACGTTTAATTTTTTGGTATGTATTTTTTTATATTACAAGAAAATGAAAAATATTGTACTGGTATACAGGTAATTCATCGGTCTGTTATTTTTTAATAACTCGATTATTTTAAATACTATAGAAAAAATCTGATGTAGCCAACACATGACATTCTATGTATTTTATATGAATTACGAATAAGGTAGTGTCTTGTGAAAGAATATTTCCAGTAAAATTATTTCACGGGGTCTCGTGGCTGTGTGCCTGGGTGTCTGGTCGCGAATCTGGGGACTCCGGGTCGATCCCGACCGATGCCAAAAGTTATTTTGAATTTTAATGGCACTAAATTAACCCCTGTGGTGCACTCTCCACGCCAGAGGTGACGCCTAGTAAGCGCCTGCACGATACAAATATTTCATCATTACCGATATCTATGTACAAAGCAGATTGGCACACTCAGCGTTGGGTAATATGCCGTGATGATATATTTATTTATTTATTTTTACGAACTATGTAAATTGTCAACTAACAAAATTTACTGTTTTCATTGTGGTTTCTATGGTGAGCCAACAGCAGCATAGGTGCAAGATTTATAAAAAATAATTTAAATCTCCAAATACATTGAATATAAAGAAAAAATATAAACAAACCGTAAAGGGAATAAAATAATCTTTAATATTTTTGATAACGTAAAATGTCAAAAAATAATATTTAACTGAGTTTTTTTGAAAAAAAATGTTTCCGATTTACCAATTATAGACAAAATCTGTCATATGGACATGCAAAAGAAAAGCATGAAAGAATTATAATTTTTGGAATTGTAGCATTGGATTTACCGAAGGAGAAATTTTTGTCACACACACACACGCACACACTATACACACACATACGTACACATATAACATCAACGTAAAAATAATAAACTCGTATTTTAGGGACTCTAATACGTGCTTATTCATTAAAAACTTACCATCGAAATTTTTGATCGAAGACAATACCTTCCTTACCTAATGATGACGAAATTTGAAATTTGAATAAATATATAGGGAATTTCATTAGAAAATGTAAAGTTGCGTAAAAATGAAACACTTTGTAGAAAAACCAACACTGTAGATTTTTTAATATAAAATAAACTTTATTTGAAAAAGTTTTCCATAATATTTATAATAATGGGTTATTAAAAAAGAACAGAGCAATCGATCACCTTTTATAATTATTGAATATTTGGAAGAAAATATTGATCTTGAAAAAGATGTTTGATGTTTGTTATATCAAAAGCCAAACATACAAGTGTATAAATACAAAATTAAAAAACTAATGAATGATTTAAATTGTGAAGTAAGGCTTAAAATAAATTAATATTATAATTAAAACACTGTTAACAATAAAAGTCAATTAAAATGTATTAATTAATTTTTCGCAATTGTATTTCCCAGATTTAATTTAATTAAATTAGGTAATGAATGGATGAAAATTCAGTATTAATTATTTTTCATTTCTAATTATAATATCACAATATTTGGAAAAAGTCTTGTCACAGTGCATATGAACTTGCATATAATTTGCCGAATCCACTAGATTCGTAGAGTAGAATTCATAACTTAATTCCTAATTTTTTTTTCCAATTTGGTGTATTATCCCCATTTTCTCTTTCATCCCCCACGCCACTGCTGGGCAGTATCTCGTCACTGTCTCGAAGCTCATTTCAAGGCGTGTTACAAGATACAACGAATCATCTTTCTTATTGGCATTGTCCTTTACACATTTTACTTCAAGCCACGTATTCCTCTTAGTTAAATGCATTAAACCAAGATGAAATTTTTATGACCAGAAATGAATATTTTCCACTACTCTTACGATGTGTGTGTGTGTGTGTGGATGTGTGTGTGTGTGTGCGTGTGTTAGGATGTTGTATGTACGATTTCTCAAATTCTATAAGACTAAAGACCTGTGTAACAACGGATTCCTCAATCTAACAGTAATGGTAACAGTTGAATAGGTTCTGGTAACAATTGGACAACCGAAAGTGGAAGTTTCCAAATAATTTTTATCTAAATATTATTTTTGAAAATTTATGTTACTACAAATAATAAAGATAATTAAATTCTCAATCTGATACAATTAATTTTTTTATTATATCTCCTATAGGTTTAAATAATAATATAGAATAATCTGTTGTAATAAATCTCGTTGCCCAAAAAACAGTTGAAATATTTAAATGTTTGTAATTGATAGATAAATGCATTATGTCAGTGTCAATAATCAGCAGTTTTACTAACATTACAGGAAGATTTTTTTGGGAGGTACGAGTACATTTAATATATCTTATTGTATTATTAATTAAATATGTATTTAAAATTATAGGTATATTAATATTACATATATCCTTAAGAATACTGCTAATACCGTCAATGAATTTGAAGAATTTTGAAAATATTAGAAGAGTAGGACAAAATTTCTCATAGAACGAAAGAAGAGATACAATTTCAATTATTTGTGTATACAAGAAATGTTAAATTCGTTACTTACAGGGCGCGAGCAGTCATGTGACTTAGTTGACCTTGGCAAGCAGATATCGGGAACCGTGTCAGAATGACGGATAGTAGTTATTTACACAATTATCATACGTCATAATTTTTCATTGAAAATTTCAAAATATTCTGATGGATAAAAACTCATGATGTTTTGAATGAAAAATTATGATACTTGACACCTATGTACATTATTATTAACTGTCATTCTGACACGGGCCTCCATATCTTCTTGCCAAGGCCAACAAAGTCACATGACTGCTCGCGCTGTATGCAACGTAAAATGAAAATGGCGAGAGGTATTGTGCTGGCCACAACAGATTTTATTTTTTGTAATCAGATTGTGTCTTTGTTGTAATACATTTTTTTTCTTATAATCACATTCTGATTATTTCTACACATGATATAATAAAATGTGACAATTTTTCTCCATTTTAAAATATTTTTCTGTTAAAATAAAATTAATTATTTTTCATGTTTATAGTTTAAACATAAATTTTATTTTTAGAGTTGTCTTTAAATTTGTAAAAACAAATAGATATTTCGTGTAATTTTATAATTACAAATATTGCTTTATTTACTTTGTTATAAATAATTTTTTAAAAAGCAAACAAAAATTATAAAATGACCATTTATGATATGAAATAAATTCTGGAATCGAAATTATGAAATACTATTTTTCATCAAATTGGCAGCGGGAACATTAAACATTAATATAACTACGAAATAATCAACAATTAACAAATTTATATCAAATATAAAACACATTCAATTCAACCTGTATATTTATACAATTCGTTTTAATTATCAAGTTTTATATTAAATTTGTTATTTATGTTGTAGAGAGAGGGGCGGGAGGGGGTCTAATCAAACGCATAAATGTGAAATACAAAATTGTAAACGGAAAAGGTATTTCTATTTTATTGAAAAAATTTATACTACTTGTAAACTAGTAGATTCAATTTTAACAATGTAAGTTACTAATAATGGTGACAAATGACAAATCTATTTATCTTTATTGTAACGGTAGATACCCGTAATATACGGTTGAGGAATTTATGTTTTATTAATGAAACTATGAATAAATATAATTATATATCAATTTTAAAAGAAAATTTGCAATCTACCGCGAATAAACTTGGATTGGGAAATGGGAGGGGGAAAATTATTCCAGCAAGATAATGATCCCAAACATACAGCACTTATTTTTAAGGAATGGCTGTTCTACAGCATACTGAAACAATTTACAACACCTTACCAGTCCCCTGATTTCAACCCTATTGAGAATTTATGTCCGGAACTGGATACCCCGCAAAAAATATTTAGCAAGTCCGGATGAATTTGACTGAAGAATGGGCAAAAATTCCACTTTCCATATTATCTAACTTAATAAAATTAATGCCTAGGCTACTCTACTGGAAACTCTAAAGGAATATGTGACCATAATCGAATTTCAATATATGTCATAAAATTTAAAAACTAACCACTATAATAATAAAAACTAAACATTAGTTTGTAATAATATTATTATTAGCAATTAAATGTTTTGAAGAAGGGATATGTGTCATCTGCATGGTAGAATAATGAAAGAAGACCGATAGACTGGGTCTTCAGCCTTCTTCCACGATTCTATCAAGCAGATGTCACATATCCCTTCCCCAAATTTTTAATAATAATTTCCTTGTAAACTACGAATAATTAATCGATTTAAAAAAAATACGGGTATTTTAATTTTTTGTCTAGTATCGTAATCATGTAAAATTCAAAATTTGGTCACATACCCCATTAAAGCCAATGAGTATCCCTCTAAGGCCCGGTTTTACCAAGTATAAATTAACATGCGGTTATGAAAAATGGAGTTAAAAATAACATGAAGTTAATGTTTGGTTACCACCGTAAACGTTTTTCCACACAAGTGGAAACTGCATGTTAGCTAACCCAAAGTTTTTGGTTATATTTATAAGGTTGGTACAATTTTCTCATTGAAAGCGGAGTTTTATACAGTTGACTACACTGAATTTTGACAGTTGTTTATTTTGTTTGAGTGGTTGGATTGTGTAAATAAGTTCTTTCTTGATATACATATTAAAGTAATTTCTGGGTAAGTATTTTATCATGAAGTAAATATATAAGATAGAAAAAAACTGTTAAATATGTCATTAATTTGTAGATAAAAATGACGGAACCAACAATTCAAAAAAAGAAAAGAGGAAATTATTCTATAGATGAAGAATTATATAAAATTTATGTAATAAAAACTCATTGATTTAAAATTTAAAGCATTAATTATGATATATACTTATTCGTTTCATGTCGAATGACATCTTCAACTTGTTCTATAATATTTCCAACAGTTATCGCGGACAGCCGGAACCTTTAAAAAACTCATTCCCACTATATTTCTCGAAATGATTTGGCCTATTTCGAAATATCCTTGCTGCCATTATTGGCACCTCCTCATCATCGCTATATGCATTTACATCATATGGATTCATAATTTGATAATTATGCAACGTTCAACACTAGCACTGTCAGAAACTGTACACAAAATTTGAAGTTAGTTCATGTTGCCAAGTTAACATGTACTTTTTCTTGATGTTAAGATAACATGTACTTTAGCTTGAGGTTATGGATAACATGGAATGGGAAAACAACTTTTTCTACTAACATTAAGTTAACCGCATGTTATTTCTTAACATGAAGATGGTAAAACCGGGCCTAAATATTAAAATGTAATATTAGGTGTTAAATAATTTTATAACTATTAGATGTACGAATAATTTTGTGTCTCAATTTTTGTATATAATTTGTTTTCAGCACTATTACATAATAGTAAATTAAACATTTTTACCTCCCGCTACCCTTCGTACGGGAAGTATAGGGATCCCATATCAAGATTTTGATAAATGCCACGTTTCAAGGTTCATAGAATCCGATTTAAACATTTTCACAATAATGTCTGTCTGTGTGTGTGTGTGTGTGTGTGTGTGTGTGTGAGTGCGTGCGTGCGTGTGTGTTTAAAAACAAAATTGTAAATAGAACGATACATAATTATATGGAAAGGAACTTAATATAGTTTCCAGCTAGTAAATAAATAAATAAATTTTTACGGCATTGCTGGGTGTTATAATCTGTTTTGTACATAGATTTCGGTAATGATGATGACATATTTGTATCGTGCGGGCGTTTACTCACGGATACTGGCGTCGAGAATACACCACAGGGGTCAATTTTGTGCCATTTAAAATTAGAAATATTTGGCGTTGGTCGGAATCGAATCCGGTTCCCCAGATTCGCGATTAAACGCTCAGGCGCGCGGCCACTAAAGCCCATAGGTATGTATTGAAATTAATAAATATTAAATGGCGGGAGGTATTGTGTTGGTTACATCAGATTTTTTTAAAAAATAGATGACTATCATTTGAATATCGAAAGAAGACTATGATTAATTCTTTAAACGAATTTATTTTTTAGAAACCCTTTTTACCTCTCGCTAAGGGAGGTATTGCATTCATGCTAAAAATCGCATGTCCAGATTTTATTGAATAAGCACGTTTTATGGTCCCTACAATCCGATTTTAACATTTATACGATGATGTCTGTGTGTGTGTGTGTGTGTGTGTGTGTGTGTATGTATGTAGGATGTTGGAAGGACGATTACTCAAAAACTATAAGACTTTAAATTTGTTTAACTACGTATTTCCCAATCGAACATTCATGGGAAGATCTGAAAAGGTTTTGGTAACAATTGGACAACCGGAAGTAGAAGATTCTTGAAAAAAAATCTTCTAAATAATATTTTTTGAAAATTTTTCTTGGTAATATTAAAGAAAATTAAAATTTCTATCTGACACATTTAAATGTTTTATTATATATTCTTTATTTAGAGATAAAAGAAATATAATATATAAAATAATCTGTTATAATAAATTTTACAGCCGAAAGAATGCCATGGAAAATAGTTGCAAATTTAAATTGTTTGTAACTGACAGACAAATGTCAGTGTCAGAAATACGAAGACATTACTGAAGACTTTTTCTGGGAAGTACATACATTATATTATTTCTTAATGTATTAATAAATACATAACATATATCCTTCAAAAATACTGTCAATCCTGACAATGAATTGGAAACATTTCGAAAAATTAGAAGAGGACAAAATTTCTTCATAAAATGAATTTAAAATTAATCAATCTAAATATAAGAAATAGATATATGTAAGTAGAATTTTTGGTGTAGAGTGTAGTATACAAGAAATGTTAAATACAATAGGGCGCGAGCAGTCATGTGATTTTGTTGTCCCTGACTAGCAGATATGGGGGCCCATGACAGAATGATGGCTAGTAATTATGTATATAGATGTCAAGTATCATAATTTCTCATTCTAAATTTAGTGATTTTCCAATTCCATGTGGTTTATTTTCCTCGACAAGTAAATTCCACACTCCTGGTGACAAATTAACTACGTGTATTTAGAAAATCTTAAAGTTTTGAATGAAAAATTGACAAGTGATATCCATGTACATAATTACTAATTATCATTCTGAAACGGGCCCCAACATCTGCTTGTTAAGGCCAACAATGTAACATGACTGTTATATATTTATGTAACCAAAAAAGTAAGTGGCGAGAGGTATTGTGCTGGCCACAACAGATTTTTATTTTATATTTTACTGATAAACGTAAAGTGTACGAATAATTTTGTGAGCCACCTACATGTAAAATTTATATTTTTTAAGTCAATTTTCCCATAAAATATTTTCCTGTGCATAATTATGTATAATTTTATATTTATGTTTATTTTGAGTTGATATAGTTTTCTTATTTTTATCTATTTACTCATATAAACATTAATTAGAGAACATACTGAAATTACGTGTTTGCTTTTTACTTTTGGTAAACATACATCGTCCTCTCCTATGCAACTTGTGTACCTACAGTAGGTAGGATAAAGAAAATGGATTGAACTGCTCTGCTGAGTAATTAGGGCAAATTAAGTTAATCCTAGGATTGGATGTAGGAAATAAACACAGTCTGTGGTAAAACGTCTACTACCTATACATATATTTGAATCCAGGACGATATGCTGTTGCAAATCCAGGCAATGTTGTGCAATTATTAGCACTAAATATTGCATAAAGATGAGTATGAACACGGAAATTGCGACATACATGGCTTATATTCTTTTAATCCCATTATAAAATGCAAAACAGTACGATAGTAAACTCAGATATAAATTGTTGAATTTGAATATCGTGCCGAGTAAATAATAAAAAATATATAAAGAAATTTAACATAAAAAAAATCTGATGTGGACACCACACGATTTCCTTGTACGATTATTAAACTATACATATTTTTTTAATAATTAAATTACAAAATATTGATAGGCTTAAGCCAAGCCCTAGAAATATTTTGATATAGAACAAAAAATAATTCATTTACTACTATCATTCTTAAATTAACATTAATCCAACCCGGTTCTTTTTAAAGAGAGTTTTGATTACAATAAAGAAATATTTGATTACAACAATGAATATGACTAATTTCACAATAAAAATATAATATTTGTTATTGTACGAATCATAAAATTGCACATATTTAACGTAATTTGACATGAACTTTTATTTTTTTTGTTCTAATCCATAGCAAGCTTTATTACAAAAACAAAAAGTATATAATTTTTAAATTTACATATCTCGCTTATATAAAGGGCTAATTTAATAATAATTGATGTGCTAGACACAGAAATTAATTCTCTAAAACTTTTGTTTGAAGCATTTATTTCTAAAATCAAAATAAAATCATTTTATTCAAGAAAAACTGTTAACAACTTCAAGTAATGTACCACTTCCGGTTAGCCTATTTTAACCAAAATCTATTATGTTATTTCGATTGACATAAAAGTCTTGTATACCAAATTTGAAAAGTTTTGGATTATATTTTAAAACAGTTTTTCATTAAAATCTATTATAGGCTTCATGTAAAGTGCCACTTCTGGAAATTGTGTAATAACCAGAAAGGGAGGTGCACAACTAGATGTTATAGGAGTCCTAAATACAAAATTTCAACTTTCTACGGCTTACCGTTTTTGAGTTATGTGAGATACGTACGTACAGACGTCACGACGAAATTAGTCAAAATGGATTCAGGGATGATCAAAATGGATATTTCCGCTGAAATCTGAAAACCGAAATTTTTCGCGATTACAATACTTTCTTTACTTCGTACACGGAAGTAAAAAGGTTTATCATGCGTTATTTCATAGGCACTCACAGCTATAGTGCAGAAAACACAACAAGAATGACTTTAACAACAACATAATTTATATACATAAAATTGTACGTTATATGTCAGTGATTCTCAAACTTATTGGTTTCACCGCCCCCTTTCCGAAAATATATTTTTTCAAAGCCCCCCTCAGAAAATTTAGTCTAAGCTACATTTAAAAGGATCGGCTTAAAACGATGACACGCTCCTGTACTATAAAATTACAACAAAATTTCTTACCACGCGTACTCAACATAAATAGATAAATGATAAATAAGTAATATTAAATAAGCAACAAACAAATGTATACTTTGTTCATATTAACATTGTTACATTTTGATTATTGTCACATAGCCATGCACCTATAATATTTGAATAAAATTATTTCCCATATATCTCAATTATCTTATTTTCTCGATTTTTTTCAAATACACTAAAAAAACTAACACATCGTTGGAAAGAGAAACAAATTGGAAATTTATATTTTAGTAAAATAATTATAGGTTGCTATTTAAAAAATAAAAGTTGATATCTGACTTTGGAAAAAATATATACAACTGCCATAAAATAGTATATTTAAAACAATAAAACTTTTATATGAGTATTTTTTTCTGACTTATAAGGGGAGGCGTCTTCCCAGGCTCACCTCGTATACAAGGTGAGTGTAACAATGTTAATATCAACAAAGTATACATTTTTTTGCTACTTATTTATTATTACTTACCTATTATTTACTTATAATAATAATAATATTTCATCACGGCATATTACCCATTGCTAGGTGTGCCAATCTGCGTCGTACACACATTTCGGTAATGATGCAATATTTGTACCGTGCGGGCGCTTACCAGCCGTCACCTCACGGGCACTCATTGTTGGCGTGGAGAGTGCGCCACAGGGGTCAATTTTGTGCCATTATCTATTTATTTATTATTTATTTTCACATAGCCACCAAGCATATTTGACCAAAAATTATTTCTCATATATATTTTTTCAAATGCATTAATAAAAACTAATACATCGTTGAAAACAGAAAAAATGGCGGTTTATATATTAGTAAAATAATTATAGGTTGCTGGTGGTATATCACGGAAACATGGGAAATCAGTTTTTCCGTGCGCATTGCTCCCCTAATTATTTTATACAAAAAGTTTCAAATGGATGTTGTAAAGCAAAAATTTCTACATCCGAATCACTAAAAAAATCATTTTGGCTACTGCATAAAATAAAACAAAATTTATAAATGCAGAAATAAAATTAGAAAATTCACGGAATTACAATTTAATAGTATTAGCAATGGAATTAGAAACAAGAAACGAATAAAACCGTAACGTTTTATTACGTCAGTGTCAGAATAATTATTGTCAAAATAAATACTATTAATTTGACGTATAAAACGTTACGATTTAGTTCGTCTCTTGTTTCTAATTTCGTGGCTAATATTATTAAATTGTAATTTCGTGAATTTTCAAATTTTATTTCTGCAGTTATGATTTTTTTTTATTGATTTGGATGTAGAAATTTTTGATTTACAACATGTTAAACGCCTATGTTTCACTTTCCGTGATTCAACCTGTATATAATTACTTCAGAGATGAACACAAGATGGTACTGGTTTCGATTTTATTTTGTGAAGGAATTAATTGAATTATTAATTAGGATATCCGGACATTGGTTGTTTTTATATTAAACCACATTAATTTAAAATCATTTTGAGATAATAATATTAATTTTTTTTATAAATGATTATAGGTTCGTAGAATATTGTTTCACAAAAATAAATTTTACAATTTTAGGTGCACTAGTAACAAAAATATTAATTTTTGTGTACTGAACTGGTAGCAACTTTCTGCTAGTTTAGCAACGCCTCCGATCGTCTTTATAGTCTAGGCTGGTAATTTTCTTTTAAATGTATAATTTCCTATTATTTGCTATTAATGTCTTGCTCTGACTTTTCCGTTTGAAATTGTACCTTGGCTTTTAACTAAATACATAGTTAATTAAACCAGGAAAAATATTTAACCGCGATAAAACCTTCATGGCTCATAGTCATATCATAACTAGCAATAAAATAAAACAAAATGCAAACGACTTGTCATAAAATACCTTCATGAAACTAGAGCTCTTTACAGCTATGCTAATTACGTTATAATTTTTACTTGTGGCATATTCATAATAATTTTTACGTGATAACTATTAAAGTTTATGATGCCTACTCTTCCATGGGCGTCACCAGGGACATTTGCTAGTGTCGCGTTTGTTTACGACCCTATAAAACGCACGCCACTGGCTATCGGGGTTGTGCGTGGTTGTGACGTTGACAAGAACTGTCGGAAATGACGAATGGAAGAATGAGGGACATTATCGGCTGGTGACCACCAGAGGGTGAAATTATTAGGGTTATAAATAAATTGTCTTGCTGCTACAGCGTTTTTTTGGGGGACCAGATACTTATATCATGTTTAACGATCCTTCTACAAAATTGTTTTAAAATTGTTTATAAGCTTTGTTGTAAATTAGACAAGGCAAATTTCTATATGGAATTTGTAAAAATAAAAGTATCAGATAAGATTTTTAAAACATAATTTAAATTAATAGCGGGTGTCCCAACTAGAGCGCCGGATTTAAATTTGCCGCCATTTTGTTAATACGAGTTGTAAGGTTAATTTTTTTTGACAGTTGTCACATACAGACCACGCGATTTAAGAATATGGAGAAGTATTCAAACGAACAACGTTTAATTATTGTAAAAACACATTACAAAAATGGTGAAAGTTTTGAGAAAACAGTTCGCCAATTACGTCAAGTTTTCGGTCGCAATAATGCGCCAAATAAATCGACAGTGAGGCGTTTAATTACAAAATTTGAGACCAAATTTACGCTGATGGAAGAGAAGATCATTGTTCGTCGTCGTCCTTGTCGGTCACTCGAAAATATAGCCACAGTTAAGGGAATCTGTGGTGGAGAATCCAGGAACTTCCATTCGGCATCGTGGTCAAGAATTAAACATTTCCAGAAGCACTATGCAACGAATTTTGGTAAAAGATCTGCATTTGCACGCGTACAAGGTTCAATTGGTGCAAGAAATCAAGCTTGGGTGTTGGAACGTCATCAAATTAATGTGGATTTTTCGAAGAAAATCATTTTTTCAGATGAGGCACATTTTCAACTCGACGGATACGTAAATAAGCAAAACTGTCGGATTTGGAGTGCTGAAAATTCTCGCGTGATATTCAAACAACCAATGCATCCACCGCGAGTAACTGTTTGGTGTGCATTTTGGGCTGGCGGAGTGATTGGGCCGTATTTCTTTGAAAATGCGGCTGGAAATGCGCTAACTGTTAATGGTGTGCGGTATCGCGGAATGTTAATGGAGTGTTTGTGGCTCGAAATGTGGAGGACATGTTTTTCTAACAAGACGATGCGACCTGCCACACAGCACGTGAAACAATAGTGTTACTGCAGGCCGTGTCATTTCTCCATTTGGCGATCAACATTGGCCACCAATATCGTGCGATCTAACACCGATGGACATTTTTCTTTGGGGCTATGTGAAGAAAAAGGTGTATGCGAATAAGTCTGAAACAGTTGAACATCTTGAAGAGGAAATACGGCTTGTTATTGGTGAAATACAGCCACATTTAAGTGAAAACATTATTCAAAATTTCAACAAAAGAATAACCCTGTGCCAGAGGTTTCGGGGCGGCCATTTTCCTGAGGTTGTATTTCACGTTTAATCGGAACTATTTTTCTTTATGTTGAAATAAAAATGTTTGCTTAATTCAAAAAATAAATGTGTTTTTCTTTAAAATTAAATCCGGCGCTCTAGTTGGGACACCTTTATTAAGTGAATATTCGTAGTATTTCTTATCTTATATCTTCCTTTTATCTTTTTTACTGGCGGTGTCTCTAACCTGACAATAAACACTTGTGGGGTGTTGGTTTGGTTGACGGGTGGACCTAGATGAGTCTCCCAGGCCCAGTTCTGGGCTACGAGTCCGTGTTTACGACCTAGTCTTGAGGGAACATTCACCAGTCAGAATATGACCGACAATTGTCTACGATAAGAGCATGAGACAAGGAAAAATTATAGGAGACGAGAAAATCATAACACACACACCCACACATATAGAGCTTAGATTCATAATAGTTCGTCCGTTTTACATTTCCAACAAATCATTATACGTACACAAATGGTGAGACATTTTTACAAAAAAAAATCGACTACTAATTTAGACTTAAAAAAATCTGTTATGGCCAGCACAATACCTCCCGCCACTTTTGTAATTATGTACATAGATGTCAGAATTTATCATTCATAATTTCAAGATTTTCTAAATTCACGTAGTTAATTTGTCACCAGGAGTGTGGAATTTACTTATTGAGGAAAGTAAACCATATGGAATTGGAAAATCATTAAATTTAGAACGAAAAATTATAATATTTGACATCTATGTACATAATCATTTTGACACGGGTCCCAAATCTACTTACATCTATTCTTTATATTTAGATTTTTTAATATTAAATTGATTCCATGAAGAAATTTTGTCCTCTTCTGATTTTTCGAAATGTTTCCAATTCATTGTCGGGATGACAGTATTTTTGAAAGGTATATGTAATAAACCTATAATTTTAAATATTTAACTATTAATACAATAAGAAATAATATAATGTATGTACTCCCCAGAAAAAAAATTCAGCAATGTCTCTGGATTTTTGACACTGACATTTATCTGACAATTACAAACAAATTAATTTTTGAATTGGTTTTCATGACATTATTTGGACTGTGAGATTTATTACAACAGAATATTATATACCTTATATTTATTTATTTCTAAATCTATAAAAGATATAATAAAATATTTATATGTATCAGATAGAGAATTTATTCTTCTTTAATATAAGCAAGAACAAAATTTTTAAAAAAATAATAATTAGATGAATTTTTTTAAAATTCTGCTGCTTCCGGTTATTATCAAAACCTTTTCAGTTCTTCCCAGTAATGTCCGATTGAGAAATACGTATAGTTTTTGAGAAATCGTCCTTCAAACCTCCCTAAATACACACATATACACACACACATACACACACACACACATACATCCACACACACACACATAGACATCATCGTAAAAATATTAAAATCGGATTGTAGGGACCTTAAAACGTGCTTAATCATTAAAATCTGGAAATGCGATTTTTACCATGAATCCAATACCTCTCTTAGCGAGAGGTAAAAAAATGTGGGCCAATTGACGGATGCTAATAGTCCGATCGGATTTAAAGAGTCATTTTTCTGGTCAAGATTTATCTTCTACTGAGATCCTTAATTTTGCATATGGGGTAATACTCTAACAGAAGAATGTGCAGGTCTTGTGGTTACAGTGTCTAATAGAATTAAAGCTGGTATTACTAATGAAGACAATGTAACCTAATATTAAATATACTTGAATAACATATTTAATTTTTGTATGTTTAAAATCTATATTTTAAACTAGTCGAAAGAAATTTATAGAAATAATTCACCATTTGCTTAAGTACACAGTAGTGGTACGGTGAAGTGAAAAAGTGCATTTAGGTGTTCTAAGAAAATATAAATATATATCTAGGATAGTATTTATGCATAGCTGGTAGATCTAAAGTGGATAACATGAAATATAATATCGTATACTATTAATGTTTATAAAGAATATATATTTTTTTATTATACACGTCCTATTTCTATTTTGGTTGGAATGAGACTAAAAATCAGAAAATCAGGATAGGTACAAAGTAGCTAATGTTATTAATATTCTATTAAGTATATCTCCCCATCCTATCTATAAAAATTTAAAAACTCTTTGGGGAACTGAACCTTATTTAAAATATAAAGTCAGTATTAATATTTTGAGATTAATTAGTCAATTAAGAATTGCAAACTCAACGATATTTCGTTTATATTTCAAGAAAACAGTATATGAATTCGACACAGAAAACGTATGCTCCTTTTGTAATACAATTAAGTAACTCAAACGATGTCTTTCACTTTTTTTTTAATGTCCTCTTCACAAGCTCTACGTTCTAAATATTTAAGTAAACATCTAATTTTTTTAAACGATAAAGTAAGTTTACTTAAATTTCTATTAATAATAGATAGTACTAAAAAATTAACAGGAGTTTATCACTACGCTGCACTGGTACTGGGGGAACGTAAGTTTGTAGATGAATTCTAAACTTTTATTTAGTTTTATTAGCTCTGCTTTGTATGATAATAGAGAGATCTTAAACTTTCTGTAGAGGGCTTTGTGATAATATTATTATAATTAACATTATTATTATTATCATTATTATTATGTAATAAAGGAAAAACTAAAATAATGTATTAAGTTTATATTGCCAACCATTGTAAAAAAGATTGTAAATCTTCTATACAATAAACCTATTATTATTATTATTATTATTATTTATGTTTTACTGACCTGAACATAACATTTAGTTTGAAAATGATGTCATTAACAAATTCGGGAACATGGGAACAGTTATTTATCATAACAAAACAGCAAGTATTCGTGTAATACGGAGTGTTTTTATTTGACGTCCTTTTAGTGTAAATACATACATATTGATGTTTGGAGTAGAATATTTCATACCCTCGTCGAAGTATAATCAATTTTACTGGAAATTCGAACTCGTAACGATTACATACAAGCTGTCACCTCACTTTATATTTGACATAAATTTTCGAGCGATAAAAGTGCATTACTTTAATGGAAAACCGAACTAGAAACGTAACTATGTTATATATATATATATATATATATATATATATATATATATATATATATATATAATTTTGTCTTTTTATTACATATAGTGTAATATGGAATAGTACGTAAACAAATTAATATGTTCTTATCAGTAATTATTTTAAAAATGTTAACGTGTAAAATTCGTTAATTTATTAACTGATTCATTGGAATGGATCAGGTACCTAATAATGATTTTAATTAAAATTAGTCAACTGAAAATTTAATACATTGGTACATATGTTATACAAATTAATAAAAATTACAAATATTAAAACTCTGATGTAACCAACACAATACCTTCCGCCATTTATTTTTTATTAATTTAAATACATACTATGGGGTCTCGTGGCCGCCTGACTGTCTGCTCGCGAATATGGGGAACCGGATTCGATCCCGACCAACGCCAAATATTCCGAATTTTAAATGGCACAAAATTGACCCCTGTGCTGCACTCACCACGCTAGCAATGAGTGCCCGTGAAGTGACGCTTGGTAAACGCCCGCACGATATAAATATGTCATCATTGCCGAAATCGGTGTACAAAGCAGATTAGCACACCCATCAATGGGTAATATTCCGTTATTTTCTTTTATTTATTTATTTATTTTCTTTTTAAAACGTTACCATTATTGATTTGAAATAATTATTTTTTGACAGTGACATTTATCTGTCAGTGTTTAAAGCATAGGCTCCGGGATATAATTTTTAAATTACTTTCTAAAATCTTTAAATTAAGGTACTTCCGGTTAACCAATCTTTACCAAAATCTAAACAACTCTTCATACGGACATAAAAAAGGAGTAGTTACGGCCCTGGTCAGTAATGTCCTACATGTCTTGTCAAGGTAGGTTGTTTTTCGTTGTTCCAAAAGTAAATGACCTCGGACTAAGATCAATTCTTCTTAAGTTTTCAGTCTAAAGTAGCGGAAAGAATTTTGCCGAAATTTCTAACCATTTGTGCAGGTTTTATAATTTGTTGAAAATGTTAACCGATCGAACTGTTATGAGTTTGGGCTCTGAAAATCACATATGTTTTTCAATATCAGAATTCTGGAGATTCTGGAGTTGAATATTTTAACAGTTTATTCATATTGTTTTTGTAGATTTAACTAATGGTAAGCATCTCTTAAAATAAATATAGTAATGGTTAAAAATATTTTTAAGGTTAGGAGTAATTAATTTTTTGTTCCAACGTCTATAGTAGAACAGACAAATCATGTTTGGTGTTAATAGTGTTGCAGACGTCGACCTCTGTTGTAGCACTCACACCCGTGGTCTAATTTCTCCGGGGAGCGACGCTTCGGCAATACCGAGCGACGCTGCCCGGCGCTATTACCAGCGTCTCTTCATCCCTTTATCTTTCTTTTCCACCCGCACATACACGAGCTGTGTAATTGCTCTTGCACACTGACTAATATATTCTTCTACGGAATCTACGGTATTAATTATTTTTTAATCCTTTGACTGCCAATGGAACATATATATATATATATATATATATATATATATATATATATATATATATATATATATATATATATATATATATATTTCGGACAAGTGTTAAAAATACCTATTGGAAATTATACAGAGTGGTGACCGGCACAGACGTACACAGGACCCTAACATGTAAAATCAAACTTTCCTAATATCCTGCTTCCTTAATTATTGTAGGTAAAAAGCTTCAAATAAAAGTTGTAGGACATGAAATTTTACATCTGTGTCAATAATAGTTATTTGTATATCAAGGCCGCGAAATCACTATTTAGCGTTCCGAGAGAAAAATTGTCGCCGAGGCCGCTTGCGGCTGAGGCAAGACAATCTCGAGGACGCTAAAGGATTTCGCGGACAAGGTGTACACAATATTTTTTGTGCAACCGTAAAAAATATGTAATTACAAATTTTATTAATTTTAAACAGTTTCACTGTAAATTGAAAGTTGGCTTTCAAGGTAGCTATGGAATTGACATTTGATAAACAAAACAATTAGTTTTGAAAAAATCATAGTGCTTGTTTATTTAATTTCGTGGCCTATATTGCCTATTCGCGGCCGGTTGCACAAAAACTAATTTAATTTTGAGTGCCTTGTAACGGCAGAAATTAGATAAGGAAGTGTCCAAAATCACCCCAAAAATAGCTATAGTCATGGATTTGAAACAAAAAATTAACAAATGCTAATGATTTATCTGTTAAGCTAGATTAATTTAATTTTGTTAGTTTGTAATTTCTGTTCAAGTGAACAATTATCAATTTAAATTAACAGATAATTGTTAACTGGAACAGAAATTAGAAATAATACCTAATAATAATAAATTACCCTAACATGACAGATAAATCGTTAGAAATTTGTTATTTATTTTGTCTCAATTCCATGAGTATTGCTATTTTTGAGGTGATTTTCGACATTTTCATACCTAATTTTTGCCGTTACAAGGCATACAAAATTAATTTTGCTTATTAATTCACATGCAGAATTTTATGCTCTACAACCTATATTTGAAGCTTTTACTCTCCACGCCAGCAATGAGGTGACGCCTTGTAAACGCCCGCACGATACAAATATTCTATCATTACCGACATCTGTGTACGAGTACAAAGCAGATTGGCACACCCAGCAATGGGTAATATGCCGTGATGAAATATTTATTTATTTTATTCATAATTAGGGAAGCAGGAAATTAAGAAAGTTTGATTTTACATGTTAAAATCCTATATTTGGCTATGCCAGTCACTATCCTGTATAAAATAAATACTCCCATTTTTCTTTAAATTTTTAAAATTTAAAAAACCCTTCTATTATTCTCCTTTGAACTATTTCTAATTTTATCCACCCTCTACTATTATTTTCCTGTCGTGGTGTCGTTCCTTGACATTTCGTCTGTCAAGGAGTATTGGATTAGTCAGGCGTCGTGCCTGAAATCAAACACTTGGCAAGAAGTGTTGGAGACATGACGTCACTCACGTTACTGTCACCCCTACAGCCCGATATAGATACTTTACATTTGTATTCGCCAATGAAAAACGGGGGTGATCCGTCAACAACAAGGTTAAATAATTTGAAAGAAGATAAGAGATAATATTAGAACCAAATTCTAAACGGTTTAAATTTATTTGATCAGAATTATTTATACTAATTATTAGTGTGTTGAAAAATAAATGATCAGTATGAATATTGTATCCAAGTTAGATTAGGTTAGGTTAAGTTATGGTTAGGTTAATTTATGATTAGGTTTGTTGAGGTTAGTTTAGATTAGATTAGGTTAATTACATTTTTATTAAGGTTGACTCTAAATTGTGTCATATTTATTTTATAAATAAAGTGTAAATATAAAAAAAATGTTCAGAATTAAAAACTGCGTACATTTATTGATATAATAGGTTCTTGGTATAAGAAAAACGTTAAATAATATATCTGTTTTTAAGCTTGTTACATATTGTAACGTGCGTCACTGACTTAAGAGTGTTCGCGCGCCGCTACTGGTGGAATGTTCCCGAGAGATGACGCAGTCCCTGGCGGCGGAACGCCTAGACGTGTTAATTATACCAGTGATCCAAATCTATTGTATTCAGTATCATTGTGGCGGCAGAAAGTTCCAGAAGGACACTGGGCTGTATAAATACCGTCCGAAGGACAGCAGAGAAATAGTCTGATATATAGAACTATAGAAGCAACGAGCAATGTAGTTGGTGATATAAATAAACAGTCTACAAGTTGTGTACATAAATAAATATAGTTATATAAATAAATATAGTGATATAAATATTGTTTAAATAAATAATCTTAGTGTTTAAGTATTTAATAATATTCTTAGGCCCGGTTTTTTCACCTCCTGATAAAGTGCCAGTTAACTTATCTGGCAGATAAAAGAAAAATATCGCATCAAATAATTGACGTGTGTATAATTTTCTCAATTTACACTGTAATATCGATGCGCAATTTTTATTTTATCTGGCAGTTAAGTTAACTGACACTTTATCCAGAGATGAAAAAACCGGGCCTTAGTGTTTATAATTATTTAATCATAGTGTTAGTTACTTTTATTTTCTTTTTAAAATTTATCCTAATTATTTATCGTTTAATAAACGTATTATTTTAATTAATATTAAATTCTCTTATTTTTACATTTCACCCATATAAATAAAACGTTACAATATGTATAATTCAATAGTCATGTTGTTTGACTTTGACAGATAAAAGTTTATTAATTTAATTGTTAATATTGTTCCATTGAGTTTTTAAAATGTATTCATGATTGCTGAGAAATTAATTAATTAATTCAATAATTATCAAAAGTTTAAGACATATGTCATCTGCCAAACTCAAACAATACAACCGCTTCTCTTTCGCAAAGGAAATGCACGTAAACAATAATTTTGAACTTTTTAGATGTAGTTTTTAATTCTGAGCATTTTTACCTCTCGCTAAGAGAGGTATTGGATTCATGCTAAAAATCGCATATCCAGATTTTATTGAATAAGCACGTTTTAAGGTCCCTACAATCCGATTTTAACATTTTTACGATGATGTCTGTGTGTGTGTGTGTGTGTGTGTGTGTGTGTGTGTGTGTGGATGTGTGTGTGTGTGTGTGTGTGTGTGTGTATGTGTGTGTGTGGGATGTTGGAAGGACGGTTACTCAAAAACTATAAGACTTAAAATTTGTTTAACAACGTATTTCCCAATCGGACATTCATGGGAAGATCTGAAAAGGTTTTGGTAATAATTGGACAACCGGAAGTAGAAGATTCTTGAAAAAAAATCTTCTAAATATTATTTTTTCAAAATTTTTCGTGGTAATATTAAAGAAAATTAAATTCTCTATCTGATACATTTAAATATTTTATTATATATTCCATAGATTTAGAGATAAAAGAAGTATAATATATAAAATAATCTGTTGTAATAAATTTGACAGCCGAAAGAATGCCATGAAAAATAGTTGATAATTTAAATTATTTGTAACTGACAGATAAATGTCAGTGTCAGAAATAATGAGTAATGAATTAAAAATGTACTTGGAGAATCCCTTAGTTCTTGATCTGTGACTATTATGGAGATGACAAGTCTAGGTTGAAGGACTTAAATTTGTTTCAAACATTATGGGACAATGTACACCAGTACTGTAGACTAGAGTAACTTTGAATTGCGAAAAAGCTATCAAATTCTTCTCAAGTAAGTTGTAAATATTGACAAAATCGGAGTGCAATCTATCCGTCACTTTATTAAAGGGAATTAAGGTTATTTAGATATAACAAGTATGAAAAAATAAAATGTAAAAGAAGATATATAAGAATAGATGCACAATCCAGATATATACATTTTAGACCGCCCAAAATTAATGTTTTTACTAGAAGAATATGAAGAGAAAGTAAACAAAGTTGTTCGAATTGAAAATTGCTGTTACCAGCCTAATATTTATATATGGTAAACTCTACTTTGTAATTTATTGTAACATAATTTATGGTAAAATATCTTCATGTTGAGACATGCTATTATTGAATAATAAAGAAGTTTATACGTCAGATTTATATGAATATATTATTTGTATTTATAAAAATAATCTTTGCTTTATGCATACAGCCAGGTAAAATATACGGCGAGAGGTTATGTGCTGGCCACATCAGATTTTTTGTATTTACAATTTTGTTCTAAAATTAATAGGGCAGAATTTACAGCAGTATGAATATTTTATCATTATATTTCGTCATTGTGACAATGTTAAAATTGGATTCTAGGGACTTTAAAACACGATTCCTATACCTCCCTTACCAGGGGTAGCGGGAGGTAAAAACAGGAAAAATTTATTCTAAATATAGTATTTTGTATTTGTATTTGAATAAAGTAAAGAATGCTGGTATTATTTGATTACAACTCTGACGAGCCGGGAGAGCCGCTAACAAATGGGGAAAATTAGTTCGAGTCCCATTATAACACTTTAATTATAACTTTGTTTCCTATTACAGCATTTAATTCAGATAACTTCAAATTAAATTTTTTAATGGAATTTGCAAATTGCATAAACAGAACTATGCAATCCAGCAATAAATTGCAATAAATTTAATTAGCAGCCGACAATAAAAATCAATGTAGTCCGTTACGTACAATTAGTTACTTGGGTTGGGACTTTTTACTCGTCGAGTCGGCTTCGGAAAAAGGAATTAAAAACAAAAGCTCACGTGGAGCCGGGTCGGTGTAAATTAAGCGCCGAGTTTATTTAAAGCTTTTATCAACATATCGATCAGGTTAAAGTTCGCCGCTACGGTCTTTTACTTCCACCAACCCAAATTTCATCCCCTACAGTTTAAGGACACTGAAATTATATACAGGATGGTGGCGATTAGGGGTGAATATAGGGATTTAACATGGGATTTTTTGGTTTATGTATTTCCCTGCTCTCCTGTTCATTTTACGGCAAAAATTTCAAAAGTTCCGTTAATTAGTGGCAATAGGGATAATTGCAATACTTGTCGTTCAATATAGTATTTAAAATTGTGAATAAACTAGAAACATAACAAAAAATGTAAAATTGTTTTATATGCAACTTTTAATTCTATACAACTTTGCACTCTACAGGCCTACGCTATTTAGTATTTTCTTCTTAATACGTCACTATTATAATTTAAAATGATTAGTTTTTGACAGTGAAATTTATCTGTCAGTTACATACATTTGAGATCAGAACTGTGTAACCAAGGATTTGTGTTTAAAGCGTATGCTTCGGGATTTATTGTGTAGATTATTTTTTAAAAAATATCCACAAAATATATAGAAAATGTATCAATGCAAAGCTGTAGAAAATTTAATAATTTTTAAAACTACATAAACTGCGAAAAATGATAATTAAAGATATTATTCGAAGAAAAAATATTTTGAACTTCAAGTAAAGTGCTATTTCCTTTTAACCGATTTACATAAAAATCTAATGGCTTGTTGAAGGTACGATTTCTCAAAATCTATAAGACTGAAAACCTGTGTAACTACGGATTCCTCAATCTAACAGTAATGGGAAGAGTTGAATAGGTTCTGGTAACAATTGGATAACCGGTAGTAGTAGTATTTTAACAAAAATCTTCTAAATGTTATTTTTTGAAAATTTATGTTAATACAAATACATTTAATTTTTTTATTATATCTTCTATAGATTTAAAGATATAAAAATATAATTTATAAAATAATCTGTTGTAGTAAATCTTACAACCTGCTCACAGCCCAAACATCTCCATGGTAACTACTTGAGAAATTTAAATGTAATTGACAGATAAATGTGACTAATGTCAGTGTCAAAAATTCAGAGATAGTACTGCAGGCTTTTTCTGGGAAGGATATTTAATATGTTTTATTGTATTATTAATTATATATTTAAAATTATCGGTATATTACATGAACCCTTCAGAAATACCGCCAATCCCGATAATGAATTGGAAAAACCTCGAGCATTTAGAAGAGCAGGGGAGAATTTGTTCATAGAATTAATTTAAAATTATAGAAAATACGTAAATATAAAGATTAGGTGTAATTAGAAGTTTTTGTGTGTACAAGAAATGTTAAATACAATACTTATATATACCACAATGGAAAGGGCGAGAGCTATTGTGATGGCCACAACAGATTTTTTCGAATCTAGTACCGACCTCAGTGACCCCATTGCAACAAGCATCAATTTTAACTGCACCCTCGCCCCAGAAATTATTTTGTACATCTAATGACTACTTGCACCGCTTAAAGTTTAATTTTAAATATTGGTTAAATTGACAATATTTTATCGAAACGAAATATCTAATGAGTTGTTGAATATTACTGTCAAAATTTCGATATGTATTTTTTTTTCTTAACCTGTAGTTAAGGCTTTAACTATAAGCGGTGCAACTGACCATTAATGTTAACAATAAGATAAAATAAAATAAATATGGAAATATTTGTTACTACTAATGAGACAGTAGAAGCATGGGGGTTCACCATCACCCAAAAAGTCAATTCGAAAAATTCCATTTTAATCACAAATTAGCGGATACACTAATATTAATTTATATACTATCACAAAACATAATTGTTCGTCTATCGCTACCATATTTGTGTTAATATCTCTTTAATAAAACGGAATGTATCTATTTTGCAATCATTTGTAGAAATTACTATAACTACAAAATGTATTGTGTCGAATTGTTCGGGTTTGAATCTAACCCATGAACAAAAACGCAAATGCAACTAATTTCCGCACAACTGGGAATCGTTGGGTAAAAAACTAATTACAAGTTCATCTGGCGACCGCGGAACTTTATCTACGAGTTTTTAACTGGAACTGGAACTGAAACTGGAATCCAGAAACCGGGAATCCGAACAGTCGACCGGTTACCGGTTCGTTTCGATTGTTTCCTCTTTTGCTTTGCTCTTATAAACCCTTTCGTCGAGCGAAGATACAAATATATTTTAAACGAAAACGTTACATCAAGAATCTTGCAAAACTCTTGTTCTTAAACGTTTTGGTATTAATATTTTCCTGGCATGGTTTTGTTTCGAGTCTTGGGCTTCAGTCAAGACTACGACTAGTTTTGGTTGTTCGAAACCAACGACGAAATATAACTAGACAAAATATTCCTTATTCCTCCTCAATAAATGTTTTGATTTCGGCTGGCCATAAAGAGACAACTAGAGATAGAGATATATTTCGTCTCGTTCGAGCATTTCTCACTAGCTGCCATCCAGTGTTAAAGTCAAAATTTAAGCGTCAATACGATGAAAAATAGGTTTATCGTTATAAAAATAAAAAAAAATTCAATGTAAAATATTTATTAATTATATATTATAATTACAAAATACAAAATTATTGATTTTACCGAACAATAAATATGTATGAAAACAAACTAACCACATAACCGACAAATTTGTTCTTATAAAGTTACATTAAATTTATTTTCTTTTTCTTTCACATAGTATTCTAAATAGTCGAATACCCTTTTCAGACCTATTCTTGCAACAAGAAGGCATTTTTAAATACATTTTGTAAGTGACAAGACCCATTAGCAGTTCGCCAATTAGCTCCAAATATTGAAAGGAAGAAGTTTGCTATAAGATATTGTAACACCTTTTCAGGATTATATACTTGATCAAGACCCTTTGAACAATCACGGAACACAATTATAAATTTAATTTTAAATATTTATTTTTAAATTAGAATACACCACAAAACGAAAGTTATTGTAAACAATATAACAAGAATAAGAAGTTTTTTTATTCCGATATCTTATTTACTAAGTAGATAGGTATTGAATTAATCGACTTTTCAAAAGAATATATTATTAAGAACACTTGCGCCTCTAGTGAGCAATGCTCAATCGAGACCATACATAGCTCTATCTCTAGTTGTCTCTGTCTGGCCAGCCGAAATCAAAACAAATCAAATGAAGTTTATCTAGTTATAGTTTGGTTCACAAAAGATGACAATTCAAGGTCATTTATTAACCGTATGGTGTAATATTACTTACAGATAACTGCACTGCATTTCGTATACATAGACGTGCAACATGAAATAATTATGGATACATTTTAACTGAAAAAAATAAGTGTAATTTATTAGAAAATTACGTTTCTTTTTAAATAATACCTTTCTCAAAGATTTATGCTCTTCACCTGTGTTTTTGCAAAACACACAAAAACATAGACTTGACAAAAACCATAGAATAATAATTTGATTTAAATGTCAACGTCACTGGGTAAATATTAGCATAGAGGGCAGTGTAGTAGATAATTAGATATCTGTTACTCTACGACATACGTCATTAATATTTGTAACGTGTTAGAAAGTAATGTCAACATAAACGTATATCTGTCACACAACATAAACTACATAGACATACGTCAAGTAATCTTTCTATTTATAACATGAAATGTTGCTAAGGTACTACTGTATTAAATGTTGTGTATTCTTTCCTCGACCAAGTGACCTTGAATTGTCATCTTTCGTGAACCAAAGTATATATGTATTTCGTCGTTGTTCGAAACAATAACTAACAATTTAAGGTACACTTAAATTTATTTGTCAGTGGTAAAAACAGATTTTAGGTATAAAAATGTAGGTTAAACAATAATCTTTTTTTGTGAGGATAAACCAGAAAAATAAAAATAAATTTGGCGGTTTTGCTTTGGTGGGCCCTTGTATTTCATAAAACACCGTGGATATGTGTGGATTGTTATCAAGTAATAAACAAAAGCAGTGAATTTGTGATAATTAAGTGCGATAAAACGCGTGGTATTCTGCATGTGTCACGTATACAACCCAACCCACCATTGTGACAGTCGCAGTGCACTTGCGTGAGGTGCGTGCGGCTGAAATACGTGCAGCGTGCAGCCCCAATGCAATGCAAAGCAATGCGTTGAAAATTGTCCAATGCACGTTTTATTGCCCATGTTTATAGCACATTGATTTTGATATTTAATTAATGGACTGATATGGGACTCTATTATTTCATGACTGTTCATTTGCTGTATTTCACAACGATTATTGTTTTTAGCATAGCACACTACATAAACTATTTTTATTGACTGCAAATACAACCGTACATTTTAAAGAGAAAACAATAAGGAGATATAATTTCATTTCGACTTTATAAGTATTTAATCACAGTAGAATATCTTTTTCGGTTATATAGAGTAGATGATTACACTTACTGGGAAGTAGAAAATCGTTAGACATGGCCCCTTAATCTAAAAACACCCACTTACATATACAAATTTCACTTAATACACAGAAATAATATACGTTCATTCACTGCCATATATCAAAAGAAACTACCTAGCTCACAACCTCGCCAATTTAAACAAGTTATAATAGGTGCCAGTTTTAACAAAACACAGCTTACATTTTCAATAATAATACTTGCATTATTCATTCTGCTAATATTAGTGTAATTTAACATTGATATTATTTAAATATTTATTATAATCATAAATTAATACCTACAGTGAAAAACTTTCATATTACATAAATGATTTTTTTTTTTTGGCTCTATTCTGAATAAATCTGTAAATAATGAACAAAATCGCAACGAAAGCTGCCCTCTTATGTATAATTTTATATTAATCGACAAAAATAGATGCATTTTTGTCACTATTTTACAGATTTACAGAACTGTAAGACTTACAGATTTGTTCAGAATTGGTCTATATTTTTTGTTACCTTAGTTCTTTTTACCTCCCGCTACTCTTGGTAAAGGGAGGTAAATAAGCACGTTTAAAGGTCCCTAAAATCAGATTTTAACATTTTCACGATGGTGTGTGTGTGTGTGTGTGTGTGTGTGTGTGTGTGTGTGTGTGTGTGTGTGTGTGTGTGTGTGTGTGTAATGCAGTTCCCAGAATTAGTTAAATATGTAGGTAGATATACTTATATTTAACCGAACAAAAATTAAATCCGTAAATTAAATGGCGGGAGGTACTTTGCTGGCCACATCAGATTTTTTATTTATTTTATAATTGGACTGTTTTTTATCAAATACAATATATCCTACATACTTTCCTAATATACAGATTAAATTATTTTGAGGGTATATATATTTTGAAAAAATATACATTTCAAGAATCATGGCCTTAATTTTGTGAATTTTGAAAATAATCTTTTCAACTGAGAATCAAAGTTTATTTTTAACCTTTTTTAAAACCCTGTATGTCTTACCGATTAAACACCTTCGGGTTTTTAAAAATAAATTAGATTAGCATATTAGGCTACTTACGTGTCTTTTTTACCTCTCGCTAAGAGAGGTATTACATTCATGCTAAAAATCGCATATTCAGATTTTATTGAATAAGCACGTTTTAAGGTCCCTACAATCCGATTTTAACATTTTTACGATGATGGCTGTGTGTGTGTGTGTGTGTGTGTGTGTGTGTGTGTGTGTGTGTGTGGATGTGTGTGTGTGTGTGTGTGTGTGTGTGTATGTGTGTATGTGTGTGGGATGTTGGAAGGACGGTTATTCAAAAACTATAAGACTTAAAATTTGTTTAACAACGTATTTCCCAATCGGACATTCATGGGAAGATCTGAAAAGGTTTTGGCAATAATTGGACAACCGGAAGTAGAAGATTCTTGAAAAAAAATCTTCTAAATATTATTTTTTGAAAATTTTTCGTGGTAATATTAAAGAAAATTAAATTCTCTATCTGATACATTTAAATATTTTATTATATATTCCATAGATTTAGAGATAAAAGAAGTATAATATATAAAATAATCTGTTGTAATAAATTTGACAGCCGAAAGAATGCCATGAAAAATAGTTGATAATTTAAATTATTTGTAACTGACAGATAAATGTCAGTGTCAGAAATAATGAGTAATGAATTAAAAATGTACTTGGAGAATCCCTTAGTTCTTGATCTGTGACTATTATGGAGATGACAAGTCTAGGTTGAAGGACTTAAATTTGTTTCAAACATTATGGGACAATGTACACCAGTACTGTAGACTAGAGTAACTTTGAATTGCGAAAAAGCTATCAAATTCTTCTCAAGTAAGTTGTAAATATTGACAAAATCGGAGTGCAATCTATCCGTCACTTTATTAAAGGGAATTAAGGTTATTTAGATATAACAAGTATGAAAAAATAAAATGTAAAAGAAGATATATAAGAATAGATGCACAATCCAGATATATACATTTTAGACCGCCCAAAATTAATGTTTTTACTAGAAGAATATGAAGAGAAAGTAAACAAAGTTGTTCGAATTGAAAATTGCTGTTACCAGCCTAATATTTATATATGGTAAACTCTACTTTGTAATTTATTGTAACATAATTTATGGTAAAATATCTTCATGTTGAGACATGCTATTATTGAATAATAAAGAAGTTTATACGTCATAGATTTATATGAATATATTATTTGTATTTATAAAAATAATCTTTGCTTTATGCATACAGCCAGGTAAAATATACGGCGAGAGGTTATGTGCTGGCCACATCAGATTTTTATTTAACATTTTTAAAGAGAAGACAAAAACTTGTTACTCATATTTTTTCTATTGACAATTTTTTTATGAATTAGGCAGAAAAAATTAATGAAATTTGAATATATAAATTAGCGCTATGTATGACGTAGAATTACACCACACCAATGAATGGCCGTAAAACCATATCATCGGTACGCCTTATAGCAACGGCATATGCCGGTAAATTATACATGATAGATCACCTGTTTGACGTTTATATAATAGTTTGGAGGTTAATATTGTAGTTTGCCTTTTTGGTATCGATATTTTAAATTACAAGTAACAAGTAACAGAAGTAATGAAAACCACGAAAATTGCAAATAATAAACAAGAGAGACAGAGACAGAGAGAGGGGGATACTAATATCAAATTCAAATTAAATTTCCTCGCCCAGTCGCACACCAGCGCCATCTACATGTTACATTCTTAAATATACTTTCTCCAGTTTAAAAAAAATATGTAAATGTTAATATACTCAATGAATTTTTTATCTCCATTATTAATGTCAAAATAAATAATCTATTTAATCTTCAAATAAAATATACAAATCCGTGATTCCGAATTAACATCCAAAAATTCCATCATATACTCATATAAATCTTTCGAAAATAGATAGTGTATTATAATTACATTTACGCTCCGTGGATCTGAATCGATCTTTCTCCCTTCTGATCATAATTACCGCTACACAAAGAGAATTCATGAATTTTTCCATCTGAGAATGTGAACCTAAAGCCCGACAGAGGGATCATTCATCAACAGGGGACGTCTACGAGGTGTCGGACAAACGTCATTGTTTGTGGGCTGGATCCCGACACTCTTAATAAATAATAAATCAGAAAGATTTCTTTTGAAAAGCCGAAAGGGTGTACAGGTAGAAATGAAAGAAATTAGGAATGTAAACAAGAGGGTGATAATTAAATATTGACGAAGATGGGCGAGGATATTAATTTATTTAAAGGGTAGGTCAGGATCATTAAGATTTTTTTTAAATGTCAGAAATGATTTATATTTCTTTGGTCAAAATGATTTATTTTACCAAATATTTGAAATTACATTTAGTAGATCTACAAATTATAATTAGATATGTGACTAAATTTTGTTTTCACCTCCCGCTACCCTTGGTAAGGGAGGTATAGGGATCGTGCTAAAAATCGCATATCGAGATTTTGGTAAATGACTACGTTTTAAGGGCGCTAGCATCCGATGTGTGTGTGTGTATGGGTGTGTGTATATGTGTATGTGTATGAGTGTGGATCTTCTGTGTGTGTTATTTATTCGCAATTTATGTTATTTTAATTTTATTTTTTTCTACAGGTTTGCATTAATACTTTTTCTATATATATTATGGATAAATTTATAAAATAATATAAAAATTATATCCCGGAGCTTATGCTTTAAATGTAACTCCATGGTTTATATGTCACTGACAGATAAATGTCACTGTCAAAAAAAGAATTATTTTATATTAATAATAGTAACGCTTTTAAAAGAAAACTGTAAATAGAACAATAAGAATTGTTATATGGAAAGGAACTTAATATAGTTTTCAGCATTAGTAAATATGCAGGTATGTATTTAAATATAATAGATAAATATATCACGGCATATTATCCATTGCTGAGTATGCTAATCTTCTTTGTACACAGATTTCGGTAATGATGATGACATATTTATATCGTGCGGGCGTTTACCAAGCGTTACCTCACGAGCACTCATTGCTGCCGTTGATAGTAGACCACAGGGGTAAATTTTGTCTCATTTAAAATTCGAAATATTTGGCGTTGGTCGGGATCGAATCCGGTTCTCCAGATTCGCGAACAGATCCTCAGGCGCGCGGCCACGAGACCCCATAGGTATGTACTTAAATTAATAAAAATTAAATGGCGGGAAGTACTGTGAGAGATTTTTTAATCTCTAAATTCATTGAATATGAAGAAAATAATGTAATTAAAACGAATAGATAGTAAATATTCTTTAATGTTTATAATAACATAAAATGTCAAAAAATGATATTTAACAGCGTTTATTCAAGAAAAACTGTGAAAATTTTCAAATTAGGGTACTTCCGGTTAAATAATCGTAACCAAAATCGAATTAACTCTTCATATGGACGTACGAAAGAGGAATAAGAAAGAATTATAATTTTTCGAATGATGGAGTTACCGAAGGACAAATTCTTGTAACACTCACAAATATATACGAGTACACACAGAGGACAGTGTTCAAATTTTTTTGATTCATATGTTAATCCAGAACAAAAGAGGTGCTTTTTTAAAGCAGAGGGCTTCAACATAAACAAACAGATATGAATAGTTTATTAACGCGCGAAATAAAAACAAAGATTTGAAATGGATACTACAAAAAATTATTATCTTTAAATCCCGATTCTTTTTACCCCTATAACATAGCCATTTTACCCCGTCGGGGGTAATTACTACCAGGTTAAGAACCACTGCTTTAAACAGACACTCTTTTAACCGGACAAATAATCGGCAACCAGTGCTGTTCGCTTAAGAGAAATTCCACTGTATAGGTATAATTTTTTGCCAATATAAGAAATCGAATGAAATAATAAAATCATGAAAATACAGCACATAAAGGTACTTATTAGAATCATTTATAAGTCTAATGACACTGTAAATTCATGGCTTGTTCCCCTGAGGGAAGAAATGTCTTTAACGACATTATGGATACGAAATATCTCATTCCTGGAATACGGCGTCTTGAGAATGGCGAATGGCGATATTTTTTAGGCCACCATAAAGGATCAAATTATTCGGAAACATGTTTTATTGTCTGTGTATATATTCCGAGAACGCAACATTTGCAAAGCAAAATTGTTTAAATGCAAAATTTGTATTCTCGTATGAGAACGTAAAAGATTTTATTACTTGTTTTTATTGTACCACGAAAATTTGAGGAATCACTACGAAATTTCGATAATAAAATTTATAGAGAGCGCATAATTGGGAAATAACTTGAAATGAATTAGGAATCTGATCTGCAGAGACGGATATTCACCGGGGGGGGAGTTTTTGTACATAAAGAAAGAAAATGATAACAAATTCACAAGAACTAGAATGTTGTGAAATCATATTTATTTCTCTCTCTCTCTCTCTCTCTCTCTCTCTCTCTCTATATATATATATATATATATATATATATATATATATATATATATATATATATATATATATATATACATATTAAAAAAAGAGGATTGAAATGACTAGCATTAAATTCATAATAAGTGAAGACAACATTGAATTTAATATTGTAGGTATATTTTATTTACATAATCTTTTTATGTACTTTTTCGCTTTTGGATATTTATTTTCTTTTCAGGTTTACTATCTAATTGTAACAGCATCAACAATACGGAAAGAAATCAGTAATAATGTAAAGCCGGAGGTGTATACCAAAAATGCAAGAAGGAATGAAAACAATTCTGAAGTAAAACTGGAAGCTATGCTTCATGTAGATGTCAATGAAAAACGTTAAAATTAAGGTCATCCGGCATATGATATTCAACTAGGTAACTTTTAAATTTTCATCCACTTTTACCTTCCGTCACCTTTAGGTAAGGAAAGTATTGTTTTTGGTCAAAAAAATCGATATTGAATTTCTAATGAATAAGCACGTTTTGGGGTCCGTAGAATACGAGTTTACAATTTTTACGATGATGTCTGTATGTGTGTGTATATGTGTGTGTGTGTGAGCTCCTCTTTCTCTCTCTCTCTCTCTCTATCTGTGTGTGTGTATGTGTGTGTGTGTGTGTGTGTGTGTGTGTGTGTGTGTGTGTGTGTGTGTGTGTGTGTGTGTGTGTGTGTGTGTGTGTGTGTGTGTGTGTGTGTGTGTGTGTGTGGTGAGCGGATGTTCGACAATTTCTCAAAAACTATAATAAAAACAATAATAATATATTTATTAGGTATAAGGCCATTTGACCTATACAAATTATCACAATTTAGGTATATAATTCACTGTTTAAATACATTCAATTATACAGAGCCATTTTTAGTGCCCTCTGTTAGTACCCTCGTTACATTCAGAGTAGCTTATAGTGACCTCTGCTGCCACTCGGTTTTTTATTAACAACTGACTCGTGTGGGATTCGAACGCTCTCCCACACACACAAACCTTGTGATGCCAGGCGAGCACTTTTAACCGCACGACCACAGATGACCGTTTCTCAAAACTATAAAATTTGACATTTTTTACTACGGATTCCTCAATGTAACATTAATGAGAAGAGCTGATAAGGTTTTGGTAACAATTGGACAACCGAAAGTAGTAGTTTTCTGAAAATTTATATTATTAAAAATAATAAAGATCATTAAATTCTCAATCTGATACTTTTAATTTTTTTATTATATCTTCTATAGATTTAGAGATATAATATATAATAATATAGAATAATCTGTTGTAATAAATCTCGCTGCCCAAACATCTCCATGAAAATCAGTTGATATATTTGTTTGTAACTGACAAATAAATACAAAAAGTACATTTAATATTTCTTATTGTATTATTAATTAAATATTTAAAATTATAGCTACATTATACATATATCCTTATGAAATATGGTCGTCAATGTATTTGAAAAAAATTGAACATAGAAGGACAAAATTCCTCATGGAACAAGAAATGTTCATTACTTATGTAATATAATGTAATGGCGAGAGGTATTGTGCTGGCCACAACAGATTTTCTTAAATTAAAATACTTTAAAATACCCATTCCGGGCCAATGGATTCTATCTTGCACAAATTGAAGAGTTTAGCTTCCGTAATCTTTGCAAACAAAATTGGCTTAAATCTTTAAAATCTTTTCTACGTTCTATGCTCTTGTGAGTAATTCATTATGGAAACAATAACAGAGAAAGTTCCATCTTCCACCCCCGATCAGGGGTAGCTGTGGTAGCGTAATTTGGCCTCTGTGAGAGTTATATGCCGCTCCTGCCATTTCGTCACACTGCCTGACATTTAACCTCCATTATCCTCTTACCAAAAGATTCCTTTATCGCATTCTTTGATGCGAATTTTTCACCCAAGCTCAAGTTGTATTTGCGTAACGAGATACCATACGTCACAAAGAAGGAATGAATCTGCTTCTGCACGCTCTTTGGAGCGAGGCAACTGACTTTATTGATTCTTATACTCCAATAACGAGATGTGCGATCAGATGAATCTTACAATCGCAGCCACGGTGTTATTTCATTGTTCTAAATTTAAAATATAGTGATGTACAAGTCAAATATACCTGATTTGACTTGACTTCATACTCTGGCCGATCTGACTACCCCATAGTATTAAATCCTAGATACCCCGGGCCTATCCGACCAGAGGTTTTTTGGACACACACACACTAGCAACCGGTCTTACTCAGGGCACGACGCGGACTAGAGAAGAGCACACTAGTCAACAAAGACAAATATAAAACATAAAAAATCTGATGTGGTCAGCACAATACCTTCCGTCAATCCTGTGTATTATGTACAAATTCCATACATAAATTTTCTTGCAAAATATTCTAAATTTTTAGTATTTTATGATTCCCTTTCTCGGCAACTGAATTCCAAACTCCTGATAACAAACAAATCACATGAAATAAAAAAATCATGAAATTTTGAATGAAAAATTATGACACTTGTCACTTATGGACATAATTAACTGCTGTCATTTTGAGATGAGTCCCCATATCTGCTTATCAAAGGCAGCAAAGTCATGTCACTGCACGCACCCTATACATAATTTTTTTGCAAAAGATCCTGTATTTCCAGTAAAGTTATTTCATAAACAAACTATGCAAATTGCACTTGACACTGACATCTTCTTCTTTAGTTTTTCCCATTCGTTAGGGGGTCGCTATTTTTTATTTTCTTCTTTCACTCATTTTTGTTTTGCTTGTCGTCCTCATTCAGTTCCTTTTCCCTCAAGTCTTCTGCAATACAGTCTTTTCATCTTATGGAAGGAAGAAAAATTACTGGAGTTCAGTCAATAAATTTATTTATTTTCCGCCTCTACCGGTTTCGACACCGCATGTGTCTTCTTCAGGAGGTGAAAATGAAGAATTTAAAAAACACGGATAAATACATAAAACAATTAATAAATAACATAATTTGCATACAATGGTCGTCAAGGTTTAAAAAAATAAATAAATAAATACATTAAAAACTCATGTAGTCGTCAGATAAAATTGGATATTTATTTATAATCCTTGAATTAACAATGGCACCCTTTAACTGAAGGATAAGTTATGACTTGTTTCATCTTATATTTGGTCTTCCTATGTTTCTTCCACCTTCTATTAATATATTCATCTCTCCTCATGACATGTTCAAACTAATGTAATCGTCTCTATTATATCTAAAAACTTCCAACACTAGAGTTACTTCCCTTATTCTTTCATTCAATTACTTGCTTTTTATTGATACTGACATCTGTCAATTTGAATTACATGAATATATTAGCAGGTTCCATGGTTATGTTAGCATAGCTGGCTGAATTATGAAATTCATACGAATTTTTTTATCTTTATTATTCTTTAACTCGATATCTGTTGAATATGAAATATAAAATGCAATCAAATCGTATAGAGAATAATATATTCTTTAATTTGTAATAACATTTAACTGAGTTAAAATCTTCAAATGAGGGTACTTCCGGTTGACCAATTATAACCAAAATCTAAACATGTCTGCATATGGTTGTAAGGAAGAGGAATACGCAAGAATTGTAATTTTTGGAATTCTAGTATTGGAGATATCGTTGACGAAACCGCGGTCACATACACACACGCACATACGAACACACACACACACACACACACACACGTACAGACATCACCGTAAAAATAGTAAAATCGTATTATAAAGACCCTAAAACGTGCTTATTCAATGAAAACTTACCACCGAATTTTTTGACCAAAGACAATACCTTCCTTACCTAAAGGTGACGGAAGGTAAACATTGTTTAACATTCATCAGACTCCCCAACATTTCAAACGGACATCATCGTAAAAGTGTTATAATCGGAATCTATGGACCTTATAACATGTTTATTCACTAAAATCTGCATATGCGATTTTTAGCATGTGTCCAATACTTTTCTTACCGAGAGGTAGAAAAAACATATTGACCGTTAATATGGAAAAACTGTCAAACAATTACTTTAGAAAAAGAATTAAATCAATAGATAACAAGTAGTCTTGTTGAATTTTGATTTGTTGGTCTTTCGGTCTGGCGGAGTCATGGCCTTCTCGAATGAAAGAAAGTGAGGAGCCAACTGAGAATTTCCCGGGCCGGTGACTATCTATCCTTGTTCATTTTTCTATGCCATGCAAAATGACGTCACGTAGCGACTATGTGTCATGCTGTATTATGAAGGAATCCGGCCTGGCCCGTTGCAAAAATAAAATAAGAGCCAAGTTTCCGGAGATTCTACGTAGATTGTGATGTCACTCGCCGCACTTTACACGACCCGAGGGTTTCACTTCACTCCCGCCCGATATACACGCTTTTTACAGAATACTGACCTGTAGAAATTACATACTGTACATACAACAGCAAATAAAGTGTCAACAATACACAATTCTTATAGAATATACTTACAGAAAAAATCTGATGTGACCAACACAATACCTCCCGCCATTTACCTATGGGGTCTAGTTGCCGCGTGGCTGGTCTGGCGAACTCGATCAAAGCCAAATAATTCGAATTTTAAATGGCATAAAATTAACCCTTGTGGTAATTTTTATATTACTTTATAAATTTATCCATAAAATATATAGAAAAAGTATTAGAGCAAACCTGTAGAAAATGGAATAATCTTTAATTATTAAAATAACAAATTGCGAAAAAAAAACATTTAAAGGTATTTTTTGAAGAAAAACTATCTTGCGCTTCAAATAAACTGCCATTTCCGGTTATCCGATTGCCACCAAAATCAAATGGTTTCTTTCCATATTAGAATAAGGTAGAAATACATGGTTTCAAAACTTTCTGAATGATAGTATTTGAGTTAAAGCGTAAAGAGGATCCACACACACACACACATACACACACATACATATACACACATACATATGTACATACATACACACAGACATCATCGTGAAAATGTTAAAATTGGATTGTAGGGACCTTAAAACGTGGTCATTTACAAAATCTCGATATGCGATTTGTAGCACGATCCCTATACCTCCCTTACCAAGGGTAGCGGGAGGTAAAAATGGCAAAGAAATGTGTATTAGTAACCCTACATAACACTGAAATATATCCTAAAATCACTACTATTTTATATAATCATATAAGGTCACTTATTATTAAATATATCATCAACAGTAAAATTTGAAAAAAAGTGAGCTGTCTCGGAACGCTTGATACATTAAAATTTATTTTTTTTGAAGTATTTGTTGCTCGAAACGACACTCTGCCTTTAAAATAAATTTTAAAAAAAGCGGTGAGCGAGTATTATACAGGAAACGACGCCGATATATACCAATACACACAAGTAAAGTGGCGAGTGTGGAGCGCGGAGTCGAAGAGGCGAGGCGGAGAGAGCCGACGAGTCATAAGGCTGGCCGAATAGCACGACCGTCGTGTCATAGGAGCAATTCTTACCCCTGTATGGGCGCGCCATTAGATGTTTCACATCAAAAAGTATTATTAGCGGTTTACTACAACATATTTAAAAACTTCTTCTTAAGAATTTACACAGTAATTCGGCAAGTCGGAAACAAAAATTCTCACAATTCAATGAAACTCTACTTTTGTCCAATGTGATGGTTTTGACATTAACCGATGTTACCCATTTTCAACACAGATTGTTATACTAGTATATTAACAGCAAAAGCAATATTCAAAGCAGTCAATTTTTTTTATTTTATTATGATTTAAACTGAAAGTGTCAACTATTAGCGATGTGTCAACTACCGGTGCTTTTAACTTAAATACATACTTGTGGAACATGGCGAGTGTTTTTCTAATTTTTATTAGACATTGTTTTACCGAGAGTTTGCTATTGTATTTTTGTTATTAACAGAGATACTACAATATAAATTTGTGTCTGCAAGCTTTTAATTGTTGATTAAGAAATACCCGTTTATCTGCCTCCTAAATATCTCATCTTGAGCGGAACTAATCTTGGTCGAATCATGTACAAATGAAAGGGAAATCGCATTTTATCTGTATTGAAAAAATATATTTTTGATATGGAAGATATTTTTTGTTGAAGAGCTTTTATCCTGAAAGGCAATAAATCGCCTAATTCCGTTGTTAAAATCCAGAAGTTGAAAATACGTAATGTTATAACAGCATTCAGTGTGGATAATAAAGTGGCCACTTCAGTTTCGGCAATATATCGACCATGACGCCGGCACAACTAAACGAAGAACAGAACAAGGAAACCACCAGTATCGAGAATGCCTCACAAGGACGAAATCTTAAATTTACAAACATCAAAGCTTCAAAATATAATACGAGTTTCATTTTTTAAAGATAGTCGATAAAGGTCATCTGTATCATGAGCGAAATCTGTGTATAAAGCATATTAGCACACCCAGCAATGAGTAATATGCCGTGATGACATATTTATTTATTTATTTGTATTATGAACGAATTAAAAAGTTGGCGTACATTTGTCCCTATAAGGATGAATATAACTCATTCGCCTTTCAAAAAGCCGTGTGTATAGCGTTATTTTATATTTGTGTCACTGACACTGTATCAATACCTTATATTTCACATATTTGGTTTCACATTTCCTAATAAACTAACAAGTTAACTTATTTTTGAATTTCGAATGCTTTTACTGTAACATATTTTTATAATAACAATATAACAATAATATCTTTTGTACCCTTATAAAAACTAAGTAAACAACACTACTGGTGCTTCGTTGCTCTACATCAAGTGAATTGTGCTTGGTTCTCGACCGCAAGCAAATAGACTTTTTGCGTATCTGCTCCACTCCTCTCTGCGATTGCGAGGATATTCTGTAACCGTCTGAGCTCTATCAGTGTCTTCAGTCTTCAGCCGTGTCCTGAGTTTTGTCATTATATCCAGAAAGTCTAACTCCAGTTGTTCCAATTCTGATGCAGGTTCATTAGATTGCGTAATACTGATTTTGACAGAATGGGCTGAGCTAAAATCTTAACTTACACAGTTGGAAGATAATCTTGATCAGAAATCTTTACAAAATGAAACTGTAGGTACTTTGAACCCTATTTTGGGAATTTAAATGTCAGGCTCCAAATTTGCTTTATATTTTAAAGCTACATACAAGTGGCGTAACTAAGAGTTTTGTTTTGTTGGGACCCGCCTTTAATTGTAACGTGTATATGATGATAAGCGACTGGAGAAGTGATGGATAAAAGAAATACGCAGGAATTCAGTCAATATATAATGTATTTACTCAAAAGCTGATGTTTCACTTCCTGTTGAAGCTTCTTCAGGACCAACTATAGGAAAACACAGTGTTATACAAGTAATTTTACATATTATACACATATTTACAGACTAATAATTTTTAAAAATTTACATAGTTGATTTTACACTCTGTAATCAAATTATTATAAACTATTAGTCTGTCAGTATATGTATAATATGTAAAATTACTTGTATAACACTTTGTTTTCCCATAGTTGGTCCTGAAAAAGCTTCAACAGGAAACGAAACGACGGCTTTTGACTAAGTATATTATATATTGATTGTATTCCTTCATATTTCTTTTATCCTGTAATTGTAATGTTTTTGGAGTTGAAATTAATATTCATAGTTCACCATACATAACGGAATAGTGCCCAAAAATACGATTTATATTTCTCAGACAGAGAACAAAATGAACAAATAATGTGAATATAATAACTACAATGTAATAATTTTACTGTATACTGTAAAGTATGTATTTATCAAGTGGAATAAATAAAAAAAATAATATAATACAGGTGGTGGAAATCGCAACACTCATTTGCAAGGTATCGGCGTTTTTTTTTTTTTTGATCATCATCTGTCATTTTATTGTTCAAAAGCGTGTAAGAGAGTAGTAGTGAAATTTATTATCAATAACTGCACACCACAAGAACTTGCGGAAATTGTAACTATTTATACTTAATATTTTAGTGAAAGATCGTAATAAGTGACGAGGCTTACTTTCGTCTGAGTTAATGTTAATATGCAAGATAACTAATATTGGCGGCCTGAAAATCCAAAATTTAATCATTATGCATCTTTACATCCCACCAATCATTGTATGTTGTGGCATATACTACTAAAAAGTAATTGGCCCGTATTTTTTTTTTTAAAAATGAAAATGGTCCACAGTAACTGTAAATGGTGAACGTTACAGAGAATTGATTCAAACATTTGTGGTACCCCAAATGGAAGAACTTAAATGAGACAAAATATAGTATTAACAAGACGGATCAGTATCACAGTCGGGCAAATAATAGCAATTTTGGGAAAATTAGTCCCTTATCGGTTAATCTCGCGTTCTGACCACCAGGTCTCCTGATTTGATAGCCTCAGACTTATTTTTGTGGGGTTATGTTAAAGGGGAAATATGTCAATAAACCATGAACTCTTGTTTAGTTAAAGGAAAATATTCGCCAAGAAATCGAAATTCTACCGCCGGTTGAAGACAGTGATGGAAAATAAAAGAGCTTGACTTTGCATAGCGGATTGAAGGGGGCCCCTTGGACAATATTATTATTGGAAAATGACGTTTAAAAACATGAATAACTAAAAAATTGTTTTAGAGTTGTATTAAAAATTATATGTACAAATCAGATGACAACATACACAGTGATAACAAAATTATAATAAATTTAAATTGGGGACCCTCTAGAGCCTTGGGCCTGCCTGCCTACAATTTGTAAACTTATTAATAATTACTGTGTACCTTCATCATTAGAAATATAGTTGGTAAATATCTTTATTTTTCATACATTTCTGTTTGATCTAAAAATATATTTAGTTTATTTATACCCTTAAGTATTTACATAGTACATTTCCGTTTAGTTTGCCTGAAAGGAAATGTAAAGAAGAGATACATATTAAGTTAAATATGATTTAGGTATTCGTAGATGTTTGTTGCAGTTCATTTCTGGTTTCTTCTTTAGATGCGGTTTTGCTTTCATTCGCGTTTTGTAGCGTAGGCAAAAAGTTTAAACAGATAAAATGTTTGTTTATACTTTACTGTGATGCCGTTGCCGCGCCACGCCGCATTTCCGAGTTGCTCTGTTTTCCTTTTTTACTTTTGAGTGATGCATTTTACAAGCTAAAATCATTTATATTTGTTTCACGTCCTCACGGACTTTTTGCCTTACTTGTTAGTCATTTATAAAGCAAACTCTATCGCTGTAAAGAAAAGCACATTTTGTTTTCCTTCTCTATTTACTTTCAGAACTCTTAATTTCTATTTATCTATTAATTTTATCTCCACTAAGGGCAATATTTTCTTTTTTCTACGACATTCCTGCATATACTTGATATTTATTTATTTGTCTATTAATCGTTTTTGTGCAGTTTAGTGACGATTTCAAATAAAAGTTATTTATATATCGAGGCAATGAAGTTCTATTTTTTTTTATCACGAATATGGAATTTATTTACCGAGGCCCTTAGGGCTGAGGAAAATAAACCATATGAGTGATAAAAACGTACTTCAATGCCTGAGTGCATATAAAATTTTGTTTGAAATCGAAAAATTGTGAAAATGAAAGAAATATGTATTTTTATAGGTTATGCGTTTACTTTATCTGTCAGTCTCACATTCAATGTTGCTAATCTCAGACATTGAAGTTATCGTATTGTAACGTTTTTATTTATATGGGTGAAGTGTAAAACACAGACAACTAAATGAATACGTTTATTAAACGATAAATAATTAAGGTTTAAATATTAAAAGATAATAAAAACAACTAACACTATGATTAAATAATTATAAACACTAAGAATATTATTAAATGCTTAAACACTACGATTATTTATCTAACTAACATTTATATCACTACACTTATTTATATAACTACATTTATTTATGTTAACAACTTGTAAACTGATTATTTATATCACTGAGTTCATTTCTGGTTGCTTGTATATATGAGACTATCCCTCCGCTTTCTTTCGGCCGGTATTTATACCGCTTAGATCCTTCTAGATGACTCGGAAGCGACAATGACCTGTATACAAAAGAATGAAGTCACGGCGTAATTAGCTTTTAGCCAGTGCGGCGCCGGGGATTGCGTCATGGTTCTGGTACATTCTTTCGAAGGGATTACGTCATTGTTCGCGAACATGCTATCAGTAGCGGCGCAAGCATACTTTTCTCTCAGGGGCGCACGTCACAGTATAAAAGACTTCCAAATTATATGTTTTATTATTATAAAATCTTTCAGAATTCATAATTCATGGCTTCCTATATTAAATATGCTGTTATTTATCACCATGGTTACCTGTTGCTAATGTTTTTACAATTATTTATTTATATATTTGTTGTTTATTTCCTGAAGAAGGCAACAGTTCATGCTACCGAAACGTCGGTAATTATAACAATAAACAGAACTAAAACTAAAAAGGTTGTATCATTTTAATTATATGTTTTATTTCAAATTTGTTTAACGAAATTATTTAGTTCCTTCTTCTTGCACAAATTATCTTACATGTACGAGGGTCATTCAATAAGTAAAGAGACAAATTCTATAATTTTAAAACTATTCAATGAATGTGTACAATCTTTTCAGGGGTGTTAGTTGGCAACCTTGGGATATGCTCTGATCAGCTGTTTCATCATTTTATGTCAACATAACCTCAAAATTTTCAGTTCACCATGGCAAGTCCACTAGAAGATTGCACCTTAGAAGAGCAGCGCTCAGTCATTAGATTTTTAGTCGCAGAAGGTGTAAAACCAAGTGAATTTTTTTCTAGAATGTTAATACAGTACGGTAAAAGTTGTATGAACCGTGCGAATTTTTACAAGTGGGTTGGTCGGTTTAAAAGTGGCCGAACAAGTGTAGGTGATGAACCCCGATGTGGACGTCCAGTGGAAGTTTCTGGTCCCTCGTTGGAATCGAGGATTGACGGACTATCAATAGCCAATACTACTCTGAGATGCTAGAACACAAAGTTAGACCAGCTATCAGGAGCAAACGCCGTGGACTCTTGTCAAAAGGAGTCATTCTTCAGCACGATAACGCCCGCCCTCATACAGCCCAGCTGACCCGTGATAAGCTTCAAGAATTGGGTTGGGAGGTCTTACCTCATCCTGCCTACAGTCTCGACCTCGCCCCATCTGATTTTTACCATTTTGGACCACTCAGAGACACCATACGTGGAAAAAGATTTGCTAACAATGAGGAAGTTAAGGAAGCGGTGCAAAAGTGGCTTCGGGGTAAATCGAAAGAATTCTTGGCCAAGGGAATTAGGAAGCTGCAAGAAAGATGGGACAAGTGCATAACTGTGGGGGGGGGGGGGGTGATTATGTTGAAAAATAGCCTTAATTTTGAAAGATTGAAATAAACCGTTTTTGAGCTATAGCCATTTGTCTCTTTACTTATTGAATGACCCTCGTACAATACTTTCATAAGGTTGGCAACACTACATTTGTATCAAATCTTCGTATACTTTAGTGTCGATTTCTGAACTTTTAATGGCGATTTTTGTACACTTTAGTAACGAGAAAGAAAATAACTATTTTTGAAATCTTCGTTTTTTAGTTTCCTTTTTAGAATCGTACCTATTTGTATATCATTTGTGCTTAGTTTATGTCATACTAACATTAGAGTTTTATATGTGAAATGTAGCGCACATGTGTTTAACTTGTCTGTAATAGTAGGAAGAACACCATAAAATATAGAGTTAATACTGATGATGTCGTTGCTTATATTTTACAATATTTGCGGACCAGTTAACTAAATGTGGAACATGATTTTTCTTTCCTTTTTTACTGCGGACATATATTCCCGTAGCAAAGCGTCGTTTGCACAAACTTACCAAATAAATTTAATCTTTTTCTATAACTCTTGATAAATGACATTAGGTATATATCTTATAATTCTACTCCATTATATTTTCTAACTTACTAACAATTGAATCTGTTAATATGTTCCAAGAATAAATAAAGTGGGTTTTCTTCACAATTTTTTTTTACAAAGTTTGTGTTTTTCATCAATTTAGTAGACGTAAATAAATAATCTCTAGACATGACAACAAAAGTCTCTGTCTAAAATCTGTTTTACCGCCAACTTTCTTGTTAAGAATTTTCTGGGTGGTACTCGAAGTTTGGCGAACATTTTTTCTGCTCATTTAATCTCTTGAAAAACACGATATAAAGCATTTCGATCATAAATTCGCATAGAACCAGACAGATTTATACAAAACTAGCAAACTGTTTCTGGATTTTAGCAAAATGAAACGGTGTATCTGACAAAAAATTCATTAAACTGTAAAGGTATTCATAATTCTTTTAGATTCTACCTCAATTGCAAATTTATTTATTTCTTATTTTTTATGGAAAAATTGAGGTAGAAATTATGTCACTTACAACCATCTTTATTTATTCCTAAAATTTATGTGAGTTTTCTATGAGGAATATAATATAACGTTTATTTATTTGAATGAAGTGTAAAAAACAAAAATATATTATTAATTAATATAATACGTTTATGAAACGGTAAATAATTAGGATAAAGATAATAAAGTAATTAACACTATGATTAAATAATTATAAACACTAATTTAAGACTAAGAATATTATTAAATACTTAAAACACTACGATTATTTATTTAAACAATATTTATATCACTATATTTATTGATTTAACTACATTTATTTATGTTCACAACTCGTAGACTGTTTATTTATATCACATTAGGTTGAATGTGGTTTAATGTGGGTATTGATGAATTTATTAGTTTGTAAAAATATACGTTTATATATATATATATATATATATATATATATATATATATATATATATATATATATATAACGTTTTTATTTATATGGGTGAAGTGTAGAATATAAGAGAGATATTATTAATTAAAAGAATACGTTTATTAAACGATATATAAATATTAAAAAGATAATTAAAGGTTTATAAAAGTAACTAACACTATGATAAACAAATATTAACACTAATTTAAAGACTAAGAATATTATAAGACACTTAAACACTATGATTACTTATTTAAACAATTAACACCACTCTTTATGTCACTAATTACATTTATTTATGTTCACTTGTCGACTGTTGTTTATATCACCAACTATTCACGACACTTATGTATATCAGACTTCTGTACTCGTTGCTTGTATAATACAGAGTATCCTCCCGCTGTTCACCCGACGGTATTTATACAGCCCCTATCATTCTAGAACTCTTCTGAAGCAACAATGACCTGTATACAAAAGAATTGGGTCACGGCGTAGTTAACCTCTAGCCGGCGCGTCGCTGGGATTTCAACATCTGGGAAATTCCGAGATTACGTCATCGCTCTAGTACATTCTTTCAGCGGCGCACGTATACTTTTCTCTCCAGGGCGCACGTCACAATATATTTATATGCTACCTAAACTCATAATAGTTCGGCCGATTTACATTTTCAACAAATTATAGAACCTACACAAATGGTTAGAAATTTCTATAATATTCTTTTTGTTACAAATGATATATAGACTTAAAGCTTAAAAAAAAATCTGTTGTGGCCATCACAATACCTCTCGCGCTCTTTCCATTGTGGTATATATAAGTATTGTATTTAACATTTCTTGTACACACAGAAAATTCTAATTACACCTAATCTTTATACGACTATTTACGTATTTTCTATAATTTTAATTCCATTCTATGAACAATTTTCTCCATTTCTTCTAAATGTTCGAGGTTTTTCCAATTCATTATCGGGATTGGCGTTATTTCTGAAGGGTTCATGTAATATACCTATAATTTTAAACACATAATTAATAATACAATAAGAAATATTAAATATCGTCCCTACAAAAAGCCTTTAGTACTATCTATGAATTTTTGACACTGATATTAGTGACATTTATCTGTCGAGTACAGACATTTTATTTTCTTAAGTAGTTACCATGGAGATGTTTGGGCTGTGAGATTTACTGCAACAGATTATTTTATAGATTATATGTCTATATCTTTAAATCTATAGAAGGTATAATAAATTTTTAAATGTGTAAAATAAATATAGCTAGTCCTGAAAAGAGAGAGATTATTATTAATAACAACTTGTATACAATTTTTCTGTCAACAATGTAGCACAGAACTTGTTTTAGTTATAACAAATAAACTAGAAAATAGGAAACACTAAATTTAATCGAAAATCAGAAAATGTAGTAGTTACAAAAACGAAAGTTTTGCTTAACATATTTATTGTTGAACAGGGAAATGAGTGTGTGGTGTAGTGTATGAATATGTGTTGGTGTGAATGAAGCGGCCTGACATTATTTTTATTGGTTTTGTGTGGGGGAGTTTGGCGTTGAGAATACGAGATGAGGTAGTAACCCCTTTCTGAGCGCAGGCCAGGCCAGCCGACGCCAGCGGCGCGGATCAAACATATCTATTTGACTTGCGTCTTCTCACGAGTGATTTCATTACAATGGCCGCGAGATGTGTTCGGATAGAAAACGCCCATAAACCCCCGAACAAATCGCAAGCCCCGGACCAAGATATTTATGGTCCTCACGCTTTTAGCATAAATTTGCTTTTTTGTATTTAAAAATCCCAGAGAGAACTCAAATTCTACATCATAACAAGGTTACCAAAGGATAACGGTCTTTTACTTTATACCAAGAATATCACTGAATTGAAATCGTTATGTAAGATGGAATATATGACTGATGTTGATCGGATGAAATAATAAACAGGATTGCAGTCCAAAATTTTATTATTTAGTCCAGTGATCCTCAAACTCATTGGCTGGTACCACAAGCCTGGTTTTAACTAAAACGCTGTTTTAAGGAATGGCAAATTCAAATTTCAATATTTAATTTCACCCTTACGGTTAAAGAGCGATTTTTTAAAAAAAATTTGGTTGACTATATCATTCATTAAGTTATAAACCAATAAGAATGTGTGATTTTCCTTAGCTACCACGTATTACAGCGGTTATTATTGAGTTACCATGGTGAACGAATATACGAACCTTGGTATATTCGAATATACCTATCTTCGTATATTCACTTATAAGTGCGTTTGGTTATTTTGTTCTATGTACTCAGAACTGGCAATGTCATTTTTAATTATATTTACGGACATGATCTTTTTCATTCGATCACAGTATCGAGTATACGAGTATAAATGAATCTGTAGTTACACTTTGAGGAGGAAAATCGTGCGTTGTATGGTTTAAGTAGACATTTAAAGTCACACTGACTGCTCCAAGTGCACCGAAACAAATAATTGAACGCATCTATTGTTTGACAGAAAGGAATTATGGAAGTAAAAATTTGACAAATAAACAAATAATTATTTGGATCACAAATCTGGAACTGCACTGTTGCTAGTTTATTTGAAATACAAACATTTATTTTGAAATACGAGCATTTCAATGTAATATTACATACTACTACAACTATATTTAAAAAGATAGGTTATGTAGTATATAGTTTGACGTTTCTGTCAAAATAATATAGACCACAGGTCTACGTTAAATTTACTATTTACTTTTTAATTTATTTTTTATTCATGATATAGTCTACCTGCATACAACTCGACAATAGAAAATTCTCGACATACTCAACGAGTTGCCTATTGGTAATACCACTCGACCTTTGGTCTCGTGGTGTTTCCAGGCAACACGTTTCATATAATCGAGAATTTTCAATCGTCTTGTATAATATATGACTATATCATTCATTAAGTTGTAAACCAATAAGAATGCGTGATTTTCCTTAGTTACCACGTTTTAAAACGGTTATTATTAAGTAACCATGGTGAACGAATATACGAACCTTTGTATATTCGAATATACCTACCTTCGTATATTCACTTATAGGTGCGTTGGGTATTTTGTTCTATGTACTCGGAACTGTCAATGTTATTTTTAATTATATTTACACAGTACCGAGTACATAAATGAATCTGTAGTTAGACTTTGAGGAGAAAAATCGTGCTTTGTATGATTCAACTAGTAGACATCTTAAAGCAAGGCATTATTGAAGTAAAAATTTGACAATTCAATAAATAATTATTTTATTTAGATCATAAGTCTAGAAACTGCATTGAAATACGAGCATTTCAATGTAATATTACATACTACTACAGCTATATTTAAAAAAAAAAAATGTTATATAGTATACAGTTTGACGTTTCTGTCAAAGGAAAATAGACTATACGGGGGAGATAAATATATAAATAAATTTTCTATTCTATATGTATGACGTTCTGAGAAAGGAGGATAATAAAAGAATAGGAAACGGTATTCTTTTTTAGTACAACATATTACAAAGTATAAAGAATGGGTTACCTTTTTTGCAAGATAATGATCTTAAAAATTCATTCAAGTTATGCAAAGATTCTTTCAAGGAACAAATTAAAAAAAATATTACAAAATGCAGGCGGATAAATAATTTTGTATGGCAGTATACACATGCCTGGCAGACATTATTAAAATTAAGGATGCGTAGGTGCACTTTATTCTGGAGAAAATACGATACAATTTATTTATTTTAAAATTATATGATCAGAACTGTGTTAAAAATGCACAAGTAGTGTTTTTAGATAATAACAAACCTTTGCATCTGAAGTAATAAGATGATACTCAGTTTAATTTGCAATCTTTAATCTTTCGGTCTGTTACAACTAAATCAACTATTTTGATGTTTTCTTTCGCAATTTGAATAATTTTTATTCGATTATCGCTCCCTTTAATTTTTTTCACCTTCCTCATGTGCACCAATTATCCTTTCATGAACAATTTTTGGTTCATTTGCTTCTTTTGTTAAAAACTTTAATCATTTTCTTATATGCAAACAAAGGTGTGGAAGAAACTGTAAAACTCTTTCAATTTGAACCAAATGTGGTAGATAAGTATGTTGACAAACATGTGGTAGCAACTTTGCAGCAAAAAAATGAATCGCTGGTTTTTTATTTATTTATTGGCTAAGTAAATAAAATTCTACATTTACCGCTGCTCATAAAATAGCGCTAATTCAGTGAAAATAAAAATGCAACGGTGACTCTAATAAGACAGTACTGTAATACTCGTAAATATGTGAAGAACACCAAATTCAACATAAACCAGTCCCTTAGAGTTATTTACAAACTGTCTGTGAATTTGTTCAACTGACAACATAAAATAAGTTCATCAAGATAGCCACGCATTCCATTGAAAAACTGCACCATTATTTTAAATGAACATTATCAAAAACTGTGCATCAAGTTCTCGTTGAATTGAAAACAAAATAACGTAGAGGAGTAAAGCACTATTGTCTTGTCTGTTGCTTTCCTGAGACTTCCATTCAAGAGGAACGAGATTCTGATGTTTTGATATAAATGAAACAGCGCAACATCGATGGTCTGCAGCGACTTCGATTACAAAGCAATAAGGAGAGGAATCAGTTGTTCTTTCGCTGTATCAGTATTCCGAATGCAAGCTCTTACAACTGCAATATTGCTACAAAGATATTTGTAAATGTCTTATCTAATTCGATAAACGTACAGAAAACACGCTGTTAAGAATATCTATAAACGCATTATTTTTGGCGCTTTTCCTTGTCTAGAGATGGTATGACTGCTTTCAAAACTGACGAATGTGTAACATCCTTAAATTGCTGTCAGTCAACAATACATTTTCTTCTTTTTTTTAGTGGGAATCGCTACCAACATAACTGATAAAAAACATCACGTTATATTTTTCGTCGCATTTTTAAAAATTTAATAGAATGATTATAATATCACCTTCCGTCAATTCTACACAGAAAATTTCTTGCAAATGATTTTTTATTTCCCGTAAAATCATTTTACAGAGATATTATGTAAATTTTATTTGACATTGACATCGGTTAATTAGTAATGTAGCGTGCGTGGATCCGACGCCACTGACTCTAGGAGTACATGACCACCGCCGATGATCGAACGTATCTAGAACGACCAGTTTAATTACGTACGGTTGGCTGATCCCTTTGTATTCGATGTTATTATCGCGTTGAATATTCCAGAAAAAGGACGCCGGACTATTTAAAACTGGCAGGGAAGACAGCTGGGGAATTATGATATAGACACGGGTCGGTTATATTATTAGTCTACCAGTGGTGAACATAAATAAATACAGTGAAATAAATATTGTTTAAATAAATAACCGTAGTATTTAAGTATTTAATAATATTCTTAGTCTTAAATTAGCGTTTATAATTGTTTAATCATAGTGTTAGTTATTTTTATTACCTTTACCTTCATTATTTATAGTTCAATAAACTATTATTTAAATTAATAATATTTCTCTGATTTTTACACTTCACCCAAATAAATTTACGTTACAGTAATATGTGAATATCCGGTTTCCACGCAGCTTCTAGCAGCATAGGTTGGAAGATATTTCTTCATAATTTTTTATCTCTAAATTCATTGAATATTAAGAAAAAATGTAATTAAATCGAATAGAGAATAAAATATCTTTTAATATTTATAATAACATAAAATATCAAAAAATGATATCTAGTAATGTTTTTTCAAGAAAAACTGTTTAAATCTTTAAATTAGAGTACTTCCGGTTAACCAATCGTAAACAATATCTAATCATCTCTTCACATGGACGTACAAAAGAGTAATATGAAAGAATTATAATTTTTCAAATTGTATTAGTGGAGTTATCAAAGGAGAAATTTTTGTTACACACACACACACACACACACACACAAACACACACACACACACACACACATAAACACAGACACACACACGCATGCACGTAGCGGGCGTAACCCAAAGGTGACGGAAGGTAAAATAATAAAAATCTGATGTGGCTAGCATAATATCTTCCGCCAATTTTATGTATTTTGTACACATTCCATACTTAAATATTCTTGCAAAAGATTCTAAATTTCTAAAACTGGCTGATTTATGAAATTAAATTTCTTTATAATTTTCCTTGTAATTTTCTGAATATATGCATTGAACATGAAGGAAAAGTTTCAATCAAACCACACACACACACACACACACACACACACACACACACACACATACACACACACAGACATCATCGTAAAAACAGTAAATGCGTGTTCTAGGAACCCTAAAACGTGTTTATTGACTAAAGACCCACCAATAATTTTTTTGACCAAAGATAATACCTTCCTCAGGTGACGGAAGGTAAAAATAGTATAAAACACATGTTTCAAAAGGCCTGTTTTCGCACTCGTCCTTTGTAAAACATAGACTCGTGCGTTAATAGATTGTCTTATTAAACTGACATTAGGTACTAATAATTATAAAACTTTTGTATTCAACTTTAAAGTGGGTCAAAAATCATGCCCCTTGGCATGTCGACTTGGCGAGTATATTAACATGTATCCCAGCGGAAGTCTTAGACAATCCTGGCTTACATTGTGCGTCTTCAGTCGGACTCACATGACATAAGCATCGTACTTCCGGTTGGGGCACGTACCGGAACAAGAGTCCTGGTTATCCCGTCTGTCAACATGGCAGGGCAACCTTCCTTGCCTAACTAATATCTCCTCTGCATTAGACTTATTAAACTTTCATAGCGCCAAACGCTCGAATTATATGTGCTGTCAGAGGCCCCGAGATTAACTCCAAAGCAAAAATTCTCACTTGTTTTATTCTAAGACACGAGCTGCAAGAGATGTTGACCGATCGATAGCTCTGTTCTTGGGGAAGGTATTACGATAATGAAAATTGATATTTCTTTTCCATGCCAGGAAAATTTTACAATTATGAAACATAAATAGTAAAATATTAAACCGGAAGTAGTGCTATGTGAAAAATATATGATAGTATTCCAAATACTGACACTTCGTGCTCACTTTAAATACCCTGGAGAACGACTTGCTGTCTTCCCCGAAAAAAAAGATGATGTACCCAGCTGTGAATCATAACCCAAAACTGTTTTATTTTATGCAGGTCCCATACAGGATTCCTTGATTCTAAAATATCTTTTTTACCTCTCGCTATCCAACGCCGAAAATTACATCGCATTTTAATGGCACAAAATTGACCCCTGTGACGCACTCTCCACGCCAGCAATGAGTGCCCGTGAGGTGACAAATATTCCATCATTACCGATATCTGTAATATGCCGTGATGAAATATTTATTTTTATTTTATTTATATCCTTGGTAAAGGGAGGTATAGGGATCGTGTATTCTTACTCTACTTTAATATGGAAAGATATCATTAGATTTTGGTGTAAATTAGATAATCAGAAATGGCACTTTAATTGGAGCTCAAAACAGTTTAGATTATCAAATTTTCTATAGATGTGGATTAATACTTTTTCTATATATATTTTATGAATAAATTAAAAAACAATTTATTTTATAAATCCCGGAGTATATGCTTTAAAGATAAACATATATCTCCTTGGTTACACAATTGAGATCTCAAAATTATGTAACTGACAGTCAAATGTCACTGTCATTTCAAATTAATGACGGTAGTATTTTAAAAAGAAAATATTAAAATATTCACAAAATATCTAATTAATAAATTAATTTTCATGTGTTCGTAAGTAAAAAGAAATTAAACGTCACTATCACAAAATAAAATTATGGTAAAATTCTGGAGAAGGACATACGGATAATACATAATAAATTGAAATAGTAATTATATTACTATATCATGCAAAGGAACTTAATGCAGTAGCCAGTATGAGTAAATATGTAGGTATGTATTTAAGTTAACAAAAAATAAATGGCGGGAGGTACTGTACTGGCCACATCATTTTTACCTTCCGTCACCTCTAGGTAAGGAAGGTATTGTCTTTGGTCAAAAAATTCGGTGGTGAGTTTTCATTGAATAAGCACGTTTTAGGGTCTTTACAATACGATTTTACTATTTTTACGATGATGTCTGTATGTGTGTGTGTGTGTGTTCGTGTGTGCGTGTGTGTGTATGTGTGTGTGTGTATGTGTGTGTGTGTGTCCCCGCCTTTTCGGACACGATATCTCCAATACTAGAATTCCAAAAATTACAATTCTTGCGTATTCCTCTTCCTTATAACCATATGCAGACCTGTTTAGATTTTGGTTATAATTGGTCAACCGGAAGTACCCTCATTTGAAGATTTTAACAGTTTTTCTTGGAAAACTCAGTTAAATGTTATTATAACTTAAAGAATATATTATTGTCTATACGATTTGATTGCATTTTATATTTGATATTCAACAGATATAGAGTTAAAGAAGAATAACGATAATAAATTTTATATAAATTTCATAATTCAGCCAGCTATGCTAACTTAACCATGGAAACTGCTAATATATTCAGGTAATTCAAATTGACAGATGTCAGTATCAATAAAATGAAATCAATGAAAGAATAAGGGAAGTAACTCTAGTGTTAGAAGTTTCTAGATATAAGAGAGACGATTACATATTGGTTTGAACATGTCATGAGGAGAGATGAATATATTAATAGAAGGTGGAAGAAACATAGGAAGACCAAATATAAGATGAAAAGACTGTATTGTAGAAGACTTGAGAGAAAAGGAACTGAATGAGGACGATACGCAAAACAAAAATGAGTGGAAGAAGAAAATAAAAAATAGCGACCCCCTAACGAATGGGAAAAACTATAGAAGAAGATGTCAGTGTCAAGTGCAATTTGCATAGTTTGTTAATGAAATAACTTTACTGGAAATATAGGATCTTTTGCAAGAAAATTTATGTATGGGGCGCGTGCAGTAACATGACTTTGACCCGTGTCAAAATGACAGCAATTAATTATGTCCATAACTGACAAGTGTTATAATTTTTCAATCAAAATTTCATAATTTTCTTATTTCATGTGGTTTGTTTGTTATCAGGAGTATAGAATTCAGTTGCCGAGAAAGGGAATCACATAATACCAAAAATTTAGAATCTTTTGCAAGAAAATTTATGTATGGAATTTGTACATAATACACAGGATTGACGGAAGGTATTGTGCTGGCCACATCAGATTTTTTTTAAACAGTTTTGGGTTATGACTGAGTAGATCGTCTTTTTTCCGGGGAAGACAGTAAATCATTCTCAAGGGTATGTAAAGTGAGCACCAAGGATCAGTATTTGAAATACCATGACACATTTTTCACGTAGCACTACTTCCGGTCTATAATGATAACCAGTTCTATATTAATACAGTAAGGATTAGCATTTAAGACAATCTGTGTTGATTGTTCATTGACCCTGTCCCTGAGCGATTCTCGTTTACTTAGGTTGGTGTTTGTAGCAATTGCAAATGTAGTTTCCAGTGAAGTGCAAGCCAAGCAATTTCTCCAGCAGAATGACGTGTAGTGAATGTACCAAGTTCGAGAATTATTTGCTCTGTCTTACCGGAAACCTACAACGGCTCTAATTGTTCCATAAAGCATTCATGCTACTACCAGATGTCGCTGTTTGTAAATTTATAAATTGATACAAGCTTGGAAACCGACTCAGATGATGTAATTATCCGTGTTATATGATCCGCAATGAACTTCAATATTGAAGAGCTTCGGTATTTTTCCTTGCTTCCAAGAAAATTTATCTCTAAGCTTTTGTAAACAAACTACTTAAAGCGTATTACAAGCCAAAAATCGGTCTACAATAATAGTTTCTAAGAATCTATAAAATATTACAAATTTGGTAATGGGAAGAGTTGAATAGCTTGTGGTGACAATTGGACAACAGGAAGTGGTAGTTTCTAAAAAAAAAAAAATTGTTACTATAAATAATAAAGATAATTAAATTCTCAATCTAACACATTTAAAAATAATTATACCTCGTATAGGTTTGGAGATACAGTATATAAAAATATAGGATAATCTGTAATAAATCTCGTTGCTCAAAAAGCAGTTGAGATATTTAAATGTTTGACAGATAAATGCAAAATGTCCGCGTCAAAAATTAGCATTTTTATTAACATTACTGGAAGATTTTTCTGAGTAGTACGAGTACATTTAATATATATTATTGTATTATTAATTAAATATGTATTTAAATTATAGGTATGTTAGTATTACATATATCCTTAAGAAATACGGCTAATACCGTCAATGAATTTGAAGAATTTTAAACATATTAAAATAGTAGGACAAAATTTCTCATAGAACGAAAGAAGCGCAAGACTTATTTTGGATGCAGCATTTCCGTCTAAACGTTGATGGTATTACTTCTTCTAAAATTGACAGATATATTTCATTCTGTTTTTCGGTAATATTAATAGTTTATTAGTCGATAATTAGTAGTTATTTGGCCTTAAAAACAATAATGCAATAATAATTTATATATACCTATATTATTTTTACTTATTACTATTACTATTATTACGTCCAAATATTTTATTTCTTCTACTGTCTCTAAAATAACATGATTGATTTTAAAAATATACAAATCTTCAGACTTTCTTACTCCTATGTACGTATACATTACTTTAGTTTTATTTTCATTTAATTTAAGTTTATTGTTCGCAATATAATTATTTACATTAACTAAGTCCTTATATACATTTACATACATAGTTCTAATATTTTCCCCGCAAGCATAAATAAGTGTATCATCAGCGAACAAATGTATGTTATAGTTCTGCACCACATATATCATTGACGTACAGTATAAATATCAATGGTCTATCTTGAAGATAATTTTCAAGCCATTGTAACACAGTCCCTTTAAAGCCTATTTTAGATAGTTTAATCAGTAATAATTTTCTGTCTATAGTCTCAAAAGCCCGTTTAAAGTCTAGAAAAACCGCACATATTTTCTTTCCAACATCCAGATTAAATTTCCACTCGTTAATTATTAGTTGTAATGCACTTTCACAAGAAAATTTATTTCGGAAACCCGATTGATTTATTGATAATATATCATTTTTATTACAAAAATCAATTAATTGTTTATAAACATTTTTTTCTAATATTTTATCAAAAGTTGAAAGTATATTAACCGGTCTGAATTCATCTGCTTTATTTGTTTGCTTTACTTTTGGAATAGGTATTACAGTTGACAATTTCATCTCGTTTGGCTCTATACCATTTTTCAAAGAATTGTTTATAATGTTTAACAATGGATATCCAATGATCCAATATGTCAGTAAGTCGGCTCGTTATAGATATGTATTCAGAATTGCCAAATCTGTAAATCTGTAAATTGCATAGTTACAGATTTATCGTAGCCTACAGATTTACGAATTTATTGTTTCAAAGATGAATGTTCAGTATTGGCCTAGAAAACTATCATCCCTAAAAATTGATTCGGTCAAAATTCGATTATTTTTTGCACAAAGCAAACTTTGGGCTGTATTCTCTATAACAACAAATATATTGTCACTACCAATGCATATTCACTAAGTCTCTAATGAAATTCTGCAGGGTGTGCATAGAGATGAATGATACATTTCTGTTATTGTTTGTAAGTGCAACAGAAAGCATACAACTGCTGTGAACTGTTCTCCTGTTCTCCAAGTGATTTTAAACCGAGCGATTAGTTCGTGGACCGCAATTTACGGGCCACTATTTGTTTAAGTTAGCTGAGTGGTGCAGTTCTGCCACACTGCGGTACAACGCAGATATAAATTAATTAAAAGTGGAAGGAACACATGTTTGTAGAATAAACTTCTGCTTCAAGTTTCCACTGAAATTAACCTTGCTTTCTGCCTTGTGAAACACTAGGAAATATTCGCATAAAAGCGGCGAGTAGTCTACCAGTGTTTCCCAACAAAAAAGTATCACTTTAGCTCCTTATAAAATAATATACTACTCATATTAAAATATGAATGAAAGAAATTCCTCAATGATATGAGGAAAATTATGGTCGGTTATAATGTATAGTCCAAAAGTTTTGACACGAATTTCAAGATTTTTTTTATAATAAAAAATGCATCTATTTAATGTTTTGTAATGCTTAATAATTGACTGATTCATAAGCAACAAAATTATGAATCTAAATCAAATAAAGAGAGCCATGTTTTTCCACAAGGCGCAAATTTCTGCGGACACCGTCATTTACATCGATTTCTCGGTCATCCCTGAATTTCTACATATTCTGCGTCGAAGATCGTCCTCATTTTAGGCTCCTCAACCTCCATCGTAAACTTTTGGAGATAAAAGAGCCCAAAAACCTTCAATGGCACGAGCCTGGGAAGGGTATGGGATTGTTGTTTCGCGTTTGTATGTTGGATAGTGAGAAGGCGCAAGGTCTGGCCAAAAGATAAAATCATCCGCAGCGTGTTCTTCAATAAATTGACAAATTGGACCTTTGCAATATTGTTAGTATAAAAATTTGATGTGTCCAGCACATGTATTATGACCAATTCCATACATAAATTTTCTTGCAAAAGATTTTATTTTTCTAGTAAAATTATTTCATAAACAAACTATGAAAGTTGCACTTGACACTGGTATCTTTTTTTTTCTTTAACTTTTCCCATTCGTTAGGGGTCTCTATGTTTTATTTTCGTCTTCCACTCATTTCTGTTTTGCGTGACGTCCTCATTTAGTTACTTTTCTCTCAAGTCTTCCGCAATACAGTCCTTCCATCTTATGTTTCGTCTTCCTCTGTTTCGTCTGCCTTCTTTTACTAAGCTATTTATTCTTCCAATATATTTTTATCTCTCCTTATGATATGTACGAACCAATGTAAACGTCTCTCTTGTATCTTTCTAGAAGCTTATATCACTCGAGCCATATTCCCTATTCTTTCATTCCTTATCCTATCTTTCCGTGTCTTTCCCAACATCTATCTCAATATCCTTACCTATGCCACATTTATTTTCTTTTCATTGACACTGACATCTGTCAATATGAATTAACTGAATATATTGACAGTTTCCATGGTTAGCATATCTGGTTGATTTATGAAATTTTTATTTCTTTATAATTCTTTAACTCTATATCCATAGAATATGAAATACAAAATGCAATCAATTATAAGATTACTTCTTTAATATTTATAATAATATTAAATGTCAAAAAATAATATTTAATATTATTTTTCAAGAAAACTGTTAAAAACTTCAAATTAGGGTACTTCCGGTTGACCAATTATAATCAAAATCTAATCAAGTCTGCATATGGATGTAAGGAAGAGGAACACGTAAAAATTGTAATTTTTGGAATTCTAGTATTGGAGATATCGCACACGCACACACACACACACACACACACACACACACACACACGCATACACACACGTACAGACATCATCGTATTGTAGAGACTCTAAAACGTACTAGTTTTCATTAACTCACCACCGAATTTTTTGATCAAAGACAATACCATCCTTGCGTAGAGGTGACGGAAGGTAAAAAAGATGAGTTCCTTTAATTTCGGAGTTGCTGAGTGTGAAATCCGAGAAATGGATGTAAATGTACTCCAAAACCCAATACTAGGTGTCCGCCTTGTGGAGAAACACTCCCATCTTTATATAATTTTGTTGCTTATAAAACAGTTAAATATTATATTACAAATCTTTAAGTAAATATATCTTGTATTACAAAAAAAACTTGTTGAAATTTGTGCCAATACTTTTAGGACATACGTTAAGTGTAGAAGCACTGATTTGAGTTTCATGCTGTAGAATAATTCTTATTTGAGAAAAACGCAGGACAGAACAAATTAACTTTGGTAAATGAAATAGCATTATGTTGTACTGTACATTCAACCTATATTCCATTCCGCCATCCGCTATGAAATGGAAACAGATAATGGTATTAAATTAGTTAGTATATTATTCTTCTTTCTCTGCATTTGAAGCGCCCGTGCCCGTCTTCTTGAGAATACTCCTAATGTAAATTTTATTGGTTTAAATTGCATTTAATTTCAATTTTTCTCTAATAGATTCGAACGGAGCTCGCTCGCTTTCTTTGAATAAATTCGTTGCAGTCTCGATTGTTAATTGCCGATGCGACTGTTCAGGTTTCTTTTAAAGTTCTTTCTCTTTTTTCTTCCCATTCCAGACCAGCCAATAGCTGTGGATGTGGCTGTGGTTTCCCCACCGCAAATTGAAACCTTATGGCCCCTCATCGAATATGTAGGGGATCTCATTAGCTTAAACGCAAAAGAATCACAGAGAGAATAAGACTTTCAATTACCCTCACAGGATTATACTTTTTACAAAAGAATTTAGAATTTAACAACAGATAAATTTTTATCTTATATTTTTATAAATTTATAGTTTTATAAAGTGAAATACTACAAGTCTAGGTACTTCTAATTTTTCATATAAAAATTAATACTTTATAGTTATTTAAATATTAAGGACAGTAAGTGCTTCCTACCGGTTGAGGATGATCCGATACCTATATAAGAGCCCTTACTGACCGCAATTCTTATTACGTTCTTTGCACAATCGACGCACAAAATTAAAAAAATTTGATGTGGCCAGCACATTACCTTCCGTCAGTTTTGTGAATTTTGTGCAAATTCCATATATAAAGTTTGTTGCTAAGATTCGGATGGAGTTAAGGATAGGGTCCCGAACATTATTCTTTTATGTAATTATATTTCCAGTAAAATTATAACACAAACACACAATGTAATTTATTGCACTTGACACTGACATCTGTCAGTGAAATTATCCGAAATCTGAATATAGTATTTGTTTTCATGGTTACAACATATCTGACTGATTTATGAAATTTATTTTATTATAATTTTTTAACTCTATATTCATTGAATATGAAGGATAAAATGAAATCAAATCGTATAGAAAATAAAGTATTCTTTAATATTTATAATAATAATATAACTTGAAGAATATATTATTCTCTATGCGATTTGATCGCTAAATACTCTAACTCACGCTTGTTGAGTCGAAAAATGCATCATCAAATAAATCATTCTCAGATAAAATGTCAAAAATAGTGTATTGTGTTATCAGGAGTAAAATTGATACTTTGTGTGGCGAGCATGGAAGGTTGCACAGCGAGCGAAGCGAGTCGGACATTTGCACGCGAGGCACACAAAGATACTTTTACTCCGAATGACACATTATATTTTTTCTTCAAACGTAGATATTTAAATATCTACTACTTGACGTTACAATAATTAAAAATATTTTACGTATAGTACGTTTGTGGATTTCAATTACCCTGTTGCTATAGATACTGATTTTTTCGCTTTTTGTTATAAACATTGAAGTGAAAATTTTCACATTTTGTCGTTTAAATAAATACTGTGCAGTTTAAATCCTCCTTGTGTAATTATGCCGGAATTTGAAGTAAGTACGCCTCCAATTGGATGAAAGTCAGTATGACTGCAAAATAATATACACTTTAATTATAAGTATTCTTACGTTCATTACCGTCTCTGTAATTGTAATCCGTAAGACTGCTATTCATTAATATGTTATTTTTTTAAAAGTAAACTCTGTATATATGTTAATTTAAAGGTTATTCATTTAAATTTGACAGCTGTTGATGGTATTTAGTAATTTTAATCATAGCTTATCTAGGGCGATATTACAAGTTCCTATTGTACAAGTTCCTTCTTATTCGTTGATTTTGTATAGTTTCTATGGATATTTATTTATTTATTTTCTACTCCTATGGCGTAGAAATAAAACTAATACCTTGGAATCAAGTCATATAAGTTGCTAATTTTATGACGTTTGATGGAAAATGATATTTAACTGCGTTTTTCCAAGAAAATCTGAAAGTTAAAAGTTTCGGTTGACCGATTATAACCAAAATCTAAATTCCAAATATATTTTTTTGAATTATGATATTGGATTTATGCGGTCTGAGACGATGATCACATATACACATAAAACGTGCTCATTCATTAAAAACTCACCATCGAACTTCTTGACCAGACAGTAAAAAAGAAGATTTGAAAATTATTTTCACAAAAAAATATTAGTAGTCATTTTTAAAGTAATATTTGATAGTTATTTTTATTTACATACCCCCTCCGTCTCCTGATCGGTAGGTGAGTGATTCACATTACTAACAATTTGTAAATAAAGCTTACTTTTACTGCCTTGGACACCTATCGGTAAAAATTTAAAAAAAACCCGATTGTGCAAAGAATATTTTTTTATAATTGGGATATTTCAACAGTTTTTAATTTTTTTATAAAATATAAACTGTCATTGTCCATAAATCTAATATGATGTGTAGTTTTTAAGAATGGGCGTGGCTTGTCTGCGTCACATTTGGAATTTATACCATTCATCTGGTGTACGTGGCCTGGCTGATCTGGAGAGCTGGAGAAGTAGAGAGTTTTTTCTGGGGAAGCCGTCAACAGCTCTGGACGTGGGCCGTGGACAGCGGAAGAGAAAGACGGAGCATGGAAGAGGTTTTTGCAACGTAATCCGGGGATTCACGCTGCGCTGTGATTTGTTCTGTGGCTTTGTGATGGATAGCTCCTAAGGAAGAAAAACTACCCGGGTTTACACTAGATGAGTGATAATTGCGAATACACGCTAAAGTGTTTTCTTTCATAATAATGCGCCGCTTTATTTACAAACCTTATTTACTATTACAAATATTAAATTAACATATTAGTAAATAGAAAAAAATCTGATGTGGCCAACACAATACCTCCCGCCATTTTTAAAACGTCTATTATAATTTGATATGATTTTATTTCAATGACATTTACCTGTCAGTTACATACATTTGAAATCTGAACTATGTAATCAAGGAGTTGTGTTTATCAATAAAGTATAGGCTCCGAGATATAAATTATAAATTATTTTATAAATTTATTCATAAAATATATAGAAAAAGTTTTAATGCAAATCGGTAGAAAATTTAATATTCTTTAATTTTTATAATAACAAAATGCGATAAAATAATATTTAAAGGTATTTTTAGACGAAAAAGTATCTTGAACTTTAAGTAAAGTGCCATATCCGGTTATCCGACGTACACCAAAATCTAATGGCTTTTTCTATATTAGAATAATATAGATATGTAGAAATACCCGGTTTAAAAGAGGATCCAAACACACACAGGCACACAAACACATATATGAGTACATACACACATACTCACACATATACGCACGTAATCACACACCCACACATTGTGAAAAGGTATAAATCGGAACCCTCAACTAAGGGTAGCGAAGGTAAAAATTGAGTAAAAAATGAGTTCATACATTGAAGAATTTAAATTGTAAGGTTTAAATTAGGTTATTTTCAAACATGGTATATACTATAGACCTGACAGCCGTTTCCTCTCGCTAAGAGAGGTATTGGATTCATGCTAAAAATCGCATATCCAGATTTTAATGAAAAAGCAGGTATTAAGGTCCCTACAATCCGATTTTAACATTTTTACAATGATGTCTGTATGTGTATGTGTGGATGTATGTGTATGTATGTGTATGTGTGTGTGTTTGTGTGTATTGGAAGGACGATTTCTCAAAAACTATAATACTTAATACATGTTTAACTACGTATTTCTTAATCGGACATTACTGGGAAGAGATGAAAAAGTTTTGGTAATTATTGGACAACCGGAAGTAGCAGATTCTTAAAAAAAAACCTAAACATTATTTTTTGAAATTTTTTGTTCTTGGGAGAACATTAAATTCTCTACCTGATAATATAAATATTTTATTATATCTTTTATAGATTTAGAGATAAAGAAATATAATATATAAAATAATCTGTTGTAATTTGTAATAAATCTCACAACCCAAATAACGTCTTGGAAACCAATTGAAAATTTAAATGTTTGTAACTGACAGGTAAATGGCAGTATCGAAAATCTAAAAACATTACTGAAGACTCTTTCTGGGAAATACATACATTATATTATTTCTTATTGTATTAATAGTTAAATTTTAAAATATAAGTATATTATACATACCCTGCAGAAATACTGTCAATCTCGACACGACAATAAATTGGAAACATCACGAAAAAATAGAAGAGTAAGACAAAATTTCTTCATAGAATGAATTTAAAATTAAAAAGTCTAAATATAAAGAATAGGTATAGGTAAGTAGAATGTTTGGTATAGAGTGTAGGCATATAAGAAATGTTAAAAACAATGCTTATGTAACCAAAAATGTAAATGGCGAGAGGTATTGTACTGGCCACAATAGATTTATTTTTGAGATATAGGTGTCAGTGATGTGTAGGCTATAATCTCACCTTGCACGCAGAAACACCACAATAAACAGATGGACTCTGCATCGATGCTGGCATAAACGCAACGAACAAGAAGAACTAATATTTATTTGTGATATTTTCGTTGCATTAGTTAATAAATTACAATTAATTTTGTTTGCGTTTGTAGAATGATGCAATGATAGAGTACAACTTTTGCATGTAGAGTTAGTAATCACTCAATTCACATCTAAATGCATGGAGCTTTGGTTGATTTGATGGGTAGAGTACAGCACTCGTGTGATGCTATGCTAGTAAAGTAGATGGCAACGAAGAGCAGAGCCATTTCGCCCATTTGCCGAATGTCGAACCGAGTGCGTGAAATTATGCCCGTTGCGAGCTCTATATTCTATTCAAACAGCTTCAGAGCTGCGAGCGCATGTCGTCTAACAAAAACTAACTGAATTACTCTCAGAACAAGAATAGGAAATTTAATCTCTAGCTATTCAAACTTTCTGTTTATTTTAAGTGGAGGAGATATTTAGCGAATAAAATGGAGTAAATTTTAAATTCAACTAAAACAATATACTTTTATTCAGGATGATTGGAAAAATAGAGACAAATTATATTTATTGTTCATTTTGTAACTATAAAGTATTGCAAAGTAGCGAGCGAATTAGAATGCCACTTTTGTGACCATTAGCGCTTCGCCAAGACTAAAAATCTTGTCTTGATAATCATTTCTTGTCTTGTCTTGAGTTTCAAGCTGTTTTTGGTCGACTATAAGTGTCCTACAATTTGGGATTGTTCAACCTGTTGTAACAAAAAAATTTGACGTATGATTTTTTTGTTACCTTAGTTGAGGTATTCTAATCTATCTCTTATCTTTACCGATTTGTGTATAGTTTCACCATATGGTGTATCGGTCAATCTATTCATCAGTTTTTAACTTTTCTTTTGTGTTCACAAATTCATCAACCTTCCATTGTATTCTGTTGCAGTCACGGCAGTAATTGCTTCTGCGCATGCGTCCATTTTGAATTCAACCATAGGCGGGTAATGAAATATGTAATAAAACTTTGAAGAACTTTAACTCAATATCTAGAAGGTTTTACAAGAAAAAGTTATTAAGAAATATTGTTGCACTCGACCAGTTCTATCACTGGTTAAATTTAATGTATTTATTTCTGTTACTGTATGTACTTTAAATATTCAAACTTTCTTATCTTTATTTTACCCACCTTCCGATTGGGGTATTTTCTGATTTTAATATACCGCGGTAAATTTCGACATGCAGTTTTTATGAAATGAAATTATTAGTCATCCTATTAATACCACAATATTTAATTTTTTACATAAGTAACTTTATGAAAGAAAATTTAGAAAATGCCTCAGAAAATATCCGTAATTTACTGGTATACTATGGTTCACGAAAGATGACAATTCAAGGTCACTTGTTCGAGGAAAGAATACACAGCACTTTATACAGTAGTAGCTTAGCAACATTTCATGTTAGAAAGAGATAGATTATTTGAAGTATGTCTATGTAGTTTATGTTGTGTAACAGATATACGTAAATGGTGACATTACTTTCTAACACATTATAAATAATAATGACATATGTCGTAGAGTTACAGATATCTAATTATCTACTGCACTGCCCTCTGTCCTAATATTTATCCAGTGACGTTGACATTTAAATCAAATTATTATTCCATGGTTTTTATCAAGGCTATGTTTTTGTGTTTTGCAAAAACATAGATGAAGAGCATATATCTGTGAGAAAGGCATTATTAAAAAATCTGATGTGGACACCACACGACTTCCTTGTACGATTATTAAACTATACATATTTTTTTAATAATTAAATTACAAAATATTGACAGGCTTAAGCCAAGCCCGAGAAATATTTTGATATAGAACAAAAAATAATTCATTTACTACTATCATTCTTAAATTAACATTAATCTAACCCGGTTCTTTTTAAAGAGAGTTTTGATTACAACAAAGAAATATTTGATTACAACAATGAATATGACTAATTTCACAATAAAAATATAATATTTGTTATTGTACGAATCATAAAATTGCACGTATTTAACGTAATTTGACATTAACTTTTTTTATTTTATTTTTGTCCTAATCCATAGCAAGCTTTATTACAAAAACAAAAAGGATATAATTTTTAAAATTACATATCTCGCTTATACAAAGGGCTAATTTAATAATACTTGATGTGCTAGACGCAGAAATTAATTCTCTAAAACTTTAATTTTAAACATTTATTTCTAAAATCAAAATAAAATCATTTTATTCAAGAAAAACTGTTTACAACTTCAAGTAATAAACCACTTCCGGTTAGCCTATTTTAACCAAAATCTATTACGTTATTTCGATTGACATAAAAGTCTTGTATACCAAATTTGAAAAGTTTTGGATTATATTTTAAAACAATTTTTCATTAAAATCTATTATAGGCTTCATGTAAAGTACCACTTCTGGAAATTGTGTAATAACCAGAAATGGAGGTGCACAACTAGATGTTATATGAGTCCTAAATACAAAATTTCAACTTTCTACGGCTTACCGTTTTTGAGTTATGCGAGATACGTACAGACGTCACGACGAAATTAGTCAAAATGGATTCAGGGATGATCAAAATGGATATTTCCGCTGAAATCTGAAAACCGAAATTTTTCGCGATTACAATACTTCCTTTACTTACGTACAAGGAAGTAAAAAGAAACATAATTTTCAAATAAATTACACTTATTTTTTTCAGTTAAAATATATCCATAAATATTTCATGTTGCACGTTTATGTACACGAAATGCAGTGAAGTTATCTGCTAATAATATTATACCATACGGTTAATAAATGACCTTGAATAGTCATCTTTCGTGAACCAAACTATATCTACCGCAGTATTTATTTACGAAACAAGCCACAGGTATGAAAATTCTCTACTAACCGGTAAGTAGTATAATTTAATTTATACGTCAAATGCCTTCTATAAATGAGACGGAGATGTCTTCATATTCTATTTATAATATAAACATTATATTTATCTTATAATATTACACAGTTAAAATACACCTGTATACAGGTAAATCAGAATTTTATGAAAATGAAATATAGTGTAAAAACATCATGCTTTATAATTTTGTTTCTACGTAATTAAAACTTGAAATCTATTGCTCTGGTATCGGACAGAACAATAATTAAAGGTCAAAGATTTACGAAAAGATCTTGCAAAAATTATGCAAAGAATGCTTGTTAATAACACAGACCAAATCATAATTACAAGCTTTGGACGCGAACAGTGGCAGAGATACAAGTATTGGGAACATTTACGCCTTCTCTCTATCTCAAAGATATCGAAATTCAGTTAAATCTTTCATCAGATATGCGAAATACTCTGCAATCTTTGCAGTCCGACGATGGCTATCGTTATTAGTATGTAAATTATTCCTGCCCTGAAGCAGATTATGTTTTTCACGCATCGTATTTTGTCCGTAAAAAGGGTATAATTTCAGATTATTAAAATTAGGGAACTTATAGAGGGAATTCATGTAAATTTTACATACTGGTAGAATGTAAATGTTATATTATGAGCAAAAAAAAGGAGAAAAATTTAGTCTGCGCACTAATTATATCTAAAATTAGCAATATTTATATATACGTGCAATGTAAATTGTAGCAATTTGATTGCTAATAATTAACTTCATATTTTATGAAAATATTAAAATAAAATACTTGATAACATATGGAAATCAACTATGTAAATTATAAAATATTTCCCTGTAAATTAGATATCATTTATTTTTAAAAATTATGGTGAATTTTTAATGAATAAGCACGTTTTAGGATCTCTAGCATACAATTTTACTATTTTTACGATGATGTCTGTAGGAATGTATGTATGTGTGTGTATATGTCTGTGTGCGACGATTCTTTCGGATCCGCTAACTCCAATACTACAATTCAAAAAATTACAATTTTTTCGTATTCCTCTTCCTTATACCCAAATGCAGACGTGATTAGATTTTGGATATAATTGGTTAACCTAAAGTACCCTGAATTGAAGATTTAACAGTTTTTCTTGAAAAAACGCTGTTAAATATCATTTTTTCACATTTAGGCCCGGTTGTTCCAAGTTCAGATAAAGTAGCAGTTTACTATCTATTAGATAAATTTATTCTACCGTCTTAACCAGAGAATATTATTTTTGGGTTGCTCCATGATGTTTTATTCTCCGTATAGCTAACTAGTAGATTGCTATCAGAAAGATTAAAATTGTGTTAGGGTAGAGTTATTTTTGAAAAGTTGGCAACTTGGCTGTAACAATTTTAATAGAAATTTGGTTACTTTTTCGCTGGTCTGTGTTTTGGTGCAGTTGTAGTTAAAACCACAATTTGAACGTTTAGAAAAAATGAAAAACACAACTCGCAAAAATGAATGGTGAAAATTATAGATAAAGAGAAAGAGCAATTTATTTTACTACCGCGAAAATAACTAATTTCATTAAATTAGTTGACAAATATAAAAATATAATAGAGTCCAGGAAGACAGATTCCGTCTCTTGGAAAGGAAAAAGACATCACCTGGAATCAATTAGAAATTATTTTAGTTTTAGTTGTGGCCAGTATCCACGATATACACCCTGTTGCATAAAATCGTAAAGCTCTCAACAACTGGCATATCAAAGATACAGCGTGATTCGTGATTCAGAAAAACAAAAAATGTAGAAGTGTTTATTTATCAAATTATGCTTTCTGTAAACTTACCTAATAGATAAGAAGAATATTTGGTCTTCAATTTTATTCTTTGGCATTCAAAACCTCAAAAAATTCTGATTCATCCTATTTTTCAAAATTATTACATCTTTCTCGTACTGTATAGTGTTTAACTATAGATGGAACAACCGGCCCTTATTATAAAGAATATTTTATTCTCTATATGATTTGATTGCATTTTATGCTTTATAATCAATGGATTTATAGCTAAATAATTCTAAAGAAATTGAATTTCATAAAGCAGCCAACTATGGTATAACCATGGGAACAGCTTACTATATTAAGATAATTCTGATTAACAGATGTCATTGTCAAGTGCAATTGATATACGAGCCCAAACTCATACTAATTCGACTAGTTTATATTTTCAACAAATTATAAAATCTACACAAATGGTTAGAAATGTTAAGTAATGAATGAGGAATTACATAAAAATTAGTAATTTTATTAGGAAGTTTTTGTAGAAACGCTCAAACATTAAACTGTAATAACTTGTGATTGAGACACTTTTTTATGAGAATCAGTTTTACCAAACTATTTAACATCTTCGAAAATATATTTCGTTGCATATAACTTATATTTACAATGTTTGGACTATGGTTATATTTTCCAGAATCCCTTACATTATTATTTTATATTTTTTTTATAATTATGAGTAAAATCTGATTGAAGATAAATTTATATTATACAAGCCACACAAATTTAAAAACAAATATGAATATTTGCGAACATATGTATATATTTATGTAAAGTACGAAACCTAAAATGTGGAAATATTTTTAGAAAATATCGCAATAAACAAATCTCACGTCAGCATATTTGTTGTTTTACTCGGTCTGTTGAAACACCCCGACAAAAACAAAATCAAAGTGTAAAAAATACAAAATATAAAAAAATTGCCGATAAAAGAGAAAGCCTGAATTGAACATCAATCAACAAAAAACGCAAAATAAAAAATAAAAGTCCGTATCCGAATCCGACAGACCGTTCACTTGTACATTCAGTGAAATCGTAAATTTTCAACAAGTGCTATAAACATGTCCAATTTAAAAACGCGATCGGAAAGCAAACTCTTAGCACTTTGCAAAGAGGGATAGGTACCCTTAGATAGGGTGAAATCATCCCTTACTAAAAAGCTCTATTTCAAAAATAACCACAAATAAAATAAAATAAATAAATATTTCATCACGGCATATTACCCAATGCTGGGTGTGCCAATTTGCTTTGTACACAGATGTCGGCAATGATGGAATAATTGTACTGTGCGGGCGCTTACCAGATAAAATAAATTAATACCAAATGATTCAAACAAAAGTTGGAATTATTATTAATAATATTTATTTACATTATGTATCAAAGTACTGAATTTTTTTTTATTGCGAATGTGAAAAATAAACCATATGAGTGATAAAAAGGAACTTTTTTGAAATTTTTTTTTATAGGTTACGTTTACATATCTGTCAGTCCGAGGGCCGGTTTTATAAAGAAATTTAATATATACTTAAAATTTAGTTGCCAAGTAAATTTAATGAAATGAACAAATTCGATCTGTTTCTCTGTTCTTATGACATGTAAATCATTGCTGTCAAAAATGCGTTGCATTTTTTATTTTCATTAAATTTAGTATGGAAGTAAATTTTAAGTAAAGATTAAATTTATTTATAAAACCGGCCTTAACAGTCAATGTTCCTAATCGCGGATATAAAGTTATTGTAAAGCACACTCAAAACTATTTATTTTATCTCAAACGTCTTCATTGGAATTATTTTGTTCGTCCTTCTGGCACATATTTTTGTCATTTTACATATAAATATACTATTGTACAATATATATTATAAGGTTGGTAACACTACATTTTGCATAAAATCGTTGTATAATGGATTACTTTAATGTCGATTTATAAACTTTTAATGACGATTTTTTGTACTTTAGAAACGATTTCAATGTTTCATTAACTCCCGGCATTGGAAAATATACTTTAGAAAAAAAACTATTTTAATTTTTGTATTATTTGATATATATTAATCCTTTGTGTAATTTTGGAAATGCTTCATATAAATAATGATAAAAATAACAAATTTAAAAACAGACACCACTAATATCAGTAAAAATTTGACAGTAATATATTAAAATACAATAAAAATAAATATTTAAACATTAAAATAAAACCGGAACTTAAAACAAAAATAAGAGACAAGGTTTTTAAAAATATTAGCGCTCTTACAATACATGTGATCTTCGAAACATGTTTACACATAAAATCATTTTTTTACCGGGTGCGCACGTTTTTTCATAAAATATATTTTTTCATACAGTTTTAATTTTTTGACGACTTTTATAGTTTTTTAATGTATTTATTTATTGTTTTATTTTTGACGACCACAGATGTGTACTTTATTTATTTTCGTGATGTTCATTCCTAATATTTTTAAACTAAATAAAAAAAATTCACGTAATTTCCATAGAAATTGTTAACAAAATGTGGTAATTGTTAAAAAAAATTGAGCTCCTGAAGAAGGCACATGCGGTGCCGAAAGTAGTTGAGGGCGAAAAATAAAATTTAATTGTTTGACTGCTATCCAGAAAATTTATTTCCACATAATATTGATATGTTTATAACTTGTATATTGTATTTATGATTATTTTATAGGGTCTCGTGGCCGTGTGCCTGAGTGTCTGGTGGCGAATTGGCTTCGATCCCGACCGACGCCAAAAATTACTTCGAATTTTAATGGCACAAAATTGACCCCTGTGGTGCACTCCCCACGGCAGCATTGAGTGCCCGTGAGGTGACGTCTGGTAAGCACCCGCACGGTAGAAATATTTCATCATTACCGATATCTGTGTACAAACCAGATTGGCACACCCAGCAATGGGTAATATGCCGTGATGATATATTTATTTTATTTTTATTTTATTATCTTATGTCTCACTTTTACAACTTAATATTCATTCTTAAATGCTTAAGACGCCAAGTTTCCACCCTCTGTGGTTTTGAAGCAATCAGAAATGCGGACTAGTGCACACATATGGTTTTGTAAATCAATAATAGTTCTATGTAGTTACCGATAGTTCCGATTATTATTATTACCTCCAGCTATTTATTCGAATGTTCGTTTGTGATGCACATATTTGCTGCACAAATGAAATGGGTAAATCCTTTGTCTATAATGCAGATATAACGACATTGTACCTGCCAATATATATATACTGCATCCACGATAAATAGTAAAATTATATTTTATGTGGGAAATTTCTCGACTGTGATGTAAATAAGGTGTTAACAATTGCTCGAAGATCTTACTGTACGTATGATAATGTCTTACTTGTTATAGACCCTGGAGAAGGTGCAAGGGTGCACCGAAACGTCGGTGTTGTAGGAATAAATGCTGTTTGACTGCAGTTTCGAGTAATTGTTAACACATTATGTTTTATGATCCGAAGAATACAATTAAATATTTTTTACTGATATACGAGTATGTATGTGTGTGCATATTGTCATGCCACTTCAATTTTAATAGGAATATTTTATTGATATTATAAAAAGGGAACAAAATAAACGAATAATTTAACAAATAGCAACATGAAGCTAAGTGAAATGAACAACTGCAGTGTATTTCGTGCATATTAGTGTGAAATATGTTGTAGAATGTAGTTAGTAGTTCATGTTATCTTGTTTAGTGCAGCGGTATTTTAGTTTTACAAGTGGCACTGGCGTAAAATACAAGTTGGTTGAATCTAGGCGCGAAACTTAACATAACATTAACATTATAAACTTATCCATTCCAAATGCTGTTAAACCACAGCGAACGACATTCAGGGCCGCTCAATTTCACGGTCTCGCTTTCCATCTTGCTTCCATTGCCTTTCCAAGGAAAGGAAGGATTACTTGCGTTGCGAGGCAGTGTAAACAAATTCATTCACTTGTTCGTTCGTATCGTTCTTCATTTAAAATCAAAACACACTTCGGCGACACGTATGTCTTTCAGATGCCATTACATTTACATTGAATGTGTGTTTTCGCACTGATTTGAATTACCATCTAATTTGTCACCAGGGAGAGTTTTCTTTTTCAATGGGGTTTAAAGTGAACAATAAAGTTACCGCATAATACAGATTTGCATTCACACACGCACAAGTTTGTAATACTTTTTTTTAAGGATTTTCTTTAAAATATTTTATATTGTTTTTGCTTTTGCATCGTTTAGCAATTATTATATAAGTTGTAAAAGCTTAATATGTACAACTGTATACTTTTATCTTTAATTTTTTAATGATTATAGATGGAATTATAAAACATGGTCCTAGCGTTATGTTACTACTGTATAAGTATTCAGACCGTGAAACGTTCAAGTTCGGTGTTAAAACTTTTCTTCAAAACATGTCTCCAAATCCCTTTTCATTTCACAAAATTTTGATTTTAAATAAAATTTAATATGTACCTCGGCACTAATCTTCCTTTTTATAACTTGTATGGTTTATTTTCCTCGGCCATAAGGGCCTCGGCAACTGAATTCCACATTCGTGATTAAAAATGGAACTACAGTGCCTTGGTACATAAATAACTATTTGACGACTTTGACTGTTTTGAAAATGTTTGTATTAATTTTCAGAAGTTATTTTATCATTTTTAAGTTTTGTTATATTATTTTAAAAATATAATTTTAATATTGCATACATATTCATATTTTACAATCACTATAGATTAGAAAATATACGTATTTCTTTGGTGAAATATGGGTGTAACGTGAAATATTCTGAAAAAAAAATCTGACGTGGCCAGCACATTACCATCCGTCTTTCCAGTGTACTATGTACAAATTCCACACATATTCTTGCAAAAGATCCTATATTTCCAGTATAATTATTTCATAAACAAACTATGCAAATTGCACATGACACTGACATTTTCTTCTTCTTTAGCTTTTCACATTCGTTAGGGGTTGCTATTTTTTATTTATTTCTTCCACGCATTTCTGTTTTGCGTGTTGTCCTCATTCAGTTCCTTTTCTCTCAAATCTTCCGCAATACAATCTTTCTATATTATCTTTGGTCTTCCGTTGTTTTTTCTACCTTCTACTACTACGCTATTCATTTTTTTCCAATATATTCTTCATCTCTCCTATAGAAACTTCTTTCACTCGAGCCATTTCCCTTATCCTTTAATTCCGTGTCTTCCCCAACATATATCTCAACATTCTCATCCCTGCCACATTCATTTTCGTTTAATAGATACTGATATCTGTCAATTTGAATTATCTGCATAAATTATAAGTCTTCATGGTTAGCATGGCTGGCTGATTTATGAAATTTAATACCTTTATAATTCTTTAACTTTATATCTATTGAATATTATGTATAAAACGCAATCAAATCGTATAGGGAATAATATAATCTTTAAATTTTATAATAACATTAAATGTTAATAAATAATATTTAACTGCTTTTTTTCAGAACAATACTTTCCTTTCCTAAAGGTGACGGACGTTAAAAAGAAAATTAAGAATTTAGTAAAAACCGCGTCATTACATAACCCTGCCGGGACACCGGGACATTCTGTTAAATCCAGGATTGTCCCGGCCAAACCAGGACTTATGGTCACTCTAATTATTATGTATTCATTATTTTATTGAATATTCCTTCTACATTTTAAATTCCCCATGCATCTTTTGTGTGTGGGTGTTTGTACGCTTGCTGGTAGTGTTTGTGGGCGCCAGTATTGACACCACAAATGAAATATGCCCGGTGCGGCTAATGGCTCACGTCCATCTTGTGCATGGCAGCGTTCCGACGCCGGCCGTCGCGGGATTCAATGTACGCGTCTCCACTTATCTCCACCGATAAATCTCACATGTGTTTGTGTTAGCAGTTGGGATGACTGCTAGATTGTTTGTTGTGAGGTGGCGACCCGACAAGTTTTTACGCATTTACGCCCAAGACTGGAAATCTAATTATAAAAATGTGGACAGCGTTTTACTGCCAATTTCAGTTTAATTTGTATAAGCAAAGAACAAAACGTTTTTGAAAAGAGAATGTATATCGTTACTACGGGGTCGGTTAAATTAGTAAACAATTTCTATTTTACTAAACTATTACAATGAACAAAACATATTTTTTTCTTCGTTTAATGGGAACCTATTTTTTCATTAACTTGTTAGATTCAGTATTTTTTTTTCTGAATTGAACGATATGCGTATGTTATGTAGTAATATTATAAAATATTTGTGAAAAATACATATGAAAATTATACTGGTTTAATTTAAATCTAATTGTAATAATAGTTCTATGAAGAAAACAATATTTTGTTTCATGTTAATTGTAGTTTAATGTCAAAAAAATCTGTTGTGGCCAGCACAATACCTTCCGTCAATCCTGTGTATAATGTATAAATTCCATACGTAATTTTTCTTGCAAAAGATTCTAAATTTCCAGTAAAATTATTTCATAAAAAAACTATTCGAATTGCACTTGACACTGACATCTTTTTCTTATTTAACTTTTCCCATTCGTTAGGGGTCGCTATTTTTGCGTGTCGTTCTCATTCAGTTCCTTTTCTCTCAAATCTTCCGCAATACAGTCCTTCCATCTTATCTTTGGTCTTCCTCTGTTTCTTCAACATCCTATTACTAAACTATTCATTCTTGTTCCAATATAATTCTTCATTTCTCCTCATGACATTTTCAAACCAATGTAATCATATTTCTTGTATCTTTCTAGAAACTTGTAATACTAGAGTTATTTTCTTACCGTATCTTTCCGTGTTTTCCCCAACATCTACTTCAACATCCTCATCTCTGTCACATTAATTTACTTTTTATTGATACTGACATCTGTCAATTTGAATTATATGAATATATTAATAGTTTATCATAGCTGGCTGAATTATAAAATTTAATTTCTTTAAAATTCTTTAACTCTGTATCTATTGAATATGAAGTATAAAATGTAATCAAATCGTATAGAGAATAATATATTCTTTAAGTTATAATAACGTTAAATGTCAATAAATCAAATTTAACTGTTAAATCTTCAAATGAGGGTACTTACAGTTCACCAATTATAACCAAAATCTAATCACTTGTTCTTCTGGATGCAACCTTGAGGAATACGAAAAAATTATAATTTTTGGAATCGTGGTATTGAAGTTATGGGATCCGGAACTTTTGTCACACACACACAGACACACAGACACACATACATACAGACATCATCGTAAAAATGGTAAAATCGTATTATAAGGACCCTAAAACATGCTTATACACTAAAAACTCATCATTGAATTTTTTGACCAAAGACGGTATTGTCTTCCTTACCTAAAGGTGACGGAAGGTAAAAATATATTTGGTATACTTCGTCAGTAATAAAATAAATTTTATTTACGAAAAAAAAAAAAATATTTCCATTTACATGTTTCTGAAATGTTTTATAATATTCGGGTATGATGTATGTATATTGTTGAATTCAGAAAAAAATACTGAATCGAATAAAAAAATAGGTTCCTATTTAAAATAAGAAAGTTATATCCCGTATTTTAAGAACCACAGGTAGAAAAACATATTTTTTTTTGCTCATGGTAATAGTCTAGTAAAATAGAAACTGTTTGTTAATTTAACCGACCTCGTAGCTCTTATAGTTCTCAAGACAGTAATAGTGGTCAAAATAAAATGAACTGCAACATCGGAACAAAGGACTTTAACATGTAAAGTCATACATTTCTAATTTCCTATTTCCGTAATTATTTTAGGTAAACAAGCTTCAATGAAAATGTCGAAAATCACCGTTCGAATAACTGAGTGTAAAATATTTGAATTTTTATCAATGGTTATTGCTCAATATAATTTATGAAGGTAATTTTATTTTGAGGGGTATTGCCTTCTACAAGATTGTTTGTAACGGCACGCGCCTCGATGCCTTAAGTCGGCGCCCCTGGAGGTTGGTACTCCTGTACAAACAGTTTATTTTCCATTCATTTAAGAACATAAAACACTGTTACAATTTTGAAATATGCTACTTTCCGAAGGTTGAAGTATTCGGTACATCTTCCTAATAATAATTTAATTAATTGGCCTCCTTAAAATTCAATGTTTATTATTCAATCTAGAAAACTTCCCTTTCATCTTGAAGAATCAGGTCAATTACAATAATGAACTTTATGTTGAAACTTTGTAGAACTTCATCGTAAAACAAGCAATAAAAAGGTGAAAAAGAGTGGAACAATTAACAAGGAATTGTCAATGCCCTAATCCATTCGATGGAAGTGGCCTTGCTTTGCTTGGCGCAGTCGGTAGGATAGGATCCTTCACCGAAGCCGGTGCACTCGGCAAGGATTAGTCAATCCGAGCAAAGCGGGAAATTTTACGCTGAGAGTTAATTGCCGAATAAAGCGAACGACGGATTTCATGCAATAATTTGAGAGCTCGGGAAATAGTTCAACCTAAAATGAATTGGGATAGTGATGACTGAGGATTCATCATTGTTATTAGGTTTCTCAACTCTTTTGCAGAATTTAGAAAAGGATTTAAATTGTCTCAGTGATACTTAAGCACAGTATTTTTTTTTATCTCTGATTAAACAATCTGTTAATTTTTACATATTCAACAAATTATAAAACCTACACAAATGTGAGATATTTTTTCAAAATTATTTTGACTACTATAAATATAGATTTAGGGATTACATCATTGTTGTTAGCGTTCTCAATTATTTTGCTGAATTTGGTTTAGGATTTAAATTGTATCAGTGATAAATTTACTTAAGAACGGTATTTTTTTCTCTGATTAAACAATCTTTTAATTTTTACATTAATTTCTTCGATTGACTAAGACCCGAGATGTCTCTCCAATATGAGGCTATGGAAGTTTCCTCACAATTTTTTATTTCCTTCTTTATATGGCTTTTTAGTCCACAAGAAGGTTTAGGCCTGTAAAACAATAGTTTAGCTCGCTTTTTAACGAGCTCATCTGAATTTTCATTGCTTAGAACTCCCGCATGCCCTGGTGTCCACCACAAAGTGACATGGTTATCTTTGGCCAGTTGTTGTAGGGTGTTCATGAAATTTCAGACTAGCTTTGACTCACAAGTAAAGGCACTCAGTACCTTTAAAGCAGCCTGGCTGTCTGACAATAAGTTGATTGTTGCTCCTTTGAGATTTTTGTTTAGGTTTATTTGAGGACAGAGATTTATTGCGTAGATCTATGTTTGAAATATAGTGGGACTCTGCTGCCTGTGGATTCCTTTATTTGGTAACCTGGACCAAATACACCCACTCCAGTTTCTCCTGACCCTAGTTTTGAACCATCCGTAATGCAGCATCAAGGTTTTGTGAACTACTCGTATTCCACAATTATTTTAATTCTACAGTAGTCCTGTTTTTTATGAAATAAGTCTCGGGTTTTAACAAGTAAAACATTACAGAAAAATCTGATGTGGCCAGCACATAACCTCTCGCCGTATATTTTACCTGGCTGTATGCATAAAGCAAAGATTATTTTTATAAATACAAATAATATATTCATATAAATCTATGACGTATAAACTTCTTTATTATTCAATAATAGCATGTCTCAACATGAAGATATTTTACCATAAATTATGTTACAATAAATTACAAAGTAGAGTTTACCATATATAAATATTAGGCTGGTAACAGCAATTTTCAATTCGAACAACTTTGTTTACTTTCTCTTCATATTCTTCTAGTAAAAAAATTAATTTTGGGCGGTCTAAAATGTATATATCTGGATTGTGCATCTATTCTTATATATCTTCTTTTACATTTTATTTTTTCATACTTGTTATATCTAAATAACCTTAATTCCCTTTAATAAAGTGACGGATAGATTGCACTCCGATTTTGTCAATATTTACAACTTACTTGAGAAGAATTTGATAGCTTTTTCGCAATTCAAAGTTACTCTAGTCTACAGTACTGGTGTACATTGTCCCATAATGTTTGAAACAAATTAAAGTCCTTCAACCTAGACTTGTCATCTCCATAATAGTCACAGATCAAGAACTAAGGGATTCTCCAAGTACATTTTTAATTCATTACTCATTATTTCTGACACTGACATTTATCTGTCAGTTACAAATAATTTAAATTATCAACTATTTTTCATGGCATTCTTTCGGCTGTCAAATTTATTACAATAGATTATTTTATATATTATACTTCTTTTATCTCTAAATCTATGGAATATATAATAAAATATTTAAATGTATCAGATAGAGAATTTAATTTTCTTTAATATTACCACGAAAAATTTTCAAAAAATAATATTTAGAAGATTTTTTTTCAAGAATCTTCTACTTCCGGTTGTCTAATTATTACCAAAACCTTTTCAGATCTTCCCATGAATGTCCGATTGGGAAATATGTTGTTAAACAAATTTTAAGTCTTATAGTTTTTGAGTAACCGTCCTTCCAACATCCCACACACACACACACATCCACACACACACACACACACACACAGACATCATCGTAAAAATGTTAAAATCGGATTGTAGGGACCTTAAAACGTGCTTATTCAATAAAATCTGGATATGCGATTTTTAGCATGAATCCAATACCTCTCTTAGCGAGAGGTAAAAAAACTGATGTGACCAACATAATACCTCCCGCCATTTAATTTTTATTAATTTAAATAAATAACCTGTGTGGTCTCGTAGCCACGTGCTTGAGTGTCTGGTCGTAAATCTGAGGAACCGGATTCAATCCTCCCCAACGCCAAATATTTAGAATTTTAAATAGCATAAAATTGACCCCTTTGGTGCACGCTCCATGCCGGAAATGAGTGTCCGTGGGGCGACGCTTTTTAAAACGTTACTATTATTAATTTAATATGATTATTTTTTGACAGTGACATTTATCTGTCAATTACATACATTTGAAATATGAACTGTGTAACTAAGAAATTTTGTTTATCTTTAAAACATAAACTCCGGGATTTATAAAATTGATTAATTTATTAATTTATCTATAGAATATAAAGGGTGTAACCCAATCTGTGTAACAAAATTTAAGGGTGTATAGCATTGGACGCACTGATCATGAATAAAAAATAATTGTGTTGAACTTCGCAAATTAAAAAATGGGTCCAAGCAAATGAACAATTTTGGGCCACTGGGTTGAAAGCAACTTTTAATATTAAATATTTGATAGAAACATTAAACAATTAATAAGTACCTACTAGAAGATTGAATAGGTATTGTGTAATACACAAATTAATCAAATATTTTTTCTATCAGTAAGTTTTTGGCAGTAACTTGGTGAAGTTTATTGCTGTGAATGATGACAACTTTGAACAATTTTTAAGTTAAAAATTTCGCAGTATTTTATCCTGTTTTTGTAAATTATGTGACATTCTGTAAGTACCTACAAATTTCATTTTTTCCTGTTTGTAAAGTTATGATTACATTAATGTAATTATGATTAATTACGCTAAATTTAACTTTTTTTGTATTTAAATGTGACAACTAGTGGTATGCAAAATGATATTGGTTTGCAAACTACTGTTAATTTTACGAATTTCAACAAAATTATTTTTGATTCATGATCAGTGCGTCCAATACTATACACCCTTAAATTTTGTTACACAGTTTGGGTTACACTCTGTATAGATAAATTATTATCTCGTGCCTGTAGAAAATTCAAGAATCTTTAATTTTTATAACATAAATCGCGAAAAAATATATAAACGTGTTTTTGGAAGAAAAACTAATTTGAGCTTCAAGTAGAGTGCGATTTCCGGTTATCCGCTTTATACCAAAATTTAATTAATGGCTTCTTTCTATATTAGATTAAGTTCGAAATACAACGTTTCAATTTTTCCTGAATGATAGTAGACAGCCACAGATGTCATTGTGAAAATGTTAAATCGGATTCTACGGACCTTGAAACGTGGTTATTTATCAAAATCTCGATATGCGATTTTTAGCATGATCCCTATACCTCCCTTACCTAGAATAGCGGGAGGTAAAACTTTCGTTTGTAATGAAATATTTATATAATTTTTGGTTAGAATGTATTTAGGCATTTAAATATTTTTGGCTCCGACATTTATTACGTTGTTTGTGGGCATATTTAGCGTTGTCTTATTTTTGATAAATGCCCCCGTATAATTTATATGCATAATAAAAATTTCAAGTTCCACAGTTGAGTGTAGAATCCGACGTATGGAAATTTGCGAGAGAAAATGGTTGATTATTCTTTTGTGAATTCACATCACGGAAGGAAAAAGGAAAAGCACATAATACTTGCGGTGGTTAAATTTCCTGACGTGTATAATATTGTGTTTTGTACAAATGCTCGTGTTGATAAATAACACTCAATTCGAGGTTTGTGTTCCCAGCCTAAGAAAGTAGAATTGGCTTCAATCTGAACATATTTCGAAGGGTAGGTAACTCTCTTTTGCATACAAAGTATATGATATAATATTGCTCAGCTAATTAATTTCTGTGAAAGTGTTACTAAATTTAATTATTTGTAAGTTTATGAACGAATTAATATTGAGTGTACACGAGAAGGACGAGTGATAAAAATGTATATGTTACAGTTAAAGTATACATTTCAGTCAGTGCATACACTGTCTAGTTGATGTATGCTTCCACTAGCTGTTTTAGTGAAAGTATAAATTATTGCGTTGCCCACGCAACATGCCCACCCAAACTGCCCACCCAACAACCTAGGCGTATAAATTTTATAAAAAAAAAATAAACAGAAACAATACCTAACGCACAGAACTCGGATTTAGGTAGACAGTGACAAAAGAAGGTGTATACACTAACTAGTCAATGAATACATTAACTAGATAAAGTATACACTATATAAAATAATTTATACTTTCACTAAAACAGCTAGTGGAAGCATACATCAACTAGACAGTGTATGCACTGACTAAGTTGATACTTTAACTGTAACATATATACCACTTACATAGTTACAACATTCCAATTTATAACGATGCTCATTGTTGACAATACTGTCATTGTAACGTAAGTTCATTTATTATTTCGGATAATATTAACTTGATTCATACCCGTGCATATAACGTTATTTTATGTGAAAAATGTCACTGACACTATATCGGTATCTTATTTTTCACGTATTTGGTTTAAAATTTGATAATAAAGACCAGTTATACTATAGTTGAATTATTTTTGAATGCTTTTACTGAAATATATTGTTACGGCTCCTATTCTTACCACTATATTTTTGTCTCGTATTGTTACTGTTCTATATTTACTTACCTTCATACTCTAAATGAGGTGTTTAGAATTGAAACCAGACATGTCACATTTTAATCTTTCTTTGGCTGTTGGTGGCACAGTGTTTTGTTTTCAAAGCTCTATCTGTCTAGTGATTTTTTTGTTTTAAATCAGGCTATGTTTAATGGTTATTCTAATATAAAATATGCATAGTTTCTTAAACAGGCAAGTCCATTTTATTTTTAAATAAAAAGTAGGTGTCAGAAGTACCTTCTGATATGCGCGAAATTTTTTTTGCGATATACTCTTATTTAAGTTCATGGCACATGTCTAGTTTTGATTCTAAACGCCTTACATCTAGCTATCCTTCGTCATATTATTTATTTATTCATTTATTTCACACAAAAAAATACAGGAAATGTCCTATTTACAGTTTGTGAAACACAATTACATTAATCAGATATTACCGTAATTAGGTAGCAAGAAGTAGTACATTTTTCACGTTAGCAATATTACAATTAAAGAAATCAATCAAGTAATACATTATTATGATGGAACACGAATATTAATAACTTGTAAAATTTGTGGTAAGTAGATAATATATCCAAATAAATTCTACGCTGCTGTAATGTACAAACTTGGAAACTTTTAATTAGTATTTCAAACAACATGAAGTTTGGGTATACACCAAAACATTTGATATACAAGAATTTAAAAATTTCTTTTACAATTGCTCTGTCATATCACAATAAATTATACGTCAAACTACAGAACGATACTCGAGTTTAGGCCTGACCAAAGTATTAAATTAAAGTTTTGTACAATCTATTTCCCAAAAAATCATAATGTAAATTTTAAGATTATCAGGGTATAACAAAGATTTACAAATATTTAGTATAGCCGGAAATAATTTATGAAAATTAGGAACAATAGTGGCCCTACATTGGTATCTTGAGGTAAGCCCGATGTGCAAAAAAAATATTAGAGATTGTTCTGTCAATCCTTGTATCTTTGTATTTTTCAAGTGTATGCTTCCTTTTGCTTGCGTTTTGGTCCTGTTTATTGTCCTTATTAAAGTTATATATTTATTCTGTTGGTTTTCTTGTATGGATTACGTGTTTTATTTCTAGCCTGTAACTTACCTTTATACTTCTACTGACCACTGTAGTCAGATTTACGTTTTATTTAGTATTCTTAAATATTTTCTTTTAGCGATTTCGTATGTGTGTTTACATTAGTTTGACAGGATTTAAACTATAATTATAATAAGAAAATAATAGTAGTATCTTATGTACCCCCATTAAAAACAAAGTAAACAACAATTTAAAATATCGCTTCAGAATGCTAAGTATTTCGAATTCCCTGAGCTTTAAAATTTAGATAACATGCATCGCGTCAAATGCAATAAGCCTTGAAAATGTGACGTCGTTTTTGTGTATAATGTTGAATTTTTAGAATTAAATGTTAATAAAGACCATTTCGATTAAGCCTCCATGCTGTTTAAATCTGAAATCCATTCAATTTGTGAGATATATGCCGCCAAAGAATCTTCCTCTTCCGGAATCCAAACGAAGCAAAGATTTTTCGAGACATTTGAAATATTTAATGTATTTTTTATTCAGAACTCGTTTGCCTTTTCCCCGTTTTTATGAATAAATTATACAGGAATTTCATAAATATATCACATTGCAGCGTCCTCGTCCAGCCTGTTTCATATTCAACATTAAATCAGGGACACAATTAATCCCTAACGTATAATCCAGCGGCGTTTCGTCCCTTTCCTCTCCACAGGACTCTAGATCGAGACAAGGCGCCTAATCTGCGGGATGGAGCTTTGATTCGCGAGTTAAATCGTCATTAATATCGCCAAGTAACAACAAACGTTATCATTTGGTTTATTTATAATTGCCAATGAAAATAGCAAACAGTATCTACTGATTTGCTTCAATTATTCATGTATAATGAATTTTAAATCATTTATTGTAACGTTTATATTTATGTTTTTTATTTGAGTTTAAGTATAAAAATCTGTTGTGACCAGCACAATAACTCTCGCCACTTCCGTTTTTGGTTACATAAGCATAGGGCGCGAGCGGTCATGTGACATTGTTGGCCTATACAAGCAGATACAGGGGACCGTGTCAGAATGACAATTAGTAATTATGTATTATAGATGTCAAATGTCAACATTTTCTAAATTCACGTAGTTAATTTGTAACGAGGGTTGTGTAATACAATAAGATATAATATAATGTATGTACTTCCCAGAAAAAATCTTCAGTAATGTCTCTAGATTTTTTGACCCTGACATTTACATACATTTTAATTTTTCAATTGGTTTCCATGACACTATTTGGGTTGTGAGATTTATTACAACGGTTTATTATATACCTTATATTTCTTTATCTCTAAATCTATAAAATATATAATAAAATATTTATATGTATCAGATAGAGAATTTAATCTCTTCTTTAATACTAGCAAGAGCAAATTTTTTCAAAAAAATAACTTTTTTTTTGTAAGAATTTGCTAGTTTCGGGTGTTCAATTATTAGCAAAACCTTTTCAGTTCTTTCCAGTAATGTCCAATTGAGAAATACGTAGTTACAGATATTAACTATTATACTCGTAGTTTTTGAGAAATCGTCCTTCCAACATATGTATATGCACACACACACACACACATCCACACACAGACACACACATACAAACACACACACACACAGAGAAATCTTTGTAAAAATATTAAAATCGGATTGTAGGGACCTTAAAATGTGCATCAAAATCTGGATATGCGATTTTTATTATGAATCTAATACCTCTCTTGGCGAGAGGTAAAAATGAATAAAACGACGTCTTGTATTTCTTCGGTTGTGTACTCTTTATTGTTTAGGCGCCAGCCCCAATTTTCCCTAGCTTTACACTGAAGTTGTGTCTAGTTATTATTAAATATTTAAAAATGAATTTAGAGTCTTATTCAAGAAGTAAACATATTACAACACAATAATGACCTTATTACTGTATTTATTTAAGATAAATATGAAATGTACAATTATTATTGTTTGATATTTGGATTCCACCTGATTGGAGTTCTTTGTTATCAATCATTTAACATTTACTGTATGAACTGACGACACAAAAGCCATATTAATTTCATGCATTTCTCGGACGTAAAGAAAGATAATTTTATGTCATAACGATCTTACAGAATAGTTCTATAAGTGCCTTTAAAGTACTTAGGACATTAAAACCACTCCGCTTTGCGTCGTGGCTTTAACTTGTCGTGTGTAACTTTAAAGGCTAGCTGATACACTTGTATAATAATATACTATTTCACTCCTTGAGATTCATTGCTTTATCTAGTTTTTATTACAATATTGCAATAACTTCAGAAAAGTTATTATTCTTTCAGATTTTGGTAAATGCTAACTTTTAGCGCGTATTTTGTGATGGATATGGGTAAAGTTGCTCCGTACATTAACTCCAGTTGTCATCGCTGGAGTCTGGGTGAATTTCACATTGGCGCAGACATGTTTACTACTAGATAAAAATAAAATAAAAAGGGGAAACCGATGATGTAGCATTTGGCCCGGGACATGACAGCTGTCAGAGATGGCGTCGCCTCCACCTCGTGGCGCACACTCAATCCTTCGAACTAGAATTCATTCCCAAACAAAATCAATTTGTCCACTTTTCACTCACGGCGGAAAAAAATGGGAGACAGAACGAATTCATTATTGTATTTTAAATATGAAATTTTTGCTTTCTTAGTATTTATAGTATCATACAAGATGTGTAGGATAACTTGTCCAATACGGAATCCCCATATTGGGTATATTATACAGGACACTATGTATAATTAAAAAATCTGGCCAGCACAATACCTTCCGTCAATTCGATGTATTTTGTACAAATACAGAAAGTTTCTTGCAAAATATTCTATATTTCTAATAAAATACTACGAATTAAAACTCATATTAGTTCAGCTGGTCAACATTTCCAATAAAACGGTGAGAAATGTCGACTAGTTTAAAATATGGATTCTAAGCTTACCAAAACTGAATATGTTACTCAAGTATTCCGCCATTTAATATTAGGTTACATCGCTTTTATTAGTAATACCAGCTTTAATTTCCTATATGTCTTGTAAGGTAGATTTTACTATACGCACTGGAGTATTACGAAATTGTTTTTCATTGTGGCAAAAATAAAGGATTGCGGTACAAACTAAGTCTGTAAATAAATAAATAAATAAATAAATAAATAAATAAATAAATAAATAAATAAATAAATAAAGAAGCCAAAAGAATTTTGTAGGGATGTATAACTTGTTGAAAATGTAAACTAGCCGAATTATTATGAGTTTGGGGTCGTATATCAAATTTCACTTGACATTGACATCTGTCAATCAGAATTTTCTTAATATAGTGTCCAGCTGTTTCCATGGTTATAGCATAGCTGGCTGTTTTATGAAATATAATATGTAATTATTTTACTCTTCTATTGAATATGAAGCATAAAATGCGATCAAATCGTATAGAGACTAAAATATTCCTTAATATTTATAACATTAAACGTGAAAAATGATATTTAACTGCGTTTTTTCAAGAAAGCTGTTAAAATCTCCAAATGAGGGTACTTCCGTTTGACCAATTATAACCAAAATCTAATCACGTCTGCATATGAATGCAAGGAAGAGGAATACGAAAAAATGTAATGTAATGTATTGGAGTTATCGTATCCGAAGGAATCATGACACACACATATAAATATAGGCGTATTGAAAATTCACCGCCAAATATTTTGATCAAAGACAATACCTTCCTTACCTATAGGTGATGGAAGGTAAAAGCTGATGTAGCCAGTACAATACCTTCCGTCAATGTATTTTTTTTCTAATTTCATATAGAAAGTTCCTCGGAAAGATTCTATATTTTCAGTAAAATTATAACACGAACATGCTATGTTTATTGCAAATGGCTCTGACATCCGTCAATTAGAAAAATAAATAAATAAAAACGGCATATTATCCATTGTTGGGTGTGCCAATGTGTTATGTATGTACACAGATATTGGTAATGGTGATGATATATTTGTACCGTGCGGGCGTTTACCAGGCATAACCTCACGAGCACTCATTGCTGGCTTGAAGAGCGCACCACAGGGGTCAGAAATATTTGGCGTTGGTTGGGATCGAACACGGTTTTCCAGACTCGCAACCAGACACTCAGCCACGCGGCCACGAGACCCCATATCGGTTAATTAGAATTATCTGAATATAGTAGCAGTATCCATGGTTATATAGCTGGCTGATTTATGAAATTTAATTTCTTTATTATTTTCTAACTTTATAAATGCATTGAATATGAAGGAAAAACTTCAACCAAATCGTATAGAAAATAAAATATTTTTTAATATTTATAAAAACGTAAAACTGTTAAGAACATCAATTAAAAGTACTTTAGGTTGACCAATTATAACCAAAATCTAATCAACTCTCCATTGGACGTATAGAAGAGGAATCCGAAAAAAAATATAATTTTTGGAATTGTATTTTGTATTGCAGTTATCGGAGGACAAATTTTTATCACGCACATACAGTGACACGTGTTTATTCATTAAAAACTCATCATCGAATTTTTGTCCAAAGACATACCTTCCTTACTTATATGTGACGGAAGGTAGGAATTATTATTCACTATATCTCTATCTACTAAATGTAGTTCAGGTACTCACATGAGTAACATTCCTTATTAGATGAGTGATACTATTATGATTAAAGTGTCTGATGTAGAGCAAGTGCTACATGGGCACTTACTGATGTAATAATGAGACAGAGGATGAAACTACGGCTTTCAGGGCCAATATCCTGGTTTTGATTTTCAGTACGACGTGTGACCCTTATTAAGTTACTATATCATGTTAGTACCAAATACAGTCTCACAGTTCACAAAACGCCAAGAGTATTTAACAGACTATTTAATTATTTTCATCAATTAATTAGGGTATTAATGACTTGTTAAAAACTTGTGTATTTTTGAGTCCAGGCTCATAAGAGTTCGACCGGTTTATATTTTCAACCAACAAATTAAAAAAACCTACGATGACCCACCAAAATATCGGTAGAACTATTATCACCCGTCATTTGGCTTAAGGATTTTCTAAGTTTTAAGTCTTTAGAGAAATAGAAAGAATTTTGTTCAAATTTCTCAACATTTATGTAGGTATTATATTTTGATGAAAATGTAAGCCGGCTCAGCCGTACATTAGAATTTGCATTGTGTTAATGATTTAATTAATCATGTTTCTTCCTTGAATAACGATTACTACGTTTACATGCAGTTTTGAAAATGGTTTCAGTTTTCAGTTAAAATTATGCGAAACTGTTTATATGCAGTTTTCAACGCAAGTCCATAAATTGATTGGAAAACAGTTTCGGCGCATACGCATTTTACAACCTTTTTACTCTAAATACTTCGTTTTGCCATTATTTCAATTTTTTTTTACTTGGTACCACCACATACTATAAAACTAGACAAATGTCAGTTTATTTGGATGTTAGTAACACAAAGCAGCAGAAATGTTATGCTGTGTACGGATGCGCAATACCAAAACTGAATTGTAAGTGCTTACATTATATTTTTATTAGATAAAATTACAAATCACAAAATGCTTGAAGTGAATTTTTATCGAAGAAATAAATTACAAAAACGTAAGGGAACATTATGAATAATTGCCCTGGTAAGCTATATCTAATAAGGTGTGATAACAAATTGATCATTTATTTTTGTATCAAATTATGAAACCTTACTACTAATTAAACAATTTAAATATTATCTAATATTATCTCAATTGTTTTCATAGCTTGCCTGATATCATAGCTTAGCAGATTAATTATGAATATATATTAAATATATTGCATAAATTTTTATTTAAAATACTTTTCGGAAAATGTAAAACACGCTCATTCCTACTAGACATAAAACAACAACAACCAAACTCTAATATTTATCTATCATCTACACCGAGATGTATTGCATGATATAAATGAAATACAATTATTGAAAGTCGTATTTCATACTATTCAAAGAATAAAAGTTTAGTAAAAGAAAGCGTAAAATTAATAAGACTTTCTTATTATTTTCTTCAGAAGTCTGTTGTAAGAATTCAATGGTTAATTCTCTGCGGACGATTGTTAAACTGTTGATATTACATTTAAACTTTTACCCAACTTGTTCAATTTTAACTTACAAAGATAGTTCAATTTTTCCTGACGTTTTACTCTTAGCAGTATGTCATTGAAACTTAAATAACTTCGCTTAACTTGGTTAGTTTATATACTTGTACTTGCTTCTTCAGCTATATTTTACCGTTATAGCATTTATAATAAAAATAATATATATAAATATTTAGAAAACCTAATTTAAAGAACATTTTATAAGGTACTGGTAGTTTAATACTGATTGTTTATTTAAAATACTGGTCCAATAAATAGCAGCCTTATTTTTAGAGTATTATTTCGTATACAAATTCCTTTTAACGACTGCCAGCATTGGGATATATAAATTTATATAATTATGTCTTTGGTGCAATTCTAGAGTCCATGCACGTATCCTTGCAAACTTGGCACATTTTATTGTACTCTTGGTTCCAGTTCTGAGCCACGCGAAATGCTATTACATTCATTTAAATATTGATGAATGCAATTGTATGAACCGTGTTGCAAACTACATACGTACTACATACAAGTGTATTTATTGTCACGTAAAATGAGCCGTCAATCCATCACGAAGATGTATTTACTTACGTTAATAACGTCTTTTGTAAATGAAAAACAATATAAGCAGGTGTATAGTACAGAAAAAAATTAATGAATATATTTTGTAGGGTAACGTAGTTTTTAAAAGCTAATACAAGAAATAATAATATTAACATTATGATGACTTACCTCTATGTTAAAATAAAATTTTATTTTTACTTAAATATATTAAAAATAGTGTTAATGTATCAGCTAAACGAGATACTTCAAATAATATCTATATTATTAAAGTTCGAACAATTTATAAGTATTTGTTTTATTTGCGAGTAATTAAGAATTTTGATTGTCGTGTCTTAATTGTTAATATGTATTTACTTTAATTTGTTTGAAAATGAATCGTCAGTATAAAATAAAATGGTGACAGTCGCAATAGTAAAACGTTTCATCAACAAAGTGAATATTTATATTATTAATTTATTTGAATATCTGATCACTTTACATAGATGTGCCGTACCTATATCTATTTGAAGTCTTATTTTGTGAACGCTATGTTGGGATAGTCTAATACGTAAAACCAAAGCTTAAAACTAATTGCTTATATGAACGAACCTTTAGACTTGGCAAAAGTTGCTCTTTTAAGATAATGTAATGATGTAGATATGTTATATGGAAGAATACATAAGTACCTAAGTACCAGCGAGGCCCATAATAGTTCGGCCGGTTTACATTTCTAACAAATTATAAAACCTACACAGATAATTCTTCCAAATTATTTCCACTACTTTAAATATAGACTTAAAAATTATAAAAGCTGTAGGCCAAATGACAGGTGATAATAGTTCGAACTGCTTTTACAGGGTCATCTTCTAGTCCAGATTTATCGTCTACTGACACCCTTTACTTTTGGCACAATATGAAAAAATTCTTAAAAATTCAGTGCGAACATGATAACCTACTTTTCAAGACATATGGGATAATACTCAAATAGAAGAATAATTAAAATTAAAGCTGCTATTACGAATAAATTAGATGTAACCCAATATTAAATGCGGAGGAATATGCTTGAATAACATTTAAGATTTTGGATTTAACTTCTTTAAGGTACTTTTTCATGCTCTTTCGGAAGGATATTTTGAATTATGTCATGATGTCAAAGTTTTGATTTTTATTTAGACGCCGTATTCGAAAATTACATCATTATAAAGATATTAGTTTTAACAAGAAACCTGAAACTGAACCCAAACTTGAACTTAAAACTCGAATTAACCCAAAATTTTGAAGAACCTGTAGCTGAATTTTTATTTGTCATGGTCAATAAACCTAAACCGAATTTAAACCATTATAAATTCAGATTCGATGCAGACCTGTTAAATATATAATTAAAAACTATAAATCAAATTACATTATGAATATGATAATAACTGATATTACCATTTTTTGTGCTTGTAATCATTTACTACTTTGAACCGAAATTTCGAACGCGAACCCAAAACCGATGAAACGTTATAATTTTCTTCAACCAAAACTGAACCTGAAATGACATTTTTTTTATTTCCTGTTTCTCTGAACCTGAAATACAAATACATTTCAGTTCCTGGTTTTAACGTATATCATTGATGCGTAACTCTGTGTTCATTTGTTTTAAACAATTATAAAATTTATAGGTTGAAACAACTATTTATAAAATTAGAAATAACTAAAAACTAGTATCACATTTAGCCGCAAAATGTCTTATATCAAATCTGCTTTAGACGAAGTTTGATATCCAATTTTAGAGTCCAATGCTCCATCGTTTCTTTAAGAGTGAGATAATTTAATTGTCAAATTAAAATCTTCAAAAGAAGTAGTATTAGTCATCTTATTCCTTTTTATTATCCTTGACATCTTAAAAGTAGGTCAAAAATCACTTAAAATCTAATTTCGAACTGAGTTAAAAGTTAAAACAATAATAAAATTATCTTATCGATAAATCGATTAATTCGTCCATCAAACCAAACGTAGAGAATCTTCCACTTGTCAATATATTAAAATCAGATGTGGGGCTTTATCTTAAAAGAGGGAGTAATGACGAGGGCTCCGGTCCCGCGCCGATAACCGTAACGTGTTTTTAAACCTCTGATGGTGGAGTGTAGGAGTTTATACGGCGATAAGTGTGGCCGGATCCGCGGATGAATGTTGCCGAAAGAACGATGGGGTTCACTCACTTGAAAGAAGCCATCTCGCGCACATAATGGAATTAGACCGGGAGGCCAACAGCCCGGATGCTTATTCGCAAACATCCACACCACCATTGTTTCACGCAGACTATGATTCCATTCAATTTGATAGATTTAGATAAATGGAGAGATCGACCTAAGTTTTGCAATCTTTAAAATTATATTTACAATATAGGATTTTAAAGCCGAAAAGGTTTTAAAAATAAAATAACCTAAATTAAATTGGAATTTACACAGAAGATTTAAACGTTATTAAAATAATCCCTTATGATATAGTGTCCACTATTTACGTTTGTCAAGCCTTTGACGAACTAACTTTTCATCTTGAAAAGAGTTTGTTTTTGGGTTATTTCATCTCTTCTATTGCACTGGAGTGGATGGTTTTACCTCTTTAATTAGAAGACTCAACTCTAAGAAAATTTGAAGACGATGAGTTGAAAACTATGCTCACAAAAATGATTCATATTCCGCCTAAGAGCTTACCCCTAAATATTTGTCTACGTGTCTAAAAAGCATTTTGGTTTTGATTTATCTCGGAGAATTAGGCCCGGTATTTTCACTTCCGAATAAAGTTTCGAATAAGTATTCGTTAAATAAATTTATTCTATATATTTATTCAACGAATAACTCCATTGAGTCTTTTCATACATTTGACAAAAACAAATAGCTATCTGTCGAATAATTATAACATTCGTGAATTGGTAACCATGCAGAGTGAATTTGTGTCAGTGGAGAAGGATGGAGTTTTACGTAGCCACGTTAAGCAGACAAGGATGAAATGTGTCAACTTCTTTTGAATCCGTACTTGTCAAAAATTTGTTTCACATCCTTAATGTCATCTGTATCCTTCTGCATTTTTAGCCCCGGGAGAGTGTAGTTTAACAAGTAAACTATTGCAGTAATCATACGCGGTAAACGAAATATATGTATATTGTAAAATTGTCCTTATAATTTTTGTATATTCCTTTCAGTTCGAGGTAAATGAATATTGTATAAAAGTATTCAAAATCCGAAAATATTTTACTAGCATCAAATGTCAGGATCTTTATAATGATTTATCCAAGGAGGGATTTACCTATGTATGCACTGTTTGAGATCAAATACGAAACCCAATTTGTAATAATAAAACAAGAACTGTTTGTTTTTATAATCGGAATCTGTCGAAAATTTCCTTGATGCGTGTGGTTAGGATGCTGTCTGATCTTGCGTTTTCGATTTCTCGCATTATTTATCCATTCATAGTTAAATATATCCACAATATATCCACTTTGTTAATAAATCTGCACTATGTAGAAATGTAATTTACAAACGAATAAACCCTGTATTCGCTACCCAACTAGCGAATAACTTATTCCGCGAATAACAGATGTTATTCTTTTGAATAAATTTATTTGCAAGTGAAAAGACAACAAAAATATTTATCCGAAAGTTAAATTTATCTATAGCTTTATTCGGAAGTGAAAATACCGGCCCTTAGAGCTCTAAATAGAGTACCTAACTCTTTTAGTGACGATTTTACCATAATGCCAGTCAGGCGACCGCCTTATACCTCCTATTTTAACCGGCCTCATAAAATTAGTATTTGTTTTTATTAAAAAAAACATAATGGATACAGAAAAATTAGTTTAACATATGCTGAAAACAAAATTTTGAAACTCCCAAGCAAATTCTAAAACTTTCTTCGCCTGTTTCGGAAACTTCAATTTATTTCAGAATTACTATTACCGCATTTGTTACAAAAATAACTAAGTACCTACCATAAACAGGTACTATCTCCCGCAATGATTTTTTTTGTATTAATAGTAAGAAAAATACCGTGTGAATCACGAAACGCGAACCATAGACGTTTAACATGTGAAAACAGTTTTTTTTGCCTTGCGCAAAACTGGCCTATTAATTTTAGTCAATAATACTTTAAATAAACGTTGCAGATAATTCTACATCCAGCTTAATGACGACATTTTATTTTTACGTTTTGTAACCGAGGAAATCGAATTTCAAATTTTAAAATTACTTCTTTATGGTAATAAAATCACAAAAAAAATGTAATGGCATTTTACCTGTCCCGAGTTTCATATTATATCCGGTATTTTGATTATTAAAAGTGGATTACAATATATATTTCTAAATGTAATTACCCACAAAAAAAATTAATGCAACCTTTGTCAAAAATGCGTCCGTTTAGAGATCTTTTTCATGTTTAAAAAGATTACAAAGTTATCTACGCTCGACCACATCTCAAAAGCGATTACAATCACAATCACAAGCAATAAAAAAATATTGTTATAGGGGCAAAGATTTTGAAATCGCTAATAATTGTAATGATGTGATTTGATTTCAAAGTTTACTGAAAAAAAATAAAAATATGGAAACTGAATTAATTAATGTGAATTTCGCACTTTATAGTAAATTTTATGATACTTACACATATGAGAATGTGATTTTATCCACGCGTATTGAATAATTATTAATTTTGTTAATCTTGTGTATGTGTATTTTTTTATTTTCCTTTCTTTACTTGACTATTTGAATTTTGAGATTTTGTATTTACAAATACATTATTAATATTCTAGCCTCTAAAATCCTTCCACCTTCAGCCTCCAATTTGTAATACCGGCCCGACCTCTTTAGATAATAATGTCTCTGAATTATTTTTTAAGGTAGTATCAATTTATAGAAATAAATTATTTCAGTTACAAACATATAGAATAATTATAGATCAATGATTGATAAATAGCTAATAGAAGCTTTTTGTCAGATATAGAGGATGTTGACCGCGTCAACGGCAATAGGGCTTTAACATGTAAAATAATATTTTCAAAATTTCCCCTTTTCTACTTATATTAGTAAAAAAACGCTTGAAATAAGAGTTGTAGAGCTTAAAATTCTGCATCTGAATTAATACACGAAATTAATTTTTTCTTCAATTGTACAATAATATTCATATTATGCTACTATACACACACTATAGAAGATATTCATTTTATTCCTAGTACAACAATGTTGTTCATTTTTGTACTAGTAAAAAAATGTTAGCTTCTTAGTTCATCGCTGGCGGCAGCAGTTGTCACAGCAACACAGACCATATTGAAAAATTGTTATTTGACAGTTGTATCGTTTGTGTTTTGTTGTGTACGCAGCCAACTATGGCTGAAATTGCAAACGCTATAATTAAAACAATTCTAGAAAAATATTTAAAAAATCTCCAGTTTTCTTTGAAACACTTGAAGAAAAAATAGTATGTTATTCGGAGCAGAACGCCCTTTTTGTGTTTTAACCAGCTTGCCTGGCCTCGGCTGGCGCCTCGGCCGCAATAGCTGGGTTCAACACAAAAAGACCGCTTTCTACTCCTAATAACATAATATAATATTACATGCTTTGTAACGGCAGATATTAAGTGCAGTATTTTTTTTAATTTGTCGAATGAAGGCCATCCGTATCATGAACGAATTAACAAATTGGCATACATTTATCTCTCTCATTTGCAAAATCTAAAAGTGTGTGCGATAAGGATGGCTATAATACGCTTATCTAACAAAAATTCATATTTTTTAATAAGTTAGGAAATTGCAATTTAAAACTATGCTCGTTGTTGAAAATACTGTCGCTGTAACGTAAGTTTATTTATTAATTCAGGTATCTTACATTGATTCTTTGCAGTAAGAATAACGTTATTTTCTGTGTGAGTATTTTATTTTATATATGTTTTATATTTGCTAATAAATTTACCAGTTCACTTAGTTTTAAATTTTGAATGCTTTTACTGTAACATATATTTTTATAATTGTAAAATAACAGTAGTATCTTATGTATCCTCATAAAAACTCAGTAAACGACACTACTGAATTTGAAAATTAAAAAAAAAATTGTTTGTAAATATTGAACATCACGCCAAAAATAGAGATAGCCATGGAATTGAAACAGATAATTTATCTATAAAGTTAGATTAATCTATTTTTATTAGGTTGGTAATGTTCAAGTGAACAACTATCTATTAATATAAATAAATAACTTTACATTGTAATAGAAATTACAGATAATAATCAAAATAAATTAATCCAGCTAGACAGATTTTCAAACCAATTTTTATTGGTATAGAACATGCTAATTTAATTGATCCAGATACATAATTTTATGCTCTTCAACTTTTATTTGAATCTTTTTTTACTTAAAATAATTAGGGAAGCAGAAAATTACGAAAGTATGATTTTAAATGTTAAAGTCCAATGTTTCGGTGTCGCGGTCAACATCCTGCATAAAATTTAGAGAAATATTATATACATAGTTGTGAGTTTGGGTATTAGTCTAGTGTCATAGTCTAATGTTTGGTCGTGTCAATGTCGACATCTAGGATTAAATACCAATTAGATTACATTAAAACGATACAGAAGATTAGCGTAATTGACGCGGGGCCTCCGGAAGGATTGTAAATTAATGCACGCTAATCACATTATCATATTTTGCATAATGATGCTTTTATCCAGCACGCAGCCTCTATTTATTCCCTAATTATATTAAGCATTTCCCGATCAAATTGAATGATAGTAGCGCTAATATACAGATCAAGGTATTTGTGAAGAAAGCCCGGTGTGTATAATAATTACAATTAAAGTATGCATCGTTTCGAAATGGCCCGCGTAATGGCGTTGAAGATTGACGTCAGCATTTGACATTACATTGATAAAAGATACATTTACTATCAGTTTAGACCCTTCTCAATATAAACTTGAATTGGAAATTTTGCCTCTCATAAATTTATACCATATACAACCACTTTTAAGGGGTGATGCTTAAAATTTGACTACTAACTAAATTTTTAAACCTATAGTTGTCGTTCATTATGAGAAATAAACACAATAACTAAATAATTGTTGGCCGAACGAAGTCAATTTTTTTTTGGTACGCCTTAAACCATCTTTTGTACAAGATCAACTTTTATGATAAAGTATAGTTAATGTTAGCATTCTCTTAAATCGCTATTTTTTATTTTCTTCTTTCACTCATTTCTGTTTTGAATGTCGTTCTCATTCAGATCCTTCTACAATAGAGTCCTTTCATCTTATCTTTGGTGTTCCTCTATTTCTTCTACCTTCTACTACTAAGCTATTCATTCTTCTTCCAACACAATCTTGATCTCTTCTCATGACATGTTCAAACCAATGTAATCGTCTCTGTTGCATCTTTCTAGAAATTTCTATCACTCGAGCCATTTCCCTTATCCTTTAATTACGTAACCTGTTTTTCGGTGTCTTCCCCAATATCTATCTCAACATTCTCATCTCTGCCACATTCATTTTCGTTTCATTGATACTGACATCTATTAATTTGAATTATCTGAATACTTTAGCAGTTTCCATGGTTAGCATATCTGGCTGATTTATGAAATTTAATATCTATATAATTCTATGTCTATTTAATATGAAGATAGTATAAAATGAAATCACATCGTATAGAGAATAACATATATTCTTTAAAATTTATAATGTCATTAAATGTCAATAAATGATAATTAGCTGCTTTTTTTCAAGAAAAACTGTTAAAAGTTGCAAATGAGGGTACTTCCGATGACCAATTATAACCAAAATCTAATCATGTCTGCAAATGGATCTGAACTCGTGGAATACGGAAAATTTGTAATTTTTGGAATCGTGGTATTGAAGTTACACCATCCGAAATGATCGTCAAATACACACACACACCCATATTTACGCACACACACACGTACAGACATCATCGTAAAAATAGTAAATTCGTATTCTAGGGACTCTAAAACGTGCTTATTCATTATAAACTCACTATCGAAATTTTTGACTCAAAATAATACCTGCCTTACGTAAAGGTGACGGAAGGAAAAAAATACTGACATTCTATTAGAGACTCAGGAATAAATACAAAAAAAAAAAAGAAAATGTATTTTATGTATTTTAGTAACACCGTCGATGATAAGATCATGTATGATTATAAGAACAAATTGATCCAATTTGGTTACATAAATGTATTGGAGTTTAACAAGTATGGTATCAGATATTGCCTAGGGTGCAAGTCACGGTTACTTCCAGTGCATGTGGCTTTACCCTGCTTGTTATTCATTCCCAAAATGATAGCATTCTCTCCCCCACACGGCATATCTGTCCGCGTTCAGTTTTTTGAGGAAACCTGTTTATCTGAGCGAAATCCTGGCAAGATCGTTTTCACAGACAACACTAACTCTCCTGTATCTTTGATTCCGCTTCAGTCTTTTCAATTTCAAAGAAATGCCTTCCATTTATCTGTCTGGATGGGGACTGCCACAGATCGACAAGGAGTAATTGGACGGTCGCGGTTGTAACTGAATCCTTAACATGAATGATAAAAGCTGATTCCATCGCAGGGGCTACGCGGACTATGCTGCACTGAGGTTTTGTTTTAGGAATTGCAAATTTTATTCATCGCTCAATTTATGCATAAGGAAGTCATATCTTTAAAGGTTTCAAGAAATAAATCGGAGATAAAGTGGAACTTTATTATTTTCACTATCGACATCGGTTAGATTTTAGGTGAATGATATTAATCGATTGTCACGACAGTTAATAACAAATTTTGTTTTTAAAGAAATAATCAAGGTAATATTTTAAGTATCGGTATCGTTTAGAAGTAATTATTAGTTAGATATATTGTCCCACAAGAGTAGTATGATAATTAAACGTGTCCAAATATTGATACATCGCATTTTTTTTGTATTTGAAATAGGTTACTCTATTGTATCTTACTTGTATTAGGCAACTTCGAGGTCTGTTCAGAAAATAATCAAACATTTTGAATTACGCGCCAACGGAGATATTTAGTGATATGCGCTTGGCAGCATTGCGTTACGAATAACCTCCACTGTAACCACATGTTCTTGGATTGTTGATATCTCATTTAGTGTTCGTGATATTGTTATTTGATATTGTTATTTGAGTACGTGTTGAAGTGTTAGTAGTGATTTTTTACAACAATGTAACATAAAATTTTGCATGTAACTGGGGAAAATTTTCACAGAAATGTTTCAACTTTTGAACAAGCTTACGGAGATGATGCTCTGGGTTGTACGCAATGTTACAAATGGTTTTGACGATTTAAAAGTAGTCGTCAGTCAATTGAAGATGATCCTCGACCAGCTGATGACTCCCACCGTCAAAAAATCAACGATCAGGTGCGTGCAAATCGCCGATTGACTATCAAAGAAATTGCATTTCAATTGGGTCATGCTACCAAATTCGTTCCACGTTTGATGACCGAACAACAAAAAGAAAATCGAGAGGACGTTTGTCGGCAACTCCTTGAGCAAGCCAATGTTGAAACAATAATGCAAAGGATCATAACGGGAGAAGAAATTAAAACCAGTGCTGGGGGGCTATTTTGTAACTAGAAAGCGACAGCGAATACGAATGCAATATGGCGGGTCACTGAATAAGCACCATCTTATTTTCTATTCATATGACTGATTTCTATCATTGTGTACACTATACATATTCAGTACTAGTCTGACATTAGTTTAAATTTCTTGCGTAGGGAAATTTTTAGTTCATTTGAAAAGTAGTGCTGTTTGAAGTTGTATTATACTTATTTTGTGATTATATTTCCTTTATACATCATACATATGTTTTTAGATACGATGAATATTTTAATTAATTTGTAAAATAACAAAATAAATAAAAAATAGTAATAAATAAAAGGTACTAAAAATTAAATAATAATAACAATCAATAACAAACTACACACTAGGTAAAATAAATGAGCCGATAACTTATGCTTATTCATAAGCGAATACCGTATTCATGAGGTCCGGACCAGCTGAATACGTATTCAGTCCGAATGACTGACAAAAAGTAGTGGGGGATTATCTTATTCAGTATGAATTGTATTCGCTATCGCTTTCTAGTTACAAAATTGGCCCCCTGAAAGGACGCCGTTTTCAGACTATTAATGACATCAAAGCAAATTTGTTACAGACCTTAACGGCCATTTCAAATGAAGCTATCTAGGACTGTTTCGCGAAATGAAAACACCGCTGAGAAAAGTGTGGGAATAGAGGAGGGAACTATGAACGGGACATGGACCAATAATTTGTAAAATTAATAATAAAGTTTAAAAAATAAAGTTCGATTATTTTCTAAACAGACTTCGTAAACTGTCAAAATAATGTAAACTTCTTAGAGTATTTTTGACATATTTTTTCTTTAGATGAAAAATGATTTACTTATAAAGCCGGGCTCAGACGACTGGTGTACTTGGCCAATATTTGTTAATAGCGTTACCATGTTGTGTTACTGGTTTATTTGTACAATTATTTGTCATGGTGAATACTAGTCAGTTTCCCATCGTCTGTCGGTAAAAATGGCACAAATCAAAATAATTACAATTATTGGTACACTTGACAAGTGTGAGCGCAACCACAAACGCTCGCACGAGTTGCATATTTATTGTGCCTCGCCTAGTTACTATTCATTCTGTATCAATAAGCGGATGGAAAAGGTTGTGTGTTTTCAAAATACTTTTCTGTTTAAATGATTAAAAATTAAAATGGAGTGGTCAAATGAAGTGGTGTTTGAGTTTCTCGATCAATATTTAAACGAAACAGTCATATGGTGCGTACAACATTTGGATCATACAACCTACAATGAAATTAACGATGCTTGGAAGAAAATTGAAGGAAAAATAAGTATTCAGTGTTCTATAAAAGAACTTAAAAAGACCTCTATCTATTGACATCCATAGTGCACTCCCACCAACATTTTTTTTTTAATTTGCAGGCGTATTTTTTTAAAAAGTGCAAGTCGCAAGTCTTGTTAAGGTTAGGCGCAAATTGAGACACGTATAGAGCGTGTGAGGTGACATGTCACGAGCGGCACGACGCGCAAGTTCCACACGCGTAGCGTGGTGATCCGCATGTTGAGACGCAGCTTGGAAGCTTCCACAATTGACTTGCAAACCATCTCCAATCAAAAATGTGTGACAACACCTATGTACGTAGATACGTCGCACGAGAAACTATGCCTCAACCACAGCACCACGCGAGCGCGAGTAGACGTGAGTCGTGCCATGTAGCGTCATGTTACTAATTTGCGCCGTTGTATTTAAACCTACAGGATTACAAAAATACGTGCTGTGCTGCGCCACCTCACACGCGCTATACGTGTCTCAATTTGCGTCTAGCTGGTACACTTGCCAAGCATACCATTATTGGTGTACTCGTCAAGTACACCAGTCGTCTGAGCCCAGCTTAAAATATTGTGTTGGCCACATCTAATATCTTAATTAGTAATTTTGTTTTTCTTATTGAGTTATTGCTTCAAATAATATTGTCATTTTCAATAGAATTGAAACAAAAAAAAAATGTTCTTGAAAGGATAACAATATCAGAATAAAAGACTTCAGGGATGAAAGGAAAAAATAACAATAAAAGTCGAATATCCCAATGCTAACCACAGTGTACACTTGTTAACCGCCATTAAATCAAAAGGGTGTAAGACGAAACAAACACCGAGAAACAAAGCAAAAGAAAGTGGCTATTTAAGCAACGGGCTGCAAGAATTAATAATCTTCAAGCAGTCATATTTTCCCTTTAGTGCTTTAGAGAATAAAGAACAGTGTCGTAAGGATAACCAGAAAACAAAAATAAAAAATCTGATGTGGCCAGCATATAACCTCTTACCATTTCATTTTATGTTACGTCCTTGGGTACTACTATATACCTATATATCGAATTTAACATTTCTTGTACACACTAGTAATTCTAATTATATCTATTCTTTCGTTCAATGAGGAATTTTGTCCTATACTCTTCTTCAATGTTCAAGATTCCTTCAATTCATTGTCGGATTAGTAGTATTTCTTAAGGATAATATTAATATACCTATAATTTAAAATAAAAATACAATATAAAATATGAAATGTACTTCTTAACATCCCAGAAACCGCTTTTAGTAATGTTAATAAAACCACAAAACTTGATTTTTGACACTGACATTTTTCTGTCAATGACAACCATTCAAATTTGTTAGCTCGTTTCCTTGAAGTTTTTGGGCTGTGAGATTTTTTACAACAAATTATATTTCTTATCTCTATATCTGCACTTCTGCAAGAAATATAATAAAAAATTAAATGCTTCAGGTGGAGAATTTAACATTCTTTAATATTTGTATTAACAAAAAATAATATTTAGAAGATTTTTTTAAAAGAAACTACTTCATCCGGTTGTTCAATTGTTACAAAAACCTTTCAACTCTTTCCATTAATGTTAGATTGAATAATCCGTAGTTAAACAGGGATTTAGTTGTGTAATATTTGAGAAATCGTTTATCCAACATCCACACACACACACACACACACACACACACACACACACACACACACACACAAACATCATCGTTAAATGTTAAAATCGGATTTTAGGGACCTTAAGTTATGAAATCGAAATTATTTGTTAAATTAACCGATTTCGTAGCTTTTATATTTCTCAAGATAGCAATAGTGTATTATTTAAATTAACATTCTGTATAATTTCATATACTTATTTGGTCATATTTACAATAAAAGCAAAGATATTTTAGGATAAAAAGGTAGGAACATTGTGTTTAATTATATAGTAAACACATTTTGCTGCCTTTAAAAACAGTTTTAATTAATCCCAAAGTGCTTAAAACAGTATAATATCTTATCTGAAACATTGTTCTCTATTTCTTTATCAAAGCCATATTATGTATACTAGTCATGATAATCGATAGCAGTGTTATAGTCATTGTAGTGGAATCACCGGCGATGCTTTGCTATGCTTTGCTATCATATCGTCGTGATAGGTGCGATGAGTTGGCCCATGCCCGTGGTTAGTTCCCTGGGCACGTCCTGTCTATTACCGCGGATCGTTGCTGATTATACGCGTACACGGGACGTCTAGCCCTTTAGCCCTTCATCGTCGCCTGACACTCAGTGCCGTAGGGACAGAAAAGCAAGAAAGAAAACAGAAAATATAGACGTGAGAATGGATATCTCATGCTAGACTTAGTTATATACGTATACCTTTTGAGTGCAATGGGTCATGTACAGGGTGTTGACCGTGACACCGAAACATTTAGAACATGTAAATCATATTTTCGCAATTTTGCTGCTTCCCTAATAATTACAGGTAAAAAAGCTTCAAATAAATGTTGTCGAACATAAAATTTAATAAACATAATTAATTTTGCATTTATAGATACGTACAGTTATTGGTAGATAGTGAGTTTAATTTTGAAGATTTTTTTAGGTCTAAGAAAATATTTCAAATTTAATAATGTTATAAACATTCATCACAAAACTTTGTACGCCTTTTTGACATGTAGTTGACATAGATACATCATAAAATGATATAGAAACAGTACAAGGTAACTTCATGTATGCCTAATTTGTATTTCTCGCCATTATATTTGATAACTTAGCAAGACAAGCGAGAAATTTGGCGCTTGTATTTTTTGCGATCAAATCCAGCAAATGCTAGGCTAGCAAAGTCGTTCAATAAATTTTACTACCGGTTGCTTGTTTTGCTGGGCTTATTGAATGCACCTAGTTGTACCTTATCAATTCAGTTTTGTAGAGAATAGGACATAGTTTCAATTTCATGGGTATCGTTATTTTTTATGTGACTTTTGACGTTTTCATACCAAATTTCTGCCGTTACTATGTATGTGAAATTAATTGTGCTTATTGATTCAGATGCATAATTTTAATTTTAAGCTCCATAACTTAAATCATTTTGACATTAAATAATTAGGGACGCAGGAAATTGCGAAAATATGATTATATGTTTTGGAAGTCCTATGTATCGGTGTCGCGGTTGATACCTTGTATGTCAGATTATAGCTCTCAAAACCAAAATACATCTATTTTCTCCAAAATGGGCTCATGGCCTATTGCCTGAATGTCTGTTTGTTAATCTGGAGAACTGGTTTCGGTTCCGACCGACGCCAAATATTTTGAATTTTAAGTGGCAAAAATAAACCCCTCTGGTGTACTCTTCACGCCAGCAATGAGCGTCCATGAGGTGACGCCTGCTAAACACCCGCACGGTACAAATATGTCATCATCATTACCGAAATATGTGTACAAAACACATTGGCACACCCAGCAATGGGTAATATGCCGTGATGTTATTTATTTATTTTTCCAAAGTGTTCAGAATTTTACAATTCCAAATTTTATATGTTTAGATACATCTAAAAGCGCTGATTTCAAATTTCAAACCCATAAAATCTAGAAGAGGATCAGACAATTAAAAAAAAATACCCAAAAATGGGTCTAGTAAACTCTAAGGATATAACTCAAAAATAGGTAGAAATTTGAAGGTATCAGCAATTTATTTTATGGAAATTCGACCTCCATTACTAAAAATCCTGCCCTGATTTCATTGCTAACTTGATAAACAACAAGAAAAAATGGAATTCGAAAGATAAAAACCAGATATGTTTAGTTACTTTTAAAAATAAACTCTGTTCTAAAAATTTGCTTTACATTAGCCTAGCCCTTTTGGTAATACATCCTCGGACGTCACTGATATCTTGGTAGATGTTATCATGAGTGTTGTTTACGATAAACGTTGCATGGTAGCAGCACGTAGGTTAATGTGAGCCACTGCGTCTCCTCTTGCCCATTATACTACCCAAAGCGATCGTCAACTGATTTGGATATTACTTACACACTTGATCATTTTGGTAGCAAGATTATTCTACTACAATGTCCTATGTTACTAAATACATATATGGATATGGGTATATTGCCTTACATAGAGAAGGACAGATAATAATAATAATAATAATAATAATAATAATAATATTTATTTTGCCCTCCAGGAATTCCTGATACAAAAGAAATACAATACGAATATAAAGGTATTTACATACATACACACATTTTAAGAATAGTACAAAAATGCAGAGTATTTTTTATCTTATATAACAATAATACAAACAAGGTTTAATAATGACAATTATTCATTAAGTAAGAATGATCTTAATTTTAAAGCATTAGCCATGAAGTAAAATAAATTATAAGCCTGATTTTTATCCGCGATATTAAGACATGAGCTAATAGATTCGTTTACAGAAGACAGCCAATGTTCTCTAAGTTGTTTGTACAATGCACATCGGTATATAATATGTTTTATATCTTCTAATTCATGTAAATTACATATTGTGCAATTTTCATTGGGGTTAATTTTATAAGTTATATTATTTATAGTCAACCTAATCATGAGATTATTACATGTGCGTAACTGAGCTAGCAATCTATTTATTCTTATAGGCAAATTCAGAGTTAGGTAAGGTTGCGTCCCGTTTTTAATTGGTATAGATTTATAAACAGTGCAAAAATTACTGTTAGTAGCTCTTCTTAAGTCTTCATTTCTGAGCTGCTCTTCGTAATTTGTTACTATTAAATTAATACTGTTTTTTAATAGTGATACATTCTGGGAGTCTAATATGTCCGGAAAACCAATATTTTGAAGCAATGTTTTGACTTGTGTGATCCAATTGTACTTAACCTTAACATTTGGTAGCTTATCTAAACTATTTAGCCTTCTATAACACATTTTGGGGTATCTATAGTCTGGCATTTCCCATAAAGAGAAGGACAGATGCTCCAAGCAAAATAAAATGTTAAAAGAAGATATGATATATTATACCTGGTGATGGGTGTTATTATTAATTTAAAAGACTAAAATATTCAAAATTATTTCTCTAAAACAATAATTAACTGATAAAAAAAAGTTGCAGGGCATATGAAATTATCAGACTTACATACTAAATGGATCTATTGAAAAACAATAGAGCAAGAAGTATTATATAGTGATTATGTCGCTAATGTAAATCAAATAATATATTTGAAAAGATATCTTGACTAATACCCGGTTTTTCAATGGCGGTTTAAATTTCAGCTCAATTTAACCTTAAACTTGAACCTAAACATTTTTTTTATTTATAATGTGTATATTTGAACTAGTTCAGTTGAAACCAAATGTCATAATATAGACAATACAATCAAACAAAGCGTTTATAAACGTTTCTGCAACCGGGCAGTACATGACACATTAGACGCCACAGAATTTTGGAATTTACATTTTACTTGGTAATTACAGCCGTATGCGTGCGGTTGTGGCAGTAATTCAGTAATCGTTTATTTTTGCATTTACGTGATTTTTTATGTTTCTTCTCTTTCTATTCTAACTTGAAAATATACAGGAATTTGGGTAAAATATACATGTAATGGAAATATTATAATACTTTATTTAAAAAATTGCCCTGTATTAGCTATTTTTAGCCACAAATGTGTATCAGTATTTGACATCTCACATTAGGCTGCAACATGACCTAAAATCATTAATATTTTATATAACCTTACAAGGTCACTTACTATTAAATTCATTATCAATAGTAACATTTGAAAAAGTACTATTAATGATTTATTATAACATATTTATAAGCTTATCACAATAATTCAGCAAGTTGGATACACAAAACTACTACTGTTCAATAAAACTGTACTTTTGTACTACGTGATGATTTCACATTTTCAACACAGATGGTTTTATTAGTATATTAACAGAAAAATTAATATTAAAAACAATTAAATTGCAAAAGCAAATTGCGAATTTCTGCGTAAAACAAACAATATAATAAAAATTACAAAGTTACGTCTAGTTTCACTAGTTTTACAACTTCTGAGTCAGCTTCCATGAAGACATCGTCAGAAGTCGGCTAGCACAACAAATAACCACAGACGCGTTTCGCACTTATTGGTGCTCTTCAGTGTGGTGTAACCTGTGGTCTCTGCCCGGTCCACAGTGAGTGGACTCCTGGAGCAGAGACAATGACTCGTGCTGGCGGTGATCATATGATCATCTACGATGTTACACCACACTGAAGAGTACCAATAAATGCGAAACGCGTCTGTGGTTACGTGTTGTGCTGGCCGGCTTCTGACGAAGGCTTCATGGAAGCTGACTGAAGTTGTAAAACTAGTGAAACTAGACGTAACTTTGTAATTTTTATTATACAGTTATATTTGTTTATTTTATTGTAATTTAAAATTAAAGTGTCAACTACTAGTGTCATAAGAACTCGAAAAAGTGAACAAACTCGATATTGAGACATGGCCCTGCATTTATTAGTTCACTGTATCGAGATTCGACTCATAATTATTTCCCTGGAAAAATCCAACTTCTTCTTCGGGTCGCTAGTATGATAGGGAATCCCATAGAAAAACGTCGCACTTCTCACATAAAATATTTCAAGAGGCGAGAACAAAAGTTTTAAAGGCGATCTCTTGGCCCGCGATTTCGTTACTGATTGCAATGGCGGACGTGTGTCCAATGTGACACCGGAACTACCAACTTTCAATGGAATGGAAAACAATAAGTTTCCCTTCAATGCTCATAAAAACTAACATTCTTACTAACTACTTCAGCCAAGCTTCCTAGAACGCCCGATTTTATATTCGTCTATGAATAACTGAATTCTGATGCCAGTGATCTCTTGACGACCACAGGAAATACATAACTTTTTTTATAAATATGCCATGAATTAATTTCACGCAAGCTAAGAAATGCTGGATTTTTTTTTGACTATTGTTACATTTCTAAAGTATGAATAATCAAAGCTAATAACTCTTATTATATGAAAATATAACAAAATTATAAAATGTAAATGAGTTTCCCTTTAAAATTTGTTTAAAGTTTGATATACATTTGTATCCACGAATGTCAAATAATATACCCATAATTCAACCGTTTTTTATCAATTAATGACTCGTTACTGTTGCAAATTGAATAATATTGACAGTTCGATGGAATATTATTCAATCGTTATGTCAAATTCAAATCTTACCTTACAAAAAGTACAAACAAATTACTTTTAATAAGTATTTATTTCAACACAAAAAGCCAAAAGTATTCTAGGTTTCTCGTTTTTTATAGTTTTATTTTCTTCTTAAGCTTAAAATGTAGCTGAATAGTCAGTTTAAAATTTTCTGCTAAACTTCAAATCATTTCATAGTTTTCTTAAAACAAATACACAGTACTCAACGCTAACTATGTTTATGTCTAAAATTTGTTAGGATATTTCTGATTTTATAATAGTACAGTATGTTATTATTTGACAGTTGTGGATAAAGTATAGTATTCTATTCGCACGTAGGCTATTACTCACTCGAATGATTTACATCACTCGCCTTTCGGCTCGTGATGCAAACTTCATTCTCATGAGTAATAGCATACATTACATGCTCATTGAATAATATACTATTATATTTCACCCGAAAAGTTTAAAATTAAATCAAGTTTGTTTCCCAAAATACATATTTTGTAAGAAAATCGTTACAAAGTTGGCTGATTTATGAAATTTAGTATTTTTATAATTCTTTAATCTATTGAATATGAAGTATAAAATGTCAATAAAAGATATTTAACTTCTTTTTTTAAAGAACAAATGTTAAAAGTTGCAAATGGGTAACTACCGGTGGACCAATTCTAACCAAAATCTAATCATGTCTGCATATGTATCTAAACTCGAGGAATACGGAAAAACTATAATTTTTGGAATCGTGATATTGGAGTTATTCCATCCGAAACGATCGCACACATACACACATACAGACATCATCGTAAAAAAAATTCTAGGTTCCTCAAAACGTGCTTATTAATATAATAACTCTTATTACATGAAAATGTAAAAAAATATAAAATGTAAATTTAACAAAGTGAGTTTCCCTTTAAAATTTGTTTAAAGTTTGATAAACATTTTTATATTTCGCCCGAAAAGTTTAAAATTAAATCAAGTTTATTTCCCAAAATACATATTTTGTAAGAAATCGTTACAAAGTTGTTGTAAAAGTTAAAGCCTAAGGAAATTCTGATCACGTTGGGAGTTCTGTCTAAAACAATTATTACAGAAAGAGGTAATCATAACCTGAGAGGAAAATTCAATTTAAAAGCAGCCCTACAGGTGCGAACGTCTAATACCCTCGATAACATATCAATCAAAAGGGCGGTATTTTCACACTGTGCTGTGAGTTATCTTGACCGTTGGCTAATGAGCAGCGTAGCAGGCAATTGCCTCGGGCTCTCGGAAATTAAAATTCAAGGAGCCTGCGTTTTAACGCGCGCTCTTAACTAAATCACGGCTCGTAAGAGTTTCCTCCATAAAACCTGAAAGCCGTTTAACAAAAAGAACACGACACACAATCGCCCATTATGAATGCTTTAACAAAAATTATAAACTGCTTCATATTTTATAATTAGAATTTTCAATTTTGAGGACTTCTTTACTATACCTTGATGAGACATTTACCTACTTCTTTGTGCTAAAAGAATGGAAACAGTTCACTTTCCGACAAAAAAAGTTACAGAAACTTTCGCTTTACTACATCGATTTCATTGAAGGTTTTACGCTTTTTAATGTTTCTAAGAAGATTGTCTATTATTTTTTGTATTCATGCATTGAAATGTGTTGTTTCGCGTCGCCTAAGCAACGTCCGAAACGTCAATTTCCCAGGTCTCACCAGATACCTGACCGGGAAATTTTGGACAACACACTCTCCTATTTCTAAAGCATTTCTTAAAGAACTAAATTTATATTAAAAAATCTGATGTGGCCAGCACATAACCTCTCGCCGTATATTTTACCTGGCTGTATGCATAAAGCAAAGAATATTTTTATAAATACAAATAATATATTCATATAAATCTATGACGTATAAACTTCTTTATTATTCAATAATAGCATGTCTCAACATAAAGATATTTTACCATAAATTATGTTACAATAAATTACAAAGTAGAGTTTACCATATATAAATATTAGGCTGGTAACAGCAATTTTCAATTCGAACAACCTTGTTTACTTTCTCTTCATATTCTTTGGGCGGCTAAAATGTATAATCTGAATTGTGCATCTATTCTTACATATCTTCTTTTACATTTTATTTTTTCATACTTGTTATATCTAAATAACACTAATTCCCTTTAATAAAGTGACGGATAGATTGCACTCCGATTATTCTTATATCGATGTGTAATTTTGTCAATATTTACAACTTACTTGAGAAGAATTTGATAGCTTTTTCGCAATTCAAAGTTACTCTAGTCTACAGTGCTGGTGTACATTGTCCCATAATGTTTGAAACAAATTTAAGTCCTTCAACCTAGACTTGTCATCTCCATTATAGTCACAGATCAAGAATTAAGGGATTCTCCAAGTACATTTTTCTTTCGTTACTCATTATTTCTGACACTGACATTTATCTGTCACAAATAATTTAAATTTTCAACTATTTTTCATGGCATCCTTTCGGTTGTAAAATTAATTACAACAGATTATTTTATATATTATATTCCTTTTATATCTAAATCAATAGAATATATATAAAAATATTTAAATGTATCAGAAAGAGAATTTATTTTCCTTTAATATTATCAAGAAAAATTTTCAAAAAATAATATTTAAAAGATTTTTTTTCAAGAATCTTCTACTTCCGGTTGTCCAATTGTTACCAAAACCTTTTCAGATCTTCCCATGAATGTCCGATTGGGAAATACGTAGTTAAACAAATTTAAAGTCTTATAGTTTTTTGAGTAACCGCCCTTCCAACATCCTACATACATACACACACACACACACACACACACACACACACACACATACATCCACACACACACACACACAGACATCATCGTAAAAATGTTAAAATCGGATTGTAGGGACCTTAAAACGTGCTTACACAATAAAATCTGGGTATGCGATTTTTAGCATGAATGCAATACCTCTCTTAGCGAGAGGTAAAAAGTATAGTTTCTCAAACATTCCTTCGCTTAATAACAATAAGAAAATGGTGGAATTTTAAATGAAATAAATGTTGGCAACAATTTCTGCTCGGCGGAAGTCGGCAAGACAGAGTACTTGGGAAGTCGGTAACACATAACCAACAAATATAATGTAAATTGTAATAAACTAATAAGAAATTTAATAAGTTTAAGGTTTAAATTTGCTATATATTACAAGTGAAATACTTAGTAAGTAGTAAGTTTCAATACCATGATTAACACTAGATTACATTAAAATAATTAGAATTTGACACATCACTCTGAAATTAGCTACAAAGCAGTGTATATATTTAATATTATGTAATAAAGTTTTAATAAATGAAATTATTGGTATTATTGCACTTGGTATTTATAAACAATTAGAGAACAACTACAATATATAATAAGTCTATATTGGACTTCATCGAGGGATGACAGCTAACTTGGTGGGACGACAAGATCAGAATGAATGAAGATAGACCGGTGAGACAAACATAGATAACGAACGTGGTAGAAAAAAAAGACTGAGACTATAGACAATTGGGATAAGGTAATGGTAATACTGAAGATCTTGGAGGAGAAAAAAAGGACGATTGAAGACAGTAGAAAGACGGCAAGAAATTAGAAGCAATGGGCGAATTTTATACACAATTATAGCAATTTGTGTATTAAGAGCGCAAAATAGGACATTGTCGATTGAAAGGTTGTTCTCTCGAAATCGACAATGTCCATTTACACTCGAAACACACACAAGATTTTTTCTACAGTCGCCACAGTGGGGTCCTCCACCGTAACAAAAAAATAATAAAATGTAAACTTTATACTTACACTACTATTCAATTAATAAGGATTAATATAAAGAAAAAACGTCTTTTATATTTAATTTTAATTTAACGATATTTCCCATTCTCCTTGACCTATTGCTTCAATCTAATCTAAACATTTTATACTTTACTTTTTGTAAATGAATGCCCTATTTTATGTTTACAATAGTGCGGCTTTTTTTTTTGGTTATGTTATATACCGACAGAGCAGTTATATGTCAGATTGATTTGTAAAGGTGGTAAATGTGTCGCTACAGTGTCATTAGTTCTTGACTAAACGTTTCCATTAAGAATGTAGACAAGTGACATTTCTCAACATAGTTAGAAATATGGCCAGCGAGCGTTTTTTATGCTTTGTCGCGCTAGAGTGGCAAAGTGACATTTTGCGTTGACAAAAGAGAGCGCAAATGGCTACTTTCTAAGTAGACTGTAGAAAAAATATATTTGTACACCCTTCTAAACCTTACGGTAAAAGAGTTACTGACAATGTATGGTTTGACATATAAATTATATGATTTAGGAAACATACTGTAAAATTTAGGCTGACACCAGAATAACTGGGTAGTTTATTCTTATCCGTTTTACCATAAATTTGAAATATATTCCAATAGTAGTATCTTGTAATTTTCAATTTGAACCCAAATTAAAGGTAATAAATTAAGTGAAAGAATGTTGGCGTTAAATCTTGCTAGGGCAGTGTGGCCTTAATGCAGCACGGCACCTTATTATACAGCCATCGGGAAATTGGTCAGGCGCAGATATTGATCACAGGCTGATAAATTATTTAGCCGCCGAACATGTACTTTATACGCGCTATCCGCAAGAGGCCAAGCTAAGTACATACATAAATTTATGTAGTGTAAACGATCCCACTCGACTGCGTTGCGCCAAGCCAAGATTTAAAAGTTTATGTTTCTCTTCAAATTTCTAACTCATACAAATATCAATGTAACAAATTACACACAATGTGAAAAACAGAAACACCAAAATTTAAAACTATTACTGGTTTCGTGATTAGAAATAGTAATTAAATAATTAAATACGTACCTAGAGTCTAATACCCGATTGCTGAAACGTTAATCAATTCTTTGATTAGTTTACGGACCATCAAAATGAACAAATTTGAATCAGTTTCTTTGTTCTTTTGATATTTAAATCTTTGCTGCATATTACGCAACACTGTAATAAAAAAATACTTACAAATTAGGATTACTCAACATGTCAACCATGCCAGTGGTCCTAACAGCATAAGATTACTCAATATGTAAACCATGCCAGGTATATGAAATTTTAATTGAAATTATTCTAATGTAATAATGTATAATCTATTCAATTTAACCCATTCAGTAGATGGCGCTCACATCAGTGCCAGTTTTAAGTAGCCGAAATTAAAAAAATACCAGTATTCAACTGCTATCATCTAACATTTTATTAAAATATTAAAAAAGTATCGTAATGTCATCGAAACTTTGTATATTATAGAAGTTAATATGTGTGAAATTAAAGTATTAACTACTTATTTCCCAAATCGGATAAAGATAATACTTGATATTGCGTAAGCATGGCTCGAATTTCAGCCAATCAGACAGTTCGAAACTATGCCCTATTCTCTAAAATACTAAACTGGTAAGGTGTAACAAAGTATAAATAAAATATTTAAACTGTCAAACAAATGAGAAAAATCTAATGTGGCCAGCACATTACCTTCCGTCAATTCTGTATATTTTGTACAAATTCCATACGTATATTTTCTTGCAAAAGATTCTATATATCCAGTAAAATTATTTCGTGAAATCTATGTAAATTGCACTTGACACTGACATGTGTCAATTATCTGAAAATATTAGTAGTTTTAATGGTTATAGCATAGCTGTCTGATTTGTGAAATTGAATTACTATATATTTTATGTAACTCTGTTGAATATGAATAAAAACAAATAATCAAACCGTACAAAGAATAAAATATTCTTTGATATTTATGACAGCATAAAATTTCGAAATATGATATATTAACTGCGTATTTTCACGTAAAACTGTTATTAACTTGAAATAAAGGTATTTGCGGTTGACCAATTACAATCAAAATCTAATCAGCTGTTCATATGGATGTAAAGAAGAGGAATATGAAACAATTATAATTTTTAGAAATGTAGTGTTGGAGTTATCGCCTTTGAAAGAATCGTCACACACACACACACACACACACACACACACACACACACACACGCACGCACGCACGCACGCAACATCATCGTAAAAATAGTAAATTCGTATTCTAACTACCCCTAAAAGGTTATGGAAGGTTAAAAAAACAAACAAATAATTACCGTAATGTCATTTTCTTTAGAATAAAAATAAAGTACAAACTATTTTGTTTTCATGTTTACAACAAAGTTTTATTTATTAATTTTGTTTCCTCCTATTATTACGTATAACATTCAACTCAATACTGTAACTCAGTTATTATGCATAAAATTTATATTATTTTGTTTTAAAATTTGTTTCAAAATAATATATAATGGTGAATTTATTTTGTTAATATAGCTTTATTTAATACATACACATATATTTTAGCATATTAATTTTACTATAAAATAACAAACATTGGACAGTATAATAGCAAAATATAATTATTAAATTAGTTTAAAATTTTTGCTATGGTGATAATAATAAACAAAAGTTTGAAGCTTTAATAAAAAATCTGTTAAATTGACTGAAAAATTTGAAAAATGAAAATATCTGAGCAAATATTTGGGATGATTTTATTAGATTCAACAGAGTTCGATTTTCTCTGGTTCGTCGTCTAAAATTTTTATTGAAGTAGGTTTCATTTTTTACTGAAACTCAGTTGACCGTTCTGAATAGAAATAATTATTAGTATGATAATGATAGTATATGTAATTTATTTTTTATTCCGGAAAATAAATATATTTCATCGTTGAAATAAATAATTATAATATTTTGGGACACCTATACAGGGTGATTCATCGGTCTGTTCCTTTTTAATAACTGGATTATTTTAAATATTACGGAAAAAAGTTTGCAACAGAGTTTATTTTAAATTACAATGTTTATAAACCTGCGGTATAGGTTTTTCCTCTGACTGTCCCATTTTTACGCAATGGTATGCAACTTTATATTTTCAAATAGAACATCTATATATTTATTCAAATTCGAAAAATACATGAAATTTGCAATCCAATAGTATAAAAATAAGCATGTTATATTATTAAAAAATAAATGGCAAATGACTAAATTTTACATTTTTATTAAATACAGACGGCTTTACAATACTAGTTTTTGAATTAATACCAGTTATAATAATGAAATATATGTATATGACTGCAATAGATGAAATATTTAATTAATTACTTTTCTTTAAAAGTGTAATCTAAACATAATAAAATGTAACATATGATTGTTTTATATTATTACATATAGAGTAAATTTTATGTAATTTTCAAATTTGAATAAATATAAAGAATATTTCATTTGAAAATGTAAAGTTACATGCCATTGAGTAAAAATGAAACATTCTGTAAAAGAACATATACTGCCGATTTATAGATATTTAAATATAAAATAAACTTAGTTTGAAAATGTTTTCAATAATATTTAAAATAATCGTGTTATTAAAAAAAACGGACATATATGAACCTGTATTATAATACAGATTGCTGTTGATAACTGTACCATGTAAAATGCTGTTACCAAATTTTACTTACAAATTTTGAATAAGATGCTTATTTATATGCAACATCGTAAAAATCTTATTTTTGATATTTTTATTTAGCCTGAAGAAAATTTGAAATAGAAATAATATAATTTCTTTATTTTCTCTTTGAATTATATAAATTGTCTTTTTGTCTTTTTGAAAACATAAGTAAAACAAATTCACTTTAAATTTAGTCAAACTATGTTGAATATTAAATTTGCATTATGGAAAATAATAATTTTTAATGATATTTTGATAAAATTTTGCTTTAAATAAATATTTATTGTTTAAATAATGGTTATGAAAATTGCATTAATATTAAAATTTGTTGTTATTTGTTATTAATAATCCTTTGTTTTTATAATCATTACATTTAATCAAAACAAAATTAAATAAATATTTGGATAATTTTGGTAAATAAATATCGTTTTTATTATTTATTTCACAATTTGTGCAGTGAAGCAACATATATTACCGAAATATGCAATATACATGCTAAAATATTACTAGTATTGACATGCAAAAAATCTGAGTAGAACTAATTATAAAAGTTTGTAACAAAAAATAAAATAATAATGTTATTATTCTCTCTTGTGAATAGCCTACTCAAGTCACTTAAAATTTAAAATACTTTCATATTATTCTAGTATCATATTCACACAAAGTACTAGTATGTAAATCCCGGGGTAACTCGATCCGAAGTCAAGTGATCCTATGTCAGCTCTGTTTTCTGTTTTTGTCCACTTGAGATATGCATGTCTTTCATTTGTCTAGTAAAAGGTTTGGTAAGCAAGTAGGCTTAGGGTGAATATAAACAGTTGCCACTCGGTGGCATAAACAAGACTTATTTATCTCATTGCTAGGAGGCGAAGAACAAAAGCATGTCTTGTTTGAAGCCGACACAGGTGTTTTGTTTTCACTGGTTATCCAGATTACCTCGGGGAAAATTCAAGTGACTGTGAGAAGCTAATGAACCGTGTGATTGGAATTTGTTTCGTTGCGCTTTTGTTTTAGGGGGATTGTTAATTATATAATTAATACTCGTGAGAAACTAAAAACTGGAAATAATTAGATATAAAATATTAATAATTAGTGCAATAGCATAAGAGTGGAAAAATTTATTGAACAATTATCTGAGGGACAATACAACAATTTTTATATAGGTGTTGCCCCAAGAGCCTACCAAAATACTCATATCTAATTTTTAGGTAAACTAATAGCGTTTTCCATTTACGTTATATATTTAATACAAAATTGTTTTCCCTGATTGTTTAACTTATTTTCCATTTATATAATCAGTGCGCACTAGCTGAGTTTTACGTGTTTCATTTTATTTTTCGAGTGAACTGAACCCTACTGAGTGCGAAATTTCTTACACTTACTACGATTGTTAATCCTTGTCAGTGCAGTTTGCGAAATTAATATATTTTGAGTTGTAAAAAGTGTCTTTGTAGGTACAATGAATGTAAAAAAGAAAAAAAATATGTTGTGGCCGCCACAATACCTTCCGTCAATCCTGTGTAATATATATAAATTCCATACATAAATTTTCTTACAAAAGATTGTAAATTTCCAGTAAAATTATTTCATAAACAAACTTTGCAAATTTCACTTAATACTAACATCTTCTTCTTTAGCATTTCCCATTCGTTAGGGGTCGCTATTTTCTATTTTCTTCTTCTGCTCATTTCTGTTTTATGTGTGGTTCTCATTCAGTTCCTTTTCTCTCAAGTCTTCCGCAATATAGTCCTTCCATTCTTCATCCAATATACTCTTCATTTCTCCTCATGACATTTTAAAACCAATGTAATCATCTCTCTTGTATCTTTCTAGAAACTTGTAACACTAGAGTTATTTCCTTACTTATCTTTCCGTGTTTTCCCCAACATCTACTTCAACATCTGCCACATTAATTTACTTTTTATTGATACTGACATCTGTCAATCTGAATATATTAACAATTTTCATGGTTAGCATAGCTGGTTGAATTATAAAATTTAATTTCTTTATAATTCTTTAACAACTCTATATCTATTGAATATAAAGTATAAAATGCAATCAAATCGTATGGAGAATAATATATTCTTTAAGTTATAATAACGTTAAATATCAATAAATCAAATTTAACTGTTAAATCTTCAAATGAGGCTACTTCCGGTTCACCAATTATAATCAAAATCTTCTGGATGTAAACTTGAGGAATACGGAAAAATATAGTTATGCGATCCGACACACACACACACACACACACACACACACACACACACACACACACACACACAGACACACAGAAAAAAAACTACTAGAATGAATTTTAAAATACAGAATGCTTACACAGGTAGGATAAACACAGTACCTACAAAGATTAAAGAAGATGGACAAACGTCTAACTGTTCATTCAATAGGTTATTGTTCGCATTGTCAATAGCTTTCTTGATTTCGAAGGATCCCAGGAAAATTAATTTTGGCCTTTCTCTTTCATAATACGAAAATACTTTAATTGAGTGGAAGAAGAAAATAAAAAATAGCGACCCCTAACGAATGAGAAAAGCTAAAGAAGAAAAAGACGTCAGTGTGAAGAAGAAGTTGTTAGTGTCAAGTGCAATTTCCATAGTTTGTTTATGAAATAATTTTACTGGAAATTTAGAATCTTTTGAAAGAAAATTTATGTATGGAATTTATACATAATATATAGGGTTGACGGAAGGTATAGTGCTGGCCACATCAGATTTTTTTTATTCATCATGTTTCACCGAGAAGTGCAAAACAAGATATAGAAATGGAATACTAAATATCTTTATAAATAAATAATAATTCATCAAATTAATGAAAAAACAGGTAATAACCAGTATATGAATTGAATCTTGATAGGTATATGTATAATTGTAAAATCTGATCCCATTTTGGCGACCAACTTTATTTTTAACCAACGTAAAACTCCAGATTTATTTAAAATTCCCTCACAGAGTTTAACCCTCGGTAACCACTTGTGTTTCAAACTCTTTTCGGAAATAAAAATCAAAAACAGTTTAAAACTTTGCCGAGTGCTGCGGAAAGGTAGGGAAGTTACTTCATCTGCAGAATCAACTACATCGAGTATCAGAGTTAAAAATGTATTAAATCGCTGATTAAGTACAAGTTTTATTTAACTTCCACCTGTCGACGCTGAACTTTATGAGGTTTTAATTGCGGGTTAATGAAAAGACTTTTGTTTCAAATTTCTACAATGTATGCGTTAAAAAGCAGTGAAATTGAGAAGTTTTATATTGCACATGAAGTATTTTTAATTTAAATATTTTTCTTGATTGAATATGCAGACCACAACAAAAAAATTATGGTAGGTTATATTATTATAACTAATTTACTTTGATATATTACATATAAAATAAAATAGTACGTAGAAAACATTATTAAAATATGTCAAAGTAAGCTATTTTTAATTTAAAAATTTAATCATAAAAGTGCAATGCTTTAGTTGTGAGGAAGTTATGTTCCAAAGTATAGTTATGAGAATATATCAATATTTGTAAGAGTTTACCCAGAGATCGTGCAAAAAATTTCATATCGAAATTTTGGTAAATAAACACGTTTTAAGGTCCCTACTATCAGATTTTAACATTTTGACGATGATGTCTGTCTGTAGGTGTGTGTTTTTGTGTGTGGATCCCTTTACCTATTTGTATAGGTATATTGCAGATCTCAAATTTATGTAACTGACAGATAAATGTCACTGTCAATAAATCAATCATTTCAAATTAATAATGGTACAAGAAAATATTAAATTATAAATTTATAAAATATCTAATCATATGTTTTTACATAATTAAAATGTAATGAATGTCCCTATCACAAAATAAAATAGTGGTAAGATTCTGAAGAAGTAAATACATAATAAATTGAAGCAATAGGCGATGGGAAATAAGGAATATGACATCTGGTGGTATTTTCGGAAGTATAGTTGCCGGGATAAATTATACACGTGACATTTTCTTGATTGTATAAACACAAGTGTTATCTATTATGTTTATAATATTTACGTTTACATATGTAATATCTCTTAATATTTTACACTTAATGCGATCTTATTTCCCATCGCCTATAGTTATCAAATCAGGCAAAGGAATTTAATGCAGTTAGCATTAGTAAATACGTAGGTATGTATTTAAGTTAACAAAAATTAAATGCTGGAAATATTGTGTTGGTTACATTAGATTTTTCTATATATTTTATGGATTTATAAAATAATATATAATTTAAATCCCGGAGCATACGCAGTTAAGGTCGCCGTCGAATACAGTCCAATCTTAATTCAGTTTGTTTGATTGAAGGAATTCATTAAAACAAATGCAGTTTTGTTTATTGATTTTGAGAAATGTAAATCTAATGGTTGAACTTATATTCATTTTTTTATTAACAATAATAATATTGTTTATAACATTAAATCACGTAATAAAATAAAAAAAATGGGTCCAAAGTATGTTCGTCATATGCAGATATTTTTTTTATAATGAATAATGAAAAAAAAAAATTTAATGCAATAAGTAATTGTTATAAACCAATTGAATTACGATATTGGCCTATACTGTAATGTAAATTTAGTGCAGCGTTTTGTCGGAGCGCACTACTGGAGCTCTGCCGTCGCTCTCTCTACACCGCGCTCGCCACCACCCCTCCTCAGGTCATACCCACAAGCTAGAGAGAGGAGAGACAACGATTTCGCATGAAATCTTGTTGGCTCGGTCCGAATAGAGGCTAGCTGGCTAGCATCAGTTTTGAAATTTTATGCGCCAAGTTTATATACTCTTATTATAAAATGGTTAAAACTAAAAATTCAAATCAAAACAGGCCTTCAAAATCAAAGAAACGAACGGCTACTGCTTTAAGGAGGCGAAAAAAGGCTCTTCTTCAACAAAAGAACTTGCAAACAAATATAAATTTGGCCAAAAAAGCAACTAGAAGAATTTTGTTGGATTCGTATGACGTTCCCAATCAAATGCCATAAAATTCTGAAGTACTAATTAGTTTGGAAGATGGCACACATATTTCAGATGATTTAATTAATTTCGAAGATGTTTGGTGCCAAAAAGATGTATACGAAAGGTTTGTTAATACTCCTTTTGTAAATGTTTATGAATATAGTTTATATAGTGTAGGGTTGGCAGATATGTACCAATAAAATGTTCTAAATGTTGATCAATTATAACCAAAATCTAATCAGCTCTTCATATGGATATAAATAAAAGGTATACGAAATAATTATAATTTTTAGAATTGTAGTGTTCGTGTTATCGTCACACACACACACACGCACGCACGCACTCACATACACACACGCACACATCATCGTAAAAAAATGCTAAAATCGTACTGTACGGACCCTAAAACGTGACGGAAGGTGAAAACTACTCTGATATTTACGATTCTAATAAATAATTTATTTTTAATATAAAAAATTATAAATTATGTATTGCAAGTGATCCTAATCCTAGGAGTGAATTTGCTTTTGAGAAAACCATAACAGGTAATAGAATTGTGCAATTAGGATATGTTCTAAAATGGGCCATGAAATTACAACTGGATCATTCTAAAATTTGCACTATGGGTCACTTATATCCGAAACCTGCAGAGGATTAGGTCTAATAAGCCTAACATGCTTCAAATGTTCAATGTATGATATTGAAATTTCTAAATACACCAAGGAATCAAATAAAGAAAAATCGGAAATAAATATTGGTTGCGTATGGGGCAATATAGCAACTGGTAGTACAAATTCGCACAAAGAAGAATTGCTTTCTATCATGAACATTAAATCTCTGAATAAGGATACATTTTACAAAATTGAACATGATCTTGAAAAGGTATATCCACCTCCTAATAAATTCACTAATAAATTTATTTAGCTGATTAATAAAAAATATCTCGGAAACATAAACTTCTGTCACATATATCAACATTGCTTTCATAAACGATATTTTATAAGCTGTGCCTAGCCTCCCAGCGTCAGTATTGGTATTAATCCCGGTTTGCTAATTATGTCTTAGCCAGATTGTAAAATTAGCCAAATTATAAAACACCTATGCATTTCACAATATGGATAGACGTTTTAATAAACGAAGAATAGCTTTCATACAAGCTAAGTGCACACGACTAGCCAGATTGTAAATCATTGTAGTCAACGAATATTTGACAATGTGGCGGTACTTTACAATCTCGCCACTTTTTATTTAGAATGCATGTTACCGGAAATCATGAACAGGAAAATTTCAAATGGGTTATTCTGCAAAAGAGATATAAGTCACTTGAGGGAATTAGATTTAGAATAAATTCAGAATAAAATTATCTATCGTTCTATGTAAAAGTATATGTTTCCATTTTAAAAAAAATATACGTATTCCAACTTGAAAAACCATTTTCTTTTATAAGTAGCTGTCACTTTTGGCTCCTACAACTTTATTATTTACATATATGCTTTGCTCTTAAAATACCTTGCACAAAATACCATAGTAAATACAGCAAAAAAAAATTATGTTGCACAATTTTATAGTCAGTCATATGGCATAATTTTCTGGGGCTGATCTCCCAATACCGTTCGCATTTTTATAATACAGAAACGAGCTACATATTAGAAATATTTATAACCTTAGTTAAAGAAGTACCTTTAAACATAGTTTTATAAAAGAAAAGTTTCTTACTCTGCCATGTTTGTATATTTTAAATGTCATTTTATTTATTAGAAAAAATAAAAATCTAATTTTAAAATATAAGAATTGTCATAGTTATAATACTAGAGATAAAGAGAATTTAGTGCTTCCAAAACAAGTGAAATTTAACTCTAAATAATCCTTTTGTAATAGGAATCAAATTATATAACCATTACCAAAACATATAAAGAACATTGATTCGTTTAATTTATTTAAAAGGAAACTAAAATATTTATTAATTGATAAATGTTACTACATTAATGAATATTATACGGATAATTTTAAGTAGGTACTTTGTTTATTGAAATATCATGAACACTATATTTGTGACATGTATGTATTTTTGACATTCCATATACCGATGCAATTTTGGTCTTACTTGAAGAATAAATTGTTATTATTGTTATTACTATTAATATTATAGAATTCTTTTTTAACTTGAATAATAGAAATTATAGGGAGCCGCGTTTTTTTTCTAGATATGTTCTTTATGTACTCGTAGTATAAATATAAACCCTAATTATATTTATAAAAATACAATTTTTCTTGAAACCAAAATTAAATACTTTTAGTTCTTGAAGTATGGAAGAATAAAAATACTGCAGTGTAAAGATATTTCCCGGCCAGTACGCACTTGACTAGCCTCCAAGCGAGGTATTATCGCTCGCGCTAGCCGTAATTTTTAAATCTTGCTCTTTGAGATTTTGGCGCCTCTCCTTGCGATTGTAGCGCTAGAGATCCGCAGCGGATTAGTTTGTCAAGCCCAATTCGACGGCGACCTTAACACAACTCCTTGGTTACACAGTTCAGATCTCAAATGTATGTAGCTGACTACATGGCCGTACGATAGTATTTTGGCGCCTGGAGCACAAATATTTAATTTGACGCCTTAAGAGAATTATTTATAAAACAGTGAATTTTTCATTTATTTGCAATGATTTGCGGGAGCGTGTCAATCAGAATATATCTATTATCTGAATTTCAATGTACAAGGTGTTGACGGTCACGTGCGAACATAGGGATTTTTGTTTTATGCAATTTCATGCTCTCCTGTTAATTTTACGGCAAAAACTGTACAGAGCAAAGTACCACAGAATTTGTTTTAACTAACACGTTGTTAAGAAATGTTAAATTCAAATATCAATAACTAATTTCATCCCTATGTTTTTAAATACTTGTTTGAACACAAACTATGTTCTGCTTTAAAATCATATTTTGATAGATTTGATATTATTAATTATTATTATTAAATAATGGAATTTGACATTTCTTAAAACAGCGTTTTAGTTAAAACAAGGCTTGTGGTAAAATCAAATTTCTGTAAAATGGCATTCCAATTTGATGACGTCATTTAGTTAATTTATATGAGCCAGGTAGTAAAGCCGATTGATCTAGTCGATGGAACTTACATTTATAGTGTACCCTATAACTTTAAATTAAAATGGTATATAATGAAAATTATTTTCTATTTAATTATAATTGATTACAATAATACATTAATTGATTACAACAATTAACATATAAGAAAACAACTCTGAATGCACAACATAGAAATAATACACTTAAAATTAATTATGAAAAGGGCCTTAAAAAGCAATTTACATTCATGCGTGTAAATAGTAGGTACGCTGTTTCGCATTGATTATTGACGATCACTATTTTTTTTGCGACGAAATACGAAATAGAATAGATTTTCGTTTAAATTCATTTTTGATATTATTTACCGTCACATGTGACAAATCCAAAGGAGTACAGTCTCTAAAATGTAATAATATTCAGAAATATACATAGGAAATACATAACTGTCATGTGATAACCTCAAAATATAATACATCTTTTACAGACGAGAATGGAATTAGGGGAATATATATATATATATATATATATATATATATATATATATATATATATATATATATATATATATTTTTCCTCAAATTATGCAGAGGCATTCAAAATAATTTCTTTACACAGTTTCGATATTTTTTTTAGCGCTCAATTTTTGATTGTCACACATGTAATCTTACAAATTATTCATATAGCTGAAGTTACGGTAAACGGAAACAAACATTACGTAAAAATTAAACAATCAAGACAAGCACGTTGCTAAAAACGTATGTCATTTCTCTATTCAGACTCTGCAATCACGTGATCACATTGGATTGCCATTCTAAGAAAAAATTGACTATACTAGCCTTTGTTTTTAATATTAGTATCAAAACAGCATTGGTTGAAATATTGTTTTTCATCAATTACTATAATAACTCGTGACCACCTATAAAGTTATTCATAGAACGATAAGGTGTTAAAATATAACGTGTTAAATTTTTGTTGATGGCTTATATCTAAATTAAAAATCTACGACGTATATTTTGGTTTGTTAATTATTCGTTTCACGCTACGGTGGTTCAGCTTTTACAACTGGACTGGATTTTGGTGCGACTGTCGTTCATCATTTCTTATTTAATTTCACATGTTGAGTGGGCTGGTTTCACACCTTTAATTTTTAATTTATATCAGGATGAGATGGATTGAATTTTAATTTTCAATCTGTAAGTTAATTATTATGTCAAGACATGAATATAAATTGTGAATTTGACTTATTAAAGTGACCGATTTTCGGTAGCGAAATACTGCATCCCGACACCAATAATAATTATGAAACAATCATCCTTCGCCACACATTCCTATCCAAGCACACTTCTTTCGTCTCAGCAGTGCCGGATTAAACTATGTGGAGGCCCTTAGGCAATCGAAATCTCGCCCCCCCCTCCTAATAAGTTTACGATTTTACCCCCAACAATTTTAATAAAATAATTTTATTATAAAAAAAATTAACATACTTTTAAACAAATTAATATAAAATATATATAAACATTCACTTTCCTCAATTTTAAAGTACAGATTGAAATCTTTGATGGTTTTTTTAATAAATTTATTTTAAAATAAGTATTTTTTAAAGGTTTATCGTTGTTTTTCTGCCTCTACTAAAGTATACGTGTTAATAATCTACCTATAACACTTTTTAAAAATGGTTAAGTTGAAAAACTTTAATCTGTATTACTACGAATTTTTAGTTTTTTGGCATGTCACATTATTACAATAAGCCCTTCATTTATTGTAAATACAAAAAAAATATAGAATCGTTAAGCGTTATGCAAAAGAATTATTACGAAAATCAACTTAAAATGGTAAACATTGGTATTTGGTATTGGTATTATAAAAATCGAGTTATAACAGTAGGGTCTTGTAATATTGATTGACATTTTTTATTATTGTAATCAAGATTCCATTATTGTAAATAAACATTTCTTTGTTGTAATCAAAATTTCTTTATTTAAGGATTTCTCGGGATTTCTTTGTTTGTAATAAAAAAAATATCTCCAAATCAATATTGTTTTAATCTAAAGTAGTGTGGCGCGGGGCCCCTAAAAGGCGCGGGGCCTATAGGCAATTGCCTAGTCTGCCTATTGGGTAATCCGGCACTGCGTCTCAGGTATATTCATAATCGCATTCATACATGTTCTTCATCTCTTTCTACTGGGAAACTTTCTCTTCCTTAGTAATATATTGTTTTATTGATATTTATTCACTTTAAAGATAAATTATGCAATTTTTTATAGCTTTTCCTGGAATACTCGTAGATTCCTATCAAATTTATGATAAAAGCATTATTCGATTCAGTCCCGTATCCTATTGTTTACAATGGCATTTGTCACAACCTAGGTAGTCACGGTAACAGTCGGCGTCTTTGAACGGCATAAAAAAATATTAATGGACTCCTTTACACAGCGGCAAAATTAACTACGAACGGTTAGAATCTACTCTCTGTGCTAAATTGGTAATCTAATAAAAATAATGTGTAGTCTTTATAAAGAAGTATAAAAATAAAGGCTTATTAAACGTCTCGCAGGCCGCAAAAGACCTGAAAAGCGAGCTATGATTTAATTTAAGCTTCGAATCGAGTCTTCTCATTGCAGTGTACACTTTGCATTTGTTTTGAAATTAAATTAAACTTTAATTGGTTTTTCCTTTTAATATTATTATACTCTTAATCTAAATTACTTCATTATTTTTAAACTGATTTTGAACAAATAAATTATGCTGAAAAGGTTTTTCTCAGCGATCATGATGAACTTCCAAAGATATAAATATGTAATTAAATATTATCATAATACAATTTTTGTGATTTATGATACAGATATGTTTCAAAATAAACTGGAGTAATAAATCAGTCCTTCAAAGATATTGCAGTGGCGTGGCAATAATTGTTTGCTATTTTCTCAAGATCAGCTGAAGTCACTATACATTGAAATAAATAAAAAAAAACTTGACAAAGAACTTTTATTTGCAGATAATTTAAAAATATAAACAGAACCCACTGAAAACTTCTATTTACGCATATATACTTCTTGACCGATTTCTTAATTATTTTAGGTAAAAATGCTTCAAATATAAGTTGTAAAGCTTAAAATTTTACATCCGAATGATTATGCAAAACTAATTGTGCATACTTTGTAACGGCAGAAATTAAGTATGAAAATGACGAAAATCACCCCAAAAATAGCGATAGCCATGGAATTGAAACTAAAAATTAAGAAATGTTAAGACGTTTTACCTATCAAATTAGATTAATATATTTTTATTAGGTAGTATCTGTAATACCTGTTCAAGTGAACAATTATCTATAAATTTGAATAAATATTTATTCAGTTTAACAGTAATTACAAATAATAATAAAAATAAATTGACAGATAAATGGCTAACATATTGTAACGTTTATTTATTGGGAGAATTGTAAAAAACAAAGATATATTATTAATTAAAATAAAAGTTTATTAAACGATAAATAATTAAGATAAAGATTAAAAATATAATACAAATAATTAACACTAGGATTAAACAAATATAAACTCTAATTTAAGACTAAGAACATTATTAAGTACTGAAACACTAAGATTATTTATTTAAAAAATATTTATTTATACACCTATATTTATTTATGTTCACAACTCGTAGACTTTTTTTATTGATGATGCGTGTCATATGAGTATGCTTGGCGGCTGTCCTCCCTGACTGTATTTATACAGTCCGGCGTCCCTCTGGAACATTCTACGCGAGAATAACATCGAATACAAAGGGATCAGCCGATTTTACGTAATTAAACATGTGTAGACATGTGTGTTTACCCCGTCGGTTCTCGCGAAGATTGCATCATCGCCCAGCGCGACGGCGTTCTGGAAAAACTCGACAAGCGGCGGCAGTCGCATACTCCTAGAGTTAGTGGCATCGGGTCCACGAACATTACAATATGTTTCAATATTTAATTAGTTAATTAATTTTGCGAATTGGTTCGGATTCAAATTTTAAGCTCTACAACTTTTATATGAAGCATTTTTGCGTAAAATAATTAGGGAAGCAAGAAATTACGAAAGTATACTTTTACATCTTAAAGTCCTATGTTCCGTACCACGGTCAACACCCTGTATAGTCAGAAAAATTGACTCTGTCGGATCTAGTAATAAAACAATAAATATCGTAATTATGACAAAGCTGCATATCACTCACTACTTGCATTATAACATTGGGTGCCAACGCGTCATTATTTACGCCGTTCTGTTGAAATGAAGACATGAACACATGTTCTGAATAGTAAAATATAGTAAAAAATTCTTACTATTCCTTTAACATGGACTGGGCGTGTTTATTCGAACTGTGATTGTGTTGTTAAATCATGATTAGTTTAAGAATGATTACTTCCAATCATGATTAAATTTAATTCCAAAGAAACAATAAAACTAACCTGACCGACGCGAAATCTACACAACGTAGAACGAACTAGCGTCAAATGTTAAATCAACTGTTCTCATTGAGCTGAATAAATTATTAACTGATAAAAAACAAAACAATTTCTAAATATATACTTAACACAAGAAGCTATATTTTCATTTTTATAAAATATATAGTGGGTCTCAATGTGGCGTTGTAAAAATTTTAGCTCGCCTTTTATTCCATAAATTCCACATTCCAATACATTGCTACTGTAAACCAATGCTTTTTTCGCCATTTTTAAATCTTTTGTTATTTGAATCACAGTAATAATGAGAAAAGATTGATTCCGAAGGGAAAAGGGAATGGCGTGTTGTGATCACAAAATGAAAGAATGCCATTTTTCTTTGAAAAAATAACTACAGTTTTCATTCTCATACGAAATTATTTCAAACAAAAATAGTATTATGTTAAAGGAACAGAAGATTATTTTACAAGAACAAGACATATTTTACTATTCAGAGCATATCTTCATTTCAACAGAGAATAGAGCATCGCAAATAGTGGTCCGTTGACAGCCAATGTTATAATGCAAGCAGTGAGCAATATGCCGCTAAAAAAGTAATTGAAAGTATGTCTAAACAGCAGTGTCCAAAATGTTGAGCACTATTTCACCCCCAATTCGTTCCATTCACAGGTGTTGCAGGTATTACAGAATAGAAACAGTGCAACATTTCCATAACAATAGAAAACATTGGGAATGCGAAACCGCGACGAATGTTTTGTCACGAACGTGACCACTCGACCACTCATTCCACAAAACACAGACCCAAATAAATTTTTCGCTTAATTGTGGTTTTTTTAAATGATTCGTTTTGTTCCGAATTCCGTGGCATGTTTATAGCTTATGACAAAGGTGCCATTGTATTGTTACAGCAGGACATTATTTTCATTAGATGGAGAATTATTATTATGGGGCTATTTATCAAAAAGATTATTACTGCAGGTGCAGGTGTTTTCCATTGAATATATTAAAGAAAGAGAAAATATTTACTATTCTTCTACTATGTAACTCATATACATACGACTTGTTTACAAATAAAAAATATTTTTTTTTTCAATATTCATTTATAGAAAATAATATCAAACTTATCAAATCCAAAAACATACGGGACAACATTATGTATGTAGGTATATGTCATCGCCGAATTGTAAAAAAACTATTTTTATAAAACGTCTAATCATTGTATAAAACGCGGCCAGATCATCAAATATGAATATTTGGACATTTTTGTTTGTATTTATTTTCTCTAAATACGCTTCAAAGGAATGCCTTAACATAACGAGAATAATACTGATTATAAACTTATAATAAAGTAAATAAATAAATATATAATCACGGCATATTGCCCATTGCTGGGTGTGCCAATCTGCTTTGTACAGATATCGGTAATGATGAAATTTTTTTACCGTGCGGGCGCTTACCAGCTGTCACCTCAAGGGCACTCAATGCTGGCGTGGAGAGTGCACCACAGGGGTCAATTTTGTACCATTAAAATTCCAAGTGATTTTTAGCGTCGGTCGGGATCGAACCCGGGTCCCCAGATTCGCGACCAGACACTCAGGCACACGGCCATAAGAACCCATATAAACTTATAATTATGAAACTAATGTTATTCTTTGAAATTTGAAAGAAAGACAAGATAAACGACATTTTTTTTGAAACTTTGATTAAGAATAAGTAATATTAAAGAAACAATTCTAATATATTGTTTTATTGGACAAATCAGCTGATTTGTCTATATTTTTTGATTATTACTAAGGAAATTTATCTACACTCAGGTGTAAAAAAGGGATTTTATTTTTACTTCCCGGTACTCTTGGTAAAGGGAGGTATAGAGATCGTGCTAAAAATTGCATATCGAGATTTTGGTAAATGGACACTTTTCCGCGATTTGTGTTATTATAAAAATTAAAGATTATCAAATACAGATATGCATTAATACTTTTACTATAAATGTTATGAATAAATGTATAAAATAATATATTTTATAAATCCCATAGTATATGCTTTAAAGGATAAATATATTTCCTTGGTTACACAATTCAGATCTTAAATGTATGTAACTGACAGATAAATGTCACTCTTAATAAATTAATTATTTCAAATTAAAAATGGTAGTATTTTAAAAAGAAAATTTAAAACATGAATTTATAGAATATCTAATTATTAAATTAATTTTCATATGTTTGTAATTGAAAACAAATTAACGTCACTATCACAAAATAAAATTATGAGAAAAAAATACGGATAATACATATGCATAATAGATAAGAAAAGTGAAAACTCACTATCGAATTTTTTGCCTAAAGACAATACCTTCCTTACTTAAAGGTGACGGAAGGTAAAAATGACCCTTTTTACATCTAAATGTAAAAATAAAATAAAGGCAGACGTAGGTATACAATAATTATGCATTAATAAGAAAAAATATGCAAGCTATTATCATGGTTACTAGAGACGATCAATAGTGTTCAATTCGGTCCAATGTGTCAAATATCGTAAGTCGTAATAATTTATATGTTCATAATAAAACTAACTTTTACAGCATAAGTTGTTTTTGTTAATATTTGGCTAGGATTGAAGAATTTGTCAATATTAATCCTTAAAGTTTTCTCTAAGAAAAACCTTAGTATCATCATGGTAATTTAATTATTGTTTTGATGTATTATAATTTATAGATGCATTAATCACGACACGACGCCTATCTAATAATGTTTAAAATGATTTATAGGAAATGTTAGGAAAGACGAGTTTGCGAAGTTTTCTAAATTTTGATTGGGAATTAATTTATGAGTTATTTGAAATCAATACTCTGCATATTGGCGGAAAAGTTAAGCGGAAAGAATGTAGGATACTTTAAAAAGAAGCCTTTTAATAACTTCATATATTTCAAAATTCCAAAGGTACTGAATTATTGTTATAATAATAAATTAGCTACTCTTTCTTTTACATACCCATATATATTTATAGCAGGTTTGCCGGTTTAAGAATGAGAACCTGCTGATATGTGTAGTTAAAGAAATTACATGTTAAAAATAAACGCTAATGTTTTTCTGTGAGGTTTCTTTAAAATAACTTTAAAAGTTGAGCAAAATTTTATTTGTAGCGTTATTGACTAAAGTTATGAGAAAGTTATTTAGATACTTGAAGCAAAAATTTGTTTCACTTTTGTTCCTAACACTTCAAAGAATTCCTTCCAGACTGTAATTACAAAAAGGATATTTTTATTCTGCTTTATTTGGAGTTGTTTTGCTGAAGTTCAACTTTATACCAACATCGATGTTTTCTTTCAAAATTTCACAAAGGCTTGTCTGGCTCTGGCTAAATAATCAGGTCACTGGCATTTCACTCCAATTATCTTTGTTGTTTTCCTTCTATATTTTTCAACATGAAATAATCAATTATTTACCTTTAAGCTCAACGCAATTTTCTCTTCTCAATAATGAAGACAAGATAAATACTTTCTTCTTCGATATTTTGAGTATGACAGCTTTGTTCAAAACAAATTATCTTTTATATCTTACCAATGAAATATATAACGAAAGGGCTTATTGTGTTTGGAGATATCAGACTAACTCCTGCAAAGCTTATTATAATACAAATTATTAAACTTTTTAACCGAGAACCCTTAGATTCGATCCGATTATACGAGCCCAGACTCATAATAGTTTGGCCGCTTTACAATTTGATCAAACAAATTATAAAACCTATACATATGATGAGAAATTTCTTTCGACTAATTTAATATATATATATATATATATATATATATATATATATATATATATATATATATATATATATATATATATATATATATATATATATATATATATATATACAGCGTGTTTGGCGTAAGTACGGCACCACGAATATTTCGTTTATTTTGCGAGATACAGAAAAATGTTAATAAGCAAAGTTAAACTAGACAAAGGGGCTCATAAGATGATCATAGCATAAATTTTGTACCCGGTTTTAGCGGAAATGGGTACAACTTTAAAACTAGCATAGGGAATTGGTATTTTATATATTTTTTCAGAATATACATAAAATTTGCTTCACAATGATACCAAATTATCATAGTTTTACTTTCACCATTTCCAAATGGCAACCATCTATTCTCAAAATATGTATTAATAAAATTCCATACAAAATAAAACATAGCAAGCTATGAAAACAATTTTATTATCTTATAAAAAAAGAAAAGAATTTACCTACATTTGTGATAGTGACAATTTCGTGTAATAATTAAATAATTATGGCTCAAGTGAATTACACAAATGAAGAAATGGTTGATATGATTTTAATATTCGGCGAATGTCAAAGAAATTCTGTACCCATTTCCGCTAAAACCGGAAGTGATACAAAATTTCTGCTATAATCATCTTATGAGCCCCTTTGTCTAGTTTAACTTTGCTTATTAACATTTTTTTGTATCTCTCAAAATAAACGAAATATTCGTGGTGTCGGACTTACGCCAAACACCCTGTATATATATATATATATATATATATATATATATATATATATATATATATATATTTCATGCTTAAAAAAATTGAATAGTATTCAAGCAATTTTTTGAAAGTTTTTGTTATTACATTAGTTTTAAAGAACGTAAAATTCTCTATTCGATACATTTTAAAATTTTACTATATATTCTAATAAATTTCAGAGCCTAAACAACTCCTAGTAACCATCAGATGTTTGTAAATGACAGAAAAATGTCAGTGTCAAAAACCAATATTAGTTTATAAACCTATTACTGTACATAATTACTAATTGTCATTCTGTCACGCGCCCCCATATCTGCTTGTCGAGGCCAACAATGTCACATGACTGCTCGTGCCCTATACTTATGTAACCAAAAACGGAATTGACGAGAGCTTTGTGCTGGCCACAACAGATTTTTTTTTAAATATTGCAAAAAAATCGTTTATTTATGATCGGAGTAATTTGTTTCTAACCTTTGAAACATTTGGGAAATCATTATATACTTCACTTTCCAGCTAACAGCTAACTGGAATGTTTTTTCCAGCTAAGTTTAACTTGTAAAGTTATTTGGAATATCGTATAGAAAAGTTATTAACACTTCACAATATTTAATTTCAAACAGAAAATTAGTTTTGTTGGAAACATTCATTAAGTTTTAATTCGTTCAACATGTAATATTTAATAAATAATTGGATGTTTGCAGTATATTAAAAGTTGTAAGATTATTATAAAGTTACTTTCCAACATGGACTTACTACTACTTTTCCTGTAACTTCCTTCCAACTAGGTCAAAGGGGAGCAAGAAAAAGATTCAGTTTTACATTAGTTTACTTTTATTAAAATTTCAGTTAATTAAATTTGATTCAACTTTTTTAACAAATTATTTTTGCACAAAAATACTCCACTAAATTTTAATTGTTAAGAGCCGATATTTATTTATGTATATATAGTTATGATTTATTATAAAATCTATTAACAAAGCAATAACATTCTAATATCTTCTATCATCACAAATTAGTTTCAAATAATATATGATTAAAATAAATTTCTTTCAATGACAGCATCTTATTACTGATATTCCGACCATTATTCCAATGTCTAGAGGCCGTAATATTTTATAAAGTGTTATCTGGTCGATCTAAACATGGAATTGGGCCTTCGGCAGCCGATAGCATAGAGTGATACAGGCGCCAATGGTAGCCACTAACAGATTCTGAGATCGTGAAACATTGATTGATGCTTGGAAATAGTCGGTGCCATACGGAGTTGTAGCTATCAAAAGTGATTAATAGTTCATGTAAGAATTTACAAGATGCAGTAGGACTGCTCATTAGAATACAACATGACAATGCTTCACACTTTAAATTTATTCGTAAGAGAATAATATATGTATTTGCTAATGTCAACGTCAAAAATACTATCACTGTATTTTATTTATTTTAGATAGTTTCTTTGTTTTTCTTGTTGAAGGCAATTTAGGACAATGAAAAGTAAAATTCAAGCACTTGAAATGAAATATATAAGAAAAGTATTAGGAGTAACATTACGAGATAGAATCAGAAATGAAATAATTAGAGAACAACTACAATGTAAGTCTATATTTGACTTCAGTGAGGAAATACAGATAGGTCGGTGGGGCCACATGATCAGAATGAGCGAAGATAGACCGGTGAGACAAATATGGATGACGAACGTGCTAGAAAAAAGAGACCCAGGAAGATCTAAAGACAACTGGGATAAGGTAACGAATGTAATAAAAGTTTTGAGAAAAAATAGTTCTATTCATCAATTAGAAATAATTTTTTAATTGAAACGTTGTCGCAAGGGGTTGTTCCTATAAACTAAGGAGATACTAAATCTAGTTTTTTTAACACTGACGTAGGACTATTATTTTCAATGGACGCACTTTTTAATACCTTGTTTTATTTGACTCTGGACGATATTGATCTACTTCTCGGATCGTCATAAATATTCTTATCTGTAACTGTTGTTCTTTTTTAGTAATTCGGGCCATTATTGTATATTTTTCTGTTAAGAAATGCCCAAAAGTCTTCAATTAGTCGCGCCTGAAAAACATTTGGGGGATTCTTTCTCTCTCTCTCTCTGTTTTCTATAAAATATTGGCTCCTTACTGATCTGCAGCATCTGGATATATTATTTCTTTTTCGAAATTTTAAATAATTTCTGACCAAAGTTCTGCGAACAATTACCTTTAAAATTCTATAAATCGTCGAGTTAATTTGCTGGATGACGTTCTAACTTTATCTTGAGCACTTTGAATGAGTCTGCTGACTCGATATAGGGGCTAAAGTTTGAATCGCCCATCTTTTGGTAAATTAATAGATACTACACGTGACCATTAGTCTGTAGCCAATCCATGTTTGGGGTGAGACTGTCACCTTGCGTTGGCGGAAAATTGAATGTTAGTGGTCTGTGGGTGTAATCATCAAACTTACGTTTAAAAAGTTGGTTTGTTTTTTGCATTCGCTTGAAGTTTTGTTATTTTTTTTTTTGTTTTACTTCATTTTTGACTCTTTTAGTGTGTTTGATTTATTGTTCTTTTAATTTTTACTGCTGCTTCGAACTTATTTAATATTTATTGTATTTGTGATGTATTATAGTATTTGTGTTCTGTTAGATTGACTTTAAAGTAAACCATGCCTCGTGTAGTAGGAATTTGTTATGTTGTGGGATGTGTAGCTTCCAATAAGGAGAAGTTGTCAATTTTCCGCATACCTTCTGCGACAGACACACGAAGTACAAAGTGTAAATGCCTATTAATAGTATAAACTAATGTTTTTTTAACCTAGGTCGTATAGATTTAAGCAAGAACTTATAAATTCCTACTAAGGTACATGGGGCATGGTTTACTTAAAAAGTCAATCTATCAAAATACAAATACTGTAACACAACCCAAACAATAAATATTAAATAAGTTCAAAGCGGAAGTGAAAATTAAAGGAACAATAAACAAAACACACAAAAATGCAACAACAAGATTTCAAGCGATTAAAAAAAACTAAACTTTTTAAACGTCAGTTTGATGGTCATACCCATAGAACACTAACTAACTTCAAATTCCCGCCAACGCAAAGTGACAGTCTCACCCCAAACATGGATTGGCTACACGGTAAATAGTCGTCTGTCCAATATTTTGATCCCCCAAAAACATATTTCAGGTTTTGACAATTTGTCCAATTAACCTTAGATAGATTTGCGTAATTTCAAGCTTGTATATCTTTCAAAACTTTTCCTGTCCTTTTCCTTATTTAGCAAGAAAATTTGGAGCGTAAAATTTTTGAGAAAACTTTTGTAACATACATAAGAAGCATTGGGCGAAATTCATATCCGATTAAAAATATTTGTGCACTCTTCACCTTACGGTAAATGGGCATCTGACAATATATTATAATAAAATTATATTATTTTTACAATAGTCAAGTAATCATACAAATTATTATTTGTATTGTTTTATTTTGAATGTTTCATATGAAAAATGTTGCATCTTTGTTTGTATGGGCGTTGTAAGATTCATTTGCACTTCACTCCATCAAAGCCTAAAACAGAGAGACGAAGCCCGGACAAGAGAAAGAAGCCGCCGCATTTCGTAGTAGCACAGATATTTTTTGTAATCTAAATAAATGAACTACAAGCAAAAAATATAATAAACCTAAGAGTGTAAAGCCGATTACTCAGACTCTGAAGAAGAGAAAAATAAATTGCCGGATATGGTCTGGGCGACTGGGCGGAGCTAATAAGGGCAATTTTTCAGAGAGTGAAAATTTAATCAAAGTTATCCGGAAACGATGTTGTTAATTATACAGAAGTTTAGATTTCCCGAAAGAAGTAAAAGAATATTGGCATCTGGAAGGCCTTAAGCACCTCAACACCGCTTGTTTTCTTAATCTCGACGCCTCGTTTTGACAAAGTTTTCTGTTAGGATAGCTGCTTTAAACGTAATCCGAAAACAAAATAAAATTTTAACGAGGAAAAACAAAGTTGATATTCAGGAGAGTATGAAATAACTCGTGAACAATAGCCGTCTATAGCGAGAGGGATGCTGCATTGTAGCGTCTATTCAGTTCATGTCAATTCGTCCTAGATTGAAAATTATCCTATATTTTTCTAAGAAAATATTTATAATAGAATGAGACATAATCTGTTGTGACCAGCACAATACCTTCCGTTATTTCTTTGTATTTTATATAAATTTCACACAAAGTTTCTTGTATTTTCAATAAAATTATTTCACAGATATATAATGTAAATTGTACTTGACACTGACATCTGGCAATTAGTAATATTGAATTATTGAAACTGTATCCATGGTGACACAGCAAAAATTATAAGATTTATGAAAATTAATTTCTTTATAAATTTTTATCTCAAAATACATTGAATATGAAGAAAATAATGCAATCAAATCATAGAGCGAATAAAATATTTTTTAATGTTTATAATAACACAAATGTTAAAAAATGACATTTAACTGTGTTTATTTAAAAAAAGAAATCTGATGAGGCCAGCACAATACCTTCCGTCAATCCCGTGTATTATGTATAAATTCTATACATAAAATTTCTTGCAAAAGATTCTAAATTTCCAGTAAAATTATTTCATATGCAAATTGCACTTGACACTAACATCTTTTTATTCTTCTTTAGCATTTTACATTCGTTAGGGGTCGCTATTTTTATTTTATTTTTCCACTCATTTCTGTTTTGTGTGTCGTTCTCATTCAGTTCCTTTTCTCAGGTCTGTTTCTTCAACTTTCTATTACCAAGCTATTCATTCTTCTTCCAATATAATCTTCATCTCTCCTTATGACATGTACAAACCAACGTAATCGTCTCTCTTGTATCTTTCTAGAAACTTCAACACTAGAGTTATTTCCTTTATTCTTTCATTCCTTACCGTATCTTTCCGTGTTTTCCCCAACATCTATCTCAACATCCTCATCTCTGCCGCATTCATTTACTTTTCATTGTTACTGACATCTATCAATTTGAATTATCTGAATATATTAGTAGTTTTCATGGTTAGGATAGCTGGCTGATTTATGAAATTTAATATCTTTATAATTCCTTAACTTTATATCTATTCAATATGAAGTATAAAATGCAATCAAATCGTATAGAAAACAATATATTCTTTAATAACGTTAAATGTCAATACATGATATTTAACTGTTTTTTCAAGAAAAACTGTTAAAATCTTCAAACGAGAGTACTTTCGATTGACTAAATCTAATCACCTCTTCTTCTGGATGTAAACTTGTAAATATAATTTTTGGAATCGTGGTATTAAAGTTATGCGATCCGAAAATTTTGTTACACACACACACACGCACACACACACGCACACACACACACACACACACACACACACACACACACACACAGCCACCCATACATACATACAGGCATTATCGTAAAAATGGTACAATCGTATCATTGATTTTTTTGACCAAAGACAATACCTTCCTTACCTAAAGGTGACGGAAAGTACAAACAGTTAAAAGCTTCAAATTGAGGTAAATTCCGCTTGTTAAATTGTAACCAAAATCTAATCAACTCTTCTTCTTCTTTTTGGAATTGTAGTATTGGAGTTATCGCGGCTGAAACGATCGTCAAACACACACACACACACACACACCCATACAGACAACATCGTAAATATAGTAAATTCGTATTCTAGGCACCCTAAAAGGTGCTTATTTATTAAAAACCCACCACCGATTTTTGTGACGGAAGGTAAAAACAATCAGAATTGTTTACCTATTTCATGTTATAATTTCAGTTGACAAATATAATTTGAATTTGGGTAAATTTGATGGTAGATTTACTACAAATTTTGAAATGAATAATCTCTATATCTATCTTCGTCTCTTGTTTTTCTTTCATCCTTCAAGTTAGTGTTGTGTTTTGTGTCTTATTCTACAAGGGGGCGTGTGACGTGTGACATTGGGACGTTACTCAGTCAGTAGAGACGCGTGACTCTCGCACGCACCCCTACAAGGGTAGATATCTTGGGGTGGTTAATAATGCAGCTTGACGTTTTTAAACCTACACCGGAAAATGTACCAGTAAAATATGCAAGGGGAGAAAGATTGAAGGTAGAATAGATCAGTATAATAAGATTATACAGGTAACTAGATTATTGATATGTATAGGCTATTAAATGGGATATGGCACCAAATTTTGATTTTTACATATATGATACTAGTCAAAAAAATATCCAATTTAAAACGATTAATTATTTGTAGTTCACGAGAAAATAATTATTAAAAATTTGAGGAGGGATATGCGACGTGAGCATGGTAGGATCGTGGGAAAAAGTAGATAGACTTGGAGGGAAAGAGATAGTTATTAGGGTTTAGGGATGTATATCGATAAAGACTTAAATTTTAGGCATCACTTAAACAAAAAACTGCTGGCAGCAAGATTGAAACTAAAACATTTATATAAATTTAAAAATTCTTTATCCTCTGCTACCAAACTTAAACTCGTTCAATCGCTAATCTATCCGTTGTTTGATTATTGCGGTTGCGTATATATCCCTAATTTGTTTAAAAGAGACAAACAGCGTATTACACTTTTCCAGAACTCCTGTCTCAGATTCATTTTTGGTGTGCGCAAATATGAACATGTGTCTAACTTTAGACACAAAGCTAATATGCTCTACATTGATGATCGAATTAAATATTTATACCTTTGCTTAATTCATAAAGTTATTAAATGTGATACACCATATTACTTGTCTTCTAAGCTAACGGAAAAGCGTTCTCATTATACTTTACGCGGCTCGTCTTTTCTTATTATTCCTTCCTTCAAAAAAAGTAAGTTTAAGGGTTCATTTTCGTATTTAGCGCCTACTTTGTACAATAATATTAATATGGATTTGAAAAAGCTTTCTCTAAATGATTTCAAGATAAAATTAAAAACCATTTTTCTTGTTTAAATTTATAATATTTGCAGTAGAATTCTTTGTAATTTATATTCTATGCTTGTGTACTATTGTCTTATAGTTATTTGTTTTTTTGTTAATCTTAACTTGGGTTAGGTGGAAGATCAGCATTTTAGCTGAACCTCGCCCTTAATGGTGTATTTTTTTTTATTACCATTAATAAAGATTATTATTATTATTATTATTATTATTATAGCCAGCTATTGCCCTGCCATAATCTACTACAGCGGTTCCCAAAGTGTTTTTCGCCCCATAAGGGCGTATACATTTTGTTTTTGCTAGTGAAAGAAGAGTAAATTCTCTATCTGATACATATAAATATTTTATTATATCTTTTATAGATTTAGAGAAAAAGAAATATAAGGTATATAATAATCTGTTGTAATAAATCTCGCAGCCCAAATAATGTCGTGGAAACCAATTGAAAAATTAAAATGTTTGTAACCAACAGATAAATGTCACTGTCAAAAATCCAGAGATATTACTGAAGTTTTTTTCTGGGAAGTACATACATTGTATTATTTCTTATTGTATTAATAGATAAGTATTCAAAATTATAGGTATATTACGTATACCCTTCAAAAATACTGTCAATCCCGACAATGAATTGGAAACATCTCGAAAAATTAGAAGATTACTACAAAATTTCTTCATAGAATGAATTTAAATTTAAAAAATCTATATATAAAGAATAGATATAAGTAGAATTTTTGGTGTAGTTTGTAGATATACAAGAAATGTTATGAATAGAGGGCGAGCTGTCATGTGACTTTGTTGGCCTTGACAAGCAGATATAGAGGCCCGTGTCATAATGATAGCTAGTAATTATGTACATAGATGTCAAATTTCATAATTTTTAATTCTAAATTTAGTGATTTTTCAATTCCATATGGTTTATTTTCCTCGCCAAGTAAATTCCACACTCCTGGTGACAAATTAACTACGTGAATTTAGAAATTCTAGAATTTTTTAATGAAAAATTCTGACATTTGACATCTGTGTACATAATTACTAAACAATGTCACATGACTGCTTGCGCCCTACACTTATGTAACGAAAAACGGAAGTGGCGAGCGATATTGTGCTGGCCACAACAGATTTTTATCATTATAATTGGTTAGTTTTCACATTTTATGACATATTGAAATTCGATTATGGTCATATACCTACAACATTATAATAATTCTGGTAGGGAAGGATATTATTTGAAATTTCAAACTTTAAATGATTGCAAAGCAGATAAGTTTCAAACAAAAAATTAAAGTTTATTCCAGGCATAAAAATTGTGAATGTAGCAAAAATATAATGCTCAAAATATATTTCAGTCATCTACATAAAATCATGGGCTTATAAAAAATCATTTAGTATGCATTAGGCTAATATTTTACTTGAATTCTTTAAAATTATCAATAAAAAACAAGATATCTTTAGCTATATCACTTAAACTTGCAATAAAAGCGTCAAAAATATGCACTAAATAACCTACAAATAAAAATTCTTTTTGGAAAACAATAAAAAGACGGAGTCAAATATCAATATTTTTATATATTACATTATTGTTTTCAAGTGTTCCCTTTATCTAAATGCGTTCCAGATAAAGCCCCATACATAACACAAATAACAATAACACGTAGGGTGCGCAAGAATATTATCTTCTTCTTCTTCTGCGCATGCGACGTCGGAAGTGTCGTAACTCATCCTCGGAAGTTGATGTATTAGCGTTGTTCAGCTGTTTGGATCATTTTTATCTTGATGGGGAATGGTGTCGTACAGAGTAAAACTATAAAAGTTGGGATTTTTAAGGGATGTACTATAAATTTGGAAGTGTATTGTTATTAGTTCTAAGAATACTTAAGAACAGAATAGAATAGGAGATAAAGATGTTATGGAATATAGATTTTTATCTAAGACTATTAAAATAATAGTTGGTTTATCTACGAACCCAAACTCATAATATTTCGGCCGGTTTAAATTTTCAACAAACATAAAACGTACGTAAATGCTGAGAAATTGTTTGAGATTTCTTTCGGTTACATTAAAATATAGATTTTAAGCTTACGAAAACTCAATATGTTATTCAAGTATTCCGCCATTTAAAATTGGATTACATGTATTTTGTGCATCTTAATAAATATTATTATTATTATTATTATAAGTTGAACATTGAAATTAATAAAACCTATACTATGAATGTGTGTAATTCTAAAATGTAATTATGCCAAAAACACGAATGCAGCACATTCGCGTTATTTTGAAATATAGCAAATTAATTCACTGTGATGCACGAATGTGGTCAAATGAATTTTATATAACTACAAACGTAACAATTTATAAACAGATTTATTATAACCGTCTGAATATTAAAACGCATTTATCTCAAAATTAATAAAATACAAATTCGTCCCTTTGGAATATACCTGTCGATATGTCTTGTAAGGTATATTACTATAAGCACTGTATTTTTACAAAGTTATTTTTCATTGTGCCAAAAGTAAAGGGTCTCGGTAGAAGCTCAGTCTCCATCAGAATAAAACCCTTAAATGCCGGCCGAATCATTATGAGTTTTGGGCTCGTATATATTTTTTTGCTGCGCTAAAATTTTAAATGAATTGTTTTCATAATAGAATATTATATCCTGTTATATTAATTTTTGTTATAATATTTTTGGATGCGGATATTAAATTTCAAATATAACAATTCCAGTATTATTAAAAATTAATAATCAATAATCTGATTGTACAATATAATATTTATAGCCAGTTGTAAATGTTTGTATTAACAATTAACGAATTTATGAAAAAGAATTTAATTTTAGACAAAAATGTTTCTAATAAAAGTTGTAGATAACAAATTAAATTCTACACCTAGATTTTATTTTGAACTCTTGGTACCCTGTAAAATACATTCATTTTTTTTCAGCATCATACAGAAATTTATAAAAAAATCTGATGTGGGCAGCACATTACCTTCCGTCAATCCTGTGTTTTATGTACAAATTCCATACAGAAATTTTCTTGCAAAAGATCTTATATTTCCAGTAAAATTATTTCACAAACTATGCAAATTGCACTCGACACTGATATCTTCTTCTTTAGCTTTTCCCATTCGTTAGGAGTCTCTTTTTTTATTTTCTTCTTCCACTCATTTCTGTTTTGCGTATTGTCCTCATTCAGTTCCTTTTCTTTCAAGTCTTCTGCAATACAGCCCTTCCATCTGTTTATTGAACCTTCTACTACTAAGCTATTTCTTCTTCCAATATATTCTTCATTTCTCCTCTTGACATGATCAAACTAATGTAAATATAACTCTTGTATCTTTCTAGAAACTTCTATCACTCTAGCCATTTTCTTATTCTTTAATTACTAACCCTATCTTTCCGTGTCTTTCCCAACGTCTATCTCAACATTCTCATCTCTGCTACATTCATTCTCGTTTTATTGATACTTACATCTGTCAATTTGAATTATCTGAATATATTAGTAGTTTCCATGGTTAGCATAGCTGGCTGATTTATAAAATTTATTATCTTTATAATTCTTTACTCTATATCTATTGAGTATGAAGTATAAAATGCAATCACATCGTATAAAGAATAACATATTCTTTAAAATATATAATTACATTAAATGTAAATAAATGCTTTGTTTCGAGAAAAACTGTTAAAAGTTGTAAAGGAGGGAACTTGCGGTAGACCAATTATAACCAAAATCTAATCATGTCTGCATATGGGTCTACACTGAAGGAGTACGAAAAAATTATAATTTTTGGACTCGTGATATTGGAGTTTTGCGATTCGAAACGATCGTCACATACACACACTCACACACACAGACGCACACACACACACACACAGACGCACACACACACACACACAGACGCACACATACACAGACGCACACACACACACAGACGCACACACACACACACACAGACGCACACACACACACAGACGCACACACACACGCACAGACGCACATACACACACAGACGCACACACACACACAGACGCACACACACACACAGACGCACATACACACACAGACGCACACACATACACACAGACGCACACATACACACACACAGACGCACACACACACAGACGCGCGCACACACACACACGTAAAAATAATAAATTCGTATCCTTACCTAAATGAAAACAAATGTATTTTGTGTACATAAAAATAGATAAATTTTTGTAAGATCTTACATACCCAGATGAAGGTACAAGTGGGTATCGAAACGTCGGTTATACAAGAGAAAATTAATTTGTAGTTTATTGTGATTGACAATAATTAATTACTATGTAAATGATATATTTTTTTCCATTTGAAATGAATGTATTTTCGCATAAAGAAATAGCAATCAGCAAATGCTAAACAAAGTTATGTATAAAACACCCTATGTATTTATCGTAGAATTGCATTAAATTGTTGAACATTTAATTCCACCCTTAAGAAAATATCTAACTTGCTCTTACAACGAACAAAACCAATTTGTAATTAATTTCCGAGCGACATCGTATCGAAATTATCTTCTGCAATTCAACAAAAGTTTTTAAAACGTTTAATAGCAACGTCTGGTTTTCTTAACTTCACCGTAGAACAAAGAAATTAGCATGATTTTTTCTTTTGCTGTTATTATGCTTTATTTTGTAATCTTTTTCATTTACAAAATAAAAAGAAATTTCTTTAATCTTCTTTCAAAACCCGTCTTCACTACAATATGAAAGAGTGGTCTTATTGGTTTTATTTGTATTCGCAAAGAGTTTGTAGGCAAATAAATAGATAACTACGGTATTAAGCTTTTTGTCTCGGATTTAATTTCCCGATTCAGCAAAAATTCTATTCAAAGTTTCTCATTTAGAAATATATAAAATGTTGTTGTTACACAGGATTCCAGTTTATATTATGCATTTTGATCAGTCTCGGTTTTAATTTTCTGCTAAATATTATTTATTCACAATCATTAGTAATATGTCGATTCCTAACTTTTCACATGTTGGGAAATACGTCATTCCTAACTAAAATGACAATCTCTTAGGTGGGAAATAACAGTTTTCACTTCCAGCCTATTGTTTAGAAATGTTTATGTAGGGGTTGCCTAACAACATTGTCATAGATTCATATAGGCGATGCGCACATTTTAAGCGTCAGCACCTCTAACGGCTACTTTGATACCGTTGGGTACTGAATCTATTTTGACATTTAGAGAAAGTGATACAATTTGCAATTTTATTTTGAGTTTTTGCTATTGTATATGAATATTATATATCATAGTATAGTATATTAAACTGGATAAAGAAATTATTTAAAATGCTACAAGTGATGTAACTAATTCAAACAGGCTGTTAAAAAATATATTTTTTCTCATAATATTTGTGATTTCTGTAAACCGTTTTATCACATTTATATTACCCAAATATTACAAGATGCACTACGCACGGAAATTGCGATTAAAGAGTTGGAGAACTTGGTTGATGTTAGCATATCTTTTTGTTATATTCACAATAAATGAAGAAGATTCTTCATTGAAAATATATCAGGCACGGAAAGGAAAATATACGAAAAATACAAACCCTATGAATTTCTATCTGATTAACATTACATGGCGCAAAATCTACAATAAATAGACGAATTATGTCAAAAATAGACTTCTATTTCATACCACTGCAAATATTATGCAATTTCTTGCTTCTTGCTTCTTTGAATTTTTCTTCAATATTGCTTTTACCGCAGAGATGGGAATGAAATTATGAAAGTACACGCATGCAAACATCTATGCCCTAAGTGGGATTTGAACCCACGACATCAGATTCTAGCTCTGAAGGTCGCTTGAACGCTGTTTCAACATGCTAAGCCACTGGTGCCGGCTATTCTGTTCAAATATTAACTTAAGTATCTTTTACAATGAGAAATTATATAAATCTAAAAGAATTTTTCATTGTTAGTAGAAGATATCTGTTGAAAAATTTTCTTTAACATCTATTCCTCCTATAATATTGTAGGAAGTTTATAAAATTTGAAACTTTAATCAGTAATTTTGTAAGAATTATTACATTCTTCACTGCATCATATAATATTTGACCTATCATTCGTATTCATTGCAAATATTGTATAAAATAGAAATTGCAAAATTATTCTGACACAAAACATAACAGTCTCATTCTTTTTCGGGTTTTTGGACCGTGGTGTAATAGGGAATTTATAACCTATTAGATCACAGCCCAAAAACTCTTAAAAAAACAGACTTTCATAGACTCCGGCCGTGAAAGCTTAAGTATTGTAATATGCGGCCCTGACTTAAGAGTATGTAAACGCCGCCACTGGTAGAGTGATGACGTAATTCCCGACGTGGTTTAACCCATACGTCTAAACCGGTTTAATTACATCCGGTGGGGTGATTCTTTGTATTCAGTGTAATTGTGACGTTGGAAAGTTCGAGAAGGACATCGCGCTATATAAACCCGTCGCTAAAGTCAGCGAGGGATAGTCTGATATATAGAACCAACGAGCAATGAATAATTGGTGATATAAATAAACAGTCTACGAGTTGTGAACATAAATAAATGTAGTTATCTAAATAAATATAGTGATATAAATATTGTATAAATAAATAACCTTAGTATTTAAGTAATTAATAATATTCTTAGTCTTAAATTACTGTTTATAAATTATAGTTAGATTTTTTTTAATATTTAACCTTATTTATCGTTTAATAAACGTATTATTTTAATTAATAATATTTCTCTGGTTTTTACACTTTACCCACATCGCCTATAATAAAGTAAGCTAAACAAATTTTAATAGCGCTGTCAAAAAGCATTAACAAAATTAAAGGTTATAAATCAATGATTTATTCTGAAAATTATTGATTTGAAAGGTGATTATAAATACAATAGTATACACACCTCGCGCGGTATTTCATGTCGGATATACTATTACCTCTCTTGTAACATAAATAAATATTGGTAAATAATTATTTGTTGCCATTTAGATAAATCTTTCAATGCGGAAATATTTTTCACTTCAATATCATTTTGAAATGGCAAGAAAACAATAAATATAGAATCTGGTAAAATATACCCTGGAGAGTAGTAAAGTTCTATCTAGTAACAAATGCTAGCAAGCCGTCGACAAAAAGGCATCATTAATAACCAGGATTAATACAATGAAGTCGATCTCAGTGCATTCTGTAAAAAGAAAACATTTATTTGGACACATCTCCCTGGATGTGGCTTTCCGACCGCAGCTATCGAACAAAATCTTGATTAAAGATTAGTTCTCGACGACTGGAAACGTTGAAAAAAGACAGACAAGATCGGGATGAGTCTCCCAGCGTGATAGAGAGAGATGCGCCGAAATGAAGTTGTCACCATGACGACGACTACATACGCGGGGTGCTCATTTCGTAGTCTGTTATCTCTTTGATCAAATATAAAAACTTTTATTACCAGACGCAGCAATCTAATTAAAGAATTTTCTTTTGATACTTTGTTTACGTGCGTATTTATTATTTTTAAATTATAATTCTTTGAGTTAATTTCATAATTAGACGTCTCTTTTAGCAACAGCATAAATATATTTTATTTGAATAATTTGTCCCAAAGAGACATTTTAATGAGGAATAAGTTTATTTATTATCTCATAAAATGAACACACTACAATTTAAATAAAATGAAATACTATTATAAATACAGGCTTTTACATGCATGCTGCATGCTATTTCTTCACCTATCTGGAACTGGAAGTCACATCCTAGATCCTATATAACGTTTTAATGATTCGTTACGTCATAACGATGCTTACAGAATAACCCTATAAAGTAGATAACTTACCTAGATTCTTACGCAGGGTGAAATCGGTAACGGTCAAATACGTCTTACGAGTCATACGGTTCTTATATGGGCCTTTCAGTTCTTATGGGTCTTTCTGGGTGGAGAAACGACTCCGACCCGTATTTATTAAAATATGGGTGAGCGGGTGATCTTTTGGATCCACCGGTATTCCGAGCATTAAATTACTGTAATTCAAAATGCCACCTCAAAGAAAACATTTGATATTGAAAGAAAAAGCCGAAATATTGGAATATTTAAAAGCAGGGAAAGGAGCTATATTTTTGTGGCGAAATTATAGGGTAATCGACAAAAAGTTCAATAAAAAAACTGATGTGTCCAGTACATCACCTTCCGCCATTTCTATGTATTTTGTATAAATTCCACACATATTTTTTTACAAACTATTCTATGGGCGTTTTCTTTTTAGGGGAGAATGAACTAATTTTACTAAACTGAACTGAAATACTCCTAAAAAGAACAGTGTGTTTTTTTTTTGTTTTAAATAAGGAGTATATGTATGAAATAATGATCTGCTGAATTGGCTGGTGGCTATAATCTCTTGTATTAACTTATATGATTTGTGTGATTTCACAAAGATATTATATAAATTTTATCTGTCAATTAGTAATATTTGAATATTCTGTTTCTATAGTGCAGCTTTTAACAGCATAGATTGCAAGATATTTCTTTATAAATCTTTATCTCTAAATTCATTGAATATGAAGAAAAAGATATAATTAAATCAAATAGAGAATAAAATATTCTTTAATATTTATAATAAAGTTAAAAAATCTGTTGTGGCCAGCACAATACCTCTCGCCACTTCCTTTTTTTGGTTACATAAGTATAGGGCGCGAACGGTAATGTTACATTTTTGGGCTTGACAAGCAAATGTGTGGGCCCGTTTCAGAATGATAATTAGTAATTATGTACATAGATGTCAAATGTTAGAATTTTTCATTAAAAATTTCAAGATTTTCTAAATTTACGTAGTTAATTTATCACCAGGAGTTTAAAGTTTACTTGTATGCCTTAGATATTTAACATTTAATTCTGCTCCACATGGAATTGGAAAATCACTAAATTTAGAATGAGAAATTATGATATTTGACATCTATATACATAATTACTAGCTATCATTCTGACATGGGCCCCCATATCTGCTTGTCAAGGCCAACAAAATCATATGACTGCTCGCTCCCTATTGTATTTAACATTTCTTGTATACCTACACTCTACACCAAAAATTCTACTTACGCATATATCTATTCCATATATATTTAGATTGTTTAATTTTAAATTCATTTTTGATGAAGAAATTTTGTCCTCTTCTAATTTTTCGAAATGTTTCCAATTCTATTAATACATTAAGAAATAATATAATGTATGTACTTCCCAGAAAAAGTCTTCAGTAATGTCTTCGGATTTCTGACACTGACATTATCTGTCAGTTACAAACAAATTAAATTTTCAACTATTTTCCATGGCCATTCTTTCGGCTGTAAAATTTATTATAACAGATTATTTTACATACTATATTTCTTCTATCTCTAAATCTACAGAATATATTGTAAAATATTTAAATGTATCAGAAAGAGAATTTATTTTTCTTTAATATTATCAAGAAAAAAATTCAAAAAATATTATTTAAAAGATTTTTTTTCAAGAATCTTCTACTTCCGGTTGTCCAATTGTTACCAAAACCTTTTCAGATCTTCCCATGAATGTCCGATTGGGAAATACGTAGTTAAAAAAATTTAAAGTCTTATAGTTTTTGAGTAACCGTCCTTCCAACATCCCACACACACACACACATACACACACACACACATCCACACACACACACACACACACACACACACACACAGACATCATCGTAAAAATGATAAAATCGGATTGTAGGGACCTTAAAACGTGCTTATTCAATAAAATCTGGATATGCGATTTTTAGCATGAATGCAATACCTCTCTTAGCGAGAGGTAAAAAATGGTATTTTACAGCGTTTTTCCAAGAAAAACTGCTAAAATCTTCAAATTAGGGTACTTTCAGTTAACCAATCGTAACCAAAATCTAATCAATTCTTCATATGCATGTACGAAAGAGGGATATGAAAGAATTATAATTCTTAGAATTGTAAATTTGGAGTTATCGAAGGACAATTTTTTGTCACACACACACATACAGACATTATCGTAAAAACTGTAAATTCTTATTCTAGGGACGTGCTTATTCATTAAAAACTCACCATCGATTTTTTTAATCAAAAACAATACCTTCCTTACCTATAGGTGACGGAAGGTAACAAAAGGATACAAATTATTAATAACATCGATTGCACTTTCATCGGACTTGAAAAAAAAAGAAAACATTAAAATCGGCAGTATATCTTTACAGGAAAAGGCTGTTGTAATTATTTCATAAGAACTCGAAAAAGTGAACAAACTTGATATCTTGAGATGGCCCTGCATTAATTAGTTCACTGTATTGAGACTCTACTGTACTTCGTTTTTATTCAATTATAATCATAAGTTCTGGACTTGAAATATTTTGTGACAAACATTTCATAATTTGTACTGCTCCAAAAATGTATTAAAGCATATAGTTTCAGAAAGACAATATTTTTTTAGTACACCATCCCATTAACATGAAGATGCAAAAAAACCCTAAAATTCTTGGTATTTGCGGCTGTGAATATCCTAACATCTTTTCTGGCGTTTACACCTGGATCACTCGCACGTTCCTCTGCCGCGAACAATGGCAGTCAGCTTGCTATATGCTGTATGCTAGTCGTTCTACTCTTAATAGCATTAGCTGGCATTAGAGCGTCTCGCCCACTAAGTGAAATTTTGTTTTACGAAAAAAATCAAATGACTGAAACAACGCCCGTTCTCTTGTCGCTGGCTCCGTGTTGAAAGCTTTTTGTAAGTCTACAACGATGTCGTTTCACGCTTTAAAGTGTTCAAGTCTTGTTGGGTGCGGTTAGAGATTTCACTATTTCCGTAAACGAGAATGTTTTTATTGATAAGAATTGCGTTTCACGGCATGATAAGAAAATACAAAGAATGATTGAAAATTGCCAAAATGATAATAAACATTAAAAAATCTGATGTGGCAATCGCATTATGTTATTTTTATTTCTTAGTGTCTGGTCGCGAATCGGGATTCTACTTCGATCCACACCGACGCTAAAATTAATTCGAATTTTAAATGACCCAAAAGTTACCCCTGTGGTGCACTCTTCACGCCAGCAATGAGTACCCGTGTGGTGACACCTAGTAAACGCCCGCACGGTACGAAAATATAATCATCATTGCGGCAAAGACAGCATTATTTTATATAGGGTATATTATTTAGTCAACGAAAGTAGTAAAATTAGGTGTTTATGATGGTAATATTTCAAATTTTAGTTTGACGTGTCAACTTTGGCTTCCCTTCAAGAATTGTATTGTAAGAAACACTATTTTCGGCCTTTTTGAGAAGATTTTTTTATTGGTGTTTTTACATTTGTTTTTAATATCGACGTTTCGGGGGCCCAAAAATCTTCATTTCCAGCACTATACTATAAAATGTGTTTAAAATATTCTTGGGTTTTACATTTATTTGGTTTTTATTATCTAGGATTTGTTTGTAAATAAATATCTCCTTAATACGATCTATAAGAATGACGTTACCTCCATGCTGTATGTGTGAGGGATTAATGCTACTTTTGAAGATTTTGTTTGTAAATACATATACTGCTCAAACTCATAATAGTTCGGCCGATTTACACTTTCAACAAATTATGAAACCTTCAAAAATGGTTACAAATTTCTACAAAATTATTTTTGCTACTTGAAATATAGGCTTAAAACTTAAAAAAAGAACTGCGGGCCAAATGACGGGTGATAATAATTCTACCGGCATTTTAAGGGTGATCTAGTCTAGACTTAGCTACTTCCGATACCCTTTATTTTTCGCACACTAAACAACAACACAGTTACGCAGAATTACATGTTTTTAATAAAAAAAAGACGTTAATTTTTAACTAAAAACATGTAATTCTGCGTAACTTATACATATACACAAACATAATGTTCAAAAGTAGCATTAATCCTTCACACATGCAACATGGAGGTGACGTCATTTTTAAAGATCATCTCGAGAAGAAATTTCGGTTCAGTACTTTATTTATAAACAAATCCTAAACAATAAAAACCAAACTAATGTAAAATCCAAGAATATTACAAACACATTTCATAGTATAGTGATGAAGATGAGGGTTTTGAGCCCTCGAAACGTTCAAATTAAAAACGAATGTAAAAACACCAATAAAAAAATCTTCCCAAAAAGGCCAAAATAGTTTTTCTCCCAATTCAATGTTTGAAAAGTAAACTTGAAGAAAAGTGCCGAAAAATAGGGTTTAGTATCTGATAAATAAGTTACGTTTTTTAAGAGAATGGCTACACTGTAAAGTTTTTGGATAGAAACAGGGAAAATAAATCTCCAATTGAGTCGTTGAATCTTCTTTTGAGTTTATTTAGGGAAGGAGGGTTGAAATATGGTATAAAAAAGGTAGGAAATTTTGGTAGGGCAGATTCAAGTCACTTACAGACAACTGTGTTCCATTGTTAGTATGTTAGGTAGGTGATTCTACCTTTGTAACATATTTAAACCTTTAGGGTTGATTCGAGCTGTATATTCTGCGTTCAATATGCCATTAGTAGCATGTTTCAAAGGAATCAAATCAAACAGTGGCAATAATAATATATAATAAAATGTTCAGTATTGTACAATATCAAAAATTATAATTGTTAGCACAACCATCACCAGAAAGATTTTTCCGCAGGTAGAATAACGGTATTGTGTACCGCAATTCTAAAGTATTATATAAAAATACATAACTGTTTTATACAAATAAATAAATAAATTCAAATAGATCAGTCTAGAAGTGTTCTGCTTTCATCTTTGTGCGATATAAATACCGCGATAATTAGAAACCACAAAGTGTCTAGGTGTCGACAGGGTAGCCACCCCTCGCCCTTGGTAATTTGATGTAAGAAACGAAACAAGTGAGGGAAGTATTATGAGGGAAATTAGATTGGCAGCAGTGGCAGTGAGCGTAGCGAGCTAACGTCACTTTCAAAGGAAACTTGGACGATTACTGTTTGCAACTCGGTCGTCAACTTCAAATGAGGGTTAAGGGGATTTTATTATTCTAATGTAATTAATATGGTGTTGAGGGAAAGTTAAACACAGAGGGAGGATAACTTTTAAATTTATCACAACTAACATTTCTTTATTTTGTTGGTGCAACTTTGTATTAGATAAAAAAATATTCTGAAGCTCATGGAAAAGAATAATGAAATATTTTATGGTCGATGTAAGTAAGTACTGTGAGTATACATTTTAAATACTTTATTTTTAAAAGTATGGTTATGTATCAGACCGGTAATATATTTCGTTTAAGTTGCCATAAATTTAAAACAAAATATGTTCTCATTTTTACATTGTTCTTTTGAAATAAAAAACATATCATGCTCCTATAAAAGTTTCTTGCAACATTAAACTGATGTCATAAAAGTAGTCTTTATATCAAAAAACTATACTGTGAGTTTAATAAAACACCGTATAGTAATTTAATATCCCGTATCGTTGTATCTAGGTGGGGTATAATAATTAGCTTTTAAAGATCAGGAGCCAACACCCACATTAGATTAAATCTAAGCCAGGCAGCTATCAGAATGAAGATGTTTATTTCTACAATAAAATATCAACAGCGTCGGAACTTCTTCATTTCTTCAACAGAATATTTGGAAAAAATAAAATTCACAATATTGAAATTGATTTTTGAACACGGTTAAAATATCAGGTAATGACGGTTCATTAATAATTTTATTATGCAAAAGGGAAGAAAGAATTGCGAATAAAATTTATGAACGTTCATTTATTGACTGAAATAGTATGTGAACAAAAACATACATTTTCTAATCTGTTATTATTAATTATTAATAACATGAAAGGTCAAATAATGATATGTAACAGCGCTTTTCAAGAAACACTGTTAAAATTTTACATTAGGGTACTTCCGGGTACTGGTTAACCAAACGTAACCAAAATCTAATCAAGTCTTCATATAGACGTACGAAAGAGGAATATAAATTTGGAATTGTAGAATTGGAGTTATCGAAGGAGACATTTTTGTCACACACACACACACACACACACACACACACACACACACACACACATACACACACACACACATTGAAACACACGCACATATAGACAACATCATAAAAATAGTAAATTCATATTCTAGGGACTCTGAAACGTGCTTATTTTTAAAAAACTCAGCATCGAATTTTTTGACCAAAGACTATACCTTCCTTACCTATAGGTGACGGAAGTTAAAAAAAAACACCCGGGATATGTTCAAGTTTTATTATTTTATAATTTCGTTAAAGTGCAGCATTTAAAAAAGTTAAGGAGCTTCCTCATTTTTGCACCGGAAGACAATTTAAAATGTGTCCAACCCTAAACGAAGTCCTTTATTTTTATCGTTTTTATTTAAACGAGAGTAACACGTATGTATTAAGCATTTGTGGAGTTGCCTAAGGATATTTATTTAGAAGCGTCATTTTGTTCGTTTGGGCTTGATATTTTTCACTGATTTAAAACAGCAAAGAAAATATATGAATTATGCAATGGAAACACTAGACTTATCCGGAGGAGCTGCCTCATTTTTGCACTGAATTGATGATGAACTCATAAATGTATCTTATATAACTTAACAAATAATTGGAGCTGCCTCGTTCTTTCATCTTGCATCAGTCAATGAAACATCTTTTTTTTATATATGTGGATACAAAGTTGAAATTCGTATAAAATTAGAGCTGTACAATTTAGTTATAGGATAATTATTTTTATATATTTATATCTACATGTGGAGTTTACCACCTCTACCTATTCTTTTTGTACCCCCACCCTTATGATGGTAAGGGCGACCAGTGTTAAGTTTTACTTCTTACTCATTTAACCAGTCTTGCAAAAACGGTCATATCGAAACTACGAGCTTAACTAACATTATCATTCAATAAACGTAATCATCAAATTTATTATAAAAAACATAATATGGTCCTTCAAGATATCACAACAAATTCTAAACTATTCGATTTAATATAAACTTAAATTTTATAGGACGTTTTAAATCTTAAATATAATTGGACGCTAAATCTTAGTTTATAACTGGTATTCATTCACCTGTGACTCGCATTCCTATATAATCCCAGTTCTCTCCCTTGTTTTTTAGGGTTGTTAGGACCTCTGGCATGACTTACATGTTGAGTAATCTTAACTACACCACTTAAATTTGAACTACTGATGATGAGAACTTAGTTCTCGAAATACGTATATAGCTTATTTTATAATTTTAAGGTTAAGGAGTAATTGTATTAGTTTTAATTATAATTTAACCTTATACTCCTCCTATTATTAATTGTTAATACCTAATTTAAACATATTATTCTATGTAAAATACTGAATAAAAACTCCTAATAAAATAAAAATGTAAGATACGCCTCTGATTAAAACACGAGCATGAGTGCGATCCTCATGAACTGTCGACTGTCGTGATTCGGTTTTGAATTTCTTCGAAGATTAAATTTCATTGCAGGAGTTTATGTTCTTGTCGCGAGCGAAAATTAATTACGCCGATGACGTTTACGATATCAGAGCAAAGAGCTTTAAAAGTCCTAGGGTGAGAATATGCTTGTTTTATTGCATTCTTTGTGAGGTGATCTGCTCCTTATAAAGTAACAGGTTATTTACGGTCGCCTTATCACAAGAATAAACTGTTTATTCCACATTCATAAGTCCCAGAGGAGTGTATTGAGCAAGGTGGCCACAATTACAACAAGATGAATGGGCTGCTTAACTACTCCTGTCTATTTATCACGCTGCTTACAAAGCCGTACAGAAAGGAGCAATGTAATAGTATACGATACGACCATCAGATATCCTTGACTTGGTTTCTTTTTAAATATTATCTGTTCCTTGAAATTTGAGAGATTCATACAATTTTAGAGCTTGAAATTCCGAATTTTTGATTTAATTTTAAATATGTTTAAAGTAGTTCACTGCAACAAGACACATCACCATCCTTTCCTTCGACTTCTTAAATGTTCCTAACCTAAACCAGCTCAGTGGGTTAAGGGCAATGATCTCAGAATTAATCCAAATAACTCAACGATGTTATAGGAAACTTGCGAAATACGGTAGCGCGCGCCGACCCGACGCGCCGAATGCTTGCGCCGCTACTGATAGCATGTTCGCAAACGATCAGGTAATCCCCCGGGGAAAACCCATACGCGTTCTGACTGGTCAATTACATCCAGTTGAGTGAATCTTTTGTGTTCGATGATGGTCGCGTCAGAGAGTTCTAGAAGGATAATGAATTATATAAATACCGGCCGAAAGAAAGCGGAGAGATAGTCTGATATAAATAAGCGTCGTGTTATGAATAGTCTGTGATATAGAAGCAACGAGTAATGAAGTCGGTGGTATAAATAAGTAGTCTACGAGTTGTTAACATAAATAAATGTAGTTATATAAATAAATGTAGTGATATAAATATTGGTTAAATAAATAATATTGGTGTTTAAACATTTAATATTTTTCTTAGTCTTAAATTAGTGTTTATAATTATTTAATCATAGTGTTAGTTACTTTTATCATCTTCTTAATTTAATCTTAATTATTTATAGTTTAATAAACGTATTATTTTAATTAATAATATCTCTCTTATTTTTACACTTCACCCATATAAATAAAACATTACATGATAAAGCTTGGCGGAATTTAATTTCAGCCTGATAAATTCTGCAAAAGTCTGGGTGTATATTTTGATCCAGGCCTAAATTTCAAGTTCCATTTACAGACTAAAATGAAGGGCACCAGTGATTAAATTAAAGCACTTGTATCAGTTTCGTGACATCTTAACGACTGGTGTAAAATTACGCCTAATTAATTCGTTTTGTCTTCCATTATTTGATTATTGTGCATATGTGTATGTACCTAATTTATTACAAGCAGATAAGCACAGCATTCAAGTTTTTCACACACTGATTTTTACTTTTTTACAAAATTTTGAACTATGACGTGATTGGTCAGCTTTAAAGGCCTCCAGATCTTGTAGAAAGCATGTTAAAAATTATTGCCAGATTTACTATCTATTTAAGTGCTCATTTTCCTCTTTAGCCCCTACATTATACAACACGTTATCAGACAGTATAAAATCTCTTTCTGTAAATTATTTTAAATACTACTTAAGGAAATTTGAAGATTTGCGTGTGCATTAATAATTAAGCATTCTCCTGTGGTATGATTTACGAAGCTTTGTTAATAGTTTAAAATATTTGTTGTCTATTCTACGTTATTTTTTTTTTTACCTTCCGTCACCTTTAGGTAAGGAAGACATTGTTTGGTCAAAAAATTCGATAGTGTGTTTCCAATGTATAAGCACGTTTTGCAATCCATAGAATACGAATTTACTATTTTTACGATGATGTCTATGCGTGTGTGCATCTGTAAGTGTGTACGTGATGCTCGTTCCGGATCGTATAACTCAAATCCCACGATTCTAAAAATTATAATTTTCTCGTATTCCTCGAGTTTAGATCCATATGCAGACATGCTAGATTTTGGTTATAATTGGTCTACCGGAAGTACCCTCATTTGCAACTTTTAACAGTTTTTCTTGAAAAAAAGCAGTTAAATAATATCATTTCTGGAGACTTAAAAATTGCTGGAACTATCAAACTAATTATTAAATTTTGCAATGGTTTACCAGTAAATCATAGTTGTCCATCATGCGGGTCACCAATTCATCCAATTTTTACCATAAAACTAACTAATGGAAAGTTGAGAATGCTTCATTGATTCGGTGAAACGTTTTTGGCTAGCAAGAGCGATTTCGCAATGATCGAGATAAAAACAACGATGACCCAAAGAGTGACCGCGCAGCATCAAGCAGAAATACCGAAAACATGGAAGCATTAAGATTAAGATGGTTGCAGAAAAATTGAACATCAGCAAAAAAACTGCTGGAATGACTATCGTCGAAAATTTAAAGAAAAATAAAAGTTATGCACGCGTACGATTACGCATCGGCTTATAAAACAACAGTCGTGCAACGATATATGTTCTCCCAAAATGTTACTGTGTTGCATAATCCACCGTATGTTTCTGATTTGGTCCTGGCGCACTATTCTCTTTGCCCAAAATAAAACTGAAGTTGAAAGACAATCGTTACAATGAAGTAGCACACATTTAAACCTTCGTAACAAAGACGTTGAATAGCATCCCAGTTTTAGTCTTTCAGAATATCATAAATGGACTGGAGGATCGCGTCAAGCGCTTTTAGATTTGAAACAAATGTATATTGAAGAATAAGGTATTATTTTGATGATATAACTGCTTTTGTCTTTTTTATAACGGAAGTCCTAAAACTTTATAGCAACACTGTGTCTAAAAGAGCTCTTAGCTCTCAGAAGAAAAGGAGCTTATAATTATGACAGGTATCTTTACTGGTCATTGTTTTCTGAAATACCATCTATGTAAGATTGGAATAGCTGAAACCAGTATCTGTCGACTTTGCAAAGTGTGCACATTTTTATGTCGAATTGTGGCCGTAGGTAGACTTAACTATCTAGGTAGAAGGTACCTCATAACTATTGAGATCGGGAAACTGATAGTAACTAGCTTCATGAGAACTGGGACTGCTTACAGGAAACGAAGATAGGACCATTTTAATTTTTGTTCTTACAGGTCTCAGTGAGAAACGTAACTAGTTCGTCCAATTTTGACCATAAACTAACTAATGGAAAGTATGTTACAGCGGTTATAAAATGCGACTCTTGTAAAGAATGTAACATTGAAATTTTTCCTCACATAAAATAACGATTTTGCTGACAGCGAGCGATTTAGACCTTTTTTTGTGTCAAACAGTTAAAAACAAATTGAAGTATTATGGTATTGTTTATTACGGCCTATAAAATGTTCAGCCCGGAATAGTAAACTAGGGATCTCTGATTGTAGTTTTATGTTCTGATATAAAACTATAGTCATTCACATGTCGTTATTGTGGACGCCATTGTTCTGAAGCAGTGATATTAGTATCAGCGTTGAAATTAAATAAATCTGCTGTGGCTCTAAATATCTAAATATAATTTTATGGAAACCAATTTCAGTTTTATCCATTTGCATACAAATATGTGACAACATTGAACATCGCGCATTGTATTCCATATTTACATTTTATACGGGTATTATGAATGCTAATTAATGAATTCAAACGTGGTTTGATATAAATTCTGAAACTTTCATTGACCTACGGAAGATTACTTCCCAGCGAGCTGAAATCGTGCGAATCTTAACTAGGCGATATGTATGTAAAATACCAACAGGTCTAATCCCCAAAGGTAGATACTATAAGCGATGTTCTCTCTTATATCTTATGGTTGGATAAAGCTCGACATATAGAGTGAATCAAAAAATAGTACCAAATTTTTAGCTTTAGTTCTCGTTCCCACAGAAAATTTTAGTTCTTAATTCATAATGTTTTGTGCATAAGGCATTTTACTAAGAAACCATTTTTTAATTGACAAAGTCGACTTATAACATTAGTAGACAGCAGAATATTTTTTTGTATCTACTTATATATTCACACCGAACAACCTAAATAAATTAAATAATTATTATTATATCATTCATTATAAACCAATAAGAATGTGTGATTTGAAATATGAGCATTTCAATTTCATACTACTACATCTATATTTAAAAAGATAGACTACGGTTTGGCGTTTCTGTTAAAAGAAAATAGACTATATACAGGCCGACGTTAAATTTTCTATTTACTTTTTACCTCCCGCTACCCTTGGTAAGGGAGGTATAGAGATCGTGCTAAAAATCGCATATCGAGATTTTGGTAAATAACCATGTTTTAAAGTCCCCACAATCGGATTTTAACATTTTCACGAAGAAGTTTGTGTGTATGTGTGTGTGTGTGTGTGTGCGCGTGTGTGCGTGTGTGCGTGTGTGCGTGTGTGCGTGTGTGTGTGTGTGCGTGTGTGTGTGTGTGCGTGTGTGTGTGTGTGTGTGTGGATCGTTCAGAAAAAGATAATTTTAGTAATTTATCCATAAAATATGTACAAAAAGTATTAACGCAAACCTGTAGAAAAACCTTAATTTTTGTAATAACTAATCTCGAAAAATAACATTTAAAGGTATTTTTCGAAGAAAAACTATTTTGAGCCTCCAGTAAAGTGTCATTTCCGGTTATCTGATTTACACCAAAATCTAATGGCATCTTTCCATATAAGAGTAAGGTAAAAATGAAAGGTTTCAAATTTTTTTGAACTATATTATATGAGTTAGAGCGTAAAGAGGATCCAAACACACACACACATACACAGACATCATCTGAAAATGTTAAAATTGGATTCTGGGGACCTTAAAACGTGGTCATTTACCAAAATCTCGATATGCGAGTTTTAGCACGATCCCTATACCTCCCTTACCAATGGTACCGTGAGGAAAAAATGACTAACATTGTTATTGCATAGAGCTCCTCAATTTAATATCGCTCATCTAATTTTGAGTTTATAACGTATTTGTACGCTGATTGGCACACCCATAAATGTGTAATATGCCATGATGATATATTTATTTATTTATACCGTATTTTCCAATTCAAATTACCCAAGCCTTATATATAGCTGCAAATGGTAGTAAACGTTGCCATATAACAAACATTTTTACGCATTGCGTTTAGTTATTAAGTATAGCTCTTACGCATTAGGACTGTCGATGACAATTAAATAGTGGCACCAATAATGAATGTTATTTTAAAATGCGAACAAATTTCCGTTTTCATATCACTAAAGGATTCAGGACGATACAAAACATCAAAGTATCATTGTTATAATTCTTCCGGTTTTTATTTCGTTTAACCTTAAAAAAAGTACCCCCACTCTTCTTTGAATTAACGCGAGAGAACAGTGAAAACTCCAGTTAAATTTTTTGTGCAAAATTTCATTCCGTGGTTTGTCCTGTCCCTATCCCAGAGGGATTTAAAACACTCGCTTGGTCGCATGTAGCGTGTAAGCGTGTTTATGGGTGTTACAGCATCCTGTTCTAATATAAAACTTCGTTTCACGACCGTTCGCGGTTTAAAAATAAAGTCGTAAACGTGACTCCGCGGTCATATTGTCCTTGCAAGGCTGACGTATTGTAGGATTACCGCTCAATTAAGGAGACTTTACTTACAGGATAATTTATTAATCTCTGGCAAACAAGATGAAGAAGGATATAAATTTAAGGAGTAAAGAATAAATAATTATTAAATTTATAAATAAATAGGGCTATTCTGTAAGATCGTCATGACATAACGAATCGTTAAAACGTTATATCGTCATGGTAATAACGAAAATCGTTTAATAGGCTTATTCTGTAAACGATCGTTATGACATTATGCATTGTTATATCGTTATTATAACGATAATCGTTAAAGTGGTATTCTGTAAACAATAATTTATTTCTACATAACGAAAAAAGGATAACGATATCTTTAACGACTGGAAAAAGCATTCGTTACATAAACGTTTTGTCAGTAAGTCAGTATATTTATTCATGTCAAAATAAAATTGCTATTATGTTGAATAGTGATCTGAAAAACCAATCATATTAGTTTTCTGCAAGGTAATATTAAAATAATTTAATAAGTTTGTATTCGTAGCGCCTAGCGCAAGCTTCCTAATTTGTCTACAGATGGTAGTAATTGCTCTAGCATAACCTACAACAAGAAAAAGAAAGGATCCGACAGCTGACAGGTTGACAGCAGACTCCCACCAGAACTAATCAAACCTAGAAGTTTTGTGAGTTATATTGAATTATTTTAGATATTTCATTTAAAGTAATTTGATTTTAGGAAATAAAGTTCTAAACTTGATCCCAAGGTTATTATTTTTCAAAATGTGTTACATAATACGGATACGAAGATAACGATTATCGTTTAGTAGAAATAACGATTTTCGTAATAACGATTTCATTATGATAACGATTCGATTTTACAGAATAGACCTCTAAATATCGTTCTTATTAAAAACAAAAACCAGATTAAACTCAGTAACAAATAAAAAGTCTACACGTTGTGGTATATTTCTTTCCTGCCCCACAATCCGGGAATCCTGCAACTGATCTGTTGTCTTTTTGCTCGTAGCAGAACAGACAGTGACGTCAATTCAGCAGGAGCAGGAGCGTAACACTTGCCGACATTTCGCTACGACAGGATATTGTCCAGAGCATTCTGAACTATATCAAGCCTTGTCGTCTAGCGATTGAACTTAAAGGTCACCAGATCCCTGGATAATTATCACAAAGAGGGAGCAAGAATGAGACTCTCTTGAAATTTTGTAGTAATTATTTCTGTAAATCATAAATTGAATTAAACACAAGTTCGTACGTACTTCATTTATACTTTTTGAGTGAATTGAACCTTATTGAGTCCACACTTTTTTGAAGTTACTACGATCGTTAGTTCTTGTAAATGCAGTGTGTCAAATTCATATATTTTAAGTTGTAAAATGTATTTGTGTAAATATAATCTTGTGTAAATATAATCTTGTGTAGTGATACCCATTGTTAGGTAAAACTTAATTGCCACGGATGAATTATCCAAAGTGAATTCATTAACGAATTCATTTTTACCTCCTGATACCCTTGGTAAGACAGGTATGGGGATCGTGTTAAAAATCGCATGTCGAGATTTTGGTAAATTACTATGTTTTAAGATCCCTTCAATTTTAACTTGACACTCTAACTCAAATACTATCAATTGAAAAATAGTTTTTCTACAAAAAATACCTTTAAATGTTATTTTTTTTCGTAATTCATGTTTTTATAAAAATAAAAGATTATTAAATTTTCTACAGGTTTGCATTAATAGTTTTTCTATATATTTTATGGATAAATTTATAAAATAATATAAAAATTATATCCCGGACCTTATGCTTCAACACAAGTCCATGGTTACACAGTTCAGCTCAAATGTATGTAACTGACAGATAAATGTTTCTATCAAAAAAATAATCATTTCTAATTAATAATAGTAACGTTTTAAAAACAAAATTATAAATAGAACAATAGTTATATGGAAAGGCTTAATATACATAATTTGTAACATTAGCAAATATGCGGCTATGTATTTAAATATTATATATACAGGGTGTTCCACGATTCGACCGACAAACTTATACCATATATTTCGGGGATCATTATGATCAAAAAATGTTATATGACCTATATGTGAATTCCTCTTTGTTTCGGAGATATCGAAGGAATTAAAAAAAAATTGAGTTAGCCTTGACGAATTAACGTATGTTTGACAAATAACAGTTTTTATTGACGTGTTTACTATCGTAGTTAATGCTGTATGATTTTTGTACTATCTTATTAATTTAAGCCATTATGCCGCATTTTACTAATGCATAATATGCCGATATGGTTTTCGTGTATGATTTTTGCAATGGAAGTGGACGTGCTGCAGCTGCGGAGTACCTCAGGCGATACCCAGATCGCATTGTTTCTTACAGAAACTTACCTTCACTTTTTGCAAGAAGAATTGCCGAATTACATGGAAGATATTTCTCTGGAAGCTCGTCGTGGCATGTGATTCCAGCAAGATGGGGCACCACCACATTTTGGGAGACAAGTGACGGTGTTTCTTAATGAAAATTTTCCGGAAAGATGGATAGGACGAGGTGGTCCTTTACATTGGCCAGCTCGGTCACCTGACTTGTCACCTTTAGATTTTTTTCTGTGTCCTCAAATCTCGTGTGTATAGTAATGGTAAACACGGGAAGAGTTGACTGACCGTATAGTTGAAGCTACTAATTACCTAAAAAATGAATTGGCAGTAATTAACTGGCAACATTCTATGACTCGAAGGATAAATGTATGTTTAGAAAATGGCGGTTCTCATTTTGAACAGTTGCTGTAATTTTGTGTTAATTAGCTATCCATTGATGAATAAATTTTCTTTTATCATTTTTTTTTAATTTCTTCGATATTTCCGAAACAAGGTGGAATTCACCTATAGGTCATATAACATTTTTTGATCGGAATGATCCCCGGAATATATGGTATAAGTTTTTCGGTCGAGTCGCGGAACACCCTGTATATATATATATATATATCATCACGGCATATTACATGATCATCTTCGATGATTTATTCATCATTGTCATTTACACGGGTCACTTTGGATAATTCATCTCCGATAATCATTCAAAGTGACCTGTGGAACCTTAACCGCTATTTGGCAGTGGCAATTAACAAACTTGCACTGTACTGCAACGCTACAAATAATATACTATTAAAAAAAATGTAGGATAATCACGGTTCAATAATTAATAGGTATTTAAGGTGCAAGGAATTTAAGAATGAAAATAAGAAATTTAAAACATCACGCTATCTCCGTACCGTAATTTAAATACGAAATAAGAACGTAGCAGCTAAGAAGATATTTTTGTGCATCTTGTTGTTTAATATTAAATTTAAAATACATTCGCGCTAGACTAATAACGTGCTTGAAAATTGAAATAAAATGCTAAAGAAGATTACTTAAAATGTAAAGTATAAGCTACGGTATGTAGTAAGGAAACTAAATTCGTGTTCGAAGCTTCTTCCACGTTTCACGTACGTCTTCTTTTTAAAATGCACATAATTCCTGCCGAACATGTTATCATATCTGTTCCGACATAACTTGTTCCTGACAAGGACGATCGTCTATGTATAATATAAGAGCCCTGATACAAGTAGAACAGAAACTGAAGAGCGAAGAGCGAATTCCAAGTTGGCTATGAGACCAGCATGATGAATAACGTAGCTCGAGACTTTGATATGCATGTAGCAAGGATGTTGCAGTTGCAGCAGGAGGAGTGCAATGCATACACCTACAACGTTATTGATTTGTACTTGAACAAATATTCCAATTTATTCATTCCTGCTTTCAATATTTGCCTCCGCAATACTTCATTTGCGCTCTTACGTGGAATTGTTGATGGATGCGGATCTATTTATTGTAGATACAAACGTACGAGAAATTGAAACGAATGAAACATTTTCTTTCCGTAATAGAATGAACATTTCTGTATCAATCAGAATACTGTAAAACTAAATCAAACTCTCCTCAACAAAATAAATTGGGGATTTGGAATAAACATATTTTAACGTACAATTAACAGGAAGAATAGTTAAAACGAACAATTACTCGAAATATCAGTCACATTTACTATAAAAAAAATCTGATGTGGCCAGCACATAACCTCTCGCCGTATATTTTACCTGGCTGTATGCATAAAGCAAAGATTATTTTTATAAATACAAATAATATATTCATATAAATCTATGACGTATAAACTTCTTTATTATTCAATAATAGCATGTCTCAACATAAAGATATTTACCATAAATTATGTTACAATAAATTACAAAGTAGAGTTTACCATATATAAATATTAGGCTGGTAACAGCAATTTTCAATTCGAACAACTTTGTTTACTTTCTCTTCATATTCTTCTAGTAAAAACATTAATTTTGGGCGGTCTAAAATGTATATATCTGGATTGTGCATCTATTCTTATATATCTTCTTTTACATTTTATTTTTTCATACTTGTTATATCTAAATAACCTTAATTCCCTTTAATAAAGTGACGGATAGATTGCACTCCGATTATTCTTATATCGATGTGTAATTTTGTCAATATTTACAACTTACTTGAGAAGAATTTAATAGCTTTTTCGCAATTCAAAGTTACTCTAGTCTACAGTACTGGTGTACATTGTCCCATAATGTTTGAAACAAATTTAAGTCCTTCAACCTAGACTTGTCATCTCCATAATAGTCACAGATCAAGAATTAAGGGATTCTCCAAATACATTTTTCTTTCATTACTCATTATTTCTGACACTGACATTTATCTGTCAGTTACAAATAATTTAAATTTGCAACTATTTTTCATGGCATCCTTTCGGTTGTAAAATTAATTACAACATTATTTTATATATTATATTCCTTTTATCTCTAAATCTATAAAATATGTATAAAAATATTTAAATGTATCAGAAAAAGAATTTATTTTTCTTTAATATTATCAAGAAAAATTTTCAAAAAATAATATTTAGAAGATTTTTTTTCAAGAATCTTCTACTTCCGGTTGTCCAATTGTTACCAAAACCTTTTCAGATCTTCCCATGAATGTCCGATTGGGAAATACGTTGTTAAACAAATTTTAAGTCTTATAGTTTTTGAGTAACCGTCCTTCCAACATCCCACACACACACATCCACACACACACACACACACACACACACACACACACACACACAGACATCATCGTAAAAATGTTAAAATCGGATTGTAGGGACCTTAAAACGTGCTTATTCAATAAAATATGGATATGCGATTTTTAGCATGAATCCAATACCTCTCTTAGCGAGAGGTAAAAATCAAAGGTTTGGTATACTGTTAAATATTAATTTAAGTATTAAGGGCAGTAAATCACTTACTACCGATTGAACATCATTTTGGGGATCTCGATTTTGTATCGATTTCCAAGACATTCGATACCGGTAGAAGACCACTTACTGACCGCAATGCATGTTATTTTGCACGATCACAAAACATTCTGTATACCAGTACATTATCTTCTGTCAATTATAAATATATATTGTACAAATTCAATACAGAAAATTTCTACCAAAGCATTCTCCAATAAAATTATAACACAAACATACTATGTCAATTGCACTTCATACTGACATATTTTAATTTAATTAATTTAAATTTAATTCTTTTATAATTTTTTAACTCTACTCGTATATCCATCGAATATGAAATATAAAATGTAATCTATTCATGTAGTCATAAAATATTCTTCAATATTCATAATAACACTAAATGTTAAAAAATGATATTTGGCAGCGTTTTTTGAAGAAGAACTGCTAAAACCTTTAAATAAAGGTACTTTCGGTTGACCAATTATAACCAAAATATAATCAAATCTGCAAATGCACGTAAGGAAGAGGAGTACGTAAAAATTGTAATTTTTGAAATTCTAGTATTGGAGTTATCGCGGTCGAAATTATAGTCACACGCACACGCGCGCGCAAGTACACCCACATACACGCACGTACACGTTGTACACACACATTCACACATGCTTACATACAGATATCATCGTGAAAATAATAAAATTGTATTGTTGAGATCCTAAAATGTTCTTCATTGAAATTCATCACGAATTTTTTGACCAAAGACAATACCTTCCTTACCTAAAGGTGACGGAAAGTAAAAAATAATTTTGAAAATTACTTTGTCATTATTTTTTTTAGTTTTTAAAGTAAATTTTGATCGTTGTTATTCTTTACTTACCGCCTCGCCTCTTTATCGGTAAGTAATAAGTATGAGCCCAAACCCCAAACTCATAATATTTCGGACGGTTTTCTATTTTTTTTTTGGATTACTAACATTTAATGTTGGTATAATCTTTATTAATAAAACCAACTTTAATTCCATTAGACACTTGTTTTTTTAATGTCTCAAAATTAAAGTGATTCGGTGGAAGATAAATCTGGACCAGACGATGACCCTTTAAATCCTGGACGAACTATTATCACCCGTCATTTGTTTCATAGTTTTTGTAAGTCGAAAGAATTGTGTAGAGATATCTCATCATTTTTGTAGGTTTTATAATTTGTTGAAAATGTAAACCGACCGAACTATTAGGAGTCCCTATATTTGATACGCAGATTATATGTTTGGCGCGTCGGTAGCGCTGTGAAAACAAGTGCAAGCGTGCCAAGTTCGCTGTGACGCGGCATGCTTACTTGGACTCGTCAGTAAGACTGTGTCATGCCCTGCCTTAGAAGCTGGATGTTGCGGCGGCCGGGAATCGAACCCGGGACTGTATGATGAGAACGTAGCCAGGTTGGATTCCGACCGCCATATACGTAAAAAAAATGAGCAACATTTCACCTGTCAAACATATTTGTCACATTATTTTTAATACCATTACTCTCCCAAATTCTAGTAATACATACGTAAAATAAAATACGGGTATGTTTGTTTTTAATTTCATAGTAACAATAAATTATTTTCTTAAAATTCGATGAAGGTCACATACTCTATTGTATCTTGAATATGATGAATTTTGCTGCTATAATTTATGGAATTGTAGGTAATAAATTTTATTGCACTATATGTACTTTATGTACTATGTTCAGTTTGTATGTTAAAGATTTACCGTTCTACTTTACTGAGCCAGCAAGTTTAATATTAATATTAGAAATTTTACTATTAATCAGTATAAAGTGCATTTATATGTTCAACACTAACATTTCAGTATTTCAGTGCAGTCTGCATGAAATTATTTTATCTGTAATAAATACTTAAAGAATACGAAATTGCGCTTAAAAATCTCATCAGATTAAAGGTTAAAATTTTATAAAATATGAATCATCTTTGTTGTGTTGGGAGTTTAGTTTTTATTGATGCGTATAGTGACCGAGGCTGTTCATGAACTACCCGTGTTCCGTTTTAAAGTTAACTTTCAGATTATGACGCTTCGACAGAGTTCAAACTCACTCGTAAAGTGCATGCTTTACGACGACGTCGTAATCCGCGTTACGGACTTCAAAACCGTGTATTTTTGCGTCAACTGTGCTGGATATTAATTTTAAACTGCAGTCTTCGCTGATGTTGTTGCTGTTTCATTTACTTTTCGATTAATCTGAACAAAGGAAATAAAAGTTTGATTGATTCTTCAAAAGTATTGTTTATTTATTATTTTATTTTAATAAAAACTTATTTCATCAATTTTTACATGTGATTAATAATTAGTTTTTATTTTTTCACTTATATTAACGTAGGTATTTTTGAAAGCTAAATTTTACCTAAAGGTAACGGAAGGTATTATCTTTGGTCAAAAATTTCGATAATGAGTTTCTAATTTTTATGATGATATCTGTAGTTATGAGTGCGCGTCTGTGTGTGTGTGTGTGTGTGTGTGTGTGTGTGTGTGTATGTGTGTGTGACGATCGTATCGGATCGCATAAATCCAATATCACGATTCAAAAAATTATAATTTTTTCGTATTCGTCAAGTTTAGATCCATATGCAGACCTGACTAGATTTTGGTTATAATTGGTCTACCGGAAGTATCGTCATTTGCAACTTTTAACAGTTTTTCTTGATAAAAAGCAGTTAAATATCATTTATTGACATTTAATGTTATTATTTAATGAATATATTATTCTCTATACGATTGGATTTTATACTTCATATTCAATAGATATAAAGTTAACGAATTATAAAGATATTAAATTTCATAAATCCGCCTGCTATGCTAACCATGCACACTGATAATATATTCAGATAATTCAAATTGACAGACGTCAGTATCAATGAAAGGAGAATGAATGTGACAGAGATGAGGGGAAGACACGGAAAGATACGGTAAGGAATAAAAGAATAAGCGAAATAACTCCAGTATAAGAAGTTTCTAGAAAGATACAAGAGAGACAATTCCAATAGTTTGAACATGTCATGAGGAGAGATGAAGAATATATTGGATGAAAATTGAATATCTTAGTAATAGAAGGTTCAAGAAACAGAGGAAGACCAAAGATAAGATGGAAGGGCGTGTTGCGGAAGACTTGAGGGAAAAGAAACTGAATGAGGACGACACGTAAAACAGAAATGAGTAGAAGAAGAAAATAAAAAATAACGACCCCTAACGAATAAGAAAAGCTAAAGAAGAATAAGATGTCAAGTGCATTTTCATAGTTTGTTTACGAAATAATTTTACTGTAAGAAAATTTATGTATGAAATTTGTTCATAATACACATGATTGACGGAAGGTAATGTGCTGGCCACATTAGATTTTTTGAATATAATTTAATCAAGAAATTATACATTGGTCTATACTAACTTTGTAAACCATTACTATTAGCAACTGTTCAAAAAGAGCTTTGATCTGGAATGATTCATTTATTGGATTCAAATGATGTTCGAAAAGGCTACATTTTTATCGATTGAATAAAAATACTTTTTCTGTCGCTGTGAGAAAAATTTATTAATATTATTTTGTTGTCACTTTTAAAAAAAGCAGATGTGTATGGTGTATGTTTAAACGAATCAGTATGATCTTGCTTTTTAATTTCTTATTGTTTCTTTGCCTTTGCACGTGCACGTAAGCATGCGGTGCAGGTGAAGTAGCAATGAGGGAACGTATTACAAAGCTAGAAGCCACAATCGAGGACGCAGTAGCCATGTAGTGGGTGTCAGGTACCCGGAGCTTGCAGTCAGAACATCGCACGGCGCTGTGCAGTGTTCAGTTCCAGGTAGTCAATACGGGAAAAAAATACTACAGGAATTGTCAAACTGATATGTTTTGATTATACTACAGGTAGTAAAAGTTTTTTTTTTAACGATTATGCAAATAATATGATTTTCTTCAAAATTTAATGTTAGTGCACTTCGAGTACTGTGTGAGATAAGTATACAATACACTAAATGAGTCTAGCCAAGTAGATAATTCACTGACTGCAATAGTTTAGTTGTTTAGTTAGTAAATCATCCTTCAAAAACAAAGGAAGGCCCTGGGTTGAATGCCCAGTGAAGTCCATGAATCTTTTACAAAAATATTTCTTTGCGTAGATATTAAAATCACTTTTTATTGTGCGAGAGAATCATATTCTTACGTAGTATTGTTTGAGAATCACTGGAGATTACACCGATTGTCAGGAAGGAAGGTGAAATATGAGAGAAGTCTGTCAGGTACAAGAAACCCAGCAAGAATTCGCTATTGATACTGATACGTGTCATGTCGACATTCTTAAACTTTAGATTGAAAGCAAGAACTACCGACAAATTCACTACAATACAACAAATCTCACGACTTTTATACACTGCAGATACCTTTATGTTATCTGTTGTTTACAACTTTGTGTGGAATATATTACTTCACATAAATGAGGTTAACTGTAACAGCAAGAGTATAGTTAATACACAAACATTAACATTACTTATACTGAAGGAATTGAAGGAAAATATTCAGTCTTTAATAGGTTGACCATGATCAAAATAAAAAATATGGTTCAAATCATATTTAGCCCGTAACATACTCAGTATAGGTACATTATTGTTACAACGCGGAATTAAAATTAGTTATTAACCCCAAATTCACAATCAAAATTCTTCAAAAAGGAGTACCCCAGGGCTCTGTTCTTGGGCCTTTATTATTTTTACTATATGTTAATGATTTAAATAAACATATATCCTGTAAGAGTTGACATTTGAAGACCTAAGTGGATGAAGGTGATATGTAACATTTTTTTTTAAATTGAGATATTTCCGTGAACGCAGGAGTTTTGTGCCATTGCTTCATACCACGTAAAAATCTCAATTTCAATTCAAATGTTACATATCACCTTTCTCCACTTAGGTCTTCATTTAATTCTAAACAAAGCAAAAACAGCAATTGATGTCTTTCGTTTACACAAAATTCGCAATGAAAGCCTAGTAAAATGAACAAGAAAAAATTTGTTAATTTTTTTCTTTAAAAAATTATGATTATAACAACCGTTTTTGTCATGTAAATAGTTTTGTGAACTATATTGCTAACGGCCGAATTCACCATTAATCCGTTGATTAATAATGAGCTGATTAAGCAATGAAGCTGATCTGTAGATCAACGTATATTCTAATTCATCAACTTGATATCTAAATCAACGAATCATGATCAACAGATTCACAGTTTTGTTTTGGTTTTTGACAGTTAATGTTAATGGCAAGGCTTATACATAGTTGAAGGAATTACCAACAGCCTTTTGGTCTGAACCATTGGAAAAAAAAATTATTGTAGCCAAAACTTTTCAATGGAATGAAATTGCATCTCTCCGTCTTGAATTTCTAGCTACATTTTGTAGTGGTTCTAATACCTGATGCATAATAGTGGCTTTTGAAAGCCTAAAATATTTTATAAAACTAAGTTCGGGAATTTCAAAAGGATTTTCATTATCTCTTATGTCTTTTTAGTTTTAAATTGTTTCTGAAACGAATTATTTTTTTTATCTATTTTGCATATATTTATTTTTTTCTGATAATTATCGAATATCATCTTCGCTTTAACATAACCTCAAATTCACTGTTATGGCGAACATATTGGGGATGTAAAGTTACAGAGGAATTTACAGTAAAATTTAAATTGTGACCACAATAACTTTGAGAATTAAATTGTTACCTTGGCACTTAGAGCGTTAAATGTTTTAAATTTATCGACCATAATCGCACCAATATCTCCTTTTTTTTACTAAACAAGCATAAGTCATATTTTTTACCAATGGCGAATGATTTATTTGTTATTAATGAATCAATATATAATATGAAAGCTTTTTTCGTTTTCTGGCCCATGCTTGGCTCTATGCGATCCCTGGCGACTGGCACGTTACTTCCTATAACCAACAGCTATCCTAACGGCGACGGCGTAACGTAACGTGCGTTACATGTTGCAGGGCACACGTGATCTGAATGGAATAAATTATTGTGGTCCACCGCAATCATTTCAACTACAATTACTCTACGCCCTTCACCAAACAGTAAGAACATAAAATCAATCCAAATCGATCACCTGGTGAACGAAATAATATATAGTGGAATCTCTCTTAACCGGACAGCACTGGTCGCCGAATATTTGTTGATGCGCTCGTAAACTCATTCCAATCAGATCGACCGGTTCGATGAAAAATTTTCAACCCTAATCCATTTGCAGAGTTACTACAGATTGTGCGCGAAAATTTAAATTTGTAAACATTTGTATTTCAGAAAATGTATTTATTTAAATGTTTCTGATTATAAAAATTGCGGCACTATAGCAAGTACTGAAGAAAATATGCAAGTTCGCACTTTGTGAAATTTTTGAGTTATTTCGAACAAATAAGTGACTACATGAAATAATTTCTGATCGAAATAATCTAAACAAACGATTCAAGTGGCCTTTCAGTCTCACTTGAGTCGTCGTATATGAAATTATGTACGATTATAGAAACAAACTTTATTTTCTTATCTATTTTAACAAGTTAAACTTCTTATATAACCTCAGATTTAACTGTCAAATTCATATACAGATCTGACGCGTTCGTAAAAGCTTCGATAATCGGATGGATCTGATATACTATGTGACACTGAAAACCGGCCGACTCAAAATAACTTTTTTATTTATAATTATTTTTTAATTCTCTTTGCATATTGTAAATTAGGCTTAGGGGCTAACAAATCATGGTATTTGACATGATGGTAGCGCGTTTGGTTTAACCGGAAATGACACTACTTTAATATTTCAAACAGAACATCCTATATATTTTTATATATTTGGATTCTACGTAAAATTACGAATTCAACGATATGAAGTGAATTTTTTATTAAGGAAATTAACTTACAAAAACGTGAGAGAAAATTATAAATAACCTGGTGAGCCATATCAGGTAGGCTTTTTAACAAAATATGAAGTCTGACAAAAATAGCTTACTATTTAAACAATTAACTTAAATATTACTTAATATTATCTCAACTGTTTTCACAGATTGCCTGATATAGCTTAGCAGGTTAATTATGCATAATTTTCTCTTACGTTTTTGTAATTTATTTCTACAATAAGAATTTATTTCAAGCATATCGTTGAATCCATAGTTTTACGTACATTCCAAACATATAAAAATATATAGGGTGTTCAATTTGAAATATGAAAGTTAATGTCACTTCCAGTCAAACCGGAAGCGATACCATCATGCCAAATACCATGATTTGTGAGCCCCTAAGCCTGTTTTATTGGAGGTGTTCGTTAAATTTTTTTTTACTGTATTGGACTTTATATTTAAATAAATAAATATATTGCTACACACGTTACTATGATAAAACCTGAACTTTGATAAGTTCTTCGAGTGCATAGAATTTTACTATAAAAACTTCATCAGCAATAGATATATCGTCTCTTATATTTCTCCCAACATAAGTATCATTGTAAGGTTAGCATTACCACCATTAAACTTTAATTTGGGTTTTAAATTCCTCTCGATGTATTCCTTCTTTGATACCAAGGCGTTTCATGTTCATTTATTGCTCGTAATCGCCTACAGAGTAACTAATTATGGCCATAAATCGAACAGTGATTGCCTCGTAAAGGCTTCTATGTGGACCATTGATTCTTGATTCGCCAGATGAATCCACGATGAAGACGCTGCATATTGGAACACAAAACAAACATCTCTGCAAGATGGTGGTTACGTGAATCGTTAATTTCATGGAGATGATATCAATTAAGTTGTAATAATCAATTGGAGGAGATTTTATGGGGATTATTCAAATACCGCAATGAAGAAGAAATTTATGGCCAGTTTTTGTTTCAGTATAATGAGAAGCACATCGTCATAAATAAACATAAAGTATGTGCCATTAATACACGAGGGTTTCCTTTTATATTTCGGGATTAGAGAACAAAGACAAATATTTCTCATCGAAAATGGATTTATTGTTTTCCAAAATATTCTCTATGAAGATTAATACACTTTTGCATGCGTATGAACCAATTTTCGAAGCACTTTTTCCACTCCGATTGAGGAATCTCCAAATATGCTGTTTCTTCAGGTGTCGAAAAACGTTGACCCCGCAATATGTTTTTTAATGTTCAGGAATAATATAAAAAAGTCATTGGATGCCAAATCAGGAGTATACGGCGGATGGCTCTTCAAATCGACGTTTTGAGCGCTCAAAAAGTCACTTGTTCGAACCGATGTGTGATTCAGACATTCATGGGAAGATTTGGTAACAATTAAACAACCGAAAGTAGAAGATTCTTGAAAAAAAATCTTCTAAATATTATTTTTTGTAATTTTTTCTTGGTAATATTAAAGAAAATTAAATTCTCTATCTGATACATATAATATTTTATTATATATTCTATAGATTTAGAGATAAAAAAAATATAATATATAAAATAATCTGTTGTAATAAATTTTACAGCGAAAGAATGCCATGGAAAATAGTTGAAAATTTAAAACAATAACATTTACACCGTCGAGGCTTACTATCTGGTCCAAATAAATTACATTCAGAGAAAATAATTAGTCCAAAATTGAGGCATTCAGGACCTGTATTAGCATATTTTTTCACGAAGCCTAGCTAGATAAAACTAATTTGTGCGACACGATAAACACGACGTTGTAAACGATATTGTTTGAGTTTGTATGTCTGCTAAGAGGTTGGGGAATTTAAGTTTTATTAATATTATTATTTATCAATTTTAAAAGTAAATTTACAATCTTCTGAGGATAAACTTGGACTCGGAGGGGATTATATATTCCAGCAATATAATGATCCCAAACATACAGCACTTGTTATGGAATAGCTGTTCGACAAAATACCAAAACAACTTAAAACACCTCCCCAGTCTCCTAATTTCAATCCTATTGAGAATTGAGAAGATGAAAATAATTTATTATTATCACAAAATAATTTTAAATGAATGTGGCTTAATGTAAAAACAACCATTTAGAAGTTTTTGAATTAATAATTCAATTAATATCTATGTAAAATAAAACCAAAACTTCTAGTACCATGTTTTGTTCCTTTCTGAATTAATTATATACGTATATTTCATATTTAAACTTGATAGAAAATAGTATAAAATCTCGCTGCATGAGTAATTTTTGTACATATTAATTAAATGTAATTTCTACGCTAAAACAAGTAGATCTATATATTTCAATTTCAAACACGAGTTAACAAGTAACAATCTAAAAATAGAACTTTGGTTTGTGCAAGTCTGTTACACACACCCAATTGTTAACGCGCACTGAAAACCATAAATTCACGATTTTATTAATATTTTTTTTATTGAATTTATTTATTAAAATTGTGACTGAACACGTTGGTGATGCCACCTAGTAACTATAATTTATACTACATGGTGTTATACATATTTTTAAAGTCATTTTGTGGTGTTTTCTCCACTATAGCTGTGAGTGCCTATGAGCGTCATAAACCTTTTTATACAATAATATACATTTATGTATAAATACAAATAACTCATACATCATTTAAATACAGTAACATAATTTTATAAATGCTATTATATAAATTTTTGAAATAATTATTCTGATATCAGGTCAGTTATGAGTGCCTGTGAGGTGAGGTCTATTACATAGTATTATTAATTGTATAATAATACTTCATTATCTATGTATATAAAAACAAATATAATAACAAACAATTTTGTATAAATGGTATTATACGAGAACATGTTTTTAAAATAATGCATGTAGTGATTTTTCCACTACAGCTGTGAATGCCTGTCAGGTAACGTCTGTTACACAATATTATTCATTATTTTTAGCATTGGACTATGTATAAATTTAAATAAACTCCACGATCAATGGATCATCCGTCACGTGTCCAAAAAATACCTTGACCATACGTCTGTATAAAATTAAACTCTTCATATATAAAACATCTAAGATATCTGTTAGCACTATTATAACTCCTTCAATAATAAACTATATAATGTTGTAATTGTAATGTCTCTTTATGTAAGTAATGACAATTAGTACTATTACTAGTAAAGAAGTCGTCGGGATGTTTACATCTCATCATATTGAGATCCAAAAGTAATGATCCTTAATTACATGTAATTGTTAAACGCTCGCTAATTTCAGCTAGCAATTAAGTACTTGTTGCTCAGGTATAATTTATATCGTTCCATGGGTCCTTACAAACAACGTGAGTTATAAACAACTAATTATAACGTAATAAAAACCTCGTAAATGGTCAACACATACACATCAAAATTCTCCATACAAAAATGTTTTATTGTTGTTTTAAGCTTTTAATGAGGACAAGATACTTGAAAAAATTCTACAATGACTTAAAAATTAGCCGAGACCTCAAACCTGTCGTGGAGAGAGCACCCTGGGGGATTTTTTTTTTTGTGAAACAATCATTGAAATAAATTTTTACTTCCTGTTCCGCAAAGTAAATTAATTAATTTTGTATTTGAAACATTCAGTAAAAGGTTATGATATTAGTTTATAATGTAATATAAATAATTAAATCAAAATAATATTTATTATTAATCGCATAATCAATTTTTATTATCACATTATTTTAAACCCATTAGCTATAAACCTATCAGAAAAATCTAGTTGGAATGATAATATTTATGTTTGATTTTAAAATTCAAAATTTAATTATCAATGCTGCAATAAAAATTAATTGAAAATACGGATTTATTTATGTTTTCAAAATACGGAAAAACAAAATCAAATATGAATACCAAAAATGGAAATGAATAAAAACATTTGATGGATCTCATGCATTTGAGTAAGACTAATTTGATTTGAAAATAAACTGTTTCGTATGGAAATAAATATATCATTGCTGGGTGAGCCAATCTGCTTTGTACGTAAATATCTGTAATGATGATGACATATTCGTACCGTGCGAGCGTTTCTTAGGTATCATTAGACGGGCACTTATTGCTGGCATGGAGACGGCATCACAAGCGTAACTTTTGTACCATTTAAAATTCTAAGTAATTTTGAAGTCGTTCGGGATCGAACCCAGGACCCTAGATTCGAGAATAGACATACAGGGTGATTCTACATCAGAATCAAAAAACAAAAATAATTTTGTATGCCTTGTAACGGCAGAAATTATGTATGAAAATTTCAAAAATCATCCCAAAAAATAGCGATAGCCATGGCATTGAAACTAAAAATTAACTAATGTTATACTTGCCGTCAAATAAGTATGACCGGAGATTTCTACACTGTTGTCAATGTACTGGACATGATGAAAATGCTAAGTTATGAAGAAGCGGCAACACCGCAGGGCAAACGACAAGGTGAGAAAGGAAAAGTTGAGTATTAGTCCATATATGCATTAAATATGTAATTTAAATTTGTGTAACCAAACTTTGTCAATAATATTAAAATATTCAACAAAACATGTTAAACATAATTTAATTCTTAAAATTTTATTTGATTACTGCCAACTGACATGTGATATTTATTTCGTTTTTGTGAATTAAGTTTGCATTCTGACCAATCAATTTTATATCGCTATCTAAACCAACGCTACATGAAATTAAGTATAGATAAATTTATTTTTATTATTTATAATTTATGTTAGTGGAAAATAATTTATTTAAATTAACAGAAAATTGTTCGCTTGAACAGATATTACAAATAATACCTGATAAAAATGTATTGTCCTTTGACAGGTAAAACGTCAAACATTTGTTAATTTATTTGTTTCATTCCATGGCCATCGTTTTAGGATGATTTTCGAGATTTTTAAACCTAATTTCTGCCGTTACAAGATATGTAAAATTAACTCTGCTTATTGATTCAGAATTTTTGATTTGAAGAATTTTTACCTAAAATATTTATGGAAGCATAAAATTATGAAAATATGATTTTACATGTTAAAGTCCTATGTTTCGCTGTCGCGGTCAACACCCGGTATGTATAAGTTAATTAGTTCTACAGCAAAACATATTTAGATTAATGTGTTTTTTTTAATATTACATAATTTATTCATGTTGGTGTAAACGTTTCTAAGGAGCTTAAAAACAAGTGACGTAAGACTAATGTCTCGCAGGAGGGTCGGCAGCGATCGAACAAAATGGCCGGAATGAAGACAAATGATCGTGGTATCGAGTAACGTTTTCACAATTAAGACATTAAATAAATACCCTGGTCAGCTAAGACATCAGGCAGGGTGGTTAGCCGTCTTCGAAACCAGTACCTGACTTCATCAATTTCAAGCAGACTTGGTGATAACTGATAGCTTCTCATTCCCATTAGTCACAAGAAGAAGAAGATAATCAAAAAGATATAAAATAGATTGAGACATAGTGTTGGGTATTTAAATAATAATACAATAATATAAATATAATCCATCCGACTCAAATCTGAATAGAGTCCATTTTGTCGTTCCGCTGTAAGTTGAAGAAGAAAACTCCGTTATTCGGGGCCCTCGTACAAACACCATGCTTGTCAAAGCACAAACTATATCAAAGTGAAACCGCGAAGTATTCATTAAATTAGTTGTAGTTTTAGATTAGCGGTTTCCAAACTTTTTTGCACGTAAAAATGACAACTATTTTTTTTAAATGTCAAAATAATTTTTAAGTAATTCTAAACTTTAATTTGTTATTATTGGGACGATCGTGCAAAAAATATAATAAGCATTGCGGGCATTAAGTGCTTCTTACCGGTATCGGATGTATTGGATCCAAACTACTCCTCAACCGGTAAGGTGCACTTACTGCCCTTAATACTTAAATAACTATTTCAATCATGGAACCCTTAAGAAACCGCCTGCGTTTCGCGGAACCCCAACTCCATCCTACATTTTTATTGGCCATTGTGAACTCAAAACTAGGGATCCAAAGGATACCGATATATTTACGATATTGCCTGTTAGTCGATATATCGGAATCGACGATGTTTGCTTGCCAAAACACAAATACCTTTCGATCATCGCGGTTTCAAAAAACCACGTAAACCTGAGTTACTAATACGTTTCTTAATACTAATATATTGTTCTTCTTTTTACCTTCCGTCACCTTTAGGTAAGGAAGGTATTGTCTTTGGTCAAATAATTCATTGATGAATTTTTAGTGTATAAGCATGTTTTAGGGTCACTATAATACGATTTTACCATTTTTACGATGATGTCTGTATGCATGTATGTGTGTGTGTGTGTGTGTGTGTGTGTGTTGGTGTGTGTGTGTATGTGACGTTTCGGATCGCATATTTTTTTCGTATTCCTCAAGTTTACATCCAGAAGAACAACTGATTAGATTTTGGTTATAATTGGTGAACCGGAAGTAGCCTCATTTGAAGATTTAACAGTTAAATTTGATTTATTGACATTTAACGTTATAGAGTTAAAGAATTTTAAAGAAATTTAATTTTATAAATGAGCGCAGCTATGCTAAACATGGAAACTATTAATATATTCATATAATTCAAATTCACAGATGTCATTATAAATAAAAAGTAAATTAATGTGGCAGAGATGAGGATGTTGAAGTAGATGTTGGGGAAGACACGGAAATATAGGTAAGTAAATAACTCTAGTGTTACAAGTTTCTAGAAAGATACAAGAAATACGATTACATTCGTTTGAACATGTCATGAGGAGAAATGAAGAATTATATTTGAACAAGAATGAATAGTTTAGTAATAGGAGGTTGAAGAAACAGAGGAAAACCAAAGATAAGATGGAAGGACTGTATTGCGGAAGACTTGAGAGAAAAAGAACCGAATGAAAACGACACGCAAAAATAGCAACCCCTAACGAATGGGAAAAGCTAGAGAGGAAGAATATGTCAGTGTCAAGTGCAATTTGAATAGTTTGTTTATGAAATAATTTTACTGGAAATTTATAATTTTTAAGAAAAATTATGTATGGAATTTATACATTATACACAGGATTGACGGAAGGTATTGTGCTGGCCACAACAGATTTTTTTTCAAAATAAATAACACTCAATAATTTCTTATATATCATTTTATAGTTTTTGCTTCAGGTTGATGACGTGCGTCTTCCGCCTGATCATTTTTACTATAAATAAGTAATATTTCTCAAATTATGCTTTCTTTAAATTTAATACATAAAAACAATAATTTCTAGGTTGGAAACGGACAAATTGTATATAAAAATTGTTTCACAGCCAGACTATTTTTATTTTTTAATACCCTCGTACACTACTGAATAGTACAATTAAGTCCTTATGCCGTACATAAAATCAGTTTACAAACAAAACATCCTAATTGTACATAAATTATCATAAATGATTAATTATTTATATATTTATATTAAAACATTAATTTTCTCTGTTTCTCTATCCTTTTCTTCTGGTACAGTCCATCCTCTTCCAGCCGTTTCCCTGCTCATCAGGTGAAGTACTTGGGATGGGAACCCAGCCGCTAATGTGTGAAGGGCTGCGGAGGAATGCCGACCTATAAATTAATGACAACGGACGACCCCGGACCATTTGTGTGGATGTGAATGTAAATTCCTATAATGAAAAATCATTGCCCGAGGTACTGTACGTGCTTGCAAATGAGAAAAAATCACACGTGGTTTACGCTGATTGTTACATGAGTGGAAAGAGGTTAAGTTGATGAATCTCCAGAGGAATTATTTATGGGGAACTAAACGTTGACCTATAATGGATATGTTTTTAATGATGACTACGAGCCCAAACTCATAATAGAAAATTATAAAACCTACACAAATGGTTACAGTTTTTTTCGGCTATTTTAAATATAGACTTCAAACTTTAAAAAATCTGATGTGGCCAGCACATTACCTTCCGCCCGTTCTATGTGTTTTGTACAAATTCTACACAGAAAATTTCATGTAAAAATTCTATATTTAATTACCTTCTATCCGGTTATTGAATTTTGTAAAAATTCCATACAGGAAGATTCTATATTTTCAGTAAAATTATAACACAAACATACTGTGTGAACTGCCCTTGACACTGTTATCTGTCATTCAGAATTTTCTTAATATATAGTAGCGTTTCCATGGTTATATCATAGATGGCTGTTTTATGAAATGTAATTTCATTATCATTTTTTAACACTATATTCATAAATACAATCAAAGCGTGTAGAGAATAATATATATTATTTAAAATTTATAATAACATTCTATCATAATAAATGATATTTAACTGCGTTTTTTGAAGAAAAACTGTTAAAAGTTGAGAGTACTTCCGGTTGACCAATTATAACCAAAATATAATCACGCCTGTATATGAACCTAAACTCGAGGAATACGAAAAAAATATAATTTTTAGAATTGTGGTATTGGAGTTATTTGATCCGAAACGATCGTCACATACACACACACACACACACACACACACACACACACACACACACTCACTCACACATATATATATAGACATCGTAGTAAAAATAGTAAATTCGTATTATAGGGGCCCAAAAACGTGCTTATTCATTAGGAACTTCCAATAGATTTTTTTGATTAAAGACAATACCTTCCTTTTAAGGGTCATCTTCTCTAATCCAGATTTAGCTTCCACTGAGACCCTTTACTTTTGGTACAATGAAAAACAACTTCGTAAAAATCCAGTGCATACTGTATAACCTACCTTGCAAGACATATGGGACTCACAAAAAATTTGATACAATGTATTACTGGTATTACTATTAAAGTGCGATGTAACCCAATATCAATTGGCGTAATACTTGAATAACTTATTTGAGAGTTTAAAATCTATATTTTAAACTAGTCGAAAGTATAAAAATAGTACAATTTTCTTTATTTCAACAAGATTGAATGAACACCAGCGATCGATAAGATTGAACCAGCCAAGAAAATCTTCAGTTGCAGAGCATGGTCTGGAAGAATTACATCGAATCAAATTCGAAGAACAAAAATTCTTGCAAGACTTACACACCACAACAACAGGTTAATTAGAGAAGCCATTGAAATTTTCCAAACCAAGAATATTAATATCAATCGTGATGGTTTATAACTTAGGAGCATGGCTTCATACAGGCTGAGGTAATGGCGGGGGCTTAGTTTTGTCGTTATGTACAGCCACCCTTCCTATTTCAGTTGCATTAGAGGGTGGAGTTTTGAGCATCGTGCATTTGTTATTGAGACGTATTTCAAAAATGCTGACTGCCATTACTACATAGGGTGGTAAATAAAATTCTATTCGTACATAACGAACTATACCAGGCGCTTTTCTTTTCAAAGCGGAATCTGATGCTGTCAAATTTGGAATCCGTGATGATATAGTCATCTTGTCGGGATCCTTTGCATGGCGATCTAGTCCGAAGTGCGTACGGAATAACCACTGTGAAGTGATCACAGAGTCTTTTCTTCAATGTTTATCTTCATGTTTCTGTTGTTTAGTTCCCTATGGTGGCTGGTTCATATTATATGCTGTCTTTTTCCGTTGCCTGCTGAATATATAGTATGTAATAGTGCATAAAATGTTCGTATATTTTTATTGTTAAAGTTATAAATATATTGACTTAAATAAATTTTATAGTTTAGAGAATATTACAAATATTTGCATTAAACACCTTGTAGTATTTACCGCTTGATATAATTTCTATTAGAACGTGCAGTGCCTGCGCTCGGAGAGAAAGATTACTGCAGATGCAGGCGACGAAATGAAATCTTTCCCGAGTAACGAGATTCTCGGCTGTTGTCGCCTTTCACGGATTACACCGGGCTGCTTGATGCAAATAGCGGTTTAAATACACAGCCCCTGAATATTTTTTATGCTTGTTTGCAGCCGGAATTGAATTTGAAAGTTCTTTTATGTAGAAAATACGCAAGAAGCGAAATAATTAATTTCCTGAAGTGAAAAACGGATGTCATCCAGGGAATAACATACAAGACGGAGGAGATGCATTTTAGATGAAAATGCGTTATGGTTCAATTGGGAAATTTATAACGGTACGGTGTGGTGAGAAAGTTGGAAAATGTGCACTCCAACAAACAAGAACAAAACCGCGAGAAAAGTTAAGGTAATATATATACCAGAAGTATTTTATACATCACATGTTATTTGAGCTAGGTCCTGCAGAAAAGGACTTCGATGCTTAAAATGATTCAATAAAAATATGGTTATATCTACTAGTAAATAGTATATGTTAACTACCTATGTTATTTATAGGCATTGACAAGTCAAAAATTGACATTTCATAAATCAAAACTATATTATTATTATTATTAGACTAAAATAGAGAAAATTAAATTTCACTACGTGCCTCAGTTCTTGAGATATAGCTTGTTGAAGTTTCGGTGATGACGCCATCTACATCGCTATCGCGCTGCAACATACAGTGTGTGTACATAGCGAAATGCTGTGAATCTTGCAAGGGTCACGCGTGCAATTTCAAAGATATTTTGATTTTTCAATCTATTATGGCAACTATATCTCCATGTTTTTTATGAACCAATGCTAAATGGAGATCAAAGCGAAGAGATTTTTTTTAAAGAAAATAAAGGAAGTCGTGAATTTGATAATGAAATAATATGATGTACAGTAAAATTTTTAAAGATGTCCGGTCAACGTCATCTACGAATTGTATGAATTCAGGTTTTTTTCCGCCCATTCTGACAAATTCAGTAGTGTCGTTTGTTTAGTTTTTATGAGGGTACATAAGATACTACTGTGATTTCATTATTATAAAAATATATGTTACAATAAAAGCATTCAAAATTCAAAAATAAGTCAACTGGTAAGTTTATTTCCAAATGCAAAACAAAATATGTGAAAAATAAGATACTGACACAATGTCAGTGTCAGTGACAGTGACAGAAAATAAAGTTATTCTCACGGCTATGAATCAAGGTAATGTATCTCAATTAATAAATAAACTTATGTTACAGCAAAAGTATTATCAACTACGAGCATCGTTTTAAAGTGGAATGTCCTAACTTAGTTGAAAAAATATAAATTTTTGAAATATAAGCGTGTTATAGCTTTTGCAAGGGAGAGAGATAAATGTATGTCAATTTGTTAATTCTTTTATGATACAAATGACTTTGAGCAGACATCTTTAATTTTTTTTTTACTGTAATTGAAATTTTTGTGAAATAATGATAAGTACAGAACGGTACCTACTGCTGTACAGAAACACAGGTCATTAGCGAGTTACGAGGTAATGTGATTGTATTACAAATCACGAATTTTTTGAAACAATAGCTTTGGAAATACCTTCGTTAAAAACAGGTATATACTACGTGTTAATCAAGGCAGATGTTACAAGAATAAAAATGTTAGAAACAGAAAATAATACTGGTTGGAGGCATATACATAGCTAATATCCAATTTGTAAATGCTTGAATACCATTAGGCTGGAAAGAACGACGGGACATTTTTTTTAATAAGAAGATTCAATTCTTATTCTATAAATCTGATGTGGCCAGCACATTATCTTCCGTCAATCCTGTGTACTATGGACAAATTACATAGGGCGCGAGCAATCACGTGACTTTGCTGACCTTGGCAATCAGATATGGGGGCCCGTATCAGAATGACAGCTATTAATTATGTCAATAACTACAATAACAGATGTCATAATTTTTCACACAAAATTTCATTTTTTGGTATTGTATAAACCTAGTGTTTCACAAAAATCAAGAAACACTCTTGATCTTGTCTTGATCTTGTCTTGAAATCAAGACAAGACCAAGACAAGAAGTATATTTCATATCCCAAGACAAGACAAGAATGTATCATCAAGAATCAAGATTTCTTGACAAGAAATCTTGATTTCTTGACAATTAATTATGTAAATCCGCATTTACAATTAAAATATAAAATTTTGTATCTCTGACTATGATTTTCAAAATAAATAATTTTATTGAAATCGAAGTGAAAGTTGAAGGTATACAAAACTAATAATTACTCTGTCTACGGTTTTTAACGAATGTATCAAAATATGTTAGGTATGTTGCAATGCTTGCATTGAAATTGATCGTTATTATTTGAGCAATTATTAATATGTATTAAAAAATGAATAAAATTATTTAAAAAAAATCAATGGTATGTAAACTAATAATTGACGTCGTAAATCAAAACCAACTAAAATTAGGTGGATAATAATAACTCTTTTAAGAGCTTGTAATTCGAAAACGATTCGTTTCCGGATATGAGTTTATTAGTAAAAGTCAGTCTATTTTACATACCCTATGAAATTATAGCATGTAAATGTTCATTAACATTCTGTATATGATAGAACCTCACGGAGGCTATCCCATGGGGAGTTTACACTATCTTTATTTTTAAAACTATTCAATATTATTTTACAAAATTTGATATCTAAGAGTATTCCGATATGTCCGTTTCAACTACATTACATACTTTCAAAACAGTGTCTTACTGGAATTAATCCGTAACGTACTTTATATGAAATAATATTTATTTTACTATTGAATTAAGCAAATAATTTTATATATAAAATAATAAAAACATTTTACTCATATGATCAACCATTTCCTGCGTAATTCATCTTTTTTAATTTTTTGCTCTAAAAACAGCCACTTTCTTATCGCTCTAATGGAATATGTAAATAAGAATGCGGACCTTATTGTATTCGTATCCGCGTACAGTTTATGTGTTAGAAAATAGATAATAGAACTAATATTTACAATTAAGTAGTAAAATATCTTCGGAAATATCCCAATATCTCGTGAATGGGATCGAATTTCTATATAATACCACTTTTATTTAGAAATCTTTTGTTTATAACTATTATGTTTTTTTTTTTTTGAAAAATATAAGATGTACATCAACGTAAAGTTAAAGTTCAAAAATATTAGAAACTATTTTTGTTTAATAATACTAAATACTATATAGGTACATGTTAATTTGGTTTGTGTACCCGTAATGCATTATATAAAATAAAAAAGTTATTAAGTGCCTGTTGCCTTTATTAAAAAGAAAAACAGTATAACAATATATTGACAAACTGGCGATTAGACTGTTAATTAATTAGGTTGCCCCCGAACACCCCGGGGTCCGGCCCTTCACGACGCGACGAAATCATAGTAACATTTAAAAACAGCCAATGGCAGACGCCAACGCTGCACTTGAGCGTTCGGATTGGATAAAGCGATAGAGAAAGGGGATTCCCCTAAAACGTCAAGAATCAAGAAATATCAAGAAATCTTGAAACAAGACAAGAAGTAAGTCGCCAAGAAATGAGCAAGACAAGAAATTTTTATTTTCTTGTCTTGAAAATCAAGACAAGACAAGAAATGATCATCAAGACAAGATTTCTGGTCTTGATGAAACACTATATAAACCACATTAAATAACAAAATCATGAAATTTTAAATTAAAAATTATAACATTTGTCAGTTATGGATATAATTAATAGCTGTTATTTTGACACGGGCCTATACATACATTTTCTTGCAAAAGATCCCATATTTGCAGTAAAATTATTTCATAAACAAACTATACAAATTGCACTTGACACTAACATCTTATTTTTTAGCTTTTCCTGATCGTTAGGGGTCGCTATTTTTTATTTCCTTCTTCCACTCATTTATGTTTTGCGTTGTTGTTCACATTCAGTTCCTTTTCTCTCCAGTCTTCCGCAATACAGTCCTTCCATCTTATCTTTGGTCTTCTTTTGTTTCTTCTACTTTCTACTACTATGCTATTTATTCTTCTTCCAATATATTCTTCATCTCAAACGCACGTTTGTACTAATTTACCTGCAAATACTTTGTCTAGGTAAACCCACAGTGCACTGTAGCAATATGTATCTGTGGCCACGGTACCTACCCAACAAACAATTAATTTATACAATAGTTAAAATTTTATATTTCGAATAAACATGTCAAAATTTTCTATCACGTGTTTTATATTTATTTTATATTTTACATTTATAAATTTATGTAAGTACTAAGTAGCGCTACATACCTACTGCGGCACTCGCTGTAGATGACGTCACTGTAGCTGTTTACGGTCATTTAAAATACCTATAACTTTGGAAAAAATAATCGCAGAGACATTCAATAAAATATAATGCACTCATGATTTTATATTATATTTATATATTATTATTATTTAACCAAAATAGTTTAACAATGTCTTAATCATTTAAATTATTATCGCAAGTCAATGTCAAAATTGAATCTTCTTGATCCCAGTAAACTCCTGCATATTTTACTGCAAAGACTCTCCTCATGTGCTTGCATACTCGTCTCTTACAAGATGCAAGGTGACAGTGACCGATCGCGAGTAAAGCCAGCGTAAGAAACTGACCAAAGCAGGGCTCACTTGATTGAATGGCTAGGCCACGTCATTCTCGCGACCCTAGTTGCACTTGTCATGGGACATCTGCAACAAGGCACGAATGCAAGTAATGGATTGGATTGGATTGAGAAGTAATTAAATTGAGGACAAAGAATTAGATTCGGATTTGTAAGCTTTGGTTGGCTTTGCCTTTTCATTTTATTTTAAACGAATAGATCACTAAAAGTACTAATTAATTACGTATCTCCTTAACGATAACTTATTAATTTAGCTTATGGATCTGCATATAGGGTGATTATTGACACTTTCTATGTTTCAAGGTCATATTCGGCGGACTCATGTATACTTCATACTTCCGCTACTATAGGTAAAGGAGGTATAGGGATCGTGTTAAGAATCGTATATCGAGATTTTGGTAAATGACCTCGTCTTCAGGTCCCAGAATCCGATATTAACATTTTCACAATGATTTCTGTAGGCGTGTGTATATATATATATGTGTGTGTGTGTGTGTGTATGTATATATGTGTGTGAGTGTAGATCCTCCGGACGCTCTAATTCAAATACTATCATTCGGAAAATTTTGAATCCTTGTATTTCGGCGTACTCTAATTTGTAATCAGATAACTGGAAATAGTATTTTACTTAAAGCCTGAACTAGTTTCTCCTCGAAAAATATTACTTTTTTTCGCAATTCATGTTATTATAATAATTGAAGATTACTGAATTTTCTATAGGTATGCATTAATACTTTCTCTATACATTTTACAAATAAATTTTTAAAATAAAATTTTATAAATCCCGCGGAGCTTATGCTTTAAAGATAAACACAATTCCTTAGTTACACAGTTCATATTTCAAATGTATGTGACTGTCAGAATGTCACTGTCAAAAACTAATCATTTTACATTAATAATGGTGACGTTTTAAAAAGAAAATATTAAATAGAACATTAGTTATATTATATGCAAAGGAACTTAATACAATTTGCAGCAATAGTAAATATATACGTATATATTTAAATTGAGCACATTATATTTTTATATGTACAAGTATTTAGAAAACAATTAATTATCAATTTTAACTAATATTCCCAAAAAAATGCTAAATGTAACAACTATTATACTTGTCGTCAAATAAGTATGGACTGAAGATTTCTACACTGTTGTCAATTCAATACGGCAATGTTGAAAATGCTAAGTTATGAAGATGTGGCAACACCGCATGATAAGGGACAGGGTGCAGAGAAGGGAAAAAATTGAGTAGCAATCCATATTTATTTGACAGCGACTATAGTAATATTGTATTTATTTCATGAAAGTTACTCCAGTGATACATAGTTCAAAACTGCTTTAATACTCTTAATGTGGTTCAGAACTAGAATCCAGAGTACAATAAAATGCACAAAGTTTGCAAGAAAACGTGCATGGACTCTAGAACTGCACCAAGAAGATAATTATATAAATTTATACCTCGATAGAAGTACACGTTAATACGATTGTGTAGGGAACGTAATTCTCGATACATAGTAAAAGATAGGTATAATTATATTATTTAATATAATGCTATAAATATAGATTAGTGTATTATAGACTGTAATAAGCTGATGACGGCGTTAATTTGTTTTTCGTAGTCTAATAAGTTTATCTATTGAAACATTGAAAAACATAGTATAGTCAGAAAAATTTATTCTGCCAGGTGCAGCAATCAAACTATAAATATCGTGTTTATGACAAAACAGCATATCACTCACTGTTTGCTTCATAATATTAGATGTCAACGGGTCATTATTTGTGTCGCTCGATTCATGCATTGAAAGGTTCTACTACTTACTCTGAATAGCAATATAATCGCGCTGTTCCTTTAAGATAAAGGCTATTTTTGTTTGAAATAATATTTGGAACTTTTATTCCCATAAGAATTTATTTCAAACAAAAATAGCATTTATGTTAAAGGAACAGTAAGATTATTTTATTAATACAGAGCAGGTAGACAATCAGAGAACCCTTTCAATGTAAGAATAGAGCGGCGGAAATAGTACCCAATGGTATCTAATGTTATAAAGTAAATGGTGAACGAGCTCGCTTTGTCATAATTACGTTATTTATAATTTTTTTGCTGGACCTGATAAATTATTTTTTTTGACTATAACAGCACACCTTTATAATATAAGCACGCTCGTATTACGAGCCAGGTACTCATGTACTGCTACCACTGTTGGGATGCGGTCAACCAATCTATTAGAACATCAAAGCTATAACTTTAGAGTGCTGGACAGACCATACGTATATTGGTTTATAAAATATGTTTACATGCAAAACTGTAAAAGCTACGCCAATTACTTTATTTAAAACTTGTGAAAATAATCTGAACATTCATACAATTATGCATTCTTCTCATATTTCTACTGTACTAGGAAAGTTAAATAATTATAATGTGGCCAATACAATACCACCCGCCATTTAATTTTTATTAATTTAAATACTTACCTACATATTTACTTATGCTGGAAATTGTATTAAGTTCCTTTCCATATAACTATTGTTCTATTAACTATTTTCTTTTTGAAACGTTACTATTATTAATTTGAAATGATTAGTTTTTTGACAGTGACATTTATCTATCTATTACATACATTTGAGATCTGAACTGTGTAGCCAAGGAATTATATTTAAAGCGTAGGCTCTGAGATGTAAATAACAGATGATTTATTTATTCATAAAATGTATAGAAACAATATTAATGCAAATATAAAGACAATTTAATAATAATATAATACTTGAAATATTGTAGATTAATAATAATAAAAACAATATTAATTTAAAAACAGATTTTGATAAATTAAGTACTATATATACAAACATTTTAAAATACAATAAAAACAGTAAATAAAACAAAAATAATTAAACTTAAGACTAAACAATAAGAAGAAGGGATAAAATATTTTTAAAATATTTTAGCGGTAAAACAACAAACCGAACTATACATGTTAAAACTAAATTAATATTTTTTCGCAAGGGTGCCGAAAATTTTGACGACTTTTTGAGTATTTTATTATATTTTTTTTAACTGTTTTGACGTCCTACGTGTGTTATGTGTTTTATTATTATTTTAATGTGTTCATGCAAATATAAAACAATTTTTCACGTAAGTTAAAGAAAAGCGACCTAAAAAAAATCAAAAATTTTGTATTAATTTGTAGATCCTGAAGAAGGCATAGGAGATACCGAAACCGGTTGAGACCAAAATTTAAAATAAAATAAAATTTAATAATATTTAATTTTTATAACAGAAATCTCGAAAAAATAATATATAAATGTATTTTTCGAAGAAAAACTATTTTGAGCTTTAAGTAAAGTGCCATTTTTGATTATTTGATTTACACCAAAATCTAATAGCTTCTTTCCATATTAGAATAAGTGAGAAATACAAGTTCTCAAAATTTTCTGGACGGTAGTATTTGAGTTAGAGCGCAAAAAGGATCCACACGCACATACACGCACACCCACATGCACGCATGCACGCACACTCACACACTTACACACACACACACTCACACACACATACACACACACTCTCACACACACTCACAATAATACGCGCGCACAGACATCATCGTGAAAATGTTAAAATCGGATTCTAAGGACCATAGAACGATCCCTATACAGTAAAATATTTGAAAGATGCCCGATCAAGATAATCTACGAATTGTATGAATTCAGATTCCCATTCTGACAAATAATTCAGTAGTGTCGTTTGCTTAGTTTTTATGAGGGTACATAAGATACTACTGTTATTTTATTATTATAAAATTATATGTTACAATAAAAGTATTCAAATTTCAAAAATAAATCAACTGGTAAGTTTATTAGCAAATGTAAAACCAAATACATATGTGAAAAATAAGATACTGATACAATGTCAGTGTCAGTGATACTGACAAAAAATAACGTTATTCGTACTGCTATGAATCAAGGTAATGTATCTGAATTAATATACAGCGAAAGTATTATCAAACGAGCATCGTTTTAAACAATATGAATTTTTGAGAGACTAACGTGTTATATCCATCCTTATCGCACACGCTTATAGACTGCAAAGGAGAGAGATAAATGTATGCCAATTTGTTAATTCGTTCATGATACACGTAACTTGATCGGACATCTTTAAATAATTTTAATGTAGCTCCCTTAGAGGGTAACGGGAGGTAAAAAGAATTGCTTTGTACAGAGAGCCTTTGTGTCTCGTACAAAGTTAATTCTTTTCATATATTGAATTGTAGAGTGTGAGTTAGTAGAAAGGTGTCAATCCTGAAATGCACGTCCCTCGGACGTTTTTTTTACACAGGTCAGCACAAACACCTCCGTCAATTCACAAAAGAAGTTAGAGAAACAGTGGAGCCAATGGATAGCCTTTGACACAGACCGTTTCAAAGGTTTGGAAATTAAGTAAAAAGGCATGTACAGTACAGAGAGCAGAGGGAAGTTCTGTCCGCCCCTACGGTTTGTATATTTTTATTTCTGGGCAGGACAGAGCTAACATGGCAATGGCACAAAACGTTCAAGTCAAACCGAAGTTTGCGGAGCTCATATCTGGAAAGTTTCACGAAGGCCCAATAAATTATGCAGAAGGCAACCGCTGTAGATCGACCATCCCGTAAGATTGGCTGTTGAAATTTTCAAGAAGAGACATATTTATTTTGCATTTATCTGTCAAATCATGCCGAGGTTTTTTTTATCTTGTAGAGAACATGAAATATGTTCTATTTTTTCTGAATGCAGATGCCAGCCGTGCAAACATTGACACAAACATGCTCGCTGAATTTATCAAAGAAAGTTTGTAACATATATTTCTCTGCAGTGCTCGGCAGATACACTGTCTTCGTCGATAGCTGCGCGCCTGTCAATTTTCTGTTTTATCTAACATAGTTATTCGTCTATCCTGGCTGTCATACATTCTTTTTCTCAAAAACGAGAAACCAATTTCTCGTACAAAGTAGGTATCGAACACTCACACCTACGCAAGCTGCAAGATATATCTATGTACAGTACTCCATGTAATTGATTTAGCTAAACTTTAACAGCGATTATTAAAATCTAAGCAAACAATTTTGGTACCATATAATCTCGTGTATTGATAATGATAAATTCACAGTAATATTATTTATTCTTTTGCTATCCGCGATAATTTTGAATAATGAATAGAAAAACTTTTCATGGAATAAATTAACATTTACTAATTTATTATAAATATAATTTTTTTATTGTTTTATAATAGGATTTTCTAATGAATAAAATATATTTTTTTGAAAAACTGTAACAAGCAACTTTATTATACAATTATTTTTTTAATAATCTGTTTTTTACTTTCCGTCACCGTTAGGTAAGGAAGGTATTGTCTTTGGTCAAAAAATTCTGTAGTGAGTTTCTATGAATAAGTACATTTTGGGGGTCCCTAGAATACGAATATACTATTTTTATAATGATGTCTGAATGTATGTGTGTGTGTGTATGTGACGATCGTTTCGGATCGCATAACTCCAATGCCACGATTCCAAAAATTATATTTTTTTCGTATTGCTCGAGTTTAAATCCATATAATGCAGACGTGATTAGATTTTGGTTATAATTGGTCCACCGGAAGTACCCTCAAATGCAACTTTTAACAGTTTTTGTTGAAAAAATGCAGTTAAATATCTTTTATTGGCATTTAATGTTATTATACATTTTAAAGAATATATTATTCTTTATAATGATTTGATTGCATTTTATACTTCATAGGTTTGTAAACTGCTAATATATTCAGATAATTCTAATTGACAGATGCCAGTATCAATGAAAAGAAAAATGATTTTGAAAGAGACGAGGATATTGAGATAGATGTTGGGAAAGACACGGAAATATACGATAAGGGATAAGGAATGAGAGGATAGGGGAAGTGGCTCAAGTGATAGAAGTTTCTATAATGACGCAAGAGAGACAATTACATTGGTTTGAATATGTAATGAGAAGAGATGAAGAATATATTGGAAGAAGAATGAGTAGCTTAGTAATAGAAGGTTGAAGAATATGGAGAAGGCCAAAGATAACATGGAAGGACTGTATTGGGGAAGACTTGAGAGAAAAGGTACTGAATGAAAACGACACGCAAAATGAAATGAAATGAGTGGAAGAAGAAAATAAAAAAAAGCTACCCCTAACGAATGGGAAAAGCTAAAGTAGAAGATGTCAGTGTCAAGTGCAATTTGCGTAGTTTATTTACGGAATAATTTTACCGGAAATAGGGGATCTTTTACAAGAAAATTTATGTATGGAATTTGTAAATAATACACGAATTGACGGAAGGTAATGTGCTGGCTACAGCACATTTTTTTGTGAATCTAACTTGAGAGAATTGAATTATTTAGATTTTATTTTCAAACTTTATCCCGTATTTCGGAATCTATTTTTACTTTTACTATTTGTCAAGTACGCAAGTACTATAAAAATTTTATTTACCTAAGTTTTGATCTGTATTTTAAAACTTGCGTTATCTTAAGTTAGAAAAGTAAACAAGAAAGCATCTATACTCGTAAAACAAAAGTATTTTAATATTTCTGCAGACCCTAGAAAATATTTTACGATGAAATACTTTTTTTAGAATTATGTAACTAATGTGCTTTAATTAAGGTAAAAGCACCGTTTGTTGACATAACATTAGTAAATAGGTCTGTTTGTTTATCTTACTCTAAACATGTAGGAGTACTCTGATATTTTTCTCTTATTCGCTTAGGTCAGATTTGAGTAATTACTCAGAGCGAACGTAATTTTTGTCATAAAGAAACAAATGTTTGGTAAACATGGATCTTTTGATAGAAAACGAAATAATAAATAATGACGATGATATGTTGTAATGTCGTCATACAATATCAATAAAGATGAAATTGTTCACAACAATTTAAACTTATTTATTAGTAGATCATTTAAATATAACATAAGAAATTGTATAGAAAATTATAAGTAAAAATATGTTATTCGAATCAAATTTTCATGCTATAAATATTTTTTTCATTTATGTACGTTACGTTAACCACATTATTGAGATTGATCTAAACACAACCAAACTGAGAATATTACCCACAGTACTTGCTTGCTATTTCTTACTCCTCCTTTCCACATGGAGTAAGAAAATCTTGATCTAAACAGAGATGAGCAATTACTCGATTGAAACCGAACAAAATTCAAGTAATGATCTATGACAAACGAACGCGTATTTCCGCATTGAGTAGAAAAAGTAAGACAAACGAACAGACCTATTGAGACTTTGAGTTTAAATTGAAATAAAATAAACAAATTTAATTGTTTTTAATATTGCCTTTGCTGTTAATATACTAGTATAACCATTTGTGTTGTAAATGTGTAACATTGGTTAATACAAAAACCATCACATTGTACATAAGTTGAGTTTCATTGAACAGTGGCAATTTTTTGTATCTTACTTGTCGAATTGTTGTGTAAATCCTTAAAAATGTAATATATCGTTAATAGTACTTTTTTTAAAAAAATTCTGTTGATAATGGATTTATGGTATGTGGCAGTGTTATGTTGGGTATCAAATACTGATACACATTTTTGGCACTTTTTTATTAGTTGACAATCACTGGCAATAGCTAAAAAAAGGCAATTTTTTAAAAATTATTATAGTATTTCTATTATTTGATTTCCCATAAATGCAGCTATATGTATATTTTATCCAAATTCCTATATATTTTCAAGTTAAAAGAGATAGAAAAGAAACATAAAAAATGCAATAAACGAATTACTGAATTATTGCCACAACCGCATGCATGCGGCTGTGATAACCGAGTGAATTGTGAATTCCTAAATTTTGGGGCCTCTAATGTGTGAACTATTTAATGGAGTAAGTTATTTCAGAAAATATTAAATGTACGATATATTTTATAACGTAACTACTATTTTGGTAAATTTATTTATCAACTATTAAAAATTTAATAATTGACAAGTGTAACTAGAAAGCGTTAGTGAATACAATTCATACTGAATAAGATAATCCCCACTACTTTTTGGCAGTCATGTTACCTTATTCCGACGGAATACGTATTCAGCTGGTCCGGACCTCATGAATACGGTATTCGCTTATGAATAAGCATAAGTTATCGGCTCATTTATTTTACGTAGTGTGTAGTTTGTTATTGATTGTATTATTATTTAATTTTTAGTACCTTTTATTTATTATTGTTTTTTATTTATTTTGTTCTATTGCAAATTAATTAAAATATTCATCGTGTCTAAAAACATGTGTATGATGTATAAAGGAAATATAATCACAAAATAAGTATGATACAACTTCAAATAATGCTACTTTTCAAATGAACTAAAATTTTCCCTACGCGAGAAATTTGAAATGTCAGATTACTACTGAATATGTATAGTGTACACAATACGATAAAAATCAGTCATATGAATAGAAAATAAGATGGCGTTTATTCAGTAACCCGCCATATTGCATTCGTATTCGCTGTCGTTTTCTAGTTACGAAATTGACCCCCAGGATCCAAAGATATTATACTCGTAGATACTTAAAACAGTGAAAAAAAAATGTTATTCTCGTGTTTATGTAAAAACAGTGTCGGTATTTCTTATTGAAGTGGAGTTCCGTATCCGTAACAAACTGGTCAAAGTCTAGTGTCTAGTAGAAGATGAAGTAGCTGCGCTTTGCTTTTGCTACAAGAGACACGGTGCTAAATCCCAGTCTTTAAACGTTTTATGTAGACATTAACGAGCTCTTAACACAGCTATTCAATCCTTTCAATCCTCGCAACTACTCTGCGCCATGTTACAATTACTCTCCATAGATGTTTGTTTTCACCGTCCGCCTAACCTATATTTAGATTTACAAACGAGCTAACGAACCTACACAAACCGTCATTTTGTTTTGTTTGCGTAGAATAAGCTACTGATTACGCCAATTTCTACATCTACAACGATTTTTATTACAGATCCTAGTTCAGAAAAACATTTCGTTTTAACAAAAATATATAAATAATTATATCTGTAGCTTAAGCATAAAAATTTAAATAAACATGTGCCCGATGTCCTCTTTTACAAAACTACCAGCTTTTTGAAGATCAGCGTATAAAAAGGTGTCTTGACGATGACCCAATGAAAAAGGTGTGTTATGAACGAATGAAAATCTCTTTTTCTATAGAGAACAGTTATAGATAAAACTATTTTTTTTTTTATTAATTATCTAATGATTCATAAAAGCTGTTTGCAAAAACAACCATTGTGCAAATATTCTAATATGAGCTACATACAGTAAAGTCTTCACCCGAAGACGATATGAACATTCCACTCTTCAGTTGTACAGCATACTTTTTCCACAACCAACGAGAAGAATAATCTGAAATTATTTCCAGATATAAAGGATAACATTGACTTGTCTAGTGTTACATTTCATACCGTTCTGCTTCTAAACCTTGTGCACGCGTATCTAGTACACTGTTTCGTGTATCAAAACAAATAGTTAAATGTTAAAAAAAAATGGCATTGTTACCTTCCGTCACCTTTGGTCAAAAAATTAGGTAGTGTTTTTAATGAATAAGCACGTTTTACGGTCCCTAGAATACAACTTTACTAGCTTTACGATGGTATCTATGTGTGTAAGTGTGTGTGTGTGATTAAAATATCTCCGACGATAACTCCAATACTACAATTGTAAAAATTATAATTGGTCAACCGGAAGTACCCTTATTTGAAGTTCTTAACAGCGTTTCTTGAAAAAACATAGTTACCTCCCATTTTTTTATTTTTTATGTTATTATAAATATGAAAGAATATTTTATTGTCTATGCGGTTCTAGTACACATTTTGTTACCTATTCAATAGATATAGAGTTAAAGAATTATAAAGAGATGAGATTAGCTTTCATAAATCAACCAGCTATGCTATAACCATGGAAATTTGCTGATATATTCAAATAATTCTAATTGACAGATGTCAGTGTCAAGTGCAATTTACATACTATATAGTATAAGTTCGCGTTATAATTTTATTGGATATATAAAATCTGTTCCAAGGAACTTATAGAATTTATAGAAAATGGGTCCGCCATTTAACGTTTTTTTTTTCAACTAGTGCTTATTTCGTGAATGGTAACACTTAGCTCATGTTTGATTTGACAGATAATTAGTTTTATCCTTCCGCTGAACGAATATGGTTGTGTATACGCTTGAACAACGCTGGGAAATATTGCGACATTACTTTGAAAATCATGGTAATGTTGCAGAATGTGTGCGAAAATTGCGTACGGATTTTGGAAGAAGAGATGCACCGTCAGCTCCGTATGTTCGTTATCTTGTGAAAAAAGTGAAAGAAACTGGCATCCTCATCGATAAACCAAAGCGTGAAAAGCCAAAAACAGTGCGTACACCCGAGAATATTGCTGCTGTGGCAGAAAGTGTGCGTGAAGCGCTATCAACATCAATTCACCGTCGTTCTCAACAATTGAACATTTCGGAGACATCATTGAGACGAGTTTTGCATAAAGACCTTGGTATGACGGCATACAAAGTCCAATTGGTTCAGGAGTTGAAGCCAACTGACTATCCAATGCGTTTTCGCTTCGCTGAGTGGGCCTGTGATCGACTTACAGAAGATGCCGATTTTGCCAAAAAAATCATCTTTTCAGATGAAGCTCATTTTCATCTTGGCGGGTATGTAAACAAGCAAAATTTTCGCATTTGGGGCACAGAAAACCCGCTCGAATACATTGAAAAGCCGACGCACCCAAAACGAGTCACTGTTTGGTGTGGATTTTGGTCCAGAGGCATAATTGGGCCATTTTTCTTCGAAAATGAGCAAGGAGTGGCCGTTACAGTCAATGGCGATCGTTATCGGGCCATGTTGAACGAATTTTTGTTCACAAAAATTGAAGAGGAGGATATTGGCAACATTTGGTTTCAACAGGACGGCGCTACGTGCCACACAGCCGAAGCTACACTCGATGTTTTGCGCCCTGTTTTTGAAGATCGCATTATCAGCCGCAGAGCTGATGTCGTTTGGCCACCTCGGAGCTGCGATTTGACACCGTTGAACTATTTTTTGTGGGGTGCCATCAAAGATAAGTGTTACGCCGACAAGCCAGAGACAATTGACGCTTTAAAGGACAATATTCGTGAAGCCATTGGTGAAATACAGCTGCACACAATCGATAATGTGCTTAAAAATTGGACCGAACGTGTACGCTACTGCATGGCCAGCCGGGGCAGCCATTTGAATGAAATTATTTTCCATTATTAACCGGAAGGATTGTACTTTCAAATAAAAAAAGAAATTTGAGAAAATATTCAGTAGTTTTTTTTTATAGCATTTTAAAAAAAAAAAAGTTATTTGGCGGACCCTTTATATGTTCGTGTTACAATTTTACTGGATATATAGAATCTTTGATTGTACAAAATACTTAGAATTGAGGGAAGGTAATGTACTGCCCACATCAGATTTTTATATGTTTTTTTTAATCCTTACAACGTATCTAACCTATAAATTAATAAATAAATAATAAATATTTCATCACGGCATATTACCCATTGCTGGGTGTGCCAATCTGCTTCATATACATATTTCGGTAATGATGGAATATTTGTACCGTGCGGGCGTTTACCAGGCGTCACCTCACGAGCACTCATTGCTGGCGTGGAGAGTGCGCCACAGGGGTCAATTTTGCGCCATTAAAATTCGGTGTAATTTTTGGCGTCGGTCGAGATCGAACCCGGGTCCCCAAATCTATAAATCATAATATAATTCAGTTACATGTTATTAAATTATTAAAATTCCTTTTTATATTGAAAATATTTCCATTTAAATGACAATATTGAAATGTCAAATGTGACGTTTTGTATCGTCCTTCATCTTGATCTTGTAATAAATGAATAAATAGTAGATTGAATAAGAAAATAATAAACGTGAAGGAAGACTATTTTATTCTTTTCTTATTCATACCTCTTCACATTGGGTTGATCTTCTCAATTATGACATTATGATTGGGTTACATGATTTACGTGATTTGTGATTCATGGATTTCATACCCATGATGGATGGATATGAAATTATATCCGTTCAGATAACTATACGTTTTTCAAGTGAGAATAGAAAAAAAAAATCTAACATTTAAACATGATCCTGTTTAAATTAAGTTCTTAATTATCTCAAATACAAAACAATGGACTAATGTTATTTTTGCCATAAGCTCTTCAATTGCTAACATTCGTATTTGCCAAATAAATTGAACTAAATTTCAATAAAATTTGTATCCCGGGGAAAAAAATTCCGCAGCTGTTTGAATATTATTTGTTTAATTAAATAGTTGAATGCCTGCATTTTCCAGTGGGGTACTGGCTGTTGAACAGAAGTGATTTTTATGTGCATGTCGAACCGGATAAACAGCATCCGCACAAATGGAATTACATTTTCATAATAGCAATTGCAGTTGTGTCCCAGTTGCAATTCCACCAAAATGGACTCGCGTGCTACTAGAGTTGTAAGCTTCGTTCCGTAACAGCCCTACTTGCCCGGGAAACATTGTCATCCACACTGCATCTTTTACGGTTACGATCATTCAGTATACATTTATGTTATTTATGGGACTACCCTATCGCGTATCTGTTTTTCTTGCCTCATTAAGAATGATTCACTTCCCGATATTTATAAACCTTTCCGGATAATTTGTTTGCGATGAAATTTTTCAGTTTATGCAACAGTCTACGTTATGTAAAAATTGTGTCTCATGATCCAGAATGTTATACATATAAATTACGACGCGGGCAAAATCATTGCAATTTGGCTCTTAACCCTGCGTCCGAAACTCCAATTTATTTCTTAGTTTAAAAAATTAATTTTAAGCATTTTTGAATCATTCAAAAATGATGTTCGATTGTGTTTTGGGATGGAGATGGAATTAGGAAGTAACAATTTTCTCAAACCAGTCAATAATAAAATTAATTCAAGTCTGACGTTTCGACTAAATCATAGTCTTCTTCAGGGCTCTACATATATACACAAGAGCAAAATAAAGTAGATGTGAACATAAAATATACAAAAATAGATTACAATAATATGTATATGATACGAAACTTAAAGAATTGTCGAGTTGAAAAAATTAAACATGTGGATAACGGCAAATACATTAAAATACGGACATTGAAAATTATAAATAAATAATTAGTTAAAAACCACAGATCACAGAGTGAAAATCGTCAATTATTAAAAATCAATATAATAAAAATCTGTTGTGGCCAGCACAATACCTCTCGCCATTTTTATTTTATGTTGCATAGGGCACGAGCAGTCATGAGACTTTGTTGGTCTTGACAAGCAGATATGGGGGCCCGTGTTACAATGACTAGCTAGTAATAATGCATATGTGTCAATTATCATAATTTTTCATTTAAAACATCATGATTTTTCAAATCCATGTGGATTATTTTCCTCGGCAAGTATATTCCAAACTATGAATGACAAATAAACATCAGAATATTTTGAAATTTTGAATGAAATTTTCCTCCGATTTATATTTTCTGTGTTATACTCCTCCATGTATTCGTATTTTTTGTTTTTGTTTCCCAGTTCTTAATATTGGCGTTGTTTAGGTCTTCCTTTACTTCTTTTATCTATGTTGATCGAGGTCTACCTCTTTTTTACTTCCTTGTACGTAAGTAAAGGAAGTATTGTAATCGCGAAAAATTTCGGTTTTCAGATTTCAGCGGAAATATCCATTTTGGTCATCCCTGAATCCATTTTGACTAATTTCGTCGTGACGTCTGTACGTAAGTACGTACGTATCTCGCATAACTCAAAAACGGTAAGTCGTAGAAAGTTGAAATTTTGTATTTAGGACTCCTATAACATCTAGTTGTGCACCTCCCTTTCTGGTTATTAAAAAATTCCCAGAAGTGGCACTTTACATGAAGCCTATAATATATTTTAATGAAAAACTGTTTTAAAATATAATATATAATATAATAATAGATTTTGGTTAAAATAGGCTAACCGGAAGTGGTACATTATTTGTTAACAGTTTTTCTTGAATAAAATGATTTTATTTTGATTTTAGAAATAAATGCTTCAAATAAAAGTTTTAGAGAATTAATTTCTGCGTCTAGTACATCAAGTATTATTAAATTAGCCCATTGTATAAGCGAGATATGTAAATTTAAAAATTATATACTTTTTTTTTTATAAAGCTTGCTATGGATTAGGACAAAAACATAGAAAAAAATGTTCATGTCAAATTACGTTAAATACGTGCAATTTTATGATTCGTACAATAACAAATATTATATTTTTATTGTGAAATTAGTCATATTTATTGTTGTGATCAAATGTTTCTATGTTGTAATCAAAACTCTCTTTAAAAAGAACCGGGTTAGATTATGGTCGCTATATATCTTACTGTTTTGAATTTAAAATTAATATTTTGTAATTTATTTATTAAAAAAATATGTATAGTTTAATAATCGTACAAGGAAGTCGTGTGGTGTCCACATCAGATTTTTTATTTCCGGGTTCCCATTGTAATATAGAGTATGTCATTGCTTCTGTTCCTGCGCTCCATATGTGTCCCAACTATTTTACTCCCTGCTGTTTTATTGTTTGTACTATAACTTATTCTTCTATTTCTTGTAGTATCTCTTAATTCATTCGTGTCCAGTATTCATTTTCACCAACTCAATTTAGTCCCATCTTACAACATCTAAAAGTTAATTATTATTTTATTGTCCTTTGAGGTAAGGTACATACATTGTTTGTTGATATTTCCTCATTTATAATATGATTTTCACATTTAGTTTTTAATCTATTTCGATTTCGTTTCCTGTTTGTAACAAAAATAAAACAAAAAACAATACCCCGGTGTGATTTCCGCTCTTTGTCGTAACTTATTGGATACAAGTAATTCGATATCACGTGTGGTTGTTTTTATGTTCATGTTTGAAGTTTCCTTAGTTCCAAACAATGATTTAGTATTCAAATAAATGCATTTGCTTCCGTTAATACCGGAGGCGGTAAAATATACGATGAGGTGAACGCGTGCCTTATACTCCTACGCAGTTGTTCATGTTCTACTGTTTTATGCAGGGGAGAACTTGATATTTTTACCTCGTACTCAAACATTTGTTGGAGTAGTTTTGATTTTGAACTAGCCATAATAAAGTTTTTGATAAACTATAAATACGTTGGGAATAAGAAAAACATTTACGTGGTTGAAACAATGTTCCAAATAAACAAATCCTAACCAAATATGAGTGTAATATAAATATAATTGTAATGCGTCAGGTACTTGGTATCTATGGTAAAAAAAATTGTTGTGCATAGGGCGCGAGCAGCTATGTAACTTTGGTGGCCTTGGCAAGCAGATATGGGGGCCCGTGTCAGAATGAGAGCTAGTAATATACATAGGTCTCCAGTATCATAAGTTTTCATCCGAAACATTATGATTATCCAAATCCATGTGGATTATTTTCCTCGACAATGGATGACAAATAAACATCAGAATATTTTGAAATTTTGAATGAAAAATTATGACATATGACAATTGTGACATCTATGTAAATAACTACTAGCCGTCATTCTGACACGGATCCTCATATCTGCTTGCTAAGGCCAACAAAGTCACATGACTGCTCGCGCCCTATACGTAACGAATTTAACATTTCTTGTAAAAAAAATTCTGTAAGATGTTACTGTAAGTGTGATAATTGTCCATATTATATTGTATGTATTATTTTGTTATATGTATTACTTATTACGCACCCTGAAGAAGGTGCAAGTGTGTGTCGAAATGTTGGTGTTGTAAGAATAAATGCTGTTTGAATGAGATTTCGAGTAATTGTCAACACCTTATCTACATCACAATCGAGAAATGTGCCACTTCATCCTAATACAAAAAGGTCTTATATTGATACCAATTTCACTTCAGACCAAAAATTATTGACGGTCGGGTAGTGAGTATAATTAATGTTAAAACCAAAGCACTCCAATCGACAGTTCCATCTGAATCTGTGGAATCTCTTAGCCTGTGAACTGCATCCTCACCTCTTGTGAGGTCGTGAGTGATTGAGAGGCACGTTTGCCGGTAATGCACTGGGAAAGTGCAGCGTGAGTGGCGCGTCCAATACCGGAATAGCGCAGCTCTCCACACGGTCAGCCAACCAAGCCATTGTGCAGTGCTGCACTGCACAGACGAGTATTGTTATCGTTATTGACGGAGGCTACTGCGACTAGTCGCTCTTATTTGCAAGCTTTATTTGCTTTTAACGCGGGATATATACACTATACAACAACAACACAAGGCTATTTAAACTGGAAGAAAGGAAACATGTAATTTGATGAGAAAAGGTACGGCTTTACTATGTGCGATGTATTAATGTACAAGCGCTTTTGATGTTTGTTGTCTATCGTGGGCTCGGGCTCATACGTGATCCTTAGTCTGTGACCAATCCATGTTTGGGGTGTGACTGTCACTTTCCAAGTCAATGAGTTGACAGCAATTTGAAAGTAGCTTTCAGTTGTTTGTTGATCACTAAGGCTTTAACCTTGGAGCACTCGTACTGTGAGCATTTTGCTCACAGTCGTTAATAAAATACTATAATTATGGTGTAAACAATAGCGTGGGGCCAGTTCCTTCTCTAGCTGACTTTATGACTTTTCTTCTTCGATTCTCAAATACAGTTTATTAATTGGTTATTAGTCATTTATCAAACCATTAAACAACTTGTGAGCAAACATCGCATTGCGCGAGTGATGCTGTAGCGATTATTTGTACCGGCTTTTCTATGGTGCTATATTTTGAACAGTTGCTAATTGTTTATTATGCTTATTTTACGAATTTTGAAATGAATTGTGAGCAAAAACTTGTTTAGTTGGGACGATAGCATCAGATTATTCAACTGCAGGATCAATGTATTGAAATTCCATTTGCAAATAATTGCAGTGAATAAAATATAAAATTGCCGCCATCGCAAAATAACAGTCACATCCCATACATGGATCGACCACGGAAAAAATATCACGTGTGAGCCCGAGATCATTAAAATAAACACTCTAAAAGAGCGTTAGGAGATGAATCAATATGGAAGAAAAATTGCTTCTTCAATCGTAATGTAAATTTAAATTTCGCGTGTAATTTTGATACCAGCATCAGACACGAGTTTATTATAGATGAATTACCGGTATGTGTTTGGAATTGGAAATGAATGCAAAGCACGTAAAAAATTGACGGTAATTCTACATGCAATTGCTCTTTGAATCAAAACTGAACGCTGATTTTTCCTAGCCAACTATGAATTATGGAAATAAAACGATATCTGTTAATCTACACTTCAAACTTTCATGTACAGGCGAGAGCTTTAGAAAATATAAGCACGGGGAGATTTAAAACATTTATTGAGAGAGAGAGAAATATAAATTCAATATAATTTGTATGCATTTATATTTACATATCAACACTGTCTAAATATGGGATATTTCTCGCTGTGGTATGAATAAGGTGTTATCAATTACTCAAACAGCATTTATTCTTACAGTACCGACGATTCAATGCACACTTACACACTCTTCAGGGTCTATATCATTCAATAAAATACAAAACTGTACTTACAAAATGACATGGACACTAATTACACTTACAGTAAGATTTGTAAGATGATATATAATATTTTTTATGATCGTACTGTAATGCCCGGTTGCAGAAACGTTCATCTACACTTTGTTTAATTCACGGATCACCAAAAAAAACAAGGAACCAAGGAAACTGATTCGAATTTGTTCATTTTAATGGTCTGTTAATTAAACCAAGTGTTGATGAATATATATGCAATATATTTTGTATTTATTGAACGACAAAGACCCGGAAGAAGATACAAGTGTGCACCCAAACGTCCATGTTTTAAGAATATATGTTGTTTGACTGATATTTCCAGTAATTTTTAATCCTGTGTCTAAGACGTGTTGTGTGACAAAGTCCAAGCGTCGAAAATTCCTTGTAACTTTTGCAAATTTGCGCTTTGGAGTCGGGTGAACTTGGCAGCTTCCCATTTTAGTTGTCTCTGTGGTTTTAACATTTAAAATCAGTAATTATTCAGCATGTGTTTGAATCGTAGACGTTTGAATTCGACTGAAGTGCACCACACCCCACCTGTGTTAATACGTGTTAATATTATATGCTCAGGAATATAGTGAAATCGACTTGTTACTTTAGATTTCAAGGTAATATATGTTTTTTTTTACCTCTCTTAGCGAGAGGTATTGGATTTTTAGGCCCCTACTATCCGATTTTAACATTTTTACGATGACGTCTGTGTGTGCCTGCATGTACATGTGTGTGTGTGTGTGTGTGTGTGTGTGTGTGTGTGTGTGTGTGTGTGTGTGTGTGTGTGCGTGGGACGTTGGAAGGATGATTACTCAAAAACTATAAGACTTAATATTTGTTTAACTACGTATTTCCCAATCGGACATTAATGATAAGAGCTGAAAAGGTTTTGGTAACAATTGGACAACCGGAAGTAGCAGATTTTTCTGGGAGGTACGAAAACATTTAATATATATATTATTGTATTATTAATTATATATATATATATATATATATATATATATATATATATATATATATATATATATATATATATATATTTAAATTATAGGTATGTTAATATTACATATATTCTAAATTCCGCTAATACCTACTGTCAATGAATTTGAAGAATTTTGAAACTATTAGAAGAGTAGGACAAAATTCCTCATAGAACGAAAGAAGATATACAAATTCAATTATATGTATGTACAAGAAATGTTTAATTCGTTACTTATAGGGCGCGAGCAGTCATATGACTTTGTTACCCTTTCAAGAAGATATGAGGATCCGTGTCACAATGTCACAATTGTCATATGTCATAATTCTTCTTTCAAAATTTCAAAATATTCTGATGTTTATGTGTCATCAATAGTATGGAATATACTTGTCGAGGAAAATAATCCGCATGGATTTGGAAAATGTTTTGAATAAAAAATTATGATATTTGACACCTATGTACATTATTAATAGCTGTCATTCTAACACGGGCCTCTATAGCTGCTTGCCAAGGCCAACAAAGTCACATGACTGCTCTCGCCCTATGTAATATATAATGAAAATGGCGAGAGGTATTGTGCTGGCCACAAGAGATTTTTTTATTCGCATGAGGGAAACTACGAGCGATAAATTCGCAAAATTAGAAGCGAAGCATCAGAAGTCCCTACTCAAAAAACTAAACCAATAGAAGATGTGAAGATTATCTTTATGCACGTGATAGTAAAACAAAATAAGTTTCTGTAGCGAGCAGTAGTTTATATGCCTGAAATACTCGAAAATGTATTGTGACACTTGCATAAAAGTGGCAGAAATTGACCAATAACTTTTTACTTTTTATTTCGAAAATATACTTTTGTTGCTATTACAATTTTCTAATTGTTTATCTTTGGTGTTTTCGAGCTATATAATTATTTTAATATTTCGTATGCAATAACATTTTTTGATACAACTTATGTTTTCTTCTAATCAATAGAAGCCATTTTTATTATAAGACAAAAATATATAATAGTATGATCGTCTTGTGCAAATTATGCAATTTTTATTTCACAAACGAGATTACAGAATATAAATTTCATTAGCATTATTCCAAAATTCTTGAAATTAATATTTTAAACTAGCAAATAGAGTGGGGTTTCTCACATCCTATCTGTCTAAAAATGTTGCACAATCCTACTTGTCGGACAGAGAGTTAACTGGCTATTTTTTTTTTGTATATAATGAAAGAAGGCTATGAAGAGATTTGATTAAAAATTCACGGTGCAAATATTCCATTTAAATCTTCTGTACCGTATACTCATGAAAAAATGTATTAACCAATTTTAATAACTTCCATTCAACTATAAATACCTGCATACAATGCAATATACCAATTACCAAACTGATTAATAGGGAAGTAGTGCCTGACTTCCATTATACCTAGGTCGATAAAGACAAATCCAAATGCAAATAGCACGCCAGCTTAACGATTATCCAATTTATTTAGAAAATCAAATTTCAACAGAGTTTAATCTTTGCATTGTCAGCCGACAGCGGTAACAATGCACCTCCATTTCATGTTTGACCTGGTTTTTCTAGACTCTACTCACCGGTAATAGGATTATAAGCGCACAAGCGTCAATCGCGAAAGCTTTTCCTCCCATTTTGTCCTTATTACGCATATAGGAAGATACAACGCCTAAGTAATGAATTGTGAATTGCTATTTTCAGAAACGAACTTAACCAGTATCAATCACTTTGCCATTATAGTACCCTACCTAAACATCTTGTTATACCTACATATCTTTATACTGACTTCTCCAAGGCATTTGATAAAGTACATCATAGTATTCTTCTCCAAAAACTTGACCAAAATTACAACTTTTCTCCCCGTCGTAAAAATCGTAAATTGTCTGTGTCCCTGAGTATTTATTTGTCAAATCCCTACTTCGCTACTTCGGATATTCCTCACGGAACTAATCTCATCCCATTATAATATAATAATAATAATAATTTTTATTGACTGAAAAGCATTTATATGCATTAAAATAATAGGAGGAGTCTAAGGTTAAATTAAAACTAAAACTAATACAATTACCCCTTAACCTTAAAATAATAAAATAATCTATAAGCTAAATACGTATTTCTAGAACTAGGTTCTCATCATCAGTAGAACAAATTTAATCAGAGTAGTAAAGATTACGCAACATGTAAAGAGTTGTTAGAGCTCTGGTATGGTTTACATGTTGAGTAATCTTAACTACTCTGCTTAAATTTGCTCTACTGATGATGAGAACTTAGTTCTCGAAATACGTATTTAGCTTATAGCTTATTTTAAGGTTAAGGGGTAATTGTATTAGTTTTAGTAATTTACATGCATATTTAGAATTAGTTGTGTGTACAAGAAATGTTAAATTCGATATACAGGGTGTTTATTAAACATAGGGCAAAAATTGAAGGGATTATTCCCTGGATCATTCTAAGATGATTTTTGAAAAGCCGCTTTGTTTCAAAGATACAGGGCGAAAAAAAATCGACAAAACCAATTTTGATATTTTTCAAATTATTAATCTAGTAACAGCAGGCAAGTTATGTGTCAAATTTGTTGAGACGTTTGGCTGTTTGACGTGTATTTTCTGTCTATAATACTTAAACTTTTGTTAGTGAAGTCCTCCTATCATGAATAGCTATACGAACGCCGAGATGACTGACATGCATTTCATTTATGGACTTGCTGATGACAATTCATTACAAGCTAGGCGGATTCTTGCATCGTAGCTAGAGGTAGTCATTTTCGTACTTGTAGATAAAGAAACTTTACATGTAATTTTTGGTATTAAATGTTGTTATTGTTGAAAAAATTTGTCACCCTGTATCTTCGAAACAAAGCTGCTTTTAAAAAATCATCGAAAGACAAAATCATCTTAGAATGGTCCAGGGAATAATCCCTTAAATTTTTGCTCTGTTTAATAAACACCCTGTATAGATATATTACGCAGGGACGTAACTTAAAATAGAAACGGCGAGAGGTTATGTGCTGGCCACATCACATTATTTAATATGAATTATTTATCTATTAAGAGGACAATTCATTCTATATCTTTAATAAATTGTCAAATAGTGCTATTTTATCTCGGAATCCATTCAATACACCTAGATTAAATTCGAGAAACAACTTATAATTTAAAACAGTCCGAACTTATTATGAATTAAAATGCCCTATTCGATAAATCTGCAGTCTATTAAATAATATCAACATTAAATCCGATATTTATGCCGATTCCTTCATCATTGTTTTCCGACTATAGTATAACATGTATTTGGCAATAAATAAATAAATAAATATCGTATGTGTTTCAACAAACTTAGCAATATTCATGAGGATGCATTTGAATTAGAAAAATGCCTAAGATCTTTTGACAATATAGGCTGGTTATCATATTAGTACTGATGTAGAAAATTCTCGGCTCATTTGCATTATTTCTATGACCTCGAACTCTTCATCCCCTGTCTTCCTTCTTTACTATATTTACTTGTTTATCCTACCAGTAACGATTTGTTTAATAACTTCATTACTAACATTGAAGCTCCATTAGTTTACAAAATAATATCTATATACCTTCTATTACAATCTGAAAACGAACACAATCGTTACTAGAAAATATGAAAGAGTAATTATTGTTCATAGCTTCAGTCTATATCATTGTGTTGCCCACATATTCGCAGTAGCAAACTTTAGATAAATTCTCGAGTAAATAAAACAAAAAAGCTGTGCATATCAAACAAAAGTAAGTAAACGCTTCACGCCACATTAAAATTCTCAGCACCTGCGGCTCTGCTCGCTCGAGACTCAGCCACCGACAGCAACAGAACACCAACAACCAGGCACAAAATATTAAAAGCGCATTGTACACTGCACCGTCACACTAACAAGTTTAAAGCGTCAATTTGCATGAGAACAAGAGGAAATGTTCATGCATTGGACATCAGTAATCCGAACACATAACAGATGCCACTATGACAAGATTGGCGTTTTCTGTCATTGGAAGAATGACTTCCTCATTCTTTTCTTCGCTTCGCTACAACATTTAAAATGCATCGTATAATGGATCTAATAGATACTCGTTGAAGAGATGAATATGACTTTTCCTTGCTTTCTTATAGGCATTAATTAGAACATTAGCAAATATCTCAATAATTCTGAACCAAATTTAAACAATAATTAACACTGCGTCCTACATGTTGGATTGTAAAACATTTTTAGGCAGGTGGGGTGTGAGAAACCCCAATCTATTTTTAGTTTAAAAAATGTATTTTGATCAGTTTAGAATAATGTTAATGAAATTTATATTCTGTAGCATCTCTTTTGTGAAACAAAAAATGTATAATTTACAAATTTTATCCTTAAATGCAGGCGCCTGTTATAAACCTTAACGGTCAGTGTCCGTTATAATAACGGCCACCGGCCGTTATAGACACCTTTCTACTTTTGTTTTTCGTTCGTGCGTTCGTTATAATCCTAAACGGCCGGAGTTCGTTGGAGATCAGTTTTTACTTACGTGTTTAGTTTTGTTAAATCATAATAATGATATTGTATTACGAAAATATAATTATAAATGTAGTTAAATAATCCTATTGCTAATTATAAGTTTTAATCGACTGTTAATGATGATTTGGAGAGGTGAAATAACGGAGATTCAGTCCTTGGTTAAAATATATTTATTTAAAAACAATACCGACGTTTCGGTCTCAATTAGACCATCCTCAGGGTTCTGGAAAAAACATCACGGAGGTACAAATATTATGTTCTACAAATTTTAAGAAAATGGTCACTTACATGTTTAAAATGTTTTTAGATTTTTTGAAAAATAGTAAATTGTACATAATTAAAAGAATAAATAAAATAAAAAGGAGGTTGTAGATGTCAAACTATAAAAATATAAGTAACACGTACATTCTTATCACAGATCATTATAAAACTGACGAAGGGTTGGTTCTTGTATTGGAAAGTAGCAAGGTACAACACGTATTTATTTTATTAAATATTTGTAGTATTTCATCAGTATGCCTTTGTAAATGATACTTAGATTTTGTATGTCTGTCTGCGAGTTAAACGAGTTTTTATGTTTGTGTATTTCTAACATCTCTAGTGTAAGTCTTTTATTTAAATTCTTTTCATACTTTAATAATTTTGTGTCTCTAAAATTGAATTTGTGTTTTTCGGACTGTGCATGGTTAACTAATGTACATTTGGCAACATTTGTATTCTTGTTTGAATTTCTTTCGTGTTCCGATAATCTGGTCTTTAAATATCTTCGGGTTTGTCCAATGTATAATAATTTATCACAGTCCAAACATGGAATTTTGTAAACAACATTTGATCTATTCAACGTTTCAATCGGATGTTTGGTATTACTGTATAAATCTACTGTTTTGTATTGTTCGAACGTAATGTTTACTTGTAGTTGTTGTGTTATTGTCTTTTTAATTGTGTGTGAGAGCTGTTGTATGTAAGGGATTGTATAGTGTTTATTGTTGTTTGATACATGGTTGTTGGTATGAGTCTGATTGTTATTAAGTATTCTGTTGATGAGGGTCTTGGGGTAGTTGTTGTCTTACAGTTGTTGGGTTACTTGTTTTTTTTTATATCGTCATGTAGGCATGGTGTTGTCAGTTTGAGGGCTCGATTTTTGAGGTTAGTTGCTACATTTATTAACTGATGAAGCGGATGGTTGGACGTATAATTCAAAATCTTTGTGGTCGATGTTGTTTATTTGTACCATTGTGTGTGAATCGATTCATCCCCGTTTCTTAGGAGCAAAACATCCAAGAAAGGTAATTTACAATTCTCTTCGACTTCTAAATTGAATTGTATGTGCGTGTTGTAGTTGTTGAAAATATTGAGTATGTTGTTTACTTGATTTTCAGGTACTGATGTGATTAAGTCGTACACATACTTTTTGAAAAATATAGGAGTAAAATCTGCAAACATTTCTCAACACATATATCCATTACTAGATTTGCGAGAATAGGGCTTAGGTTGGAATTATATAGGTACTTCATAATTATATAATATAATAGTTATAAATATAGACTGTCGACCGACGTTTGACGTTCATTTGTAAACAATAAGAATTAAGATTTACAGTTGCTAGTTTTTTAAAATTTGCAAAAATAAAATTCCCTAAAATTCTTTTTGTTTTTTGGTACAAAATTTATAGATATAGATGTTTAGTTTTAGATATGATATCTGTAACTTAGTTAAGGAATACCTAAATTTAACCGCGCAACAAACTTAAAATATAAGGATTCCTTAGTACTAAGTATTACTTAGTTAAGGAAGACTGGTGCAACTGGGTTGTATTAGTCTTTTAGAACGTTGTGAATGGACTCGCCAAGAATACTCGTAAATTGTCATTTTGATAAAAAACGGCTTTTGGCTTATTTATAAGCGAAGTCCAAAAACATTATAGCCACAATGCCATATGTTTTCACTTTCTTATCTAAGATAGTATCCTATTAAATATGTATTTCCAGCATTATAAAAGTCGAAGTACTCGTAGAGTCGTCTCTTTCCTTTGTGGGTTTTCGGTTTGTCGGACAAACACTCCGGTCTCTTTGTCATCAATTTGCATGTGAGAGAATCTGGAACAGAGTGTAATTATTGTGAGCGCGTTTAAAATATAACAGGACCTCCCTCCGCGCTGGCTCTGTCCAGTTGGCGGTCTTTTGTCCCTCTGGCGATAACGTGGGTGTTATGTTCTGGATGTAGTTTTCATAAAACATCCAGTATCCCTGATAGACGCCGCTTTTATTTTACCCACAGCGCTGTATTGTGCACCGGACTATTTGTTCCATTATCACACGAATTAAATTAATATACTCGTACTTGCGCTGCTACATTGTAATCATGTGGTTGACATACTATATTAAAGAAAATAACACATGTTGCGAAAATACGTAAAATAAATTTACAAAGAAAATATGTTTTTTACCTTCTGTCACCTTTAGGTAAGGAAGGTATTGTCTGATCAAAAAAATCGGTGGTTAGTTTTTAATGAATAAGCACGTTTTAAGGTCTCTATTTTTCGGAAGCTATAACTCTAATACTACTCGTACTATTCCAAAAATTACGATTTTTACGTATTTCTTCTCCTCACACCTGTATGCAGACGTTAACAATTTTTCTTAAAAAAACTCTCTTAAATATTATTTTTTCACATTTAATGTAATTATAAATATTAAAGGCACACGGCCACGAGACCCGAATCTGGGGACCCGGGTTCGATCCCGACCGATGCCAAAAATTACATCGCATTTAATGGCACAAAATTGACCCCTGTGGCGCACTCTTCACGCCAGCAATGGGTAATATGCCGAGATGAAATATTTATTTATTTTATTTTTATTTATAAATATTAAAGAAATTTTTATTCTTTTACGATTTGATTGCATTTTATACTTTATATTTAATGCATATAGAGTGACAAAATTATAAAGTATTTAAATTTTATAAAGCAGCCATCTTTGCTATAACTTTAACCATGGAAACAGCTACTATATTGAGAAAATTCAGATTGAAAGATGTTAGTGTCAAGTGTAATTGATGTAGTATGTTTAAGTTATAATTTTCCTGCAAATATAGAATCTTTTGCCAGAAACTTTTTGTATGGAATTTCTACAGAATATATAGAATTGACGAAGGGTCATGTGCTGGAAATAAAGAATATGGCTAGACAACAGATTTTTTCTTATTCTTATTACTAAATAAAAATATACAGGAGTACAATGTTTCCGATTCGAATACCGGTAAGAATACAACGATTACAATAAAATATTCTTTACACATTAGATGAAATAAAATTTATAGAAATTATTGGTTGTAATTTATTTTTTAAAATCTGTTGTGGCCAGCACAATACCTCTCGCCATTTTCATTTTATGTAGTATAGGGCGAGGGCAGTTATGTGACTTTGTTGGTCTTGGCAAGCAGATGTGGGGGGCCGTGTCAGAATGACAGCTAGTAATATACATAGGTGTCAAGTATCATAAGTTTTAATTCGAAACATTATGATTTTCCAAATCCATGTGGATTATTTTCCTCGACAAGTATATTCCATACTAACGGATGACAAATAAACATCAGAACATTTTGAAATTTTGAATGAAAAATTATGACATATTACAATTGTGACATCTATGTAAAAACTACTAGCCGTCATTCTGACACGGATCCTCATCTGCTTGCCAAGGCCAATAAAGTCACATGTCTGCTCGCGCCCTATAAGTACACACAAATAATTGAAATTGTTTCTCTTCTTTCGTTCTATAAGAAATTTTATCCTACTATTCTATTATGTTCAAAATTCTTCAAATTCATTGACGGTATTAACGGTATTTCTTAAGGATACTCGTATATGTAATATTAACATCTGTAATTTAAATATATAATTAATTAATAATACAATAATATATATATATATATATATATATATATATATATATATATATATATATATATATATTAAATGTACTCTTACCTCCCAGAAAAATCTGACACTGGCATTTTGCATTTACATGTCAATTACAAAAATTTAAATATCGCAAATGTTTTTCGGGCAATGAGATTTATTACAACAAATTATTCTATATTATTATATACTATATCTCCAAACCTATACGAGATATAATAAAAAAAATATGTGTGTTAGATTGAGAATTTAATTATCTTTAATATTTGTAGTAACAAATTTTCAAAAAATAATATTTAGAATTTTTTTTTAGCAACTACCACTTCCGGTTGTCCAATTGTTACCAGAACCTATTCAACTCTTCCCATTACTGTTAGATTGAGGAATCCGTAGTCAAACAGGTCTTTAGTCTTATAGAATTTGAGAAATCGTGTCTCCAACAACCTCACACACACACACACATCCACACACAGACATCATTGTAAAAATGTTAAAATCGGATTCTATGGACCTTAAATCGTGCTTATTCAATAAAATCTGGATATGCGATTTTTAGCATGAATCCAATACCTCTCGTAGCGAGAGGTAAAAAAGAAGAAACAATATGCTAGTATTAAGAAACGTACATAAATTTGCAATTATTTCTAAGTCAATCCTTATACATACGGAATATAAAATTATTTGACATAACATGGCCATTCTCAATAATGCCAACGTATGGTGCGAAAATAAACTACAATTATTTCAAATAATTTTATATTCCATAGAAAGAATAACGACTGACTTAGACTTAGAAATAATTGTGAATATCATTAATATATACATTACTCAATACTAGTATTTTTTTTTTTCTTAGAAATAAATAACACCCAATAATTTCTACAAGTTATATTTCATTTTATACGGTTTTTTCAGGTTGATGACGTGAGTCTTCTGCCTATTCACTTTTAGTATACATAAGATCTAGAATCTAGGCTAAACTATAGAAAGAGGTACATTTTCTTTCTGTTTCATAAAATTATGTCTTGTATGAAAATTATATAACTAAAATTAGGATATCAATATTCTAAGCGAAATACTAATGTTTGTTTTATCTATGTTTCACATTATTGTAGGATTTAATTTCGCATCCAGATCGATTGAAACTAGTGGCATTACTTTATATTCTGTGATGTCTATTGTAAATTAGAGAAACTCTCATACTACCAGAATAACAATGTTATATACCACGATAAACATGTCATCAGTTTGTAGTATTTGAGTATGATTGAACGCATAAATTAATACACCACGGCTTATCACATAGTGCTAGCTATGTCAAACTGTTTCGAACAGATTTCAGTAACAAGATTGTATTTGTAACTTTTAGCGACGGCATGACATACTTCACGTTAGATGAGTATTCATTATTCCGATTGGGAGAGTGTACTCGTCTAATGTAACTTAAATTTTAAGCGTGCCTTAAATTGACAATATTGCATCGACATGAAATGTCAAATTGCTCTCAAAATTTCGGTTGGCAGAGAATGCTACCTAGACATAGGAAGTTCCTGGATTCAAATCCTAGCGAAGTTTATGAATTTTTCACAAAAATATTTCTTTGTTATAATTGATTGTTCACGGAAACTGAATTTTACGAAAATAACTGTCTCAATAATTGTTTAAAAATAGTTTATAAAACAGTGTAATAATCGAATCATTTATTTGAGAAACCACTTAAGTCAAAAAAGCAAAAAAAAATAGGAGACAGAACTGTCAAAAAAGATACTGGACAAATAAAATACTGAAATTTATTGCTCCATAGCTACATTATTTATGGTTTTCCAGATGCCAGATGGTACTGTGATTAAATTTTTCGAAAACATATACCTAACTGGATAATAAAAAAATTGTTTGTTTGACTTGTGTTGTTTGTCAAACTGGTGTACTTTTTTTTACAAAAAATGTGTGATAAATAGTTAAATAAAACTAATCGTAAACCCTTAGTAAAAAAGGAAATTGACTGGCTTTACATTTTTGTTTCATTTGGTTACAATTTTAAGTAATTTTGCTAAGTAGTAACTGTCGTACAGAATTGGGATGAATAACGTAGAAAACATTCATTATGATATTTACTGGTTGTTTTCTATGAAACAGTACAAGATTTCTTTATTTTTTAAATGATTTACTACCAATTTCCGTCACCTTTAGATAAGGAACGTATTGTCTTTGATCAAAATTTTCATTGATGAGTTTTTAGTGAATAAGCATGTTTTAGGGTCCCTATAATACGATTTTACCATTTTTAAAATGGTGTCTGTATGTATGTGTATCTGTGTGTGTGTGACGAAAGTTTCGGATCGCATAACTTGAATTCCACGATTCCAAAAATTATATTTTTTTCGTATTCCTCAAGTTTAGATCCAGAAGAACAAGTGATTAGATTTTGGTTATAATTTGTCAACCGGAAGTACCCTCATTTAAAGATTTTAACAGTTAAATATGATTTATTGACATTTAACATTATTATAACTTAAAGAATATATTATTCTCTATACGATTTGATTGCATTACTTCACATTCAACAGACATAGAATTAAAGAATTATAAAAATATTAAATTTCATATATCAGCCAGCTACGCTTACCATGGAACTGCTAATGTATTCAGATAATTCAAATTGTGGCAGAGGTGAGGATGTTGAAGTAGATGCTGGGGAAGACACGGAAAGATACGGTAAAGAAATAACTCTAGTACTAAAACTTTCTAGAAAGATACAAGAGAGAGACGATTAGATTGGTTTAAACATGTCATGTACAGTGATGAAGAATATATAGCAAGAAGAATGAATAGCTTAGTAATAGAAGGTTGAAGAAACAGAGGAAGACCAAAGATAAGGACTGTATTGCGGAAGACTTGAGAGAAAAGGAACTAAATGAGAACGACACGCAAAACAGAAATGAGTGGAAGAAGTAAATAAAAAGTAGCGACCTTTAACGAATGGAAAACTTGAGAAGAAGAAGAAGAAGATATCAGTGTCAAGTACAATTTGCATTAGTTTCTTTATGAAATAATTATACTGGAAATTTAGAACCCTTTTACATGAAAATTTATGTATGGAATTTGTACATAATACACAGGATTGACGGAAGTTATTGTGCTGGTCACAGCAGAAGTAATAAGAAAAATGTAAATTGAAACCTCCTTTAGATTTAGTAATGAAATGAATTGTAGGTCTTAATGTTCGAGGTTTTTATTTTGTTACATAAAAAACAAATTGATCGTTTCGGGCAAACATTAGCCCGTCAGCTTTTAATAGTTGAAACCACGTTGTAACCAAGGGCTGCATGAATGATTTGGAAGAAAACAGTGTGCGCCACAAAATAAAAACCTGGAACATTAAGACCTACATTCATTGCAACGCTAAAAATGTAAATTATTTAAAAATCTTCCAGAACTCAAATAGAACAATAATATAACCTTTTAGTTTATGTTATGTATGTTTAAATAATTGAACAAAACATAAACTTAAAGGCTTTATTAAGAAAAGTCAGAAAGTATATTCTAACATCTAACGCATTCAAGAGGGAAACAATATGCAAATGTCGGTGAGTATAATGATGTTTCATGTTCAAATTCAATTTTAATTGCTCTCTCATGACATAAACTATTTTTCATGCAAATATGGGTTTACCTTCGTAGAATTCAATTCTGAAAAAATCTCAATATTGAAAAACATTACTCAAATAGATGTTTCAATTTGTCAAAATTGAAAATTAGTAGTAATAAGAAACATAGGTAAAATAATTTATTAGCTTTGTGTACTAATCATAAGCAAAATTTGACAGGTTATTATGTCGATAGAGTAACATTACACGAGTGTTGTACAAAATAGGAATACCTCCATGACATAAATAACATATATTACATTGAAATGTTGTCAGAACAGTTTACTTTCTTGTCAGTTTGTGGTCTAAAAGCATTTAGTCCGTTTGGAATGTTAAATGATAAATTGACATTGCGATGTGAGGGAAGCGCGAGACAGGAATGTGATTTGTATATTCTGTTGGCTGTTATTGTGCACTACACAGTACATGCTGACTCTATCATCTCAATTTGCTGGCTTTAATCGTACGAATAACGCCTAATAAACAACAGTAGCGTCATTTTATTTTGAAAAGAAATATGTCTAGTCGCCCAATGGTTCTAAAATGTATACTGCAAGAACTGTATATCCTTAACCTTGAGTTCGATACGTGGGGTGTAACAAAACCCAAGCGTCGAAAATTGCAAGTAACTTTTGCAAATTTGCGCTTTGGGGTCTGGTGAACCCGGCAGTTAGTTTCTCATTTTAGTTGTCTCTGGGGTTATAACATTCAAAATCTCAGTAATCATTCATTGTGTGTTTGATTCGTAAGCGTTTGAATTCGACTGGGGTGCACTCCTTCTGCCTTAATACGTTATAAAATGTATGCTCTTGAACATAGTGAAATTTAATTATTGTTACTTTAGGTTTCAAAGTAATAAACGTTTGATTTAATTTGTGTTGTTGTCTATGATCGAGAAATTCGCAAAAGACGAAGCACCAGAATCTTCACTAAAAAGCTGATGTGACCAACACAATACCTCCCGCCATTTAATTGTTCTTAATTTAAATAGATACCTATCGGGTCTCGTGGCCGCGTGCCTGAGTGTTTGGTCAGTAATCTGGGGAACGGATACGATCTCGACCGACGCCAAATATTTAAAATTTTAAATGGCACAAAATTGACCCCTGCAGTGCATTTCTAAGCCAGCAACGAGAGCCCGTGAGGTAACGCCCACACGGTACAAATGTCATTATCATTACCGATATCTATGTGTAAAGTATATTAGCACTCCCAGCAATGGGTAATATGCCGTGATGATATATTTATTTATTTAAATACATACCTAAATATTTAATAATGCTGGAAAATCTATTAAGTTCCTTTCCATGTAACTATTTTATTTACAATTTTCTTTTTAAAACGTTACTGTTATTAATTTGAAATGATTATTTTTTTACAGGGTCATTTATCTATCAGTTACATACATTTGAGTTGAACCAAGCTGAACTGTGTAACTACGGAGTTGTATTTAAAGCATAGACTCTGGGATATAATTTTTATATTATTTTATAAATTTATCCATAAAATATATAGTAAACTTATTAATGCAAACTTGTAGACAATTTAATAACAATATTCAATTTTTATAATAACATAAATTGCGAAAAAATAATATTTAAAGGCATTTTTTGAAAAAAACTATTTTGAGCTTCAAGTAAAGTGCTATTGCCGGTTATCCGATTGACACCAATATCTAATGGCCTCTTTCCATAGAATACGGTAGAAATACATGGTTTCAAAATTTTCTGAATTTGAGTTAGAGCGCCCAGAGGATCCACATTCACGTACATACACAGACACATACACACACCCCCACAGACATCATCGTGAAAATGTTAAAATGGGATTCTAGGGTCCTTAAAACGTGATCATTTACCAAAATCTCGATATGCAATTTTTAGCACGTTCCCTATACCTCCCTTACCAAGGGTATCGGGAGGTAAAAAACTAAACCAAATGATCAAGGAAGATGTTATAGTAATTAACGTATCAAGGGTGTTATAAGGACAATAACGCCTGAGGTCAACAGTGTGCTTTCCGAGGGCCTCCGGCCCGAGGTGTGTACGTTGACCGAAGGCATTATTGTCCGTTTAACGCCCGTGGTACGTTCAACGGTTAATGTCCGACCGATATATTATTTTATTAAAGATTTTTGTCCTATCATTGTGATTTTTGTTAGAGATATTAATCTATTTGCTTGCAAACGCTGTAACTAGGTAACGCGATATTCTTGTTTGTATCCTCCCAGAGTTTCTGTATTCTGTACTCAATAGCAACAACGTCAAATTTATAACACACCCTAGGGTGTTATGTGGTATATAACAACCCTGAAAGCAGGGTTGTTATGATAACAATAACGTAACGGTCGGACATTAAGATTATTCTTGTACCCGTGATCGTAAAACAAAATATATTTTTTTTTTAATTTTCAGTATATATTTTCGTTGCTATTATAATTTTCTAATGCTTTATCTTAAATTCTTTCGAGCTATTTAATTATTATTTTAATATTTCATATGCAATAGTGTTGTAAAATATTGAAAACCACCCAGAAAGATGCACACAAGAACAAAATACACAGGAAACACAACACAGAATTAAGAACAAGAACGTACAAAATTATTTATTTAAACTGAACACAGAACGAAAGCTACAACGAAAACTGAACTGACAAGATGTACACAATAACAAACAATTTATTTATATTTTATGACATGTTTTTATATTTACTGTTTTAAAGCAAACTATGAATTGAATTACTTTAAACAAACTTGATCCAATTACATATTTACAAGAAATAGCCATTTTTGAACTTGTGTATGCTTTTAATCAATAAAAGCCATTTTTTATTTTAAGGCAAAAACATAACAATATGAGCCTCTTTTGCAAATTATACAATTTTTGTTACAAAATATAAATTTCATTAAAATTATTCCAAAATGTTTAAAATACATGTTTTTAGAATAAGAAATAGATTGTGGTTTTTCACATACCACCTGTCTAAAATGTTGGTCAATACCAAGTGTCGGACACTTAAACTTTCAAATTTAAAAAAAAACAGTATATTTTACTATTGTACATCTCTGATGAATAGATTCAGTTACTGCCACTTTTACAGAAATAACTTTAAAAATCCTTGTTTGACAAGCTTATTAATTAAACCGACATCTTCAAAAAATTGAGACATTAAAACGAATTTAATTAATTAAATCCATCGAATGGATTAGTAATTCTGCTGCGTGTTAATTAAAAAATAAATGTTAATCAGGTTTAAGTATAAGACCACTTGTAAGATGTAGTCAGGAAGGGATCATATCATAACGCATCAGCAGCTAGAACGAAGCTCGAAGCCGAGATGCGAGAACGAAGACCGAAGACAGAGATCTGAGTTCATGCGTTCAACACGCATTTTAATAAATTTCAAATTTATAAATCCCGGAGCGTTCGCTCAAACCGTGTAATCTGATGAAACAGGCTCTTTCAGATTCCTCTTTCATAAAAATTTAAACAGACATAAAAAGAGGATGAGATACTTTCATAATCACCAGCGACAAAGAATATGAGAAAGATGTATGCATGATCGCGTTATATAGATTGGGGTAAGGGTAAGTTAGTTTCTGAACCCGACCTGAATCATGAATTTTATCTTAAAATACAAGATATACTAATCCTATAAAGATCTTTCTCTGTTTCGGAATTAGAATGACATTTTCTAGTACGCTATTTGATACTACAGAAAGAGCTTCATTCTTAAACGATTTTTGGTGACATTTTATTATTTGGGTTGGTATGACTACAATAAATACACAATGTATATACAGCAAACGCCAAACGTGATGGCGAGACCAAAATTTGCGCAGAAGATCAAACTGCGACCTTACTCCCACTCCAGATGTCTATGCAGTGGCGTAGCATTGTTAAGTAGTATTTCAATATCCATCACTGAATACTTATCTGGAAATCGCATGAATACCACGCAGTAAAGCAATTTGAACGATGGTGCTTGGTCTACTCGGGCCACATTCGTGTATTTTCGTGTGCCTTCTGGTTACAAATGTTTAGAGGAAAATTAGTGCGGGAAATTTAAATAAACTGTATATCGATATACACAAATATAATTTAATTAAACATATCTCAGCATTATGTATGTACACACCATACACATATACACAATTTAATCAAAAGTTTCTCTTATACATAATATAAGAACTACATTGTATAAAGCCCTTGTGACACGATCATAAATTATTATCATTTTTAGTAAAAATTTGGTTTCATTGAAAACGAATGTTTTGAGTTCTGGCAGGATTTTCTATTCACTATAAATCTGTTTTACATGATCACAAAATTTAGCTAAGAAAATTGGTTACCAAAATTGTTAAAAAAATGAAAGCCGTGTCAGATGTAAATTATTACATACTTTATTACTTGGCGCCTTACCTGTGGAATCTATATATGTTGTCATTTATATTGTTCATACAATACAAGAGCAATATTTCGTCATATTAAAGCGGTTCCGAAAATAAGGCACATAAAACTTAATGTCAACAAACCTAACCACAATGCCACAAAATCATAAACATAGATAGACAAGGACAAAATACTAGATGGTAGAACAATATCTATTCGATTAACTTCGGCAGCGCACGAAAATACTCGAGTAGACCAACAATCTCCTTCAAATTGCTTCACTGTCGTATACAAAGTGGAATAGGACATGCGACTTCCAGATAAGTATTAGAGTTCAGTGATATCCATATACTGGATTGAATTTTTGGTTGGCATTTGTTGAATACATTTGTGTAAATTACTTTCCGCTTGGGCCATTATAAGGGTCACATTCAACTTGATCACGCCGGCAAGTTAAACAAAGAATTAAAGAACATCAAAAGTCCATAAATAATAACAAATTTAGTATTGGTTTTGCCGCACATTATGTAGAACAGTAACATACTTTAACGGTAACTTAAAAGGATTAGACGTGTGAAAATTTAGAAACTCAAAAAGATAATAAAAAAAATCATAGCCAATTAGCTTTAGGTAATTCTCCGCTATTATCAGCTGTAATTGCGTTTAGTATTTAAGGACGCAATTTTTACTTTGTGCATTAGTTCACCTGATGTTCAAAAGATCGCATATTTCAGGTTGAGCTTTTTCTAATAGATAGCTGTATGTGAGACGAGTGTGTCTTGTAATTACTGTTTGTTCTCTTCTTTCTCTGGGTGTTGGCCATTTGATAACTTACTCTTTTATATTTCTGATTTTCCTTTCCATTTAATTTTGCCACGTTTCCATTAGATTTTTGGGTCTTGCGATGGTACTGGTATGTTGATGAAATTTTAATTTGTTACCTCTTTTGCAGGTTGGTCCGCTTTTTCGTTGCCCAGGATTTTACTGTGAGATGGGATCCATAATATAGTTAAATTTTTATTTTGATTTGTAAATGTATTATTTATGAGCAATTGAGGGTATATTAAAATCAGGCCCCTTAAAGAAGCGTTTGCATTGAAATAAAAAAAAAAATAGGAATTGTCTAGGAGGATTTGACCTGTGCTGCTCTCTTTCTTCAAAAAATTAAACTTTGAAGACAAGTGCTTTACTGTATTTGTATTTAAATGTATGTGTGTTTCTATTTGTTATAACTGAATGATGTATCATTTTGGACGTATACTTTTCTATGAGTTGCGCTTTGGCTATTTTAGAAAGTAGAGTATGCAACGAATTAATTAAGGAGTTTTATATAAAACAACAACGTTTTATGGAAATTATTGCAATTTTATGTCGTCAAATAGCGTCACATACATACATAAATTATAAACAAAATTATATAGTGTGCTTAAATGGCATATACTTAGCACATAATTTAGCTTATTTTAAACTACATAGTTTAAAGTGTAAATGAATACATAAATTCCACTATAATTATGATAATATTTTACAACCGATCGTGTGAATAAATTTACACATGGTAAAAATTCAATTACTTTCTTACTACCTATAATTTTCTTATTGTGTACCTGTACGTCTAAGCTTTAAGCCTACACAAAAATATAATTTGTTTCATGAATTTAAAACAGACTTATAATGTATGCATAGCTGTAAAATTAATCAACAGAGTAGAAATATTTGTATACGCTTCTATGAAATATTGTATGAGCTTCTTCATGCAATCCCAGACAGAATAATATATTTTGAAAATGAAATAATTTAATATTTCATTTGACTAATTTAAAATATACATTTTAAACATACAGACACTGAATTTGTTATTCAAGTATTTCCCCATTTAATATTGCGTTACATCGCCTGTATTAATAATACCAGCTTTAATAATTCTATTAGATATTGTGTATCCCAGTGTTTCTTAACCTGCGGTTCGCGGACCCCATGGGAAGGAGTCCGCAACTGCACTGAGAAATAATAAACCTAGACTACCAGATGAAAATTTTGAAACCTTGTATTTCGACTTTATTCTAGTATGGAAAGAAGCCATTAGATTATGGTATAAATCGAATAACTGGAAATCGTACTTTACTTGAAGCTCAAAATAGTATTTTTTTTCCAAAAATACCTTTAAATGCCATTTTTTACCATTTATGCTATTATAAAAATTAAAGATATGAATTTTCTACAGGCATGTATTAATAATATTTCTGTATATTTTATAGATAAATTAATAAAATAATCAATGTTGTAAATCCCTGAGTTTTAAAGATAAACACAATTTCTTAGTTATACAGTTCATATTTCAAATGTATGTAACTGACAGATAAATGTCACTGTCAAAAAAATAATCACTTCAAATTAATAATAGTATCTTTGAAAATATAATACATATAAGAATGGCAACGCATATGGCCTAGCAAGATACTATATCTGTCTCTTTTATTCACAAAATTATTATAGATAGCTAGTGACTCCTACCACAAAACTATGAACTACGATAAATCGTGCTGACAGCATTGCCAGATACTATTTGTTAGAGGTATTCAATAATCAATAATTCAAAAATATTGTTTCATAATAACCAAATAATATATTTTGAATCTTCAATGTACATGTATACTTGTTTTACAGTAGCAAACTTAAAAACCTTTATAAAATCTTAACTTGCTGTGGCTGTGTGCTACGTGGCCAACACTGTGCAACATCCACCTATTATGTATTTTTTGAACTAACTCAGAAATAATTCGTATACGGAGGGATAGATGGCACCTTCTCTTGAAATATTTAATCTAAATACATTACGTTGCCGTTCTTATATGTATTATATATTCAAAGATAGTATCGTTTTAAAAAGAAAATTGTAAATAGAACAATAGTTATATGGAAAGGAACTTAATATACATAGTTTCCAGCACTAGTAAATATACAGGTATGTATGTATTTAATTAAAAATAATAATAAATATATCATAACAGCATATTACCCATTGCTGGGTGTGCTAATCTGCTTTGTACACCGATTTCGGCAATGATGATCATATATTTGTATCGTGCGGGCATTTACGAAGCGTTGCCTTACGGGCACTCATTTCTGGCGTGGAGAGTGCAGCATAGGGGTCAATTTTGTGCCATTTAAAATTCGAAATATTTTGCTTTGATGGGGATTGAATCCGGTTCCCCAGATTCGAGACCAGACCCTCAGGCCCGCGGTTACGAGACCCCATAGATATATGTATTTAAATTAATAAAAATTAAATGGCGGGAGGTATTGTGTTGGTAACATCAGATTTTTAAATTTTAAGTCTATGTTTATATTTACAGTAATCAAAAGAATTTTGTAGACATAACTCAACATTTGTACAAGTTTTATTTGTTGAAAATGTAAGCCGGCCGAACTATTATGAGTCTAGACTCGTAAGAGTCGTAAGTTAACCGACTTCGTACATCTAATCATTCTTGAGGTCCCCATGTTGCACAAATTATCCTGGACACCTGTATAATTAACTATTAAGATTTTGTAGAAAAATATTATTTATTATCCACATTAGCTATGCAAAATATTTACATTAAAATAACTAACAACACTCCTCTTCAAAACAAACAATTTTCTCTGAACACCAAAGTTAAGTCTCCAGGTAAAAATGTAAAGTGAAATCGAAAGTGGTTGTCACCTTACCTACCGCATCGTCCATTCACACAGGCACTACCACATACATAACAAACAAATTTATTGCTATTTCATAAACAGAAGACATGAGTCGTCATATTTTCTACATTTATCTCAACAAAAAATCTCTTTGTCGTTGGAAGAAGTCACCATTGTGAAAACCCTTTACGAGGGACCAAGAGAACCCTTAAGAATGATCTGTTTACTTTTGGAGATCAGACACTAAATTAAAACTGAATCTAGAAATGTCCAAACATGGGACAATCCATTAAGTTGGAATAATTTATGTGAAAACAGTAAACAATGTGATATGTGATGTAGGTGTAGTTTACAAAAAGAAATATAACACCACAAATGGTAATTACATTGTTAACGATAACATCTAAACATTTTTTTGCTTAATTGTATCAATTATACATAGTTTTTACTGCAATCGTACTAAAATATTTAATAAATTTTATAAAAGAAGAAGAAACACGGGTTCAGTTTATTTGGACATTAAAAAAGAATATTCGTACATTCATAAACAAAGGTTCACAAAATTATTCGTACACTTTAATTTTATCAGTTAAATTTAAAATGAAAAGGGTTTCCAAAAAAGAATTTTGGAATAGTTATATTCTCAGAAAACAATTCAGATGGTAGGCTTACATAATTTGGAGCAAAGCATGTACCGAGCTAGATACAAATAGTTTATTTGACACAATAAAACATGATGGTACGAAGGCGTAGAAAGGATATGAAAGAAAAATAGTTTTAATTGCAAGTTGTACCTTTGCAATTAGGCTTAATTGCAATTTGTATCTTGCAATTAGGTTTAATTGTAATTTGTATCTTTCATTTTGGCATAATTGCAACTTGTATCTTGCAATTAACCTAACCTAACCAAACCTAGGCTAATTGCTAGATAAAAGTTGCAATTATGCCTAATAGCCTAATTGTAAGATACATGTTGCAATGAAGCTTAATTGCCAGATACAAGTTGCAATTAAGCCTAATTGCAAGATACAAGTTGCAATTAAGCCTAATTGCAAGATAAAACTTGCAATATGTCCGCTGACGCGATGGGAGTGTGTAAAAGAACATTTGCATCTTCTACGGATAATATTCGACTGAAAAGGGATTTTACAGGGTGTTGGCCACGACACCGGAACATACGACATGTAAAATTATATTATCGTAGATTCCTGCTTCCCTAATTACTTCAGATAAAAATACTTCAAATAAAAATTCTAAGCTTAAAATTCTGCAACTGATTCAAAAACCAAAATTTTAACGACAAAATTAGGTATGAAAATATCGAAAATCGTGTAAAAAATGCCGAGAGCTATGGAATTGAAATAGATAAATTAACAAATGTTCGATGTTTTACCTGTTAAGTTAGGTTAATATATTTGAATTAAGTATTAATTGTAATATCTGTTCAAGTAAACAATTATCTATTAATTTAAATAAATAATTTTTCACTTTAACAGAAATTACAAATAACAAAATAACGTTCATATTATTTGGAATTTGGAAACTCTATTGTTAGTTAAGAAATGGCTATTGTACAACATACCGAAACTACTTAAAACACCTCCCCACTGTCATGGTTTCAACATCTATTGAGAATTTATGGTCAGAACTAGATAGGCGACCCCGCAATAGTTATTCGTATACCAAGTATTGAAAGTGCTCCTTTGTCGAACAAAGGCTCAGGCTGTAATCGTTTATGTTCGACAAAGGACTGTCAACACCTGTTATACACACTATTTTTTCTACTCCTGTAAAATAAAATAAAAATAATTTGACATTTATTGTCAATTTTTACCTCTCGCTAAGAGAGGTATTGTATTCATGCTAAAAATCGCATATCCAGATTTTATTGAATAAGCACGTTTTAAGGTCCCTACAATCCAAATTTAACATTTTTACGATGATGTCTGTGTGTGTGTGTGTGGATGTGTGTGTGTGTGTGTGTGTGTGTGTGTGTAGGGGTGATGTTGAAAGGACGATTACTCAAAAACAATAAGACTTTAAATTTGTTTAACTACGCATTTCCCAATCGGACATTCATGGGAAGATCTGAAAAGGTTTTGGTAACAATTGGACAACCGGAAGTAGAAGATTCTTGAAAAAAAATCTTCTAAATATTATTTTTTGAAAATTTTTCTTGGTAATATTAAAGAAAATTAAAAGAATAAAAGAAATATAATATATAAAATAATCTGTTGTAATAAATTTTACAGCCGAAAGAATGCCATGGAAAATAGTTGAAAATTTAAATTGTTTGTAACAGATAAATGTCAGTGTCAGAAATCCGGAGATATTACTGAAGACTTTTTCTGGGAAGTACATACATTATATTATTTCTTAATGTGTTAATAGTTAAATATGTAATATTATAGGTATATTACACATACCCTTCAGAAAGACTGTTACTTCCGACAAATGAATTGGAAACAACTCGAAAAATTAGAAAAGTAGAACAAAATTTCTTCATAGAATGAATTTAAATTTAAAACATCTAAATATATGGAATAGATGTAAGTAGAATTTTTGGTGTAGACTGTAGGTATACAAGAAATGTTAAATACATTAGGGCGCAAGCAGTCATGTGACTTTGTTGGCCTTGATAAGCAGATATGGGGGCCCGTGTCAGAGTGATAGTTAGTAATTATGTACATAGATGTCAAATATCATAATTTCTCATTTTAAATTTAGTGATTTTTCCAATTCCATGTGGTTTATTTTCCTCGACAAGTAAATTCCACACTCCTGGTGACAACTTAACTACATGAATTTAGAAAATCTTGAAATTTTTAATGAAAAATTCTGAAATTTATGTACATAATTACTAATTATCATTCTGAAACGGGCCCCCACATCTGCTTGTCAAGGTCAACAATGTAACATGACTATACTTATCTAACAAAAAAAGGAAGTGGCGAGAGGTATTGTGCTGGCCACAACAGATTTTTGTATTTGTGTTGCGCATCTATAACAAAATTCACCTCCCATATCATCTAATTTCATAAAATCAATGCCTAGGCTACTGGATGCTATAATTAAAACAATGGGTACCCCACTAAATGGATTATAGATATAAGCTTTTGACAATTTTCGAAAAAAAATCTCCATTTTGTTATTCTGCTTTGTCGCATTTCTGTTGTATGCGGATGTTGCAGGTAAAATAAAAGAGTAAAATGTGTATGTGATCCAATACGTTTTTTGCGGTTGCAATTAAATGCGAGGCACTCGCTCTGCAATCGTTCCATTTCGTAACGACAGCGTTTGCATCCCGCAGTCGTTATTGCATATTTGTTCAGAACTAATGCAACGTCTTGTTCCGTTGTTTGAATAATAATTATCGTTCGAACGTTATCCTCCGCCTCAAGTGGAAATGGAAACGTGCTCGTTTGTTTACGGCCACTTTCAACTCTACAAACATATACATTCAGCTATTTGACGCATTTAATCTCAAATGAGATCTACGTTTTCATTAATTTGTTGCCCTGTTAAATTTTATAGTCCGGCGTAATGATTCGTTTAGCATTTAATTAAAATTAGATATATTTTCGGATTGGGCACTCTTCGATTAAGATATTCACTGGCGTTCGGATTTATTTTATTTACTTTACCGACATTTAAAATAATACAGGCATATATTTTATGTATTTTATTACGGAATAAACAGGTACATATATGTCTATTTAAATATTATTAACATAAAAGTATGTATAGATACGATATATACTTCGATTTGTACTTCATATCGAAACCAAATCTGGATAAACAAGATCATTTAAAACCAATACTAACATTGTGATAAGTGCCTGTTAACATAAAAACTGGATATAGGTTTTATCTTTAAAGGAAATACTGCCATTAACATTTAAAACAAATTTTTGAGAACATGATTATACAGGTGATTTATTTGTCTATTCTTTTTTAATAACTCGATCATATTAAATATTGTGGAAAAAAATTAAAACGAAGTTTATTTTGGGAAAAAATGGGTTGTTTCTTGGCTGGTGGTGATGAAATGAGAAAAAGTATCTGGATTTCAACCACTTCAATCTCTACGTTTTGACCCCCTCCACCAAGGGGTCTTCTTCAGGAGCTATACAATAATTTAACAATTACGAACAGAAACAATGTGTACAGTTTAGTTACATAAAAAGAGACTTACATGAAAGTTGATTTAGTATGAAAATGTATAAATTATGTAATATAATAAATATTTAAATTCAACATGGAAAATTCGGGTAAATAAAATGAAAATGTTAAACATAATATTGAACACAGACGTTAAAGGTAATATATAAATATTGAAGAATGTACGAAGTATACAAATATAAAATATAAAAAATCTGTTGTGGCCACTTTTCGTCAATCCTGTGTATAACGTATAAATTCCATACATAATTTTTTTTGCAAAAGATTCTAAATTTCCAGTAAAATTATTTCATGAAAAAACTATTCAAATTGCACTTGACACTGACATCTTCTTCTTCTTTAACTTTTCCCATTCGTTAGGGGTCGCTATTTTTGCGTGTCGTTATCATTCAGTTCCTTTTCTCTCAAGTCTTCCGCAATACAGTCCTTCCATCTTATCTTTGGTCTTCCTCTGTTTCTTCAATATCCTATTACTAAACTATTCATTCTTGTTCCAATATAATTCTTCATTTCTCCTCATGACATGTTCAAACCAATGTAATCATCTTTCTTGTATCTTTCTAGAAATTTGTAATACTAGAGTTATTTTCTTACCGTATCTTTCCGTGTTTTCCCCAACATCTACTTCAACATCCTCATCTCTGCCACATTAATTTACTTTATATTGATACTGACATCTGTCAATTTGAATTATATGAATATATTAATAGTTTCCATGTTTAGCATAGCTGGCTGAATTATAAAATTTAATTTCTTTAAAATTCTTTAACTCTGTATCTATTGAATATGAAGTATAAAATGTAATCAAATCATATAGAGAATAATATATTCCTTAAATTATAATAACGTTAAATGCCAATAAATCAAATTTAATTGTTAAATCTTCAAATGAGGGTACTTACGGTTCACCAATTATAACCAAAATCTAATCACTTGTTCTTCTGGATGTAAACTTGAGGAATACGAAAAAATTATAATTTTTGGAATCGTGGTATTGAAGTTATGGGATCCGGAACTTTTGTCACACACACACACACACACACACACACACACACACATACACACACACACACACACACACACACATATATACAGACATCATCGTAAAAATGGTAAAATCGTATTATAGGGGCCCTAACATATGCTTATTCACTAAAAACTCATCATTGAATTTTTTGACCAAAGACAATACCTTCCTTACCTAAAGGTGACGGAAGGTAAAAATATAAAAATATAACAAACGATGTGCCACACCCTAATGGACAACTTGATCTAAATAGGTACAGTTTGGACCTGAGTAATTAATAAAGTTGAAGGCTAAATCAAGGTTTTAATTAAAAACTTGTTTAAATAATAAATCACGCCAAAAATTTATTTTAAATGAGATGAAGGTTATTCTGTTTATATTATATTAAAAAGTCTATAAATCTGCAGTATGTATAGGTTTTTCTACAGCATTGCATGTAACTTTATATTTTCAAATGGAACTATCTCTATATTTATTCAAATTTGGTATATGAAATTTGCTATCCAATAGTATAAAAACAATAAAAAATACAACGGCGAATGTTTTAAATATTACGTTTTTATTAAATACAGAAGGCTTTTCAATAGTATTTTTTGAATTACACATTTGATAATATTAAATAACAGGGGTAATAAGGAAATATCCGATTAAAATATATGAAATATTTAATTTATTTATTTTTGTTAATTTTGAAAATGTTATCTAGGGGTATGAAAATATATCATTGAATTCATAATAATATTCTCTATGCAATATGGAAATAAAAAGTATATGTTCCCATTTATAATATTAAAGTTGGTCCCCACAGTTTGAAAACCACTAGTTGAGAAATAATAATTTTACGCCCATTAAAATAGAAATTGTTTGCTCATTTAACCTACCTCGTAGCTCTTATTGTTCTCGAGTTAGCAATAGTGGACAAAATAAAATGAACACCCTGGTAGGGTGTACCATTTGAAAATATAAAGTTACATACCATTCCGCAAAAATGGAATATACTGTAGAAAATTTTAATATAAAATAAACTTCGTTTGAATTTTTTTCAATGATATTTAAAATATTCGAGTTGTTAAAAAAGAACAGACCGATGAATCATGCTGTATTTAGGTTTGGAGGGCTAACCTTTATCATTTATTTGGAACATATGTATTTGACCCATTGGACCTCCAAGAGGTAAGGGCGAAAAAAAGGACACAATATGTAGATTTATTTATTTATTCGTAATGAAAATCAGTAAGGAATGCTTATTTTAAATACTAACTGAACTGTCACAAATACGAATGTATTACAAATCCTTGTTCTTTTTTCCAATAATCCACCATTGGTTTAGAAAGCCTACGTGAGTAATGCTTTTGAAAAATTCAACAAACTTATCAAAAACACTTGGGGTATATTTTTGTACTGCATTAAATTCATATTTGCTCCTATCCACCCAAATCAATGAAAAGAATAAAAGGTTTAATCTTCGTACGGAATCCTTATTATAACATTTTTCCATGTATCTGTAATGTTCTACCAAAAATGGGTCACGATTTTTCTTGGCTTCGTTTATCATTAAATCGTTCTTCTTCCTGGAAAAAGAAGAGACACACTTAAAAAAATATAACAAATTTTTAGTAAATATTGTAATAGTATTTTTACTTCCTTGTACGTAAGTAAAGGAAGTATTGTAATCGCGAAAAATTTCGGTTTTCAGATTTCAGCGGAAATATCCATTTTGATCATCCCTGAATCCATTTTGACTAATTTCGTCGTGACGTCTGTACGTACGTATATCGCATAACTCAAAAACGGTAAGCCGTAGACACTTGAAATTTTGTATTTAGGACTACTATAACATCTAGTTGTGCACCTCCCTTTCTGGTTATTACACAATTTCTAGAAGTGGCACTTTATATGAAGCCTATAATAGATTTTAATGAAATACTGTTTTAAAATATAATCCAAAACTTTTCAAATTTGGTATACTTTTATGTCAATCGAAATAACATAATAGATTTTGGTTAAAATAGGCTAACCGGAAGTGGTATATTACTTGAAGTTGTTAACAGTTTTTCTTGAATAAAATAATTTTATTTTGATTTTAGAAATAAATGCTTCAAATAAAAGTTTTAGAGAATTATTTCTGCGTCTAGCACATCAAGTATTATTAAATTAGCCCTTTCTATAAGCGAGATATGTATATTTAAAATTTATATACTTTTTGTTTTTGTAATAAAGCTTGCTATGGATTAGGACAAAAAAAATAAAAATAAAAGTTCATGTCAAATTACGTTAAATACTATGATTCGTACAATAACAAATATTATATTTTTATTGTGAAATTAGTCATATTCATTGTTGTATTCAAATATTTCTTTGTTGTAATCAAAACTCTCTTTAAAAAGAACCGGGTTAGATTAATGTTAATTTAAGAATGATAGTAGTAAACGAAATATTTTTCGTTCTATATCAAAATATTTCTCGGGCTTGGCTTAAGCCTGTCAATATTTTGTAATCTAATTATTAAAAAAATATGTATAGTTTAATAATCGTACAAGGAAGTCGTGTGGTGTCCACATCAGATTTTTAAAATTTTAATTGTTCACTTTATACATTTTGAGTTTCTGGCAACCCTAATTAGTTCGCCTGAAAAACACTAGTTATTTCAGTAAATATATGTGTATGTCCGTCAATTTTTTTTAAAGAATTTTAATTAAAACAATTCAAATACTTAATTACAATGTAGAATAGTTGATTACAATAATGAAAATGACTAATCACACAAAAAAGTGAATATAAAAAATGTTACTGTTTCGTTTTAATTTAAACCAGACATTATGTATATCAAAGTTGAAGATAATTTTGATAGAGATAGAGATTAGAGCCTTTTACATTATTATAAAATGTATTTTGATTACAACAGAGCAGTACTCAAAAGAAAATTTGGTTACAACAATGAAAATAGCTAATCACGAATATTACTTATGCTTAAAAGTTTAATAAATTCTTCCTTACTTTATGAAACTGTCCCTGAAATGTAATTCACTCGGATTGTTTTTTGCGAGTTGCCATCCTATTGCTCCACATGTCAAAACTTTCAACGTTTTTATGGGGTGGTCCAAGCATTTTCTTTTCAGATCATGTCCTACGATTTTGTAATCATTCATCATAAACCTAAAGTATCTCGCCAGTTTATTTTCATATAATCTTGAAGCATCTATCATTTTTATAAATGAATAATTCAGCGTTCTTATTTGCCCGACAAGTATGTAAGCTTTTTTGGGTAATTTGGCCATTTTGAATGCAAATTTTTCTTTTAATATGATCGAAAATTATTGTTGATGATGTTGATGAATATATGAATGATTTATGATTCTATTACTATATGAACATATTTATTTCATTCGTAAACTCTTAGTCCTGTAAAAAATCTTTTCTAAAATTGATTGAAATTATTGTCGCAAGGAGATTTGTATTTGTTTCATTGATGTGAGTCTGCTTTCGTGGTTAAAGTTAAAGAATAGAGGTTAAAAGATTTATTATTTTACAGCATTCACTGAGGAAGTGAAATATGTATGTATAAGTATAAAATATTTAACGCTAGATAAAGAACTAAGTAATGTTAATAATTTATTAGAATATTAAATCATTAAGAACATACACTATACTTAAATAATATCTTTTCTCCTGATTTACATAATAATAACAAATATAATTTTTTACCTTAAGTGTGCAATTGCGGATAACTGTATGTACTCTACGTATAGAGGTAAATCACTTGTAGATAATTTCTAAGATAATGAAGTCAAGCTGTGATTCGTAATTATTCAAATAAAAATAATGGAACTTTCTTCTACATTGCGTGTGCTCCAAACATTAATTTACAAGAAGCTTGAATTTATTCAACTTATTGTATTGTATGAAATGGGAACATGATTTATTGTATTTATTTACTGTTTGACATTTCGAATTTTAATAAATAATATGACAAGTTTTTTTTGTTTTTTCACGAGTATGAAATATTTATTGTAGTAAATTATTTAAATTCAAGTGGAATAAATAACAACACTGGTTTGCTGATCTTTATTTACATATTTAAAAATAAAGGATTTTTGTAATACAGGATATGAATTAATTGGTATATATTTTCTTTATCAAAAATATTTTAAACATCATTTTCATATATAAATGTCAAATTAATTGTGTAACGATGGTCACTAGATTTGAATTTAATTTTCGTGTTTAGCTTTGTAGTCTTATTGGTTAGCAAGTAAGTTTTTTGCTGAAGTATAGTTATTCAAATCTTAGATCAAATCCCTCAAGTGAAAATGTTTTTACATTTTGTATTATTTCGTATTTTGAAGATTACGCATAAAATGCAATTATTTTTGATTATACTGTATATCGTTTGTTGTAAAATGTATTATTGTATTTTATTTATTATTGCTAATGTTTTTAAACTTGTTGTTTTCATATCCGGTGTCGCGTGGTTGATTGGTCAGTACGCTCATTCGGCGCACTAGGGATCGTGAGTTCGAATTTATATGAGTTTGTATTTTTTTTATATTTTTTATTTAAATTAACGAGTATTTGTAGGATGACTAGAATCAAGTTTAAACCTTTATACGTTTTTAATACGGTTTTTTGGGGTATAAATACTGACTTGTACAACAATTTTAGCAGAGAGAGTGTGTGTTCTCTTAAAAGCGTTAGCTCTCCAATCGAGCATTAGACGATGTCTGCCGTCTACCGCGAACCTGGTGACTTAATGTTAATTTTGAAGTAAGAAACATTAAATTAAGTTAAAATTATACCTAAAAATACTTTCAAACTTATAGATGTGAAGACAGGAAAACAATAAAATACCTGTATAAACAAGAGATGATTCTTCATTGTTATTATTTTCATATGTAAGAACCTTAAATTATCAACTGCATCTTAAAAAAAATCATATATCATTGTGTTTTAAAATAGTTTTAGATTTATCAATCAAAACTCCAATTTTTGGTTGACATACTTGATTTTATTGTACCTACATTTTTCTTCATAACTTTGTACAACCCTAGCATTTTTTTTCCAAATGAAACTTTTATTATTGCTATTCTTTTATAATCAAATGGAAAGTTTAGCGCTAATTGAAATTCTGGCTATTAAATATTTTTATGCTCGAATATCAGATCATAAAAATAAAGCGAATTAAACTTGATACAACTCTAATTGATACTGCATCTAAAATACGGTATTATATTTTATTATTCAAACTGTATGTAACTACACAGTAAAGTTAACTGCACTAGGAGTTCATTGCAATAAAATACCAACTTTATAGGAAAATCTAACAGAGATGATTAAATATTTTTAATTGTCTACATGATTCGTAATTTATGTGACAGTTTTATAGGGAAAAATGTGTTAAATAAAATGGTCATTCTTTACTTGGGATAATCCTGTTTTTTATTTCACATAAAATGTGGAATCTCATCAGAAGCATATTACAGACGACAAGGTAGAAAAGGAAAAAAGAAACTTGTTTCTAGATGAATATTAATTTGTCAGAAATTAGGGTCAACGAAAGAATTAATAAATTAGGATTCTAATTACTTCTTAAAACATTAAATAGGAATTATTCTATCTGTTGATAAAATGTATTATATTAATTATAAAGAATAACAAAAAAAATACATATGTTATTGTTAGAAAAAAAAGTTCTGATTCTCGAAAGAACCGTGTAAATGTTCCAGGATGAAAGTAAAATTTAATATGAGAAATTGTGAGTATGTAGCGAAGCATGTGCCACATTGAATTAATTCATATAGAAGAGAACAGAAGATTACTCTTTGTTGAACAGCAACAGCATCCACTCGGTGCGTTTTCAACTTATCGCTTATTAAATTTTTATTAAATTTTCGGTATCTAGCGACAAACACTGAAACAGCATTTAAAATACTTGTACGTTTATCGTTTAATTAAAAACTAGTAGCGCACGGGGTTGGAATTTTTGTTTCTCGTGTGTTGCAGCTAATGAAAAATCCAGGGAATCGCGTTATACTCATTCAAATAAAATGTCCGGAGCAGAGCGTACGCGTAGCCATCATTCCAAAATTGTTTTGTGCGAAGCGAATTAGCTTCAGCTTCAACATGTATTAATTTGTCTGCAAATTCTGCAGTTATATAAGAGGTTTCCATCATTTACCTATTACTATCAAGTTGGTTTACAAAACCACTCAAAATGATTCACTTAACCAATTTAGAGACACTATAATAAGAGTCTGGACATGACCTAATTCGCCATGTTTAGGCATTTCACCGCAACAGCGTAAAAAATACTTATAGCTAATTTCATGTACGAACGACTAATTTCAGTTTCGTCTAGGTTTTGTTGGTGTTGTATTTACTAATAAAATTATGGTCGGTTGCAGTAAAATTTTGTTTAATTTCACCAGAAAAGGATATTTTGCGAAAGTAAAATATATATACGAGTATTTTGCAACAATATATTGACATATTCCAATGATTTAAAATATGTACCCGTTAATGTGACATAGCAGAATAACGCGCCTAAACATGGCCGACATACTTCCAGCCAATCACAACTTGCCGCGTCCTGTCCAAACTCTTATTTTACTGTCTCTAAAGCAATTCAATAGATGGCGCTCACATCGGCGCCAGTTTTAAACCGACAAATTTAAAAAATGGCAGTATTCAACTGCTGTCATCTGTCATTATATTAAAATATTAAAAAGGTATAATAATGCTATTGAAAGTTTGTATATTCTAGTCAGTAAGTGTGAAGTATAAAGTATTATCTACCGACTTTGCAAATTGGATAAAGATGATACCTAACATTGTGCATAAAAATGACACAAGATGTCACATTTCATTTACACTGATACTATACCGTGTTCCACCCGACCAATTCAGTATTGTAGAGAATAAGGCACAGTTTTGAACTCTCTGATTGGTTGAAATTGCTTACGCAATGTAATTTCAGACTAGTGTCAGTGTATATAACATCTGACATGATGTTAACTTTTTAATATTTGAATAAAATGTCAGTTGTCAGCAATATTCAACTGCCATTTTTTAATTTCGTCGGTTTAAAACTGGCGTCGATGTGGCGCATCTACTGAATTGGATAAGTGGAATATAGTATAGTCTGAAATTAAATTGCTAAAACTTGGCGCCAATTTCAACCAATTAGATAGTTCAAAATTCTGCTTTATTCTCTAAATACTGAATTTGTAAGGTGGAACGGGTGGAACTCGGTACACAACAAATAAATTTTGATTACAACAAATACATGCTTGATTACAATAAAGAAAATTTTATTACAATAATGAAAATGACTAATCATAGAAAAAAAAGTATAATAATTCTATTGAACAAGTTATATAAGTAACTGAGCAAATTTTGTAGGAAATAAGTAATTTTGGTTTCAATTGCTGTATAATTACACTTCCTCTTTAATTAAATTTAAACTCTACAGCTACACTAAGGTCTCCCGACAATGTCTGGTGTCCTGATTCCATGTCCATTTTAAAGATAAAGCCACAGATAAACGGCATTTCGTGTTGGGACCGTAGAGTTACTGATTTGATAATTTAATGCTAACAAACTATGAATCTATCCATCCGACTGGAAATGTTGATGAATTATTAGATCTAATGGCGAGGATATCGATTTCTACTCTTCTGGGAATTATAATTTATATTCTCGGGACGGTATATAATGTGCATGGATATATTTAATAGGATAAATTTTTAATAGACAATAATTGTATTGTTATAATTACATGAAATTTAGTTTAAATCAGGAGAGAATACATAATTGATTTTGCAGTAAAAGCACAGTTAGAAATTATAGTTTGTATCAAATACTAAATATAGTAAAAGTTCCGACCAGATAATGTATTTGATAATGATAATATATGAGCAATTATTATAGCCGAAGTGTGTACTACTTTTTTCAAAGTTCGACTTTGAAGCTCATATTATTTTTAATATTCTAAAATAATTAATTTTACGTTTTATGTATTATTTGTTGAACTTTACCGGTCGTATTAAACTATTTGTATTCTTAATTGGATTCATGAATTATACATTGTATTGGTCTTATTAGAAATAAAGTAGATTCTTTTTATCTTGGTATAATAAGAAATCAAAACAAAAAATCTGATGTGGCCAGCACAATACCTTGCGTCAATTCTGTGTATTATGTACAAATTCCATACATAAATTTTCTTGCAAAAGATTATAAATTTCCAGTAATATTATTTCATGCAAATAGCACTTGACACTGACATCCTCTTCTTCTTTTGCTTTTCCCATTCGTTAGGGGTCGCTATTTTTTATTTTCTTTTTCCATTAATTTCTGTTTTGCGGGTCATCCTCACGTCAAAATTTTTCATTCAAAATTTCATTTTTTGATATTTTTTGATTTCTTTTCTCGGCAACTGAATTCCACACCCCTGATAATAAATAAACCACATGAAATAAGAAAATCATGAAATTTTGAATGAAAAATTATGACATTTGTCAGTTATGGACATAATTATTAGCTGTCATTTTGACACGAGTCCACATTCGTATCTGCTTGCCAAAGTCAGTAAAGTCACGTCACTGCACGCCGTACACATAAAATATCTATTTCCAGTTAAATTATTTAATAAAACTATGCGAATTGCACTTGACACTAACATCTTCTTCTTCTTTAGTTTTTCCCATTTGTTAAGGGATCGCTATTTTTTATTTTCTTTTTCTACTAATTTTTGTTTTACGTGTCGTCCTCATTCAGTTCCTTTTTTCTTCTTTCATCTTATATTTGGTCTTTCTATGTTTCTTCCACCTTCTGTAATAAGCTATTTATTCTTCCAATATACTCATCTCTCCTCACGACATGTTCAAACCAACGTAATCTTCTCTCTTATATCTTTCTAGAAACGTTCAACACTACAGTTATTTCCCTTACTCTTTCATACATTTACTATTTATTGATACTGACATCTGTCAATTTGAATTACCTGAATATATTAGCAGTTTCCATGGTTAAGTTAGCATAGCTGACTGAATTATAAAATTTATTATCTTTATAATTCTTTAACTCTATATCTATTGAATATGAAATATAAAATGCAATCAAATCGTATAGAGAATAATATATTCTTTAAGTTATAATAACATTTAACTGAGTTTTTCAAGAAAAACTGTTAAAATCTTCAAATGAGGGTACTTCCGATTGACCAATTATAACCAAAATCTAATCAAGTCTGCATATGGTTGTAAGGAAGAGGAATACGCAAGAATTGTAATTTTTGGAATTCTAGTATTGGAGATATCGTGCACGAAAGGCAGTGCACACACACACACACACATACACACACACACACGCACACACGAACACACACACGCACACATACAGACATCATCGTAAAAATAGTAAAATCGTATTGTAAAGACCCTAAAACGTGCTTATTCAATGAAAACTCACCACCGAATTTTTTGACCAAAGACAATACCTTCCTTACCTATAGGTGACGGAAGATAAAAACATAGTAGGCAAATTAAAACTTATTTCATAGTAACGGAGCCTGCAGGCCCCATGTCAAAGCAGACCCTAGGACGTGGCCTTGTGGGTCTAGGCGGTAATTAGGATTGTTATTCGTCCTCCTTCGTCCAATATTTTCTTCCGTCCTCTTTTGCGATAAAAATGTCCTCCCTAACAAAAAAGTTAATATTTAATGATGTTTTACAATAATTTGAATATGTAAATATATCTCTTAGTATATCACGGCATATTACCCATTGCTGGGTGTGCCAATCTACTTTGTACACAGATTTCTGTAATGATGATGACATATTTGTACCGTGCGGGCGTTTACCAGGCGTGTGGAGAGTGCACCATAGGGGTCACTTTTGTGTCATTTAAAATTCGAAATAATTGGCGTCGGTCGGGATCGAACCCGGTTCCTCAGATTCGAGACCAAACACTCAGGCACGTGGCCACATATTATTCTAATTTCGATCAATTTTGATGTTTCAACCGGCTAGATTACTCGGTCATATTCGGGATAAAACGAAAGAATGTTGTCAAGGACCCAGTGGACAAGAACAACAAATCAAAATTGGTTTATGAAATTCATTGTAAAGCGACATACGTTGGAACGACCAAACGTTACTCGAATATCTGGATGAGCGAACATCGCAGAACAACACAGAACAACACGGCAAACAAATGTGCTCTGGCTGAACATTCCAATACACTAAAACACACTTTTGATTTCGAAAATTTTAAGATTTTGGAGGAAGAGCAGAATTACTCTAAACGTATGTTTCTTGAAATGTTACATATCAAGAACTGATATTCAAGGACTTTACAGCGTATATTTTGGTGTATTGGAAAAGTTCAAAAAGGAAAAGGCAAATTTCAGGCTAAACTGAGGTTAATTAGTTTCCCTTACATTTTATTTAAATTCCTACAACTTGCTACATTATTATTAGAGTCCGTTTCAATGATGTCACCGGAATCCTTACACAGGTTATTTCCATCTATTTTCTGTATTAGTCGGTTGTCGTTTTTTAGAGCAAATGGATGTGTGTATGCTCTTTGAATTTTTTTGGTACGATTTTAAATGAATTAAATGAATGTTTTGTACGAATGTATTTTGTGTACATGAATTGTAACAATTTGTAAGATCATACTGTAAATGTGATAATGTCCACGTTATTTGTATGTGTTACATTTTTGTTGTATAATATTGTCGACCCTGAAGAAGGTGCAACGGTGCAAGGATGCACCGAAACGTTGGTAGTAAGAATAAATGCTGTTTGAGTAATTTTGAACACCTTATAAAAATAAATATTTCTTCCTTTCTCACAATTTTTCGATTTCAAATAAAATTTAATATGTACCTCGGCACTGAAGTTCCTTTTTATCACTCTAGGGCCTCGGCAAATAAATTCTACATTCGTGATAAAAAATAGAACTTCAGTCCCTTGATACATAAATAACTATTATTGTAAATTTGTGTTCATAGTTTTTTGTAATTCTTTATGTCCTCCATTCCAATTTTTCAAAGGTGGCAACTCTAACGGTAATGCACACTTATAAAATAGTGATTTTATGTATATATTTATTGTGTAGCATGGCATTCAATTAGAATATAAATGAAAGGAAAAATTTATTTTAAAATAACTTTTTATAATTAACTGTTTCAGTTTTATTAAAGCATAAATATTATGTTTATGCCATGAGCACTTCCAAGTTATTTTATATTAGTTGCTTACAGTTATAAAATGTGTCATGTTATGATGAATAATTGAACTATAAACAATTTTCTCTAAAATAAACGTGTTATAAAATAAATGATATTATTGACATTTTCAGTATCCTATGTCTGTTTTATGGACGAAATAATTTTCCATCTTTCTGTTTGCTATAAAAATAAATGACAAAGAAATCTTCATTACTTGAAACGTCTTTAGGAAACTATTACCATCATCAAAATTTTATCGAAAATACTTAAAATTTATTTTCCAAGTAATAATTTAAAATTATTCGCGTCCTATAGAATTTATCAGACTATAAATTTGTCGCGCATTCTACTCCAGTTATTAACCTGGAAAATATTCCATCCACTTGAAGTATTTCGAACCAGCACCTGAAGAGACCTGGCGTTATTTATGTCATCAACTGCTGTAAAGAGAGAATAGCACTTAAGATATTGAAACGCGTTAAATTCAGTGATTCAAATAATTTTAGAAGGTTTTCAAAACAATGTATATTCGAATTTAAAATAGGGCAAATAATAATTTTATTATTACTACATTGTTTTAAAAAAGTGGTAAATATAAAAATCAGTATTCCATTATACCAAACTTTAGATTAAAATTTATTATTTACAGGAATATTTTATTTGTTATTTGTTTTAAAATAATTAAATTTGAACAATGTGTAATTTTTCTATTCAATACAGTAATTCTATATCAATTTTAATATTGGACTTTGTAAATATATTTTGCTTCATATTTATTTTATATAATTTAATTTTAATATTACAAAAAATTTCTGTTAATATAAAACAATGATGAAGTGTACATTTTTAGTGCCACTGATCTACACAAACTGTTAATAAAAATCTGATATGGACAGTACAATATCGCACGCCATTTAACTTTTGTTAACTCAAATACCTACCTACATATTTACTAATGCTGGTTGCTCAGTTACTGCATTAATAATTATTGTTCCAATTTATTATGTATTATCCACATTTTCTTCTCCAGAATCTCACCATAAATATATTTTGTGATAGTGACCTTAATTTCTTTTGAATTACTAACATATGAAAATTAATTTATTAATTAGATATTTTATAAATTCATATTTTAACATTTTCTTTCTTAAATAATATCATTATTAATTTGAAATGATAAATTTATTGACAGTGACATTTATCTGTCAGTTACATAAATTTGAGATTTGAATTTTGTAACCAAAGATTTATGTTTGTCTTTAAGGCATAGACTCCGGGATTTATAATAGTATTTTATGTATCTAGGACGAAAAGTGAATCTTTAAGGTATGAGCAATTTGTTTACGGCCGAGGCTGTAATTACTTGTGAGTACCTTAAAGACACTTTTCGTCTGAGATGCATACACAATTTTATGTCATACGGGTTTCTACTTATTAAATTATTAAAAGAAATATGCTGAAATTTGTAGCAGTATGAATTTTGTATAAGTTAGCTAAGTCAACAGATTGAAATTAAAAAAATTCTGGTTTCATGAATATTCTTATTGGCTATAATTGATGAAAAAAACATTCCGAAAGATATTTTGGATGAAGCTACTGAGGTGAAGAACAATTTAATGCCGCATAAATACAGGATTCAGTATGAAGGTAAAATTTTAAAGTCCTAGAATTTTAAAATGAAATTTTAAAGTTCTATGTTTCACTTTTTGTTTTATAAATCATTCAAAAAACGTTACTTTAGAAACCAGTATGGCATAAAATAAATTATTTTATAAATTTATTTATAAAACATATAGATAAAGTATTAACGCTTTGTAGAAAATTTGATAATCTTTAATTTTTATAATATAGTTTGGTTGACGAAAGATGACAATTCAAGATGATATAATATTACTTGTAGATAACTTCACTGGATTTCGTATGCATAGGCGTGCAACATGATATATTTATGGATACATTTTAACTGAAAAAAACAGGTGTGATTTATTTGAAATTTATGTTTCTTTTTAAATAATGCCTTTCGTAAAGATTTATGCTCTTCAACTATATTTTTGCAAAACATAAAACAGACTAGACATAAACAATGGAGTAATAATTTGATTTAAACGTCAACATCTCTGGGTAAACATTAGCACAGACGGCAGTGTGGTAGATACTTAGATATCTGTAACTCTACGACATACGTCATTATTATTATAGTGTGTTAGAAAGCAATGTTACCGTTTACGTATATCTGTCACATAACATAAATTACGTGGATATACCTCAAATAATCGTTCTTTTTCTATAACATGAAATGTTGCTAAGCTACTGCTGTATGAAGTGCTGTGTATTCGTGACTCAAATTATAATACATATCTCGAAAAAATGTATTTTTCAAAGAAAAACTGTTTTGAGCTTCAAGTAAGGTGTCATTTTCGGTTATCTGATTTATACCAAAATCTAATGGCTTCTTTCTATATTGAAGTACAATAAGAATACATGGTTTTAAAATTTTCAGAATAATAGTATTTGAGTTACAGCGTAAAATGGATCCACACACGGAAACAGACTTACACATACACACACCTACAGACATCAATGTAAAAATGTTAAAATCTAGGGACCTTAAAATCTCGATATGCGATTTTTAGCACAATCCTAATACCTCCCTTTACCAAGGGTAACGGGAGGTAAAATATTAATAATAAATTAATTTATTTCTATTCAACATCAAATACGTGATTGAATAATTCATTATTTTTATTAAAAAATTGTGTCGAATTATATATGTACATTTCAAGATCCATGCCCTTAGTTTTATGAATTTTGCAAAAAAAATCTAACAATGACAATCAAATTTTGTAGATTATAAATCTGAAATGTAAAATGTAAATGGAAAGCTCATAAATATCAGTGGGGAATTTTGGGGTCCTGCTTATTTAATCGTTGTGGTGTCAAGAGTGAAATATGAAAATTATAATCCTAATGAACAATATGTTATTAGTATTGTGAGGGTACTTTACTCTTAGTTGCTTGTTAAACCAATTAAAAATCAATTTGAAGCCAGTAACTCCCTAATTTACTTCTCCCACTGGAAAAAATAATCACACTTTACAACTCTAACCATAAAACAAAATGAAACAATTGACATAAAACTAAACAGTTCTCCATGAAAATAAATTGTCTTTTCAAGCGTGTTAACACCGTTAATTATTAGAGTTAAAACCCCATAAATCCAAATTACTGGCTGCCCAAAACTCATCGGCACGTTTCAATTCTCATCATTGTGTAGATAGATACAGGACAAGAGAAAGAGGCATAAACATTTTTTTTTTTTGAACGAAAGACAAGTTATTATTCCAAGTTGAATATTTCTCTGAGAATATAATTCATTAGTCACGTGACATGTTTTGCGTGAGTCAACATTTAGAATCTCGCTAGTTACATGTCTATCACAGCGATGAAAAAAAAAAACAAGAAATTATCACCGTATTTATAGTCGTTACTAAGGGATTTGTTTTCTTTATTTACGACATTGACAGTTAAATTAAACGGGAGGTATTGTTTTGGCCACACCAGTTTTTTTTTTATAATTTTCTAACTCTATATCCATTGAATATAAAGTACAAAATCAAATCGCATAGCAAATAAAATATTCCTTAATATTTATAACATAAAATGTCGAAAAAGATAATTAACTGAGTTTTTTCAAGAAAAACTGTTAAAAGTTGCAATTGGGGATATTTCTGGTCTACTAATTATAACCAAAATCTAATGACCTCTTCGTTTGGACGTAAACTCAAGCAATACGGTGGTCACATACATAAAAATAAATCGTATTCTAGAGATCGTAAAATATGTTCATTCATTAAAATTCACCATATATTTTTTTGACCAAAGACAATACCTTTCTTACCTAAAAGTGAAAATAAAATTTGAAAATTATTTTGACACAATAAAAAAAATTAGCAATTTAGTGCAAAAAATATAAAATAATGCATACCTAGGAATTTTTATTTATTCTTTCTTTTCAAGACAGCGAAAAAATATTGTACTCGACATGATTTGATGTGTTCACATTCAGGTCTTGTATGTAACATCATTTACTATTGGGTTTTCACGGCAGTATGTTATCTTTATAAATTACTGATCAGTAAATAATTGTGATTACTTATCGATTAGGAGATGGGGCGGTACTTAAATAAAAACAAACGATGACAACAATCAAGCTTATTTTAAAAATGAAAACTAATTTTTTTGAATGTCAAAATAATTTTCAAATATTAATTTTGTGACGATCGTGCAACAAACATAACAACCATTGCGGTCGGTAAGTGCTCTTCTACTCGATCTCCAAAATCATCATCAACCGATAGTACTTACATTTACGAACGATTTTTAAAATTGAGCTCCAGTTTGCCATCACGCTAATAACTATTTGAGTTGTAAATTTTTCACTTTTCTTACATTTTAAATCTTGAATTGTAGTTTTTAACCATTATCCAACTAATAAAATGTATCATCTGTTGAGATCAAGAACATGGCTACACATATAAAATGTGTATGTGGAAAATAAAGTACATGTATAATAGTTGCATGTTACAATGTATCACCCTCATTAACTTCTTTCCGTACTGGTAGTTATATAAGTTCGCTCATTTCCTCGGTAGTCTTTCCTTCTTCTTGGTAGTTTGACCGAGTCAAATCCAAGATCGCATTTCACAGATCGCAATAAATCCAAGTGGCTCACGTGACAAATGCAACATGTGGAACAGTAAAATGAAAATCTTCAACATGTTCATTGGGTTTTATTACTGGAGCACAGCCTGGTCGAGTAATATAAACCCGAATGCTTACGCGAACAGTCGAGGAATGGATGGACACAGCAATTTCAATAATATGTAAATTTATATTTCGCGACTCGACTTTTATCTGTACTGGAAATGGGCTGGTTATGGAATGGCCACTGTTCAATACGGATTTTACTGTTTTCATTTCACACAAGTTAATCTGCAACTATAAACGAAATGTTTTTGTTCTGCTCTAAAATATAGATATGAAGATATTTTAGTTTGTAATGTTAACAGATGTAGCAGATAGGTACTAATTCTGTAATAACTTCTATGGACGAGGTTGTCGACACTCGGTGGAACATTTTATATTACCTACAAGCAAAAATATTTCAAAATGACGGTTTACCTCTTCTCAAAAATTGTAGTAGGTACAGTCAAGTTTTATAAATTCGAAACACTTTAATTCAAGAATCTTTATAAATCGATATACGAGCCAAGACTTACTTCTTCAACAAATTGTATAACTTACACAAATAATAAATATAGACTTAAACTTATGTGGGTAAAATGACAGGTGATAATAATTCGACCGGAATTTAAAGAGTCATCGTCTAGTACAGATTTATCTCTTACTGAGACCCATTATTTTGGCATAATATGAACATTTCGCGAAATAGCACAGTAAAACCTACCTTGCAAGAAATATGGGACAATACTGTACCAAAAGTCCAATTATGTCAAATTATAACCAAAATCTCATTAAGTCTGCATATGGATGTAAGGAAGTGGAATACGTAAAAATTGTAATTTTTGGAATTCTAGTATCGGAGATATTGCGGCCGAAGTTATAATCACACACATATGCACACACGCACGCACGCACGCACACACGCACGCACGCACGCACACACACACGCACATACATGCAGACATTATTGTAAAAATGGTAAAATTGTATTGTAGGAACACTAAAACGTGCTTATTAATTGAAAACTCACCACCGATTTTTTTGTCCAAAGACAATACCTTCCTTACCTAGTTAGTGGTAACGGAAGGAAAAAATTACTACTATTTACTGTCTTTAAATGGTGCCCTTCATGGTCAAGGTGCGGTGCACAATCTGCCCATCTGAACGGAGCGGCCCTGTTTAAACTAGTCGAAAGAAATTTGCAGCAATTTCTACTATTTGCATAGGTTTTATAATTCGTTTGTTGAATATGTAAATTGGCCGAATTATTATAAGCTCAATTCAAGAATAATGTCTTTCCAAGGTTTTTTTGAACCAGATATTCGAAAGATCTTAAACAAATGCCCTAATGAAATATGTGAATCAAAATCCAGTATTATTTCATAATAGGATTATTTGCAAAACTAAAAAACTGCAAAAATTCATTTTTGTCTATATCTATTTCCCTAGACATTTATTTTTAAATAACTATACACCGCTAAAATCGTTTTCTAATGGAACAACTTTTGTCTAAGTTCACAGACTTCGTATCTCATAGTTGTCGAGGTCCCCATGTTGGACATGTTATCCTGTACACCTGTATATGTGAATATAATCGTATGTAACATATTAGAAATATTTTACACTTCTATAATTCAAAATTAATTTCTTTGGCCTCTATAATTTGAAAACTCGATACTTCGAACGATTTTTTTTCCCTTTAGATTCAACTATATTCTAATTTTGGTAACCATTAGGTCAACATAAGATTTTCGAGCGTTATCTAAACATTGTAAATATAATACAGAAATGTTTTCATACATTATCTTCCCAGTTTTCTAAATTAAGATTTACTATTGTTGTGTTGAAAGCTAATGTAAAATGCACCATATCTACATTTTATTTATGCGTTCAATTTTACACGACACATTCCTTGAAGTTTTTACACTCGTGTAGCACGCATTACGATAAAAGTTCTTGTCTTTATAGCTGCTTGTTTATATGAAGTAAAATTAATGCCAACATGCGTAACTTAAGAACATGTATGTGTTTATTAGGGCGAGTATATCTTCATATATGTCCACCTCGTTCAATAAGCAGGTATGTGTAGAGTGTAGACGCAAAATGAATCAATATTGTAATAAATTCTGACCAATTATGCTTATTATTCTTCTGGTCAATGCGTTCTAAAGCCCTTCGCAGACAGAGAAAAGTCTCAACAGTATTGAAATCAATAAGAATAATATATTTTTCTTCAGATAACTAAGTAAATTATTATAAATAAATTGTGAAAAGATCATGTCACCCATCGGGATTTGAACCCGAGTATTTTCTTTGTCGATGTAACGCTCTAACCGTCTGAGCCAATCTAAGCTATGGTTGAAATTATCTTTGCAATTTCTTTAAATGCACGTCAACGCACAAAATTTATGATTGGAAAATACTGGACGAGTTTTTTGTGTTAGGTTGTTATAAGCCATCTGAGGTAAATAAGGCCCAGCGTGTTTTAAGGCATCGGTGTGGTTTTCTACACACTCATAGATAACGGTAATATAAAAGTAAATCAAAAGTGCCATCTCTTTTGCACTGCCGTTGTGTCAGTAGCTTTGAGTTTGTTGTGGGGAGTCGATGTGGATATTCTACTTTATAAAAACTTCCGACAAGCATTCGTAAATTTTATTCCAAATTTTTTAATTGTCTATGTTGTTTATGATGCTTCAATTACTCTTTGAACCTTACAATTTGTAAAACAAAATCAATTTTATTATTTAACTGGAAAAAAAAATATTCGTGGCGTGGTTTTGTCAAAGCTATAATACGATACACAAGGTGCCTCAAATGGCACCATGAAGAATATGTTGAAGTTTACTAGAAAAAAATACATGCCCGCAGATGGCTTAGTTTACACTAGAATTATGCCAAAAGTTTATTTAAATCTAGCTCCTATGTAAAAGAGTATTAGTACTTGGTTTTTTCTCAAAATCCTTAATTATCTTCAATGCCAAAAAATTACTTTGATTTACAATCATTAGAGTAATATGTCGATTCCTAACCTTTTAGAGATTGGGAAATACGCAATTCCTAACTGCAATGACAATCTCTTGGGTGGGAAATAAAAGATTTCCACCCCACGGGTTGTCTAGCAACATTGTTATAGACTCCTATAATAAAGTAGAGTAAATAAATTCTAATAGAGTTGTCAAAAATATTAATAAAAATAAAGGTTATAACTCAATGATTTATTCTGAAAATTATTGATTTAAAAAGAGGATGATTGTGAATAAAATAGTATACATTCCTGGAAGGGAGTTTCATTACAGCCTCTCTCTGTATCTCACCTCGAAGCTTCGCCTTTCGGTAATACATATACATAAGTCATTGGCTATAATGAAAAATATCCCACCATGGATGTAATATACTATTTTGCACTATCGATTTTTTAAAAAATGTTTACAGATAGAGTTTTCAAGGCAGTAGGTTTTATATACAAACTACTATCAAAGCTTACTTTAAAAATGACAACTAACACTGTTTAATATGTCAAGATAATTTTCAAATCTTATTTCTTTTAATTTTGTGCGTCGATCGTGCAAAAAACGTAATAAGCATTGCGATCAATAATTGCTCATCTACCGGTATTGAATGAATTGGAGATCGAGACGAAGTCGACCGATAGCAAGCACTTACTCACTTTACTTAAATAACTATAAAATATTGATTTTGATTTTTTTATATTTATAATAAAGCAAAGTTTAACATAAACAAAGCTTTCTCAATAACGATTACTATTACCCAAAATATTTCATTTTTAATTAAGGTGGGTTATTTACTTCCATTACCTTATTTAGATAATTTTCAAGCTAAGTAAGCTGTTCATCGTGTTATAAAAAGAAGGATTTTACAATCTAGTTACGACATATACATTTACAATAGTTTTCTATTTTATTAAATATAATAAAGATGAAATAAATTGTAATTGATTTGCCGGAATTAATCTTCTCTGTCTAAAACAAACTTCAGATGAAGATGCACCTGACTTCTGAATCCTCTGAATCAAAAACTGGTTTAAACAATTCAACCAAGTATTTTTTCACATCGTTATGGTGCGAGCCGAAAACACCATCGTTCGTATACATACATTCCAAATGATATATCATATGAATTCATTAACGAAACCCCAATAAGATCATTAAAATAATTTCTTATTTAAATACAAATAAATTTTAGTCTTGTTTCCTTTTCTTCAGAGGTATGCATGTATATTCTAATTTATTTACTGACCATAATATTTTGTTGTATGAATTTTAAATTAATAAAAAATATATAACACAAAGTTTTTTTTTTATATAATACAGTAAAATCTCTTTACGGACACCTCGAATAAGCGGACACATCTATTAACAGGACTATTTTACTGGAACCGGCATTTTTATATTGATTTTCTTAATAAAAATTAGTTACCAGCTCGGATTAATATCAGGAAATCTCAAGCAGGTAAAATTATCAAAAAGAGGACAGCACTATTGTATGTAAATGTTAAAATAATGTAATGCGAAGCCTATTATATTTAATAGAAATGTAATATTAAATCATTGCTCATTCTATTTTTTTAATAAAATAACGTATGATTGTTTTTATTCTATTGGACATAAAATTCCATGTATTTTCCAAATATGAATAAATATATAGGGTGTTTTATTTGTAAATTTAACGTTATATGCCACTACGCAAAAATGGAACATCTTATGGAAAAGCCTATACCGCAGATTTATAGATAATTAATACAAAATAAACTACGTGTTAGCCCATATTGTGTTATGCAAGTATTATGTTTATTTACAACTGTCGTTAATCTTTTAATTTCAGCTTTATAGTGAATTACATAATCGTATATATTAAATGATTGTTTATTTAGGTATCGGTCAGTTGTGCTAGAGTGGCTGAAGCGGCAACATCAGGGTATAGTGGATGCATTTATTTCTTTTTGTGTAATGGTGAGTGTTAGGCTTGTGTTGTTACTATATGTGGTTGCTCTCACGCTTCGGTGTTGAGAAAGAGCTATTCTGCGGTTCAGTTGTAACCTCTTTTGCGGGCTGAGGAAGAGTCTACAGTGCGGCTGGGACTGGTTGCTCTCACGCTGCGGTGTTGAGAGAGAGCTGTTCTCCAGTTCAGCTGTACCTTCGCTTGCGGGCTGAGGAAGAGTCTACAGTGCGGCTGGGACTGGTTGCTCTCACGCTGCGGTGTTGAGAAAGAGCTATTCTGCGGTTTAGCTGTACTCTCGTTTGCAGGCTGATGAAGAGTCTGCAGTGCAGCTGAGACTATTTGCTCTCACACTGCGGTGTTGAGAAAGAGCTATTCTGCGGTTTAGCTGTACCCTCGCTTGCGGAGGGAAGAGTCTACAGTGCGACTGAGACTGGTACCTAATCCTTAAGTTGAACTGAGGCCTTGCGTATTTACGTGGATCCTAAACACTCACTGAGAGAGTATACTCATCTATTTTTATCTTTTCCAGGCTATTGGTGCTCGCAGGAGAGAGTCTGGGCCATCCAGGGATTATAATATTTGTTTGGATTTGTTTTCCATTATGTATTTTTGAGATCTTTCATCAATTAATTATATTGTTTTTTTACATTCGTTTGAATTTTTTTCCATAATATTTAAAATATTTGAGTTATTAAAAAGGAACATACCGATGAATCATCCTGTATATTTATTTCTAAAAATATTATTGCAAAACATAAATAAAAGCGAAGAATTATAATTATTTCTTGATACAGCGAATAATGTAAAATAAGATTAGGTTTTCTAATTTTCTATTCTAGCCTTATAAGTATATTTTATGCTATGTGAAATTACATACGTATATTTGCATTTTAAAGTTAGAACAGTGGTGAAAATATAAGATATAGAAACGTAGTCGGTTCGGTATACTTTGGATATGAATATCAGATGGAGAAAATTTGAATTGAAATTCTTTATGTAAACACGTGGAAACTTTGAATGTTAACTTACTTAATTCCGTTGTTCCTCGGTAAAAACCGCTTTCAGCTTCACGAACCAATTTGGATATTGTTTGCTTAATACGAAAAGAAATGCACTCCCAAAGATAATACAGTGTATCTCAAACATATTTTATTCTATATGTATTCAGAATTTTATTACATTGTAGAATAAGATCGAGTTAATATAAAATATGTATTGTATTTTTTCTAGGATTTATATCTTCTTATTTGCCTTCATAACAATGGCATATCAATGAAAAGCTTATAGATTTTAAAACAAATTCCTCTGACGACACTTATCATCAAATTTTCTTTTACAAACAGTTCGAATTCATCGAGACAAATCTAATTACAGCATCGGTTTGAAAGCAGTTAAGTAAAACCAATAGCTGTAACTCTGTTGATAAGGTTTGAGAGGCCCTGTAAGAGCTGCTCTTGCACTCTATTCGAATGCACCGCGAGAGGAAAGAATTATTTATCCACGGGTAAACAAGACTGCGAGCTCGTGTTGCTCTAATCCGCAGAACTGTGTTCACGGATGAATATGCAAAATCCGAAGTGGTTTGGCGAAAGGAGCTAACACCCTACATTAATGAACAAGAAAAAGTTTATATATGAACAGTAATTTTATGAAATTAATAATGGCTCTAATAATTTATTTTTTAAATAATTCTAAATGTTATAAAAATAATAACTAACCTAAATAAATTTAAATTTATCTTAATACCACCCCAACTCATAATATTTCGGCCGGTTTATATTTTCAACAAACAAATGGTGAGAAATTTCTACAAATTTCTTTCTGCTAGTTTAAAATATAGATTTTAAATTTACAAAATCTAAATATATTATTCAGGTGTTTCGCAATTTAATATTGGGTTTATTAGTAATACCAGCTTTTACTCTATTAGGCATTGTATCCCTACCCCTGCAAATTTTTCTAAGTATTGTCCAATATATCCTGCAAGCTAGGTTTTACTGTACGCAATGGGTTTTTGTTTTTACGAAGTTGTTTGTCATTGTGCTAAAAGTCTCGGAAGAAGCTAAGTCTGGACTAGATCACCTTTAAAATGCCGGTCGAATTATTATCACCCGTCATTTGGCTCGCAGTTTTTTTTTAAGTTTTAAGTATATAGGTATTTCAAGTAGCAAAAATTAATTTGTACAAATTTCTAATCATTGTGTAGGTTTTATAATTTGATGAAAATGTAAATCTGCCGAACTATGTTGTCGTTTCTTGTCTAAATGTAAACTTTTCGTTGTTCTACACAGCCATATATTTACAAGTTGTCTTTTCATCACAAAACACGTGTTTAGGTTTATAAATGGCTGTACCGACTTTAACTCAATTTAATGATTTTGTGGACTTGTGTCCTTTTAATTATAATCAATTCAATAGTATTATAATTGTGTTTGGAATATATAAAATTCAAAGACTGATTCATATTTTGTTTTTACACGCAGTTATATAACGTTTTTAATGTAGTTGCCGATTTATATCATTTTCACATAAAAATAAATCAAAATCTAAAATATATTTGCAAAATTATGTTGTTATTCTTTTATGAGCAGTTATTAACAGTATTACTTCAATATTTTTATAATTCAATATAGGTAACAGTACTGTTTTATTTTCAGAAAGTTATTAAAAAATTCCATTTTAAAATTATTTTATTAAAATGTGAAATATTACCTGTTTTAATATAAATACTTTGACGTAGTTTAATATTAAATTAATTTACGATGCTCTAAAAAATTTAACAAATCGGAATAGAACAAAAATATTTAAAATATTTTATAATTATATATATATATATATATATATATACATACGCTAGGGTAAATTAAAGTTATATCCTTGATAGTCGCTAATAAGACTCCAGTTTAATTGGGGCGAAAATTAGCAGGCGTTAACTGGGCAAGGGATGAATTCACCCTTCATCGTCTTCAGGATTAGAGAAGTTCCGTCGCGGCGCTTTTATTTGGATTGTGAGTTAAGGGTTGTTTTACACTTGTTACCGTCTTAGTTGGCCGGTCTCTTTCATTGGATTTGTTTAGTTGTGTTGGCAGTTGTTTCGCTTAGAACAAAACCTTGAATTAGGAAAGTCGACAATGAGAAACAAAATCTTTTTTGCTAATTAATATGTCTGGAAAGTTTACCAAAAATCTTATGGCAATTAGTTTGATCCCTAGGCTTACAATTTTAAATTAGTAGAGAAGTTTTATTAATTAATCGTGATTTCAATAGAGATCTTTATTTTGTGAGAACATTCTGTCAATACAATCATGCTTATCGTTGATAAAATATATATTTGCGGCTATTTTGAATAGACATATTTTTTACAAAATGCATTACTATTTATACAATTTTTTAATAGTTTATAAACCATATGAGAGTATTTATAGCAGGACTGTGTATGTATTTTCAAAGCAGCTATATACATATTTCCCTAATGCATCATTTATTCAGTAATACCAACTATATAGCGTGGAACCAATATTTAATTTCTTTGAACTTTCAAAGTAAACCGATTACCATTCGAACTACACATGCACAGCAGGAGATTTATGTCTCTACAGGACGACACTTCCTGCTAACAGGAATTTTAACCTGTTTACTTACAGAAGAACTGTTCTGCAAGCATCGATGGCATACCAATATAATCGCCCAAGTACTGTTAATTTATTCATGAACTATTAGATAATATTTATGTCAGCGACTTTGAAAATTAGTTTAATGATTTAGATCTAAACAAGATTATATGCGGGTAATGAAGTCCTTGATTTATTGGATACTTATTTTTGATATTTTTATAGTTTTGTTCACACTCTTAATAATAAATTAATAGTGTGAAGTTAATTACAAGTAACGTATTTAACATAAGTTTTAACAACTTTTTTTGTAATAAAAAATACGTTACCTTTAAGTTTTATAATAGTTAATAATTAACTGTTAATAATGATGGGCGTATTCTTCCACAAAATTTCTACGGAACCTAGTATTGGATTTTGGGCGACATTTACATCAATTTCACGGTCTTCACACTCCGATATTAAGGAAATGATGGTTTTTATATTGACAATATTGCAGAGGTTCCTAATAATGTCAGATATAAACAAAAAACTAAATTCGCAGATAAGGTGAAGTGAAGTGAAGCCCTCGTTCATCTAAGAAAATTAGTAAATTTGATCGAAGAAGAACATGCTGGGGGTGATTTTACCTTCTGGCCAGACTTTGCGTCCTGTCACTATGCAATAAAAATTCATAATTGGCTGGCAAAACGTACCATTAGTTCCGCGAAACGACCTTCCCCAGACTCTTCCCATAGAAAGTTTTTGGGCTCTTTTATCTCAAAAGTTTACGATAGACGTTGGGAAGCCCAAAATGAGAATGGACTTCAATGCGGAATATATTGGAATGTAAATTTTATTGAATAAGTACTTTTTAAGGTTCCTAGATTCCGGTTATAACATTTTTACGATGATGTCTGTGTGTATATGTGTGTGTGTGTGGGGGGGGACGGGTTATTGAAGATACGGTTTCTCAAATTCTATAAGACTAAAGACCTATGTAACTACGGCTTCCTCAATTTAACAGTAATGTGAAGAGTTGAATATGTTCTGGTTACAATTGGATAGCCGAAAGTAGTAGTATTTTAACAAAAATCTTCTAAATATTATTTTTTGAAAATTTATGTTATTATAAATATTAAAAAAACAAAATTCTCTATCACATTTAAAAAAATATATTATATCTTCTATAGATTTAAAGATATAGAAATATAATCTATAAAATAATCTGTTGTAATAAATCTCACAGCCTGCTCACAGCCCAAACATCTCCATGGTAACTACTTGAGAAATTTAAATGTGTGTAATTGACAGATAAATGTCACTAATGTCAGTGTCAAAAACTTAGTACTGCGGTCGTTTTCTGGGAACGATATTTAATATTTCTTATTGTATTATTATTTATATATTTAAAATTATGGGTATATTACATGAACCCTTCAGAAATACTGCCAATCTCGTTAATGAATTGAGAAAACGAACATTTAGAAGAAATAATAACTTGCTCATAGAATGAATTTAAAATTATAGAAAATACGTAAATATAAAGATTAGGTGTAATTAAAATTTTTGTGTGGACAAGAAATGTTAAATACAATACTTATATACACCACAATGGAAAGGGCGAGAAGTATTGTGATGGTCACAACAGATTTTTTATTACATTTTTTTTTAATTTGTACAGAAATTTATGTAAATTCAGGCAATATTACGTAGTTTGTTGAATCTTATACTTATTTAATTAGGGCGGTAAAAGCAGTTTACCGCTAAAGAATAATATTATTCAAAAGTGGTATAAATGCACTTAACATCAGTAATTTCCAACACTGCTCGAAATATAAATAGAAAAGTTGATGATATATTTATAAATTCTCTGCATATGTGAGCAATTATTCCGGTGTTATCCTCTTCCTCATTCTCTGGTAAATTTGCCTATAAATATCAATCAAGCCGCTGTCGTGGACGGCCGGAGCTTTTTTAATGTCTGGTCTCCGTACTGCTGATTATTTTTAATTCGCTCGCACGACAAACCCTTCATAATCAATTTTAATAAAACTAGTGTTACGGACATGGAAGTTTTAAATTAAATTATTTTGTCCGGCTATCCTCACCCTGTACTGAAATTACAGCCAGGACCAGACGGAGTTTTTTCAGTGCGCAGGCCAAATTGGTGAAATATCTACAGTTTCAGCTTTTTTTCTCCTACGGATGGCAGTGTGCGTATATCACAAATTTTTACGCGTAGACACACAAATTGTGAAACATCTAGATTTTATTCAAACAATTTTTCATTTTAATGAACTATTAGTTTTAGTTAAAAGTTACAGACTCAAATTTATAATAATAAAACAAAGTATAAGATCTACAAGATATCATAGTATTTCAATATATTTAACAGATTTTATAATTCAGAACCATGACTTTGATGCTTGACTATACACCATCAATTAAAAAATGTATTCTTTATTCTTCTAAATCAGCGTTTCTTAACCTATGGGTTGCGACCCAAATCTGGGTCGCGAAGAGCTGTGAGTGGGTCGCGTAATCTATTCAGAATTTTATAATATTTGTTTATTACTAAATGTCAAACATATTTTTCAAAAATATAAGGAAATAAATAATTTAAAATATTATTACTTTTTGCTACTACCTATCTATGTAGGAATATTTGCGAATCTGGTTGTCTGTTCTTGTAATTACTAAAACTAAATTTTAGGAACCGCCTTCAACAAGAACATGAATACCGTCTTTCAAATATTTAACCGCCATTAATTTATAATTAATTTTAAATTTTAAAGAAATTCACGACCCGTACCCACCTCTAATATTTAAGTTTCGGACATTTAACTAGACAAGATTAAAATTGTATTAAATTTATGTACCAAATTGTAACAAGTTCCGTTTTATTTAAATTTGTTGATCTTATTATGGTATTAAATTTATATTATTTTATTTATACATAAGTATGTGGTATATTTGTACATTATTTTCTTATTTCCATAAATAAATTATTGTTTATATAATGTCGAGTTTTTATTTTTTCTATATAGTGGGTCGCGAAACTAATGCAAAAGTTAAATTTGGGTCGCACCTTAAAAGAAGCGCTGTTCTAAATGAAAATTTACTATGTATAAACTAGGATGGAAATAAAATATATCACTTTTTGTAAAGTTATTAAAACATATCTATGTTTCGTTTTAATTTAAGCTCAATTTTTTTTTATACATAGCCTACTGAAAAATAACTATAAAAAATAAATTTATTTAGTTCTTATTGTTATGTAAGGATATAAAATGATTACATTGATTAATTCAGAAAAAATACTGTATCGAATGGGCCTAAAAACATATATCATCCCATTTAAAAAATATAACTTTGTGTTGTTGTAAATAAGAACCACTGCTTTAATAGTATTTTTTCTTCTAGTGTATTATAATATTCATATTATGCTACTGTACACACACTATAGAAGATATTCATTGTCTTACTAGTACCGCTGGCGGCAGCAGTCGTCACAGGAACACAGACCATATTGAATATTGTTATTTGACAGTTATATCTTTTGTGTTTTGTAGTGTACAGAGCCAACTTTGGCTGAAATTGCAAACTCTACAATTAAAACAATTCAAATAAAATATTTAAAAAATCCCCAGTTTTCTTTGAAACACTTGAAGAAAAAATAGTATATGTTATTCGGAGCAGAACGCCCTTTTTGTGTTTTACCCAGCTTGCCTAGTCTCGGCTAACGCCTCGACCGCAATAGCTGGGTTCAACACAGAAAAAACCGCTTTCTACTCCTAATAACATAATATACTATTATGTATCTAGGAGGAAAAGTGAATCTTTAAGTTATGAGCAAGTCTTTTACGGCCGAGTCAGGCAGTCGAGGCAGTAATTACCTGTGAGTATCTTAAAGACATTTTCGTCTGAGGTACATACATAATTTGATGTCATACTGGTTTCTAGTTATTAAATTATTAAAAAAGATTGCATCAATTCGTTTGAAAATCCAAGCAAAATTTTGACAGATTCACAGATTGAAATTGAACTTTTCTGGTTTCGTTAACATTCTTATTCGCTATAAAGAATGAAAAATACATTCCTCGAGATATTTTGGATAGAGCTGCTGAGACGAGGAATAATTTAATGCCACATAAATAAAGGATTCAGTATGACGATAAAATTTTAAAGTCCTAGAACTTTAAAATATTATTTTAAAGTTCTAGGACTTTATGCCTCGATTATGGTCGCGTATTATAGCTCTATAACTCTTTAACACTTTAAAATTTAAGAGTTAAAGTTGAAAACAATTATGGACATAACTTTAAATATTTGCGCTTTAAGTCTTTAGAATTTAAGAGTTAAAGTTTGAAAACAATTATGGTCGTGGCTTTAAATATTTAGTTACTAAATATTTCTATAAATTTTACAGTGACAGAAACCTCGCTATAAAATTTAATGTGATATATTATTCTTTTTTGTAATCAAAAATCTAAGCAAATTATGAACAATAATAATATTTTTGTGGTTTTATTATTAAATGAAGATGTTGGAAGGTAAAAAGTACATATTTTTATAATTGTGAAAGTTAGATTAATCATTTTTCTTATGTAAGAATGAAAAGGAAAATGAACGAAGATTATTAAGGGATACTATGAATCCTTTTGAATTTCCCGAAAATAAATTTATTAAAGACTTTCATTTTAACAAAGTTTTAAGCACATTGGGTGATAGCATGAATGGTGATTAGGAGATGATTACGGAGGTGATGATTAACAGTGTTTTAACTCTGTCAATCGTATATGATTTATTTTAGAAAAAAAACTTCAAATAACATTTATAGAAAAATTAATTGTACGCAACTGAAGTATTTTTCTCTAAAATACACCATAAACGATTGACAGAGTTAAAACACTGCTAGTCATCTCCTCCTTAGTCATTTCCTAATCACTATTCATGCTACCATCCAATATCAATTTCCATAGCTCTTATATAATCATATTGTTCAGTAGATTATTGGCCTTACACGTTTTTTATTATTCCTGCTAAAACATTCAAAGTAATTGAATTTTATTTTATATTATCTATATATACACATATTAAGTATATTGATGTGATAACGTGATATATTTGAACTAAAACTTTCCATATTTTGTATATGATAAATTACATATTTTTTATTTTCTAACCTATATGCCATTATAACAGCAACATAACATTAATGAAGTTAGCTACTCTATAAAATGACATTTCGAATTTAAGAAATTAAATTTAAGTGACCATAATCAGAATTCATTAAATTATTTAAGAAACTCTATAAGACAACTCTTTAAGCTTAAATTCTATAATTCTTAAAGAGAAGACCATAATCGAGGCATTAATGTTTCACTTTTTACCTCTCGCTAAGAGAGGTATTGCATTCATGCTAAAAATCGCATATCCAGATTTTATTGAATAAGCACGTTTTAAGGTCCCTACAATCCGATTTTAAGATTTTTACGATGATGTCTGTGTGTGTGTGTGTGTGTGTGTGTGTGTGTGTGTGTGTGGATGTGTGTGTGTGTGTGTGTGTGTGTGTGTGTGGGATGTTGGAAGGACGGTTACTCAAAAACTATAAGACTTAAAATTTGTTTAACAACGTATTTCCCAATCGGACATTCATGGGAAGATCTGAAAAGGTTATGGTAATAATTGGACAACCGGAAGTAGAAGATTCTTGAAAAAAAATCTTCTAAATATTATTTTTTGAAAATTTTTCGTGGTAATATTAAAGAAAATTAAATTCTCTATCTGATACATTTAAATATTTTATTATATATTCCATAGATTTAGAGATAAAAGAAGTATAATATATAAAATAATCTGTTGAAATAAATTTGACAGCCGAAAGAATGCCATGAAAAATAGTTGATAATTTAAATTATTTGTAACTGACAGATAAATGTCAGTGTCAGAAATAATGAGTAATGAAAGAAAAATGTACTTGGAGAATCCCTTAATGCTTGATCTGTGACTATTATGGAGATGACAAGTCTAGGTTGAAGGACTTAAATTTGTTTCAAACATTATGGGACAATGTACACCAGTACTATAGACTAGAGTAACTTTGAATTGCGTAAAAGCTATCAAATTCTTCTCAAGTAAGTTGTAAATATTGACAAAATTACACATTGATATAAGAATAATCGGAGTGCAATCTATCCGTCACTTTATTAAAGGGAATTAGTGTTATTTAGATATAACATGTATGAAAAAATAAAATGTAAAAGAAGATATGTAAGAATAGATGCACAATCCATATATACATTTTAGACCGCCCAAAATTAATGTTTTTACTAGAAGAATATGAAGAGAAAGTAAACAACGTTGTTCGAATTGAAAATTGCTGTTACCAGCCTAATATTTATATATGGTAAACTCTACTTTGTAATTTATTGTAACATAATTTATGGTAAAATATCTTCATGTTGAGACATGCTATTATTGAATAATAAAGAAGTTTATACGTCATAGATTTATATGAATATATTATTTGTATTTATAAAAATATTCTTTGCTTTATGCATACAGCCAGGTAAAATATACGGCGAGAGGTTATGTGCTGGCCACATCAGATTTTTGTTTTATAAATCGTTCAAAAAACGTTGCTTTAGAAACCAGTGTGACATAAAAATATTTTACTCACAATCATTATAGTAATATATCGATTCCTAACCTTTTAGAAGTGGGGAAATACGCAATTCCTAACTGAAATTACAATGTCTTGGGTAGGAAATAACAAATTTCACTTGCACCCCACTGATGAAGGGGAAGGCGGCAACATTTTCGATACTGGCTTCAAAAATCGTGTATCCTGTCTACAGTTAGTGAATGGAATTTTCATCCTCCTGTAAGATTTTTGAGAATAATTTCTTTTATTCACAATCATTATAGTAATATATTGTTTCCTAACCTTTTAAAAGTTGGGAAATACGTCATTCCTAACAGCATTGACAATCTCTTGGTTGTGAAATAACAGATTTCATTTCAATCCCACGGGTTGGAAATGTTTATGTAGTGGTTGCCTAGCAATATTGTTATAGACCCCTATAATAAAGTACACTACACAAATTTTAATAGAGCTGTCAAAAAATATTAATAAAAATTAAGATTTATTTTGAAAATGCTTGATTGACTTTGAATAAAATATTATACATACCACAGTTTCATCACAGCCTCGCGCTCTCTGTAATATACATAAGCCCTCGGCTGTAATGAAACATCCCACTTCGGTTGTAATATAAATGGATGTCCCCCTTGGTCTGTTCTAGTATTTTATTGTATATTTAATAATATATAAATTATTTGAAGTAGCTCGTTTAGCTGTTACAGCCTGTATGTCCATATATTTCTAATGATTTAATAAATATTTTGTCTTTCAGCTTACGTAAAATTTTGTTGAACGTTTTCAATTGGCTTCTAATCGCCACGGTTATCCTGCTTTCGTTGGCCCTGCGACCTATTTCCTGCTTCACTTTACGCAGGTGGGCACGCGCCCTATACCACTTAGGTCTGATGGCTTCATCTTACCAATGAAATGCTATACCACACGCTTCGAAGCACGCCAAACCGCGATAATTAAAAGCAAACGGCTGTAACAACTTTCACCTGATTCAAATCCACTTAGAAAGTAGAGAGCTATTTTATGCACAAGGGAGAGACATTAATGAAGGTATAGAATATTAAAAAGTACTTACTAGAAGTAAAGTATATCATGATGAATTTTTATTATATTCTTTAAAAATATTTCCAATATATCTGATAATAATATTGACGTACTGTTTACAGTATGCAGGGTGTTAAGAAAGATTATAGTCTTTGAAAATATAATACAATACAAGAACGGCAACGTAATGTATTTAGATTAAATATTTCGAGAGAAGGTGCCATCTATCCCTCCGTATACGAATTATATTTGAGTTAGTTAAAAAAATACATAATAGGTGGATGTTGCACAGTGTTGCTACGTAGCTAGAACAACAAGATAAGATTTTAAAAAGGTTTTTAAGTTTGCTACTGTAAAACAAGTATACATGTACATTGAAGATTCAAAATATATTATCTGGTTATTATGAAACAATATTTTTGAATTATTGATTATTGAATACCTCTAACAAATACTATTTGGCAGCACGATTTATCGTAGTTCACAGTTTTGTGGTAGGAGTCACTAGCTATTTATAATAATTTTGTGAATAAAATGAGACAGATATAATATCTTGCTAGGCCATATGCGTTGCCGTTCTTATATGTATTGTATATTCAAAGGTATAGTCTATTTACAGACAGATTTTTTTTGTTTAATCACTATCTTGGTCTGTTTTTCTTCGATTTTTCGTATTTCTCGGAAACAGTTGGTGATCGGACCCATGTTGATTAAGCTTTTTTTACTCATTTTGGTCAGTACTATATGCCCTTAAGATTTTTACCTTTTTTTAACACCCTGTATATGCTAAAAGGTATACGTGCAAAGCCCCAGAGCCGGATTAAGCATAAAATCGCCCCTAGGCTATTTTCTCAGGTGCTCCTAAAAATCAAAGCAAAATCGCCTGAAAAATGAAAATTACTTAATTTCTATTCGTAGGATATTGTTAAAGAATCTGTTGTGGCCACCACAATACCTTCCGTCAATACTGTGTAATGTGTATAAATTTCATACATAAATTTTCTTACAAAAGATTCTAAATTTCCAGTAAAATTATTTCATAAACAAACTATGCAAATTTCACTTGACACTAACATCTTCTTCTTTAGGTTTTCATATTCGTTGGGGTCGCTGTTTTTTATTTTCATCTTCCACTCATTTCTGTTTTACGTGTCGTTCTCATTCGGTTCCTTTTCTCTCAAGTCTTCCGCAATACAGTCGTTCCATCTTATTTTTGGCCTTCCTCTGTTTCTGCAACCTTCTATTACTAAGCTATTCATTCTTCATTTCTCCTCATGACATTTTCAAACCAATGTAAACATCTCGCTTGTATCTTTCTAGAAACTTGTAACATTAGAGTTATTTCCTTGTCTATCTTTTCGTGTCTTCCCCAACATCTACTTCAACACCCTCATCTCTGTCACATTAAATTACTTTATATAGATACTGACATCTGTCAATCTGAATATATTAACAATTTTCATGGTTAGCATAACTGGCTGAATTATAAAATTTAATTTATTTATAATTCTTTAACTCTATATCTATATTGAATATGAAGTATAAAATGCAATTAAATCGTAAAGAGAATAATATATTCTTTAAGTTATAATAACGTTAAATATCAATAAATCAAATTTAACTGTTAAATCTAGTGAGGTGACGCCTGGTAAGCGCCCACACGGTACAAATATTCCATCATTACCGATATCTGTGTACGAAGCAGATTGGCACACCCAGCAATGGGTAATATGCCGTGATGAATTTTTTTTTTTTTTATCTTCAAATGAGGTTCCTTCCGGTTCACCAATTATAACCAAAATCTAATCAGTTGTTCTTCTGAATGTAAACTTGACGAATTCGAAAAATATATAATTTTTGGAATCGTGGTATTGAAGTTATGTGATCCGAAACTTTCGTCACACATACACAGACATACAGACATCATCGGAAAAATGGTAAAATCGTATTATGGGGACCCTAAAACATGCGTATTCACTAAAAACTCATCATTGATTTTTGGTGACGGAAGGTAAAAAAATGCAAAACACAGCAACATTTCATTAAATCAATAAACAAATTAAATATCAACTTTTCTGGATTTAATTTTTGAAAAGTTTGATATAATTATTAATAATTTGAACGATGTGTTAAGTTAATTTTTATTTTAATATTTAGTCTCAAAGCTTGGTGCTTGACGGCGGCGCCCCTGATGGTTTTTGCTCCTAGGCAGTCGCCTAGTTTTACCTATTGGGTAATACGGCCCTGCAAAGCCCTGAATAATTCGTTAGAATATTTATATAAACTAAGACTTAATAACGCTTTCAGAATGCTTTTTGCTTTGTTATTTAGTATCATGTGTATACTGAAACATCAGATGTTTAATGTTTACAAGTAAGTATAGCTAATTAAAGCTGAGTTTATATGAAAATAGGATTTAATGTCTAGTTCAAAACTGTAATATATGAAAGAACAGAAGAAATAGTATAATACGTCGTGTTTAACGTGCAACTGCGAACTCAGCACAAAGAACGAAAGAACAAAGAGACTCAACGCATGTTAACTACTCATATTACACACACTGCTTTCCTTCTCGTATGTGGAATAGTCAAGAGAGTATGTATAGGGCAGATACAAAGTCTACCCGATGAGCAACCTTTTGATTAAGGGTAACAAATTGGCTACTTAGTGGCAAATAAATTAGTTACGAACAATAATTTATCAAGAAACGAAGGGGTGAACATTGATTTCGCCTGAAAAATAATTAAAGCACTCGGGAACGTACGCCGTGTTAGCTGATGCGTCATGCCTCATTTTCTAAAACTAATTGTTCCAGCCAACCCACTAATTTTGTTAGAGTTTCATTCAAACTTTGCCGCACTATACCTTAATGATTTCACATTATTTCTCGCATAAATTTATCATATACTCCGGGAAATTCACTTTATATTCAATTTATTTTTCGCGGATCAATTGAAGAGCCTCTGGAAAAAACAACCATAGTTCAAATTTGAGTTAAAAACGATATCTACTTTCAAGGATGCTTAACAGTTTGGTAAAACTCTTTCTCAAAAAGTATTTTAGTCATAAGTTATTAATATTATGAAGAGTTAACAATTACTCGAAATCTCAGTTAAACAGCATTTATTCTTACACCAACGTTCGGTGCACACTTGCACCTTCTTGAGTGTCAACGAGCCCCGTTCTACATCAGTTGGCCCACTAGGTGTAATATCATTTTATTTAGTTAATTTATAATACCAATAATAATTAACAAAAATTATTGCCCATTTTTATTAATATTACGGATATTTTGTCATCTAATAACACATAGCGAGATATGTTTTTTAAAATATTTTATTGTTTTCATGTAAAATGAAATAAAACTTAGTTTTACCAGCAATCCTTCCGCAGGATATTTCCGGCTATTTTCCGAATTATTCTATCGTCGATTTTGAGAGCAAATGGATCTATATGTGCACTTTGAATTTTTTATGCGATCTGTGAAAACTGGATGTTTAATAATAATAATAATTCTTTTTATTTTCAAAGACACAATAGTACAATGTGTATAGAAGAAAGTCAGTACATACAAATAGAATAAATAAACAGGACAATGAAGTACTATATCATTTTTTACAAAAATGATAAAATTCTTCTAAATTATAAAATCAGTATTCAATCAAAAACATTTTAAGATATTTTTGAAAGGTTGTGTAATATTGTTTAAGTTATATAGGGCGATTGTTCTCCAATTTTGGTTTTATAACGAATGTATTTTGTGTACAAAACATTTTAACAATCTAAGATTTTACTGTAAGAGCCGGTTGTTCCATCTATAGTTAATATTTATTCTATTAATAACTTCAGTTTGCGATGTTCCACTTATGGTTAAAAGTTACCAGTAAGATAAATTTTCGTTAACGGCAATATAACTAACAGTCAGTCAAACTACCAGTTATTAGTTTTATCCAAAGAATATAGTACCGAGTGCACACGAATGGAAACACGAAGTGAAGAGAAACGGAACATATGATATGGAACGTTTGTATTGTTTTGATGATATAAGCTGTTTGTTAATATTAATAATTATTATAATAAATCAGTAGAACGGTGATGATGAAGTATTGGATTTAATTTTTTGATGATATTAATTTGCGAAAACAGTATACCGTACGAGAAAGATGTAATAATTATGAAAAAAGGGGTGATTCAGTTTTTTTTTTTTTAGGTTTCAAGTATCAAAAAATACAGTTCTTTATTTGTTAGATAAAATTGAAGACCAAATATTGTTCTTATCTATTAGGTAAGTTTAAAGAAAGCATAATTTGAGAAATAAACACTTATATTTGTCTATATTTGTTTTTCTGCATCACGAATCACGCTGTATCTTCGATATGCCAGTTGTTGATAGCTTTACGATTTTATGCAATAGGGTATATATCGTGGATACTGGCCACAACTAAAACTAACATAATTTCTAATTGATTCCAGATGATTTCTTTTTTCTTTCCAAGAGACGGAATCTGTCTTCCTGGACTTAATTATATTTTTATATTTGTCCACTATTTTAATTAAATTAGTTATTTCCGCGGTAGTAAAATAAACTGCTCTTTGTCTATAATTTTCGCCACTTATTTTTGCAAGTCGTATTTATCTTTTTTTCTAAACGTTCAAACTGTGGTTTAAACAATACTGCACTAAACACAGAGAAACAAAAAAGTAACCAAATTTCTATTAAAATTGTTACAGCCAAGTTGCCACCTTTTTAAAAATAACTTTACCCTAACAAAATTTTGATCTATCTGATAGCAATCTGCCAGTTAGCTATCTGGAAAATAAAACATCATGGAGCAACCCAAAAATCTTATTCTCTAGTTAAGGCGGTAGAAAAAAATTATCTAATAGATAGTAAACTGCTACTTTATCTGAACTTGGAACAACTAGGCCTAAGTGTGATAATGTCAATTTAATTTGTATGTATTATTTTGTTGTATTACTTATTATAGACCCTGAAGAAGATGCAAACGTCGGTATTGTAAGAATAAATGCTATTTGACTGAGATTTCGAGTAATTTTTAACACCTTATCTCCAGATCACAGTCGAGAATTTTCCCACTATTACATTATAAAGTTTTAGTGCATCTGTAAAATCAACCATAGTCCTATAGAGATTCAGCAAAAACAACCTTAATCTCGATACATTATTATTTTTTTTTTTGAAGAGGCTAATTTTGTATAAATATTTTAACATTAGCTGTTAAAATATTTAGTATTATTTATCAGGTTGTCTTTAACCACCTCTACATCTTTTATCCGTATACACGTCTCCTTAAAAGATGGCATCTGAATCAGGTGAAGATTGTGAAGCAACCAGTTTTTGAAACACTTTTTCTAATCCAATATTTATGAATTTTGGTTCGAAATCCTTTTCAAGTTCTGTTAATTGAATAAGTCTTAAATCAAGATATTATTACTGCTGATTGTCGTAAGCTGTCATCTCTGATATTGAATGGAACATAAAATAAACTTGTTCCAAACATGGATGTAAAGAACAGTTAAAAAAATGTTATTCATGCACTTTTTCCAATTAAGAAAATGCATTGTTAGTCTATTTTAATCAAGGAGTTATTTGGAGAGCAAAAGAAATGAGAAATTGTCAACAACAAAAAAAATTATAACAACTAATTTGAAGGTAGTCTTTCGTCTTACAATGACAATTACCGTATAGAAATTTCTAAAAATATTAAGTCGCCAACGGTTAGATATACGTGAAGAGCCAATGGAAAAAAGTTGAATATCACAAAATGTGTTTTTTTTTCAATACATAGTGTATTCAATCGTATTATTATCTTTGGTATTCCTCTATTTCTTCTACCTTCTACTACTAAGCTGTCTTTTTCCAATATATTCTTCATCTCTCCTCATGACATGTGCAAACCAATATAATTGTCTCTCTTATATCTTTCTAGAAACTTCTATCACTCGAGATCTCATTTCTGCCACATTATTTTTTTCTCTTGACACTGACATCTGTCAATTAGAATGTTCTTAATATAGTAGCTGTTTCTATGGTTATAGCATAGCTGGCTGATTTACGAAATTGAATTCCTTTATAATTCTTTAACTCTATATCCATTGAATATGAAGTATAAAATGCAATTAAATCGTGTAGATTAAATATTCTGATATCATGTTGTTTATTGTTATCAAAAGTATGGAATATAACTGCCGAGGAAAATAATCCACGTGGATTTGGAAAATCATGATGTCTTGAATGAAAAATTATGATACTTGACATTTATGAACATTATTACTAGTAATAATTTTGATACGGACATCCATATCTGCTTGTCAAGGCCAAAAAAGTCACAGAACTGCTTGCGCCTTATGTAACCTAAAATAAAAATGGCGAGAGGTATTGTGCTAGCCACAACGGTTTTTAGCTCTTTTATTGTAATTTCTAAGGCTTGTATCTTTGACTGTTACCGTTTTTTCCTCCTTTAAATATATTTGAAAGTTGATCTTTAATCTATCAGTAGGGCCAATCATCTCATTTTGTTAGTAAATGAACATACAACCGTCTTCCCCCAGGTTTTTAATTTATTTTCTTATTGAATGTCGTGGACAATTTATGTAACTACGTCAATAATGGAATGAATTATATTGTTTCAAAAGCAGTTTGAGTAGTAATATGATAAACGTTGGTTCTAAAACAGCAAAATTCCTGTTCGTCGTTGCTGCGGTGTCTGTAATAATTGGCCCCATCTTCCTAGAATTCCAATTACTTCCACGCGACTATTCATACACAAGCGCTGAGAGCGGAGCCAAGCAAGAGCCTGAGTGCTACACTCGGGATAGGGTTACTCTGCTCCTCTGGTACTGGTATAGGTGACGTATCAGACTAATTGTGGTCAATTCACCGGATAACTCAATTATTTGGTCCTTAGCAAGAGGCGAACGCGAAGACGGAGGAAACGCCATACTATTGTGTTTAGTTGCTCAAGTTCTCTAGACTGGAAGGCAGTTTGTTGATGATTTACGCTACAGGGTTTCACAGGATAAGGATTCTCAATATCAACAACAAAGGAGTACTCAACCATTTCTTTTACTTCACATCACATTATATTTAATTTATATCATCTATCGTCACACACGTCTTCTCACTTAATATTAGTTTAGTCCATTATATTTCATGTTTAGTCACATAAATAAAATAAATGTTAAGAATTAAATTTACTAGTTGTTTTTCTCTAGATAAAAAATTAATTATAGTTTTCGAGATCCCATTGTTGATTACATTAGTCTCCATATTTCGTATAAAAAAAATCTGTTGTGGCCATCACAATACCACTCGCGCCCTTTCCATTATGGTATATATAAGTATTGTATTTAACATTTCCTGTACACACAAAAAATTCTAATTACACCTAATCTTTATATTTACGTATTTTCTATAATTTTAAATTCATTCTATGAGCAAGTTTTCTCCATTTCTTCCATGTTCGACGTTTTTCTAATTTATTAACAGGATTGGCGGTATTTATGACGGGTTCATGTGATATACCTGTAATTTGAAATATATAATTAATAATACAATAACAGATATTAAATATTGTTCCCAGAAAAAGCCTGCAGTACTAACTCTGAATTTTTGACACTGGCATTAGTCAAGAAAGAATATTACCCGCCGAAAAATAGTAGGTATTACCCGCCGAAAAATAATATTACCCGCCAAAAAATAGTATTATTTGTCAAAATAATAATAATACACTCCGAAAAATAGTATTACCCGCCGAAAAATAATATTACCCACCGAATAATAATATTATCCGCCAAAAAATAACATTACCCGTCAAAAAATAATATTATTCGTCAAAAAATAATATTATCCGTCAAAAAGTAATATTATACCCGCTTAAAAATAGTATTTCCCGTCAAAAAATAGTATTATTCGTCAAAAAATAATATTACCCGTCAAAAATAATATTACCCGTCAAAAAATAGTATTATCCGCCGAAAGTAATTAAATCATAGTGGCCGTTTACAATGTAAAACAGTCAATAAAAAATGTTCAAAATGTCCACCTTAAACTTCAATACAACGTTCTAATCTTCGTCTCATGGACTGACGAATACGTTGAATTTATTGTAATGTTAAAAGTATGAGTTGTATATGTCTGAAATAAAATATTAAAATCAGTATAGCTCTGAAGTTAGGCATTTACGGATACATGTTTATATGAACTTTTTTTATTATTTTGAGATGTGTTATCCACCTTTAAATCCGTGACCTATATTTACATAAGCGGAAGAGAAAATACGAGAAAAAATAAATAGTTATTTGTATATCAAGGCCGCGAAATCACTCTTTAGCGTACCGAGAGAAAAATTGTCGCCGAGGCCGCTTGCGGCCGAGGCAAGACAATTTCGAGGACGCTAAAGGATTTCGCGGACAAGGTGTACACAATATTTTTTGTGCAACCGTAAAAAATATTTAATTACAAATTTGATTAATTTTAAACAGTTTCACTGTAAATTGAAAATTGGCTTTCAAGGTAGCTATGGAATTGACATTAGATAAACAAAACAATTAGTTTTGAAAAAATCATAGTGATTGTTTACTCAATTTCGTGGCCTATATTGCGGCTGCGAAATGCCTATTTCGCGGCCGGTTGCAAAAAAGTATTTTATAAGGTGCAGTATTAGAGATATAACCTTATAGTTACTTAGAAATTATGTTAACCAAAACGTAATTATAACGATCACTAAAACATGGCAATTACGTTACAGCTATTTCTCTTTTTAGTGATATATTCGTAACAGAATCGTAACTAATTTTTTTAACCATATACAGTAACAAAACACCTTAAAGTAAACTTGATAGTAGCTGAAACGTATCTGCAATTAAAAATACAACTTGGGTTATTTTCAAGAATATTGAAACAAATATAACGTTCCATTTAAAATTTAGAAAAATTAAAAAATATGCAGCAAACATATGAGGATCGTTGATAAATTTAGTGAATATTTGACATGTTGGTGAAGAGGAATGTCCCGTAATTAGATCTGGATTAACGTCTGTTTGTGAAACTTACAAACCTACCTAGAAATTAGATTTAAACTGATTAATATATCCGTCTTTGTCATAAAGTTGCTGGGGTAATTTTGTGTAGCTACGCACAACAATATAAACTTTAACGTCGTGAATAAATTTGCTATATGGTATGGGGAACCTCGTTTCGCCTAACGAAGAGATGCAAGATAACAAACATTAAATACTTACACACTTAAAATTTTTGAGATAGTAGATGGAGATGAGATAACACTAATTTAAACCAGGTCGAAATAAGCTGTAACAGTTCATAGTGGTGAACTCTGCTTTGTACACGCAAAAATTGATGGTAGGTAACTGTTCTACAGAGCGTAGATCTCAAAATGGTAAGAGTTCATTATTTAGCGTCTAGAGAAAATTGTAGACATTATTCGCGTAGAGGAGTTTTTATTATATTGACAAGTGATGGTATTTAAGAGAAATGGCTACCCATGCCAATATATACAGCGGAAATTCAAATAAATTATTACTTTTCTAGAACTATTAACATTTTTTAAAAATCTGATGTGGCCAGCACAGTATCTTCCGTCAATCCTATGTATTATGTATAAATTCCATACATAAATTTTCTTGTAAAAAATTCTAAATTTCCAGTAAATTTATTTCATAAAGAAACCATACAAATTACAATTGATACTGGCATCTTCATCTTTAGCTTTTCTCATTCGTTAGGGGTCGGTGTTTTTTTTTATTTTCTCCTTCCACTTATTTCTGTTTTGAGTGTCGTTCTCATTTAGTTTCTTTTCTCTCAAGTCTTCTGCAATACAGTCCTTCCATCTTGTCTTTGATTTTCCTCTGTTTTTTACCTTCTGTTACTAAGCTATTCATTCTTCGCCCAATATATCCTTCATCCTTTCTTATTCTTTCACTCCTTACTGTATCTTTCCATGTCTTCCCTAACATTTATCTCAACATCTTCATCCCTGCCACATTCATTTACTTTTCATTGATACTGACATCTGTCAATTTGAATTATCTGAATATATTAGCAGTTTTCATGGTTAGCATAGCTGGCTGATCTATGAAATTATAAAATAGCGCTCGGAATATGGGCCAATATCTTTATAATTTTTTAACTCTATATCTATTAAATATGAAGTATAAAATCCAATCAAATCGTATTGAAAATAATATATTCTGTTATAATAACGTTAAATGTCAATAAATGATATTTACTGCGTTTTACCAAGTAAAACTGTTAAAAATTTTAAATGAGGGTACTTCCGGTTGACCAATTATAACCAAAACATTCGTCACACACACACACACACACACACACACACACACACACACACACACACACACACACACAAACACACAAACACACAAACACACACACACACACACACACACACACACACACAAACACACACACATACACACACATATATACATATACAGACATCATCGTAAAAATGGTAAAATCGTGCTTATTCACTAAAAAACTCATGATTGAATTTTTTGACCGAAGACAATACCTTCCTTATCTAAAGTTGACGGAAGGTTAAAAAGTTATTTTAAGTGCTACATTTTCCATTGTTACCTTTGTATAGAAACTCTTTCCATGTTTAACTAAATATATTAAACAAATATTATTTACAGAACATTTGTATCAACTTTTATGTTCTCAAGAAGACACATTTGAGGTCGAAAATGTCGATACTGAAGTAACAAATGTTGCTGAATCCTAGAAATTTTTCATGTCATCAACTACCTAACCAAGAAATAACCCTTGTCCCAATACTAGCAATAGTTAGATTATTTTATGGTTTGTTTAAAAAAATACATATGTACACTGAAAGAAAATAACGTTATTCGTACGGCTATGAATCAAGGTAATGTATCTGAATTAATGAATGAACTTACGTTACAGCGAAAGTATTATCAATAACGAGCATCGTTTTAAAGTGGAATGTCTTAACTTCTTAAGTCGAAGCAATACGAATTTTTGAAAGACAAGCGTGTTATATCCATCAGCTTTTGTAAAGTAAAGAGATAAATGTATGCCAATTTGTTAATTCGTTCATGATACATATAACCTTGATCGGTCATCTTTAAAAAAAATTACTGTATATCAGTCTTCGTCACTTTAGAATATAAATCCACAATGTGTTGTGGCAGTTTGTCGGGTTTGGAAATTCTCTAGAAAAATCGTGTATCCTTTTGCATATTCTAGTATTATTTTTAATAGTATTGTTGTTAAATTGTAATTTTATAAAATAATTAAAACATGACAGTTTTAAATGAATGCCTGATTATATTATGCAGAAATAACAATAGGAATAATGAAGTTTGTAAGTGCATATTTAATACCGATAATTTACAAATTAGTGTATAATAGGTGGGCATAAATGTAAATAGCTAACAGCATTAACATGCTGTAGTTATTTGCCTGATGAATATAATAGCTCCACACGTACACTGCCTAGTTAGTTAATACATAAATTACTCAAATATCTGTTAGCCTTCTATAATATATTCATGCATAAGCTTTTAGCAATTTATAATAAATCCAGAACATTTACACAAATCGCTGAACAATTGAATTAATCATTTGGTTATGTTACAGTTATACTACTATAATTGTATATCAATAAAGAAAGTTTACATATTTTCAAACTTTCTTACAAAAATACAAAATATCTTCATCGCCCTTCGACTAATTATAAGAAAAAGACGATAGCAAAGACTAAACTAAAATTCTTGTAGAATTTATTTCTTGACCATGTTTTTTGAGGAGGTTACTCCAGTGCAGTCCTGCAGCAACGTCATTAATAATAACCTAATTCAGTAAGTGCAAACAACAAAAAAACCATCTAATTTCCAGAATGATTATTTTCTTTTTTCGCTTGTTTATATCGGGCTTGATAGATTCCAGCGATGCCGCGAAATATCCAACGAGACTGCAGATAAAGTAAGAGCATCCATCACGCGTTATTGTGGTCCGATGTTATTCTTAACAAAATTATATTTGTCGGGGGCAGCGTAATGGGCAAGTTTATATCGATGATGTATGATAAATGTTCGCGCAGAGATGAACTGTGAACGAGAAATATCCTAAACTGGTTTTAGTTTTTTGTTCCTTTATAGGAAATATACAAAAGAGGACAACTTGAGAGGATAATAGTGAATTTATGATAAAATAGTTTTAGTTAGAATTTTTTTATATTTATTGGAATACCGTGCAAAATAAAAATTTCAAATTAACGTATGTAAATTTTGGCACAGATTTCAACAGATTTTACCTCTCGCTAAGAGAGGTATTGGATTCATGCTAAAAATCACATGATGTGTGTGTATATGTGTGTGTGGGGGAAGTTGGAAGGACGATTTCTCAAAAACTATAATGCTTAATATCTTTTTCACTACGTATTTCTCAATCGGACATTACTGGGAAGATCTGAAAAGGTTTTGGTAATAATTGGAAAACCGGAAATAACAGATTCTAAAAAAAAAACTTCTAAATATTATTTTTTGAAAATTTTTGTTCTTGCTTGTATTACAGAATAGTAAATTCTCTATCTGATACATATAAATATTCTATAATATCTTTTATAGATTTAGAGATATAGAAATATAAGGTATATAATAATCGGTAGTGATAAATTTCACAGACCAAATAATATCATGGAAACCAATTGAAAAATTAAATAGTTTATAACACAGATAAATGTCAATTTTAGAAATATTTTTTCTGGGAAGTAGACACATTATATTATTTCTTTCAGTATTAATAGTTAAATATTTAAAATTATATTATATTACATACACCCTTCAAAAATCCTGTCAATCCCGGCAATGAATTGGAAACATTTCGAAAAATTAGAAAAAGACAATATTTCTTCATAGAATGAATTTAAAATTAAGAAATCTAAATATAAAGAACACATGTAAGTATTCAGGCATTATGTGGGCCGAGTGAAATGAAGCCCTGGATTGTCAAAGGTACATTGATAAATATTCTAACAAAACTTTATTGAAAAAGAACACGCTGGTGATGATTTTATCTTCTGGCCAGACCTTGCGTCCTGTCACTATTCAAGATAACTCAAAATTGGCTTATAGAAAAAAACGTGCCATTTGTTCCGCGAAACGACAATCCGGTAACCTTCCCCAGGTTCGTCCGATAGAGTATTTCACCTCGGACAGTTTACGATGTAGGATGGGAAACCTAAAATGAGGACGAACTTCAATGCAAAATTTACAGGAGTCAGGAATGACCAACAAATCGGTGTAAATGTCGCCCAAAACCTAATATTAGGTGACCTCAGAAAGTTGTGCCCTGTGGAAGAACACAGGCCTCTTTATTTAATTTAGAATCATAATTTTGTTACTTATGAAATAGCTAGTTATTAAGTATTACGGTAGTATATCGAAAGACAAGGATTACAATGCTCCTTATTATAATACGATTGGTCGTTATTAAGTACGAGTATTACAAAATGTAATACGTGTTTTTCATACTATTTTTCCTATTTCGCATTAATTTACTTTTATTTCAAAATTATTATTGAAAGAAATATTATAATATCGATAACACTAACAATTTCAATAAATATTTGATATTTAATTTACTTTGATAATTAACATTTTGACAACACTTAGTTACTAGTTAGGTTAGATTTAAAGTTCATATTTTTTATTTTACGACCCTACAAATAAATTATTTGAATTTTAATTTGACAGAGTACTTTACTCTTTAATGTAAATATTTTACTATAAAAAATCTATTTTTAGTAATTTTCAATAAGTCATAACAACTAAAATAAAACATACTTATTTGCACTTATACTAAGGTACCAAAAAATCACCAAAAACATTTATACAAAATTTTACATTGTAATACTGTTTTTGACAAAAATAGTTGTACAAAATTCATTTTGTGACCGCGAAATAGGAAAACATTTACGTAAATACATGTTTTACAAAAAAATATTCTTCAAATTCTTCAACTTATGGGACATACGTCATTTAAAAATAATTTTCTCTACAGCAATTCTACAATACGCGAATTTTATAATCTTCAAAAACATTTGCAATTTAGTTCTCTTTCAAACAAATTCGCTCTTCGTTGATCCATTCTAATTATTTCCCGTGCTATTTTTGCTTTCCCTAAACATTGTACTCCGGCTGCAGAACTACATCGTCTAGATTCTAGAACATCTCGGGTAGGAATAAAGTAATCCAAACATACGACTCCCAGTGAACTCCAAGTTAAATTGTCGACTGCAAGGCAACTACCGAACAGCAGTAATAAACGCTGCAGGGAACAAGAGCACAATTCCAGATCCACGCCAACTTAGAAAGCGATAGTTGCAAGATGCGAGAAATTAACAAGAGAAATTGTGTTAAACCCACTGAACCTTATCAATTTGTACAAGGATATTTTTCTTATAAACTATTCAGAATTTACTAATAGTAATAGCAGTAGATCAAAAACACTAATTACAAAATAGATTTTCTTGTATATATTGGCATTCGGTTTGCTTAAAAAATCTCAACTCAGCTCACATTATTAACAATAATTAGAAAAAGTTTCAAACAATGTCAGAATAACAATTGGTAATTATGTATATAGATGTCAAATGTCACGATTTTTCGTTAAAAATTTCAAGATTTTCTAAATTCACGTAGTTAATTTGTCACCAGATGTGTGGAATTTACTTATCGAGGAAAATAAACTACATGGAATTGGAAAATTACTAAATTTAGAATGAAAAATTATGATATTTGACATCTATGTACATAATTACTAGCTGTCATTCTGACACGGGCCCCCATATATGCATGTCAAGGCCAACAAAGTCATATACCTACCTTATTGTATTGAAATCTGGATATGCGATTTTTAGCATGAACCCAATACCTCTCTTAGCGATAGTATTATCCGACGGAGATGTTATATTTACAAAAAGATTTTTGATTTCATGTTCGTTGCAAGTCCATTAATATTATCCACAATGAAAATCAAATACAATGTATATTCATAATAAAGAAATCCAACTGTATACAGCATTCATGTAATCAGAGGCAGTGTTTCTATTTTGAATTACTGTGGTTATAATTTTAAGTCTTTGTATTCGTAAATGAGGAGAATTTTATCGTTTTATGTCAGTCTTACGAGTATTTAAAAAAAAAACTGTATTATATTTTAATTGTATCGAACTACATCACTTTGGCACTGAAAATTTAAAACTAATGCAATAGTATATTTGCATATTCAAGAGGAAAAATATTTAAGTCGGTTAAATTTTTTGATTTTTTCTTATTGCTCTATTTAGCTCTCATTGCCCAAATGGTGGCGGCATTGCCCACTTTGAGAATTATTGATTTACATACTATGCTGAGTGTTTTGTGAAATTTCAATGAAAATTTTTGATTATGTTTATAATAAGTCTTATTTGAAATTCTTAAAAATTGTTGTAGAGTATTAAAAAGTTATATAATACAGAACGAATAAATTACTTATTATTTTGTTTGTTAATTTGTCTATTAAAAAAATAATTAAATGTTATTTAATGATCAACTATTACATGGATAAATTTTATCAAATTCATTGTTGCAGTCTATATGAACAGAAGTGTGTGTGGTACGCTTGTATACGAGGCGACTTCCTGGGGCTCGGAGATGACTTTTGGATACCTGCAGGACTTCAGTAGTTTACCATCGAATTTTCCTGAAGATTTTATATGAATGGTAAGATTACATTTCATTATTTTTGCACTACATTGTGGATTATCATACGTAGTATTCATTGTTGGCTGTATGAGACATTAAATATAATATTCAGAAATAACTGTTCTGGATTTTTTATGTTTTATGGGATAATAATGATTTTTTAAAATTTAATATAAGTATACTTTTATGGGGTGTCTTGGCCGCGTGCCTGAGTTTCAGGTCGCGAATCTGAGCAACCGGGTTCGATCCCGACCGACGCTATATATGTCAAATTTTAAATGGCACAAAATTGACTCCTGTGGTGCACTTTCAACGCCAGCAATGAGTGCCCGTAAGGAGACGCCTAGTAAACGCACGCACGGTACAAATATGTCATCTTCATTTCCGAAATATGTATACAAAGCAGATTGGCACACCCAAAAATGGGTAATATACCGTGATGATATATTTATTTCTATTTATATATTTTTAATAATTGTATGTTAATATTTACAATATTATATTCAAATTTATTGATTTTTATACCAGGCCTGATTTACAATAGATATACAGTTCTGTACAATATTATAGGTGCAAGAGATTCTTAGTTTATATATGAAACATATCTTCAAAAGTATTATGCATGTATAAGTAATATTCTTAATTTTTATTTATTGCTGCCAAGTTAATAAACTAGTAACAACGTACTTTACTTCAGAGGAAAAAAGTGTAATGAAAGTTAACTGAAAAAATACGCTAGACAAAAGAATAAGTGTGTTTGACGAATCCAGATCTTTTATTCAATGGTACATTTCAAATAACAAAAATTAATTTGTTTATTTGGTACTCAATTGTAAACTTTATTTATTGATACCGCCTACTACTTTTAAAAATTAGTCTTTACTAGTTAAATTGGTTGCTACCGCGTTAAAATTTTAAGTTAGTTACCACGTTAATAACATGTGAAATTTGTATTTTGTTACTGCCATATGTATTAAAAATAATTGTCAGGTGCAACTGACAGGTTTAGGTTATAAATTTAAATTTGATTTGCAATTGGAAAATTGTTTTCCATCTGTTTCACGATTTTAATTATACAAACTGACGAATATTCCTGAAGTTTTGCAGGGTATTAAATCTAGAATATTCATATTAAGATCATGCACCTATTTTATTCCACAGAACTGTACATATATAATTTCATATAATATTTTTACTAATATACGTTATTTTGTTACACAGATGTATTGCCGAGGCGCTGGTAGTTCTACATGAGAGGACATGGAGAGGATTTTCCGGAAGAGACAATGCTCCCTGGTCATTCCTCAAACAACCCCCAATATGTATTTTTACCCTTTATTATCTTAGATATAATATTTGTGTAAATAAAATAAATTCTTCTTAAACATGTAAAATTTATTTTCATATATAATAATGAAAACATGCACTACAACATGATGTTTACATTTTATGCTTCATACTATTCTAGTTACATTAAGTAGTGTCTATTATATTTTAAAAGGACATGCGTACGTTCCATTATAGTAAATCGCAATAATTAAAGAAAAATCTTACGTTTTATATTATAAATACTCCCTACCTCGGATATACAATACTATATTTTGAAAAAAAAGGATGTTTATGATATACTCGTACACTTTTATCTTTACTTATTTGTAGAGCTAGCAAATTTATTACCTACGTATTATACATGTTATAGCTGCATCTAGCAGCCATGTATTTATATATGTTATAGCTGCATCTAGCAGCCATGTATTTATATATGTTCGATCAAGCTACCAAAAACCAGTTGAATGTTGTAGAAAATAAATAAATAAAGTGTTTTTAGTTTTCTAAGGTTGCGTGTTCAAATCACGTCGGGGTCACCAATTATGTAGAGTATAGGAAATATGTATATGATATTTGATATACTCTGTATAACCTAAACTTTAAACTTGTATAATATAACATAATAAAAATAACGACGAACTGGAATTTTGGAATGGAGAAAACTAAAAACACTTTATTTATTTATTTTCTACAACATTCAACTGGTTTTTGGTAGCTTGATCGAACATATATAAATACAAGGCTGCTAGATGCAGCTATAACATATATAAATACATGGCTGCTAGATGCAGCTATAACATACATATTAACTTAACACGATATTTTTTTCTTTTTTCAAGGGTATAAATAAATAATGAAAACTCATTATTAATCATTTTTTAAGCTGATCATCCTCTCAATAACTTCATATACATAAACACATGAAACATACAAAATTATATCGGGATAAAAAGCTTGAAAACTGTTAAAAGTGTCTAATGTAAGGTACATACATTTACCGGATGGAAAGGCATATCCGTATACATAGATGGGTTGATAATAAATTTCACTTTTATTCATATTTCTGCTGCCCATTTTCATGTAAATAAATGGTAATGGTTTATCACAAAGGTATTTTTATCAGAGGCATCTAATAATTTTGATTTAAATTAGTTTTTAACAAAAAAATTAAATATTTTAAAGTCAATAATTGTGATAATGAAAAAATTCAAAATTGTTAATTTATTATTTTAAGTTAAATATATTCAGTTTGCTCTAATAATGACAGGTGAAACGTGACACGTGCGTGACATATTAGTTTACCTTTTCGTTAGAATTCCATGGCTCTAGACTCTAGAGCATTATAATATTATAATTTTGTAAAATTTCATATTGAATTGTTGCGGTTACAAAGTATTCGAAATGAATTTTGTTTATTTACTTAGATGCAGAATTTTATGTTCTATAACATTTATTAGACGCAATTTATTTAAAATAATTTCGGAAATAGTGTTCAAAGAAAACTGTGTTCCCATATTGAACGCCAATACATGTGTATACCTTTCCACCTGATATATTTGTATCCTGGAAAAGCAGTTAATAAAATGAATCATATTTTTGACCATAAATCCATATTTTTTCTCTAAGTCCGTTAGTTCTCGCCTTATAAAATACGTACCTGTATTGTACGCGATGTGATATAGGTATCTATGCATATGGTAATTGTAATTATAATTGAATTCAATTTACGTATTCTGTAATAAGCCGTAATGATCATATTGTGAGAAGTGAGAGTGATTTGCAAACTCTTAGTAAATAAATCTGATGTGGACACCACACGACTTCCTTGTACGATTATTAAACTATACATATTTTTTTAATAAATAAATTACAAAATATTAATTTTAACTTCAAAACAGTAAAATATATAACGACCATAAAGGAAGTTTTTAAAGAGAGTTTTGAATACAACAAAGAAGTATTTGATTACAACAATGAATATGACTAATTTCACATATTTGTTATTGTACGAATCATAAAATTGCACGTATTTAACGTAATTTGACATAAACATTTTTTTTATTTTTTTGTCCTAATCCATAGCTAGCTTTATTACAAAACAAAGGGCTAATTTAATAATACTTGATGTGCTAGACGCAGAAATTAATAGCATTTATTTCTAAAATCAAAATAAAATCATTTTATTCAAGAAAAACTGTTAACAACTTCAAGTAATGTACCACTTCCGTACGTGCGTACGTACAGACGTCACGACGGAATTAGTCAAAATGGATTCAGGGATGATCAAAATGGATATTTCCGCTGAAATCTAAAAACCGAAATTTTTCGCGATTACAATACTTCCTTTACTTACGTACAAGGAAGTAAAAATTCATTGACTTACAAATAAATAAAACATTTTATTTTCCGTATTATATCTACATTAGTTTATTTTTTTATTCATTGCAAAATAATACTGACGAATTATCTATATACCTTTTACTGTACTATGATTTAAATACCCTTTGTTGTAGTCAACAATCAATGCTAGAAAACAATGTAAATAAATTTGTATTTTCCACGATTTAAAATTTATTTTTTTCACGGTATATAAAATATATACATATATCGAATATTTTTTTTTTCACAAAATGTCCTTAGAATTAATATATATTGGTACGAGTCTCAGTGCTTAAAGGATAAAATTACCATTTACTGTTATCTCTGTCGTCTTGTTCTGTTCCTATATGGATTTAGTATAATGATGCATTCCTGTTTATATAAATTGAGTTCATTTAACCATTTAGAAAATACTACTTAATAAGTGGTTGCATATTATGTTGTAATATATATATATATATATATATATATATATATATATATATATATATATATATATATATATATATATATATACTTATACTTTTATTCTCAATCCTGTACCATATACTTTATACCTCGTTCAACGAGAGAGCGGATCCGATCACGAACCAATTTTGTATTATTATTTCATTCTTACTATTATTATATTTCTTATTTCTATTATATTTGCAGTACTTTAATTATATGAATCTAAAAATAATAACAATATAACTCAGGTTTGACTTCCCCCGCCCAAATTTTAAAGTTGCTTACGCGAACAGGTCCGTGCTCTCGATGAACGATGTATACATAGGTAATTTCCAGTTGAAATGCTCTAGTTTTTTGTAAGACCTACGCTCAAACTATATTATTATATTTATTTGATAAAGTTGAATACATATTGACAAATTATGTATATATTGAAATACTGATCTATTTTTAATTACGTCTCGTGATATACATAGTTATAATATCCGTAATATGTCAATAAGTCTTCGATAAAATGTTGAAATACGTACAAAATGTATTTATTATGTAACATATAACTTAATATACATTTGATGATACATACGAGTACTTCATTTTATTTATTTCTAAGTTCAAATTGATAATTATAATAAGGATAAAATTGTATTATATAGTATATGTATTATACAAATGACAAATAAACACAGCAAAATGAATACAATCTTTTAATAAAAAATCCAAAAAAATCCCCAAAATTCAAAATTTTCAGGCAACCTGCGATTCACCAAAATACGAACTAGAGCAACTAGAGCATCGATTTGCGACCAACAGTTCCTGAACGAGCAATCATGCAAACTAAAGATCCAGGTTCGATTCCTGCTACCTGCCGAGAACAACGGAAAGCGATCCACAGCAGCACGATTACGTAATCGCCGATATACAGCCTACAGCAAGGCTTCTGGCCGACAAAATCCAAAAATCGTGTAAAATCGACAATATTAGCGTGTAGAGGCAGAAAAGTAGCACTTTACGTCCGTTGCAAGCATTTTCGAGCTCTCAGACGTAAATTCAGTCGATCGCAAGGCTAGTACCTACAAAAATTAATATTTCGAGAGCGGAATCGCCGACCTACAGCCTACAGCAAGGCTTTTGATGATAAAAATTAAAAAATCGTTCAGAATCGTCCATTTACAGCCTGTAGCAAGCGAAAAATAGCATTTTACTCACTGTTCAGGAATTTTCGAGCTGCCAGACGTATATACAATCGATCAGTAGACCACCTTTCACAAAAATTTAAAATCGAAACACCATAGCAAGGATAGTGTACTCATCAATACATAAATCTCGGAGTCAGAAGGCTGCAGCAAGGCATTTATTCGCAAAAATTAAAATTCCAACTGATCAAAAGCTATAGCAACGATTTTGTACGCCGAATCGTCGATCATACCCCTTCTATCAAGAATTTCTAGCTATATACTGACTGTCTGATGAATTTACAGCCATTCAGCGTGAGCGATGGTATTGATCCGGACACTCTGTTCCTTGAATTTCGGTTATATGGCTTTATACAGCTACGAGTATATACAGGATTTTTAACTGGTTTCTAGCCAGCCGCTAGGATTCGTACCCCCAGGCCGCAGGCTGGGGGTACGCCCTGGTGGCGAGGCTGGGATGATCGGCTGGTTGCTGGGGTGTTCGACTGGTGGCTGGGATTCTCGGCTGCTTGTTGATAGCTAGTAGGTGCGAATCGAACCTGGATCTTTGGTTTGAAAGGTCTTGTAACTCGTCGTTCTGGTTTCAGATTGACGAGTACAGGATCATTTGCTAGCAAGCCGGATATGAATCTAGATCTTTGGACTGCGATTTTTGGTAATAGTAGTATTGAAATGAAAGAATTAGTAATTTTAACAATGATTTGTTGATCAATTTTTTACATAATAATGATATTATGATATATAATATATTAAATATATTATTTAATATGTTGGTTCGCAAGGTCTTGTAAATCGTTCTGGTTTCAAATTGATGGGCTACAGGATCATTGATAACAAGCGGGGTAAGAACCTAGATCTTTGGACTGCGATTTTTGGTAATAGTAGTATTGAAATGAAAGAATTAGTAATTTGAACAAGGATTTATTGATCAATATATTACAGAATAATGATATTATAATATATAATATATGAAATATATTATTTAATTATGTTGATCTTTGTATTTGTGGTACATTACAAAACGGTCGCAGTTTCACAAATACAAAGACGGTGATATGAGCTCTAAATACGTGCAATTTGACTTAAAAAATAGTCCTTATGCATATTAAGGATGATAGTTTTGTTTATAAGAAGATATAGTGCAATTTTATTTCGACATGTACATTTGCATATTATAATATACATATTGAATTATATAATTACGTAACAGCGTAAAAGTATATATATTTTTTTACGTATGATTAAGAAAATACCACTTTTGATGATAATATATGAATGATTTACAAAGTATAGATTCTAAAGATAACATGTTTTAGTTTACAAGTGTATTGTTTTATAAAAGGAAACGTAATATGATTTAATATTTTACGATTAAAGAAAATATTTATGGTAAATGTCACAATATATAATAATCAGAGTTTCTTATAATATTAGATTACAAAGTAAGTATGTATGTACATATATGTTACTTTGGGGATGAAATGAAGGTACAGAAAAACAGAACTCAATCACAAATTTATAGTTTCCAATTTTATAATAAAGTTACTCAAAAACTATGTAAGATTGCGACTTGCGGTATACAGATTTGGATTAAGTTAGCTAAGTTTCCGGAATTAGAATTGCAGAAAAATATTTCAGTAACGCCTTGATTCAAGGCAGCAAAATGTGTATTGAATATATTAAGTTTAAAATGAAATTACTTAAAAATAAGTGAGACAGCGACTTGTTTTTTCCAAATTTGGATTCAGGGGGTTGCAAGGTTTCAGGAATTCGAATTACGGATAAAAAAAATCAGTCATGATTGTTTCAACAGAGCTAAATGTCTGTCAAAAATGTAAAATGAAATTACTCAAAACAAAATGAGAGATTTGCGGATTTCAAATATGTATTCAGGGCATTGTTTTTTATATGTTCGCTAAGTGTTAGGAATTCGAATAGCGGAAAAAAATCAGTCATGCGTCATGCTTGTTTCGAGAGAGCTAAATGTTGTTGAATATATTTAGTTTAAAATGAAATTACTTAAAACTAAATGAGATCGCGATTTACGGTTTCCAAATTTGGATTCAGGGGGTTGTTTCCTATATGTTCGCATAGTTTCGAAAAAAATTCAGTCATGCTTGTTTCAAGAAAGCTAAATGTCTGTAGAATATATTAAGTTTAAAATGAAATTACTCAAAACTAAGAGAGACAGCAACTATCTATTCCATATTTGGATTCAGGGGGTTGTTTTCTACATGTATAAGTTTCTGGAATTTGAATTGTGAAAAAAAAATCAGTCTGCTTGTATTAAAATAGCTAAAAGTCTGTTGAATATATTAATTTTAAAATGAAATTACTCAAAACTAAGTGATATAGTGATTTGCGGTTTTCAAATTTGAATTCTGGGGGTTGTTTTCTATATGTTTGCAGAAAACTATTTCAGTTATACTTGTTTCAAGGCAGCTAAATGTTTATTGAATATATTTAAAATGAAATTACTCAGAAACTAAGCAAGACAGCGATAGTAGTTTTCAAAAATGGATTCCAGGGGTTGCTTTATACACTTTATGTAAAAAAAATCGAATCGTAGGATACGGAGGTAATTTTTAATACTTAGAGGACTTAGTTTTGGTTTTTCTGTACCTTGTAAATAGTATTTATGTATGAATGTATGTATGTTTGTATGGTAATTTGTTATGTAATATATGAATGTATATACCAAATAGTATAGAAACTATAAAATATATGAAAATGAATATACATATAATTGTTGCATAATGATATGAATTGTTTATGTACCGATTGTTCTTGCTTTATATTAATTTTATATACGAGTTAATACTTAGGAGGATAAGTTTTATTTATTTACATAAATCTTATAAATAAATCTGAGGGGCACCAAAACATGTTGGGGTGTATTCACTGCGATGCTCTGCAACAATGTGACCATCTCCAATGCTGAAATCAGGATTCATGTCCTTTTACAACTTGTTCGCATCCTTCTATGGCTTCTGTACTGTACTTCATTTCTCTGTGGTTCTGTAACAATAAAAATATACTCGAAATTAACATTTGAATTAGGTGTAATATACGTATATTAATATAAATTTAGAAACTTTTCAATCGTTTGTAATTATTACAAAAAAACCTTAATATGAAATAAAGTGCGAGAAATTCAATATTTAAAGTATATTTAAATATTTCAATTAATTCTTAAATTATTCATTGTAATGTTTTATGCGTACATTATTTTTTTTATTAATGTTACATAAATTACGTAACCGGTGCACAATTATAATTTTACCAATAAAAAATGGGTATATATTCATTTAATGCTGTATAAATTCATAATTTCTTTATCTCTACATAATCCTGAATTAATTTAAACTGTCTTCAATACAACAACTATTATTGCAATATAGTGTATAGCGACACCAGAAATAGTCTAGAGATAATGGATGATATACTCAATAATGGGTACAACTATAATATAGTTCAAAAATATAGAAAAAACTTACTATGATTAAATTATTTCCCAAAGTATAATACCAAGACCTATAGGTGTACAAATGTCTTCTCCAAGAACCAGAAAGTCGTCCTCGAAAGACCAGCACACGAGCACATCACACACACGTCTGTTCACTAGCACTGTAACAAAAAAGTGACAGAATTAATCTATGTAATAGTTAGGCATTAGATAATAATAAAAAAATATCCGACAATTAAAATAATGATTAACAAAAAATATATATAAATTGATGTCTATGTATTATGTAACATATGATTTTTGAAATTTGTGTTTGTAAACAAGAACCATGGACTACCCGAGAAATATAATTTTTGACTTTAGGGTTCATAGAAAGGGTGAGAAATATTGAGGAAAATTTTAACTTTAGGGATTAATATCTCTGAAATTAAGAAAGATAGGGACTTGTACCTTTCAAATGTGAATTCAGCATGCATTTATCTATAAATAAGCATATTTTCAAAATTGCTAAAAGAATTTTCAGTTATGATTGTTTCAGGCCATATGCTTTTCTGTATGAAATTTCAAGTTTAAGGTACAATATCTGTGTAGATAGAAATTTGTACGTTTCAAATTTGAATTCAGCATGCACTTTATAACGGACACCCCTCTTAACGGACAGGTTTATCTGAGTCCTGGCCTTGGGACTGAGGAATCAATGAATATATAACCCCTCCATAGCGGACACCCTCTATAACGGACACGGACAGTTTTCTGCGCCCCCGCCGGACGATTTTATACGTAAATTAACCCCTCTATAACGGACACTGAGTGCTGTTAGCTCTAGGCATTGGGGTTGTACAACTGGACTGATTAGACTTCTAGGAATTCTTTCTTCCTATGAAACGCCTTCCTCTACCTCTCGCTGGCCATCGTCAGGTTCAATTCGAGTGTATATAGGTTCGTCCATCGCTGTGAAATATGTCTCCTCCCAAAGTACCTCGAAAGTCGTTATCGTTGAAAGAAAAGATGGGTGTGATTAAACACCATGATGAAAATAAGAGTTCGTTGCGTGTTTTGACATATACGAGTACATGCTCAATTTAATTGTAAGATGGGAATTTTTCTAATTTTACAACACCTATTTATTTGGGAGGATGTAGAATGGTGCTAACATTACATGATGGGGGGATCCCTCTAAAACGGACACCTCTCTATAACGGACAAAAACTGGGGTCCCATCGGTGTCCGCTATAGAGGGGTTTCACTGTATATATAAACCAAGTTTCAAAGTTGATGAAATGATGAGAAAATTGCATTTACGCTTGTTCAAAAACAAGTACTGTTAAGCCCTCGAAAGTTACTAGGCCGCGGCGGGAAGCATCTTCCTTGAATGTTAAGAAGTAATGACATTTTTTGTATCTTAAATAACTATGAAAAAAAGCTGGCGCAGTAATTTATGTGGTGTAATTATTTGCAATGAAAGCAGTAAATTCTTTTAGAGCATCAATCAACTAGTAGTGGTTGGAGAAAAAGCGAAACAGATTACCGCAGTCGATAATATATCGATTGATTGGCCTAACTTATCGACAGCACGTAACACATCTCACCGCAAAAAACGAGATATTTCAATTCCCACCGTGGCCGCGCGGCGCTGCCAGCAGGAAATGACCATTATATTCCGCGCTGCTTTCCTCCACGCGCGTCTGGCTGGAATGCTAAGTCCTTCGTCTTTCATTCCTCTAAACACGCCCGTAAAAAGAATTCTTACTGCAAGTATCAAAGAGCAACGAATACTTTACAGTTGGAAGGAAACATCGCCGAAGATTCTATTCCAGATTGAGGACAGTGTCTCTGGTCTTTCCAGGAGCTTGTGTCCGTACAAAAAAGGACAGCGAGACTCAAAGACGCGCGTCGCGAAGGATCAAGGTGAACCTGAAGCATCCGTAGCTACTCCCACAGGACTTTGATCATGAGGCGAATACACGAACTGATCGCCCATTCTTTTACATGTTTAATGGATTATGAAAATGTTCTCGTTTCTGTTTCACTAAATCTTATATACTTTATAACTTTTTTCTTATAATAGCAGATTGAACAGAGCGATTTATAAGGAAAGGAGTCTAACAAACTTTCAGGTCATTTCAGGGCCGTATTTACGCGGAGACTATCTAGGGTGCAGCCTATGGGCCCACACCACAAAGAGGCTCGCACCACAAAGGGGCCCGCACCAAAACACAAACTGTTAATTATTTTTTAATTTTAAATAAACTATAATAAAAAATGTGTTTGTTTTAATAATTAAAGTGGTGCGAATCCTCTATAAAATACGTCGACGGACGATGCATGATAAAGAAAATGAAAAAGTTATTACCCAGAAGAGGTGGATGTACAAACAACTTTGAAAAATATCTGATGTTTTGTAAAAAATCTACACAGAAAGTTTTTTTTCAAAAGATTCTATGTTTCAGGTATATTACCTCCCGTCTGTTCTATATATTTTGTATAAATTCAACACAGAAAGATTTAGCAAAATATTCTATATTTCCAGTAAAATTATAATATCAATATAACTAACTTAATACTGACATCAATTACAATTTTCTTAATGTAGTAGTGTGTTTCTATGGTTATAGCATAGCTGGCTACTTTATGAAATTTAATTCCTTTATAAATTTTTATGTGAAACATCTAATCATCCCTATTCTGTAAGAAAGTGGCTAAGTCTTAGCAACATTGCTAAAAAGATTAGCCAATTGAAACACTATGTAAAACCAGTCATTTCCAAATTTTGTTCAGTGTTTGTAATTATTATTGGTTATTTACTATAGCAATGTTGCTAATAGTTAGAACCTTATTAGAGAAATGGGGTGATTGGCGCACTTATACGGGGCCTCTCCCTACCACTCTGCCTCGACTCAGCACTCCACGCACGCCATTTTACTTACGTGTACCGCTATACCGGCGTTGTTTCCTTTATACTACACGCTCACTGCTCACTTATATGTATGTCGTCGTATCGGAGCGAATTTGAAAAAGCAGAGTATGGTTTCGAGCATTACATACTTCAATAAAAATAATTTTCGATGTTTCAAATCTGCTAGGCGTCCCGCGACGGCTCACTTTTTTTAAACTCTATTTGCATTGGATATGTAGTATAAAATGTGATCAATTCGAATGGAGAATAAAAATATTTGACAGCATATTTTCAAGAAAACCTGTTACAAACTTCAAATGAGGGTATTTCCGGTGAACCATTTAAAACCAAAATCTAATCGTCTGCATATGGATGTAAGGAAGAGGAATACGTAAAAATTGTAATTTTTGGAATTCTTTGGAGTTACCGCGGCTGAAATTATAGTCACATACACACGCACATACTAACACATACAGGCATCATCGTAAAAATAGTAAAATCGTATTGTAGGAACCATAACGTGCTTATTAGTTGACAACACTGCCGAATTTTTTGACCAAAAACAACACCTTCCTTACCTAAATGTGACGGAAGGTAAAGAAACGTCAAAAATTGTTTTCCTAATATCAAAATCGCTCAAAAAATGTACTCACTTATAGTCAGAAAAAGAAGTGGAGAAAGATCATTTTCAAAATTTAAGTTGATTATAAACAGGATTCGAACCTCTATGTTAGAAGACAAGCTTAACGTTTTGGCTTTGCTTAGCATTTAAAGTGATATTTTAAGATAAAGTTATGAAAATATTATAATTAGCTTCATTAGTATGAAGTGTAGCCGCAAATCAATTAGCCAGTAACATTATTTGACGTTTTAATTATTTAAGTACTGTATTTTAATTAAATATATGTAAAATTTGCTTGTTTGATACAATCTTTTTATCTTGCATTTTCCTAACATGTTTATAGTTGGAGGAAGAAATATTTGGAACTGACTTATGCAGGGTTTACAATATTTTATGGACGGTTGGGTTTGTTTGCGGTCAGGACTCATAAATTATTTGAACTTAAAGGCATCAATTTTAGGGTAAGAAATGGGCCGTAAATGGGAGTTAAAAGTACATAATTAGGAAACATCTTATAATATTTTAATCTCTTTTCACTTTACAAATTGACATTAGAAGAAATACACTTAAAACGAATTATTATTTTAATACAGATTTAAAAGTACATCTTGAATGCAAATTTCGGGTACGGCCCAGGACAGAAAACTCTACCTGGCTCCGAGTAGCATTACCGCAAAGTCCATAAAACTTTATAACGACCAATTGGCAGAATCTAATGAGTTCCAAATATTTCTTCCTCCAACTATACTTCAAATTACAAAATACCGCCCGTAGGGCTAGCACCACAAGTGCAGCCTAGGAGTCTACAGATCCTAAATACGGCCCTGGGTCATTTTGAGTAAAAACTGTTATAATGTCCGTATCCTCGAGACAATACGAACGACATCAATCGCAAGCATATGATTCAAATTGCCAGGGTGGTGGGGAGAATTGTTGACGTAATGTCAAAACTGAAAGTAATGTATTTGTCTAAGTTGTGAAGGTAAGTAGCACTCTCGTAATCAAATAATTTATAAGGAATGAGTAGTCCACTAAAATTAAGTCTTATTTTAACGTTAAGGTAATTCATTACCTACCTAGAGTAATTTAATTTTCCTCAAAAGTTATAAAGCCCTTTGTGAAATATGAGTGTACACTAGAGCAGCTAGTAGTTTAAGAGAACTTCACATCAGTAAATAGTTTGTTTCGCGAGTTAGCATACAAAATACGAGAACATTCGTCTACATATGCTGCTTCATGAAAATGTCATAATACTTCTGCATAGGTACTCTTATACGTGCATTCATCATCCCACGAAAATTGAAGAGGATGGGTCTGTTTATGTACACATAAAGTATGTATACCTAATAGACCATTTCTATATATGAGTCCAAGCCCTTAATATTTCGGCCAGTTTACATTTTTAACGAACAAATTATAAAACCTACGCAAATTTCTATAAATTTCTTTAGACTTGTTTAAAATACAGATTTGAAACTTACCAAAACTGAATATTTTATTTAAGTATTCCCCCATTTAATATTACATTACATCGCCCTTGTTAGTAAAACTAGCTTTAATTCTATTAGGCATTGTATCCCATGACTTACAAGGTAGGTTTTATTGTACGCACTGGATTTTTATGAAATTGTTTTTCATTGTGCCAAAAGTAAAGGATCTCGGTAGAGACAAAGTTTGGACCAGAAGACCTTTAAAATGCCGGCCGGATTATTATCATGCGTCATTTGGCCCACAGTTTTTTAAAGCTTTAAGTCTATATTTAAAGTAGCCGAAAGAAATTTCTAACCATTTGTGTAAATTTTATAATCTATTGGAACTGTAAACCGGCCGAACTATTATGAGTTGGGGCTCACAGATAAAATATGAAGAAATAATTGGCTATTTTCACATATTTTCAAATAATTATATATGTATGTTAGGTTTTATTTTTCTAATCACTTCATCCATGTTTTAGGGATATTTTATTTTCCGATTTGACTTTGCCTCCATTCTCTCTTCGAATTTTTCATGTGATTTGTTTTGTTTAGTACATGTCACGTAAGCAAATATATTTTTGTTTCCTAATAAAACTGCCACAGTAAACTGAAAAATATATGTATGGTAACATTTTTATCATTCAATTGTGCTACAAAAATTTTGTTGTCAAGAATAACAGGAAGTACTCGTATATAAAATGAATACATTACCCTAGTTTTTATGTAGAATAATTTCATCCTCAAATAAAAATAAATGGCTTGTAATTAAAAATCCAATTTTGAAAATAATTTGCTCATATTTTTAAATATTTCAAGTAAAGCTTTTCAAAAAAAAAGAAGACTGCAATAATTAAAATAATATAAACATAATATAAGCGAGTAATACAATAATGTATAAGCAAATACAAACAGAAAAAAATGTTATATGGCCAGCATATTACCTCCCGCCAGTTCTATGTATTTTGTACAAATTGAATTCTGTAAGTTTCTTGCAAAAGATTCTATATTTCCAATCAATTACCTTCCGTCAGTTCTATGTATTTTGTACAAATTCAATACAGAAAGTTTCTAGCAAAAGATTCTATATATCCAGTAAAATTAAAACACAAACTTACTGTCAATTGTACTTGACACTAACATCTTCAGAATTTTCTTAATATAGCAGCTGTTTCTATGGTTATGGCATGCATAACTGGCTGCTTTATAAAATTAATTTTTGCTATCAAATCGTATTGAGAATAAAATATTCTTTAATATTTATAAAATAAATACATCATCACGGCATATTACCCACTGGTGGGTGTACCAATCTGCTTTGTACATAGATATCAGTAAGATGATATATTTGTACCGTACGAATGCTCAGCAGGCGTCACCTCATGGGCGCTCAGCGTTGGCGTGGGGGGGCACAACGCGGGTCAATTTTGTGCCATTAAAATTCGAAGTAATTTTTGGCGTCGGTCGGGATCGAACCCAGGACTCCAGATTCGCGACTTGACACTCAGGCACACGGCCACGAGACCCTATATTTAGTATTTATAATAACATAAAATGTGAAAAAATATACACACACACATACTCACGCGCAGACACATACATGCACGCAAACATCATTATAAAAATATAAAATCGAATTCTACGGACCCTAAAACCAAAGACAATACCTTCCTTATCTAAAGGTGACGGAAGATAAAAACAACTGCATTGATTTTTGCATCTCATAATAAGAATGCAAAAAGAAACAGCAAAAGTTATTGGCTAAAAAGATAAAGAAGAAATGGAAAACAAATAGTGTATAAAATATAGGTCAAATGGATAGAAGAAATATTCCACGAGAAAAGTACCACAAGAAAAGAGGCTCACCTCCTACTAGAATAGAATAGAGTAGAAGAATTTCATTAGAAAAATATGAAATGGAAAAAAAACACTTCAACTATGTAATTATGTATGAGTGTAGGTACTTTTTAATGTCTGAGTCCTTTTGTGCCAAAGCATTAATTTTACTATGTCTAGTGCATCATAATGTCCATCATTTAGTTGAAATTTGCAGAATATGTAAAACATTTCTAATCCAATCTGGTTGCTTCATATTCAGAAAAGCGAAATATGCGCTTTCCATGGTGAGTAAGTTGGTGTAAATGATTATTAATCCATAAGTGGCGGACACACGTGAAAAGGTAACATGAAAATAAACAGAGTTTTATCGTGATTTACATATAAATATGCGCGGGAACTGGCTGGCAGCCGACGTAAAATGCTCCAACATTTTCCATGACAATGCAAAACTGCCAACGAGGCGGTTACTTCCATAATTTCATTATACTAACAAAATATAGAGGCGCTGTCGTCGACCAGCCGAGGAGTGGAAGGGGGTGATGTACTTGGCGGAGTATCGAGGCTTTTTGCTGCATTCTGCATACGCTGACGTAGCTAATGTAAATCCTTAACAACACAGAAGACAAACGATACATGTACATAAATAAAACATTTAAAATATTGTCAAAAATACACAGTAGGGCTATAAAAATTTAGGACTGATTTTCTGTAGCACCAAATAACAGCGCCACATATGAATTGGCACCAAACTATTTTTGACTGACCTACATCTACATTCTCCTCAAGTTTGGTTCAGTACAATTCTCGTATGGGTATAGTTTGTTGACCTATTAAATCTGCCTCTGCATGGATGCATCCGTCGAACAGCGGTACACAATCAAATTTTGTGTTCGTTTCTGTAAAGAACCTATTCGTTTGATTTGACCTAAATAGCGTTTGAGGATGCTTCATTGGCCTACTGCAACGTTTTTGGCTGGCAAGAGCGCTTACGCTATAGGCGAGATGAAAATAAAGATGATCCAAAGTGTCAGAGTGACCGCCTAGCATCAGGCAGAAACGCCAAAAACATCGAAGCATTTCGGAAACTGTTGGTTTCGGATCGACGTGTTACGATTACGGTAGTTGCAGAGTAATTGATCATCGACAATGAAACAGGTGGATTGAAGAAAAACAAAAGTTGTGCGCGCGTACGATAATGTATCAGCCTATAAGGCAACAGTCGTGCGTCAATTTCTGTGCCCCAAAAATGTCACTGTGATGTATTATCCTCCGTATGCTTTTGATTTGGTCCCGGCTAATTATTCTAATTACCCAAAATAAAATTGAAGCTGAAAGGAAATCGTTACGACGATTGAACACACACTTTTTTATTGTTTTATTTTTTTACCTCCCGCTACCCTAGGTAAGGGAGGTATAGGGATCTAGTTAAAAATCGCATATCGAGATTTTGATAAATGACCACGTTTCAAGGTCCATAGAATCTAATTTCCACAATGATGTCTGTGTGGGTGTGTATGTATATGTATGTGAGTGTGGATTATTCTGGACACTCTAACTCAAATACTATTATTCGAAAAATGAAACATTGTATTTCGACCCTATATAGTATAGTAGTACGGAAAGAAGCCATTAGATTTTGGCATAAATTGGATAAACAGTAATCGCACTTTACATGAAGCTCAAAATAGATTATCTTCCAAAAATAGTTTTAAATTTAATTTTTCGCGATTTATGTTACTAAAAAATGAAAGATTATTGAATTTTCTATAGGTTTAAATTAATAGTTTTTCTATATATAAAATAATATAAAAATTATATCCCGGAGTCCATGCTTTAAACACAACTCCATGGATACACAGTTCAGTTCAAATGTATGTAACTGACAAATAAATGTCATTGTAAAAAAAGAATCATTTCAAATTAATAATACATAGTAACATTTTAAAAAGAAAATTTTAAAAGTACAATAGATATAGGAAAGAACTTAATATAGTTTCAAGCTAGTAAATATGCAGGTATATAAAATAGTATTCGCAGTCTACCGTAAAGATTTTGCGAGATGTTTTATAAACATTTTTTTTTAAATATTCTTCAAATATTGACTTGTTAATAGTTTAAATCTGATTATTAGCATAATATTTACATTATAGAACTGCAACATTTTTACACATTTGCTCCCTCTTCCATCCCTACAGTAAGCCCAGCTTTCCAAAGCACATAAATATGAAACTTGAGTTTTGGGTAGCCAAACCGGACACTTGCTCGCATACAAAAGCAAAACAATCGCTGGCGAGAAAAAAGTAACATTTTAATCAAGTTCACATGTTCCGGAAGGAAGCTTGGAATTATGAAATGCGAATGCTAGGGGAAGGTGGAGACATAAAGCACGCGTTCGCGTACCAATGCAGCAAGAGCCATTTACCTCTGGCGAGGGGCCAGATAGTGGTCGAGCGCTTTCAGCGACACTCACAGGCGGAGGGATGGAAATTTCGAAGCTTTAAACTTCGTAGTCCATACGGACAAGATATTGCAGTTGGAATTTTTGATCTATTTATATTTTCTAATGACTATTTTATTTACAGTTTTTTTTAATAATTTTGTAACAATTCGAATACAAAGCAATAATAAGCACACAACTTTACCAAATTATAGTTTCAGTAACAATATTTCAACTCTATCTTTGTAAGACAAAATTCTGTTTAAAAACAATTATCGTTTTTCTATAACTCCCTCTGTTTAGTCTAAGTGTCGGTGGTCTAGACATTTAATATATTGAGAATATAATTCATTAGTCACGTGATATGTTTTCCGCCAATCAACATTCAGAATCTCCCTAGTTACATGTCTACCACAGCGATGATTAAAATCAAAGAAATGATCACCTTATTTATAGTCGTAACTAAGGGACTTGTTTTCTTTATTTACGACATTGACAGTTAATTTTGAGTATAAAATAAGTAATAACAATAAATCAAAATCTGTTTTAATACATTATGAATATGTATATCAAAAGTTAGGTTAACATAATGTGTTACAAAAATTCTTTATATTCTCTCATTAAATATAAGCTCGTGATATGATTAATAATCGAAGATATTGCTCGTGAAACCGAAGCAGCACATTTCATTCGTCCTTCGGACTCGTGGAATCTGCATCTCGGTTTTACTCGAGAATATCATCGATGATAATCATATCACTTGTTATATTACGTATGATAATATTAAATCTATAAGTTAATGCAAGCTTACGTGTAAGGTTGATATTTGGTTATAGATGCCATATGGTACCCTGTACTCTTCAGATACCCTCTCACGAAGATGTGAACTTTTTAGCTTTTTTAGTCATGTAGAGTCTCTGTTTAACTCTCACGTCGAAAAGAGGTGCGTTCGGTTATTTTGTGCTGTTCTTGAGCTGCGCTGTGTATGAGTAGCATCACGTCATCAATGTGTATTCTGTGCAGATTGGAATTAAAAGAATGAATTCTCCAGCCTGTGTATTTCATATTTCGTGACTCATAGATTTAGCAAATGAACCGTATGTTTGATTGACGGTTAAATATGGATTTTCGTGTTCCTACAAATGTAATAATGGCTGCACGTGAATTATTTTTCAATGAGTAAATAAAAATGCTGAACAATACCAAATATATTAGGGCTGTTCTGTAAGCATCCTTATGACATAACGAATCGTTAAAACGTTATATCGTTAAAATAATAACGAAAATCGTTTAATAGGCTTATTCTGTAAACGATCGGTATGACATGCATTGTTATATCGTTATTATAACGATAATCGTTAAAGTGATATTCTGTGAATTATAATTTAATTCTACATAACGAAAAAAAGATAAAGATATCGTTATTATTTAACGACTGGAAAAATCAATCGTTGCCTAAACGTTTTGTCAATAATTCAGTATTTTTATTCGTGTTAAAATAAAATTGCTATACTATGTTAAATACTGATCTCAAAAACCCGTCATATTATAGTTCCTTTCAAGGTAATATTAAAATAATTTAATAAGTTTTTATTCCTAGCGCCTAGCGAAATCTTCCCAATTTGTCTATAGATGGTAGTAGTAGCTCTAGCATAGCTCACAACAAGAAGAAGAAAGAGTCTGACAGCTAGCAGGTTGACTGCTGACTCCCACCAGAACTAATCTAACCTAGAAGTTTTGTGAGTGATATTGATTATTTTAGATATTTCATTTAAATTAAATTTCATTTTGGGAAATAAAGTTCTTAACTTGATCCCAAGGTTATTATTTTTTAAAATGTGTTGCAGAATACGGATACGAAGACAACGATTATTATTAAGTAGAAATAACGATTTTCATAATAACGATTTCATTATGATAACGATTCATTAAGCGAATATTTTACAAAAGAGGCCTGATATGTTTGACGGGCAGTTTAAAATACATTTTCGGATGTATCCCGATACTTTTGAAAAATTATTATACAAAATTAATCTCAATTTATTAAAGATATGTGCACAGAACTGAATAACCGAGCGCACCTACAATATATAGAATCCGTGTTTGATTTTCACGCCGAAAAGACATAGAGTTTGAGCTTTGGTTTGCGTTCCGCACAACGCGAGAATTGGCCCTAAAGATGTGACATCAGCATCATTAATTAGTTACCTTAGTTAATTAAATAAAAATACAAAAAGTTTTGTAACGAGTACTGCTTTATCCTGTTTTTACTTAAATTATAAAGTATATACTCCTCTTTTGAAACATCCTGCCTTCTTCCTGTACGCCTCTGGCCTTGCAGTGTCCACCGCTTCGAATTAGCAAGTTAGGGCTCTAACTACTTTATCAGATTAACTGGTGCGCGCGGGTACTATTTTGCAGCCGTAAAGTTACTTGGCCACGCCGGCCGCAAAAAAACAACAAACCAAATTAATTATACCAGGTGACGTGCCCTGGACCAAGAAGGGTTCTGGGGCCTACATTCTACCTGGACCTTCGAGCGACATTTGTTTACCCATTCTACGGCTTCTAATGTATGCCTCATACAGTAACACCGGTCTTAACGCAGCCCTAACTAAACACAACAATTTTCTTTTTCATTAGGTTAAATGGTGTTAGTTTTGACAAAAGGATAATTTGATAATTAATTTAAATAAATGAAGAAATTTATTTGTACGCTATTAATGTTGAATGAAATTCTGTCAACACAATAATAAGTTCAACAAAGTCGCAGAAAAAATATGAACTTCTTTGTAAAAACCATGATATGTAGACCTGGGGCTAGTGCTACGTGAAAAATGTGGGCCACGACCCAAAACTCTTTAAAAAAATCTGATGTGGCCAGCACATAACCTCTCGCCGTATATTTTACCTGGCTGTATACATAAAGCAAAGATTATTTTTATAAATACAAATAATATATTCATATAAATCTATGACGTATAAACTTCTTTATTATTCAATAATAGCATGTCTCAACATGAAGATATTTTACCATAAATTATGTTACAATAAATTACAAAGTAGAGTTTACCATATATAAATATTAGGCTGGTAACAGCAATTTTCAATTCGAACAACTTTGTTTACTTTCTCTTCATATTCTTCTAGTAAAAACATTAATTTTGGGCGGTCTAAAATGTATATATCTGGATTGTGCATCTATTCTTATATATCTTCTTTTACATTTTATTTTTTCATACTTGTTATATCTAAATAACCTTAATTCCCTTTAATAAAGTGACGGATAGATTGCACTCCGATTTTGTCAATATTTACAACTTACTTGAGAAGAATTTGATAGCTTTTTCGCAATTCAAAGTTACTCTAGTCTACAGTACTGGTGTACATTGTCCCATAATGTTTGAAACAAATTTAAGTCCTTCAACCTAGACTTGTCATCTCCATAATAGTCACAGATCAAGAACTAAGGGATTCTCCAAGTACATTTTTAATTCATTACTCATTATTTCTGACACTGACATTTATCTGTCAGTTACAAATAATTTAAATTATCAACTATTTTTCATGGCATTCTTTCGGCTGTCAAATAAAATATTTAAATGTATCAGATAGAGAATTTAATTTTCTTTAATATTACCACGAAAAATTTTCAAAAAATATTATTTAGAAGATTTTTTTTCAAGAATCTTCTACTTCCGGTTGTCCAATTATTACCAAAACCTTTTCAGATCTTCCCATGAATGTCCGATTGGGAAATACGTTGTTAAACAAATTTTAAGTCTTATAGTTTTTGAGTAACCGTCCTTCCAACATCCTACATACATACACACATACATCCACACACACACACACACACACACACACACACACACACACAGACATCATCGTAAAAATGTTAAAATCGGATTGTAGAGACCTTAAAACGTGCTTATTCAATAAAATCTGGATATGCGATTTTTAGCATGAATCCAATACCTCTCTTAGCGAGAGGTAAAAATGATATTTTAGAATCTAGATATTCTGTTTGTTTTAAACATTATTTACATATACAAACACCGTTATAACAATTTTTTCATAATGAAATTACATATTTCCAAGTAATGTATAATAAATATTTCAATAAAACTGGATCTAAACAGAATGCCATAATAAACATGGCACCACTGTAAATAGTGCAACTTTAAACTGTCCTAATACCCCCAATATAAAACATATATGTATGGAATTTGTGAATTTTTATTTCAAATGGTAACCACCGTTCCCACTTTAAGCGGCTGACGAAATTGCAAGGATGCGGGGACCAGTATACAGGGTTTTAAAAAAATAGAGGTCACAGATTTAAGGGTGGATAATACATCTCAAAACAATAAAAAAGTTCATATAAACATATATCCGGAAATGCCTAGTTTCAAAGCTATAGCGATTTTAATATTTTATTTCTGTCATATACAACTCATACTTTTAACAAACAGTCAATTATAAAAAATGTTCAAAATGTCCACCTTGAACTTCATTACAACATTCTAATCTTCGTCTCATGGACTATGGCGACTGATTTTATTGCAATGTTAAAAGTATGAGTTGTATATGTTAGAAATAAAATATTAAAATCACTATAGCTCAGAAACTAGGCATTTCCAGATATATGTTTATATGCACTTTATTTATTGTTTTGAGATGTATTATCCATCTTTAAATCCGTGATCTCAATTTTTTGAACAGCATGTATACATCCATGGTGTCTGGCCATAATGTTATGTGTCTTTTAGGGTAAAAACTGCCCGGATTCACAACAATAAAAGGCATTAGCGCGTCCAGTAGTGATTGAAAATGCGTGGCAATATCAGCTACCATTTACATACACATAATGTTATTTTATGCAGGTTACATAGATACTACCTAGATTCTAAAATATTAATTTTTTAAATAGTTTTGGGTAAAGACCCACAGCTGGGTAGGTAGTCTTTTTTTTTTTCGGGGAAGAGAGCAAATCGTTCTCCAGTGTATTTGCAGTAAGCAGCAATGGTCAGTATTTGGAATACATTTTTCAAGTAACACTAGCCCCCGGTCTAATAAGCGACCGACGCCTAGAAAGCTACACCCATTCCCCCTTCTACATTACACATTAAACCGCAATGTACGATAACTTTAATTAATTGGGAGTAGTCGATTAATTTTAATTGTTGCACAGGAAATCTTGATCCACACGAAACGAGTCGTGTGCCTTGTTTTTATCTTGATGACTGCACTAGACTGATTGTTTTTATTACGGCTGACATGCACTGAATTCATTTTCATTTATTCGGTAGGCTAGACCGAACGCGCAGCCAGTAATTTTTATAGCATTACGCTAGCATTAACCGACAGGGAAATAGAAAACAGGGAAATGATTATGTGGTGAGGAAGCCTTTGTATGAGAACTATAAATCAGGGAAGGAAAATTGATTTCACTTAAAAATCAATACATAGATTAGATTGTCTATAATGGATATACGTTCTATGTTATTATTTTTTTTCTATAAATCTGTTCTTGACTTACAAAATACTTTAATGTATTGCAATTATTTTTATAATATTTCATAATCCATTTATTTTTAATATTAACACAATAAATATTTTGTGGCCAGCGCTAAACCTCTCGCCATTACATTATATTACATACATACAGTAAAATTTTTGAAAGATGTCCGATCAAGGTTGTCTACGAATTGTATGAATTCAGTTTTTTGCTCCGCCCATCATGACAAATTCAGTAATGTCGTTTGCTTAGTTTTTATGAGGGTACGTAAGATACTACTGTTATTTTATTATTATAAAAATATATATTACAGGAAAAACATTCAAAATTCAAAAATAAGTCAACTAGTAAGTTTATTATCAAACGTAAAACCAAATATGTTAAAAATAAGATACTGACACAATGCCAGTGTCAGTGACTCTGACAGAATATAACGTTATACGTACGGCTATGAATCCAGGTAATGTATCTGAATTAATAAATAAACTTACGTTACAGCGTATATCCATCCTTATCACACACTCTTACAGCCTTTGCAAAAGAAAGAGATAAATGTATGCCTATTTGTTAATTCGTTCGTGATACAGGTGCCCTTGATCGGACATCTTTCAAAAAATTTACTGTACAGTAATTTTTATTATAAATACACATAGGATACTACTGTTATTTTATTATTATTAAAATATATGTTACAGTAAAATCATTCAAAATTCCAAACTAAGTCAACTGATAAGTTTATTAGCAAATGTAAAAAATATGTGAAAAATAAGATACTGACACAGTGTCAATGTAAACCTGTGGTGTCAGTGACAGAAAGGAACGTTATTCGTACGACTATGAATCAACGTAACATATCTGAATTAATAAATAAACATACGTTACTGCGAAAGTATTGTCAACAACGAGCATCGTTTTAAAATAGAATGTTCTAACTTAGTCGAAAAAATATGAATTTTTGAAAGACAAGCGTGTTATATACATACATCCTTACCGCAAACGCTTGAGTCTTTGCAAATAAGAGAAATAAATGTATCCCAGTTGGTTAATTCGTTTTTATTACAGATGATCTTGATCAGACATCTTTAAAAAAAATATTGTAATGAATTTAATATTTCTTGTTTAAATTTTGTTTCTTAAGGATATGTTTAATATTAATATACCTATAATTTTAAATATTTAATTAATAATACAATAAGAAATATTAAATGTACTTCCCATAAAAAGCTTTCAGTAATATCAATAAAACTGTTGATTTTTGGCACTGACATTTTGCATTTATTTGCGAATTACAAAAATTTACATATCTCAACTGGTTTCCATGGAAATGTTTGGGCAGCGAGATTTTTTACAACATTCTTTATTATTATATATCTCTAACTCTAGAGAAGATATACTATTTTTTTAAATATATCAGATTGAGAATTTAATGATATTTATTATTTGTAATAACATAAATTTTTAAAAATTCAAGCAGAAATATTCGCAACGATGGTGACGACGACAATTTCACGTTTATTGTGGCACCGAATTTCTTATGTTTCTCTACACTAAAACGTCAGTTTTGTAATAGCATTTGGGACAATGTACTCCACATCAGACGATGAAGAGGCACTTTTATTGATTGCTTTAGACTTGAGACGTTTAGACGATGAACATAATGCCAGGTTTCTATTTGTATACCGCTTCAAATGATATATCAATTAATTAATTTATGAGGAGAAAGAAAAGAAGAACACATTAAAACAATAAATCCTCCAAAACAATTCTCAATCTTCTCAGACTCCCTATCTGTCATCAATTCTTTAAAAAACAAACACCCAAAGCACCCTATCATCCAAAACATCAGAGAAACCATCCATAACTTACTTCTACAACACTACAACATCACCTTAATATGGATACCTGCCCACATAAGTATAAAAGAAAATGAAAAAGCAGATTCTGAAGCCAAAAACACCACCACTATGCAAATAACAGATACAGGCATACCGGCTGAGGATGTAAAAACAAATACGAAGACAGAAATAAGAAACAGGTGGAGTGAAGAATGGTCACAAACAACAAACAACAAATTAATATCTATCAAAGAAGACACATACCAGTGGAACACAGGAAATACCAGGAAAGAGCAAACCATACTAACACGACTTCGTATCGGGCATACCAAGCTCACACATAGCCACATATTAAACAAAACACCTCAACTAGTATGCAACCGCTGTAACACACCCATTACCGTCCCGCACGTTTTACTCAAATGCCAGAGGTATAACGAAGAAAGAAGAACACATCAATTAAAACCAAACCTGAAGGAAGCATTATCAAAAGAAGAATCCAATAAAATTATCGAATATCTTAAAAGTATAAATTTATATAATGAAATATAACCTTATCACTGTATCAGCGCTAATGGCCTAGAAGCTAAAGCGCTTAAATAAATAAAAAAAAGAAAGTGGATTTATTCGTAAAATCAAAGCATAAAGATTTCGGAGAATTTCACACACTGATGCCACAATTTCGAAAAGATAAAACAACTGTTCTATATTTACATTACAAAAATGGACACAAATTGAGTATTTTATTACCATTTCCATCTATTTTTCTGTAGATGTCATAATATAAGCACTATCTCCAGTTTCGCGGACGTTTGCGCGATAACTTCTCGACAATATGGGGACGGTCACTTGTAATTGTTTATTTTTAGTCGACGACAATTTGGAAAAGCGAAAGTTTCACTATTGTTGTGAATATTTAGTTGGTTTGGGAGAGCCTTAAAGCGGCGTTCACAACCAAGTAATTTCAATTTCCAATTTGAATTTCTACTTTGCGTCAAAGCTTGGAACATGTACTTGTTTATACGCATTCACAACAACATAATTTCACTTTTAATTTTTAATGTTAAATGTCAAGCTCAGCGGTCATTATTTGGAGGTTGTTGTAAAACTTTAGAAATGAATCAAAGAAAAGCTCTTCAGCTTCCATTATCTTCTGTTAAAAGTATCGATGTAAACAAATATGTGCAGAAATGTGGGCAAGAAGCACAATATACGCACGCAGAATCTGATTATTTGTGCATGCATCAAATTGAAATTGCATGCTGTTGTGAATGCCTCAGAGTCAAAGTAAAAATTACAATGTAGAATTTTAATTTGGAAATTGAAATTATTTTGTACAGAATGCAGCTTAACATGAAAATCGTCAAGGCATACAGGGTATGAACAGCTTGTCACGGTTCTGCTTACCTTGAACATTCATACTCCGCTATAAATGGGAAACGAATCAAAGGAAGCAAACCATTCGGCACGTCTATTCGTTTCAATTTGGACATCTGAGATTCATGATTTTTACCTTCTGTAACTTTTAGGTAAGGAAGATATTGTCTTTGGTCAGAAAATTCAATGATGAGTTTTTAGTGAATAAGCATGATTTAGGGTCCATATAATACGATTTTACCATTTTTACGATGATGTCTGTCTGTATTTATGTATGTATGTATGTATGTATGTATGTATGTATGTATGTATGTATGTATGTATGTATGTATGTATGTATGTATGTATGTATGTATGTATGTATGTATGTATGTATGTATGTATGTATGTATGTATGTATGTATGTATGTATGTATGTATGTATGTATGTATGTATGTATGTATGTATGTATGTATGTATGTATGTATGTATGTATGTATGTATGTATGTATGTATGTATGTATGTATGTATGTATGTATGTATGTATGTATGTATGTATGTATGTATGTATGTATGTATGTATGTATGTATGTATGTATGTATGTATGTATGTATGTGTGTGTGTGTGTGTGTGTGTCTGTGTGTATGTGACAAAAGTTTTGGAACGCATAACTTCAATACCACGATTCCAAAAATTATATTTTCTTCGTATTCCTCAAGTTTACATCGAGAAGAATAAGTAATTAGATTTTGGTTATAATTGGTCAACCGGAAGTAGCCTCATTTGAATATTTTAACAGTTAAATATGATTTATTGACACTTAACGATATTATACTTAAAGAATATATTATTATCTATACGAAATGATTATATTTTATACTTCATATTCAACAGATATAAAGAATTATAAAGATATTAAATTTCATAAATCAGCCAGCTATGCTAACCATGAAAATACTAATATATTCAGGTAATTCAAATTGACAGATGTCAGTATCAATGAAAAATAAACAAATTTGTCAGAGATGAGGATGTTGAAGTTCATGTTGGGGAAGACACGGAAAGATACGGTAAGGAAATAACTCTAGTGTTACAAGTTTCTAGAAGGATACAAGAGAGACAATTACTTTTGCATTTTGAACATGTCATGAGAAGAGATGAAGAATATATTGGAAGAATGAATAGCTTGGTATTGGAAGGTTGAAGAAACAGAGGAAGACCAAAGATAAGATGGAAGGTCTATATTGCGGAAGACTTGAGTGAAAAGGAACTGAATGAGAACGACACGCAAAACAGAAATGAGTGGAAGAAGAAAATAAAAAATAGCGACCCCTAACGAATGGGAAAAGCTAAAGAAGACGAAGATGTCAGTGTCAAGTGCAATTAGCATAGTTTGTTTATGAAACAATTTTACCGGAAATTTAGAATATTTTGCAAGAAAATGTATGTATGGAATTTATACATAATATACAGGATTGACGGAAGGTATTGTGGTGGCCACATCAGATTTTTTATATTAGACAATTCCTTGATAGCTTTCTCAAATATAAGAATGGCAAGACTTTCTCGATCTTGAAGAGCTAACATGTTCTCCAAGTACGTGCCCTGGAAATCTAGCTTAACATTTTTTTGGACTGCACACTGTATCCATCCATGTTCATTTAAAAATCTCATCAACCATGCACTAAAAGTCTCTGGTCTGGTGTTATTTATTGTTGGTAATAATAGTCTAAATGAAGTGCATAATTGGTATAAAGAATGTGATTTTTCTGTTGCATCGATCTCGTTGGCCGACCTAGTTGCAGGCGCATCGCGGCGTGAACGCGTACGAGCGTAGGCGGTGTCGCAGCTTATTCTCGCAATGCTAATGCAAGAGACGCGACAACCCGGGGAAATGAAACGGACGAAAGTGAATCATTCCCGGTCAAAGACTACAGAGACGGACAAGTTTGTTTGATAAGGGACAATGTTTACATTCGAAAGAAATTTTATCAGTGGTTTTATTAACGTGCGTACAGCGTTTTAGTATGTGATCTGTAGTTAATTTAGAATTCTAAATTTATGTCACCAAAATCATTATCATTATTAACTCATGAAAAATTTAATAAAAATGAAGGAAATTTTCACAAAAATAGATTTGTCTAAAACTCCATCAAATTCATCAAAATATTCTTGGTTCAGCTATCATCATTATCTAATTCTAATCTAAAGACCACCCTCTATCTAATATTATCTCGTATATGATAGATTTAATTGTCTACTCCAAATCAGTGGCGGCTCCTCTCTTTTCAACCGGAGGACTCACTAATTTAAAAAAATTAGCTCTTCTGTCTTTCACAGATATAAATTGAAAAATCGCGAGTAAATATTCTATTCTGGGCTTTACTCTAATATACTCTATTTGAAATAACGACAAAATGTTGACAGATAGATTCTTGTGATTCTATTGGTTGCTATACGCTGTAGTCAAGCGCGGTTTACACATCCACAATTCAAATATTGTCAATTACGATTTCATTTTTGTAAATGCTGTACGTTATTTGCTGTTGATATGTCGTTTATTAACTTTTACCGGGCTATCGTCCTGTATTTATTTTATTTTGTGCAATTAGCGTTTCTTTTTGAGCATCGAAAATTTTCGTTAAAACAAGCTCCAATTAACTGTCAAAACTCTTTTGTTATATCAAACAGAGTATAATTTGTGTTAATTGTAAATCAGGCAATGGCCTAACTAATTCTTTAATTTTGAATTTATCTATTAAATCTAAACAAGCAATTGCTTATTTGTCATGCGCCAAAACGTAGCCCCACCACAAACGCTGATCTAGCGCAGTTAGCTTGAGAGTGGCTTTCTTTCGGTCACTGAAATCCGATTTAAACGATCCTAATCACATCATACATGTTCTTTTGCTCTAGGATCAAGTTCCCCCACTACCGAATTTTGGATCGCAATCAGTTATCCCCTTGCCCTCCTGAATCGCTGTTTTACAGCGATCCAACTGATCGGATTGCTTGGGATTGCTACTATACTATAAGCACAGTATAAATAAATATCCTGCTATTATCGCTTTCAGATTCATAAGATTCTTTCAATGAACTTGAAGATGATGAAGAAGTTTACTGTTAGGTTAATTCATCTTAAAATGTAGAAATAGTAATGAAAATTATATGTAGGGTAATTAACATATATCTGATACTTAAATAACTACATGTTTAATAATTACGATTAACAATTTGTTAATATTCATCTTGAGTATAAAACAAGAACCATTTCTGGTCCTTGGTAAAAACAATTTTCAACTTATCATCATACCAAAACAAAAAAAATGTTCTTTTGCTGTACGGATTGCAATCACTTTTAACGTCATCAATCAGATAACGCCAATCCGATTTGATTGTGATAGTGGACCGAAAGAAAGCCACTTTGGTTACGGAAAAGTTACCAGATCTTTCAGTAACGGTGTTCCGAAAATACAACCGGGCACTGAAAAAATAACCGCGGTTAGCGTGGTTTATTTTTGGAATATAGTAATAGTGTAATACCTTGGTTGAACAATTGTAGTGATTACCGATTATCAAAGCTCTTCAATTAGAATTTGAAAAGTAGATTTCTCATTTTGATTAGAACGATTGTAGCGTAAGGATCTATTAAGCTGCAAGATATACGAAAGAAATAATTTGGCAATATTTTTCACAAAAAGAAAACGTATTGAATTAATGCAATAAATATTGTTTTCATTTTCATGTTATTCTGCTTCGTTTGAGTGTGAAAAAGTGAAATATTTTTATAAAAGAAGAATAAAGCAGAAAATTTTACTTAGAACAACAAATAAACACTTATTTAACGCGTTAGAATAGGTCTACGGTCTACAGCATAGAAGCGAAAAGTTTTATTGCTTTATCTAGTGAAAGGGAAAAAAGTAGAAAAGTACAAGGGGAGGTAAAAGAATAATAGGGAAAAACAAACATTTAAAGTCCCTTCCGAAAGGTGGAAGTGCGCATGGACGCCATCGCCATGCCATCTACAAATCTGTATTTTCGCTTTGTTATTATTTTCTTTATAAACAGCATGAAGCAAAGTACACTCCCATTGAGAAGTCGTCGCCATAAATCATCAATAATGGTTTTATTGGACGTTTGGTAGCCTCGGGAAGGCCATATAATTGGCTGGATCTCCCCATTGTTTTATTGTTTAGTCGGGAGACTGCTAGTTCCTAAATCCGACGCTCGGCGGCTCGGTGTGGTGTCGGCGCTAGTGTACACATTCACCCCCGACCCCGGCCCTTCTAAAGAGGATATGAACGAGTGATATTCCGGAAGTAATTATATGGTGTCGCTGTCAACAATCAGAAAGGTTGACACTTATTTTTCACTCTGCCTTATCTTCTGGAAAATCCGGATATTTGTTTTCGCCTTACAAACAACAAATGGGATAAGATATGTGTTGTTACATGAGGAAGTCAGTTTTGATGGAGATTATAGCCCTTTTATTTTATGTTAAAGTTTGGAAATTTGCTCAACCCTTTCATACTCAGAAATTTAAAAAACCCTTGTACGTAAGGAAATAAACTTTGTTTATAATGCGTTATCACTCAGGCACTGGAAAATGCACCACAAATATCAACCCGCTCCATGCGAATCCCAACAACAAATGAAAACTATCAATTGTCAAATATATTTGCAACTATAGTCCAAGCAGCTGTTCAGTGTCGCTCGCCGTGCCACCTGACGTATTTGCCATTAACTAGCATTGGTAGGATTTCTTAAGTGCAGAATGGAGTTTTATATATAAATGAACCGTTTTGTTGATAATGAAAAATATATTTGAAGCACCACTTGAAATAGAAAATAAGTCTGTTATCATAAGCTGTGGTTATGAAAGCATTGACATATCTTTCTTCCGAGAAGAAAGTATCAGGAAAGAGAAAAAATTACTGCAAAGCTCACATGCCAGTAACGTTACTGAAGAAATTTAGGAAAGACCTGGTGCATCAAGCACAAGTATAAACCTGGAATAGAGGTAACCTAAAAATGCCGATTGTTTTTGTATTGAAATGTTTAGGAACCGTTCATAACAACCAGATTTGTGTCAATTTAGTTCAGAAAAAATATGACAAAAGTTTGTACATACCAATTTAAACAAATTTATTATATTTTTCATTATTGTTATCAAAGACACATTTATGGATTTGTCATATATCTTATTTTGAATCGAAGTATTTTGTTCATGAGTTATATATTGAATTAAACTTTCTATTTGACCAAGTCACAAAATATGTATTCATTAAAATCTTGTTATTTTCTTGAGAAATACGTGCAGTATTATTTAAAGAAGTACGATCAAGCTCATATTAACAGCTACGAATTAACAAATTGGCATACATTTATCTAATTATCTAATTTTTCATATATTTGGTTTTACATTTGCTAATAAAAAGATTTTTGTTTTGAATGCTTTTACTGTATTTACTCGTAACATATAATTTTATAATAATCAATTAACAGTATTATTTTATGCATCCTCATAAAACTAAGTAAACAACACTACTGAATTTGACGTAACGGGAGGAGCTAAAATTTTAATTCACACAATTCGAACATCTTCAATTTTTTTTACTGTAATCAGATTTTTAATGAAATTCAACTATACTTACAAGATTTGACGAACTGATGATATCCATTTTTGTCGCATTTCCTGTTCCCAAGGAGAATAAGGGAAGAAGTAAAAATGAATCTTATTATCCCCGTTATTTTTAGATTTGCACTCTACGACACAACAATTTTGACTACTTTTTACCACGATTATCGTGCTCATATTTACGCGTGTTTACGAACTGTCATTTAAACTTATACCAACGCTAGTGTTAAAAAAATCCGCAAGGGGCGTGACAATCTGTACTTGGTTGAACTATTGTATTACGGCTGAAGATAATCATAGTGAAATGATAAATATTTCTGGTTTTCTTTTATTTTCTTAGAAAGCATGCAAAGGTTGCATTTGAGATTGTACAAAGAGTGAAAAGCTTATTATGGTAAAGGTTTTAAGCACAATAAACGTAAATAGCTTTTATGTGAAAGCACAAAAGAAGAAAATGAAAAGAAAAAAATTAGAAGAAAATGTCGTATAGTTATTCCGTTTTAACAAGCAATCAAAAGTCACAACCACATCACTGACAATGTCACTTTAGTTTGACAACACAATTACAGTACAATGAAGAGTTAAAGTTTAATATACAATTCTTTTTGAGAAAAAACGAATGAATTTCTATACCATAACCGAAGCGGCCTTTTGAAATGAATTCGATCAGTGAGACTTTGATCGCAGCTTCGAGTAGACAGTTTAAACTACACATGTAGAGAATTTTTCTTTTTCGTCGCGAGAAAATTCCTATAAAAATGCATTAAACAGAAGGCGTACTGCTGCTGGGCGGTCCACAGCTAGACATGTCGCACAAGGAGATAGAGTTTTTTTAGATCTTCTTATCACTACAAGACGTAAATTTGTTTAGGAAAAATCGAAGGAGAAAACTTTAAAGTAAATAATTAAGAAGCTATTTTGTTCTTTAGTTATTTATTATTAAAGGACTTATTAGAAACGTCGATAATAATTAAGGAAAAATACAACAATGAAACTAAAAGTTTACTTATTACTGACAAAGACGGACTATCCTTCTTGTTTTTGTGACATTTATTTACAGGTAAAATAAAAGAATTGATTAACCATTAAGTGATATTAAATGTTTTTTATTTTCTAATTATATATTATTCAGGACAACTTACAACATTTAGAATTGAAAATATATTTACTACATACATTTATCCAAATAAAAATATTGAAGAATTATTTATTATGAAATAATTTAAGTTCTTTCATTCATATTGTTTTTCTTAAAATATTTTGGGACTACACATTCCATTTCATAAGGTGTCCTATCATATACCTAATCTGGTAACAATTGAAAAAGTGGAGTTAATAAAAATTACTTTCAGAAAATATACCTAATTATATAAGATGTTAACAATTACTCGAATTCTCAGTCATACAGTATTTTTTTTATACAACCGACGTGTTGGCAGTGGCGGACTAAGAACAGTTAACACCCGTGGGAACATTATGCGACCCCCTTTTTTGGCGATTAATTGACTATTTATTGTATTTATATATATAAATTTGAATGGGGGAAACAACCTTTCCACCTTCCGTCACCTTTAGGTAAGGAAGGTATTGCCTTTGGTCAAAGAATTCGATGGTGAGTTTTAAATAAATAAGCACGTTTTAGAGTCCCTAGAATACAATTTTACTATTTTTACGATGATATCTGTATGTATGTGTGTGTGTTTGTGTATCTCTCTCTGTGTGTGTGTGACAAAAGTTTTGGTTATAATTGGTTACGCGGAAGTACCCTCATTTGAATATTTTAACAATTTTTCTTGACAAAACGCTGTTACATATAATTTTTTGACATTTTATGTTCTAAATATTAAAGAATATTTTATTCTCTATACGATTTAATTATATTTTTTTCTTCATATTCAATGAATTTAGAGATAAAGAATTTTAAAGAAATATCTTGCAACCTATGCTGCTAAAAGCTGCACCATGGAAACAGAATATTCATATATTCTGACAGATGTGAGTGTCAAATGAAATTTACATAATAACTTTGTGAACTAATTTTACTGCAAATATAAAAATGTAAAATAATTTAAAGTGGCAAAAAAAAACAGACTATTTCAGTAGATTATTATGTATTAAATATAATGCTATATATGTTTTTATTTTCTACTTCTTATTTAAAAAAAAAAAACATACTGTTCTTTTTAGGAGTAGTTCAGTTCAGTACGTAATAAGATCAGTTCATTTCTCCCCTAAAAAGAAAGCGCCTATAGAATCAATTGCAACAAAAAATCAATATTGTGATCTTATTATGAACAAAACTATCACATAAAATAATGATAAAACGCGTTACAAGAAACCTTTTAACCTTACAATATTATCCAATGTTCTATCCAAATGAAGCAACAAACACGGTAAACGGTTTGGGACCCTGCCTGCATCAGTAGTCGAGCGGTTGTCGTTCCATTTGATTCAAAGCACGTAAACCATTTCTTTATCTTTGTCTAATCAAGATGTAATGCCCGACTGACTGAGTGCGCTTCAGAGCCCAAGCTCAGATGTTATCTATAAGATATCTTATCTGGAAACAAGAGGGGAATTCGTCAGCCCAATCAAGAGGTGGTCGGTGGCCGAATGGACCGCTCTCGATAGCGAGAACAGAGTTAAAGACGGCTAAAGAATTCGCGAAGGCGAAGGATTTAGTTAGCCTACTACAGTTGAATATATATACAAGTATGTTGAGTGGTTTAAGATCGAATAACAATGAAAAATATGATACCAGAGGTGATTTGGGGCCGAATTGTGGAGTGATGTCCTCAATAAAAATAGCTAAAAATCGTATAATACGACATTGAATTACTAAACTTATTTAATTTTGTTCGTACAATGTAATGGCACTTTTTCAGATACATGTATTATATATTTCCAGTTTATTACCTTCCATCAGGTCTATCCATTTTGTATAAATTCCATTCAGAAAGATTGCACTGAACACTGTCATCTGTCATTCAGAATTTTCTTAATATATAGAAGTGTTACCATGGTTATAGCATAGCTGGCTGCTTTGTGAAATTTAATTTTCGAACTCTATATCCATTGAATATGAAGTATAAAATGCAAGCAAATCTTATACAGAATAAAATATTCATTAAAATTTATAATAAATAAATATATAAATAAATATATCACCACGGCATATTACCCATTGCTGCATGTACACTGGCTTGCAAAAAAATCGCGTACACCTGTTTTTTACTGTATTGAGTCGGTCTTGATTGTTAACTTATCAGTGTCACAAGTCAGTGTCATTAGTGTCAATTAAGATGCCAAAATTATCTGAAAACGAGAAAGTTGCAATACTTTCTAAGTTGAAAGAGGGGTGCTCAATCAGATCAATAGCAGAACATTAAGATTAAATAAAGTACTGGACGCTGATGGAGCGATGATAAATTACTAATGTTACTTCGTCCATAAATTGTTTCAGTCATAATTTTTACTTATTTATAATCAATTTAAAATAAATACTTGGTTGTTCTTTAATTTTTCAAGAATATATTTGTAATTTAGTAGTAACTTAGCACAATGAAGAACTTGCTCCACGATACCTAAAATAATGACATGACAGTGACAATGGTGACAACTTCATTGACAGTTAATATTAACCTATTTTAAAAAAATCGTATTTACATAGCTAAAACAAGGTAAAAACTCGGTTACTTGATTTTTAAGGTGTACGCGATTTTTTTGCAAGCCAGTATACGAATCTGCTCTGTATACAGGTTTCGGTAATGAAATAATAATTTATAAAAACATTAAATGATATTAAACTGCGTTTTTTCAAGAATAACTGTCAAAAGATGCAAATGAGGGTACTTTCGGTTCACCAATTACCAATTATAATCAAAATCTAATCACGTCTGCATATGGTTCTAAACTCGAGGAATACGAAAAAATATAATTTTTAGAATCGTGGTATTGAAGTTATGGGATCCGAAACGATCGACACATACATATACATACGCACACACACATATGCATTAAAACCATTAAGACAATACCTTCTTTACTTAAAATTGACGGACAGTAAAAAATTAAAACCTACTCTCATCTCTTGTTCATAATTAATTGTAATATTTTATATCTACTACATTATAGACAGTATTCTCACTGAAAATGTCTTTTAATTAACAAAATTGTAGGTAGTTAATTAATTTTTGTCGTACCTGTATAATTTATGATATACTTGTATATGGACACTTAAACAGGTATTTAATTAATTGATACAAATGAACATAATACCGACTTGAGCACGTATCTAGTTAAATTAGTTATTATAATGAAGTATGTTAATTAATAATCTGCATTAAATGTATAATGTTATAAATTCGAAAACAATAATATAGAATATGGCATCTATAGTACGGGTAATTATAAATTACTGTTACTGGTACATTAGCTATAAATCAATCATATCTATACAAGAAATTAATGGTCGAAGGTAAGTAAAGGTTAATGATAATTATCCGACAAATTCTTTTTTTTTAGTGCCCTCTTCTAATAAGTCTGAGAATCCAATAGTTCATTCATTTTCCAATAGACAATTTAAAACTACTACATCACGAAAGGAAATTTAATTCTAGCCCTTAAGTATCAAGGTAGGGTCAAATTTGACGCCAACCATTTTCAATTTGTAGTTTTGCTATCTAAAAACAAATTTCAGAGTGCATGCATCAATGTATTCAACGCACTAATTGTAATGTTTAGCCTTACTATATTTATTACAGTCTGCGTATTACCAGCCTAGCTAATTTTTAGAAAAAATAAAGTGGAGTTTATTAATAAAACTACTATAGTCTGTATTTACAATTTTATTTCAATTATCATATTTTAATTAAAAAAATATATACACTTATATTGTTAACTAATTTCTAAATATTTCTTTTACTCATTTCCTTAAAAAAAGTTTAAAAAATTTAATTGTCTGTTCACAATAGGAGTTAAATTTGACCCTGTATGAAATCATTCTGCATAATTATACAATTCATCTAGTCATTTTGAAAAAGTGTTGTAAAAAGACTGAATTATAACCTGTCTATGACATACATAACTGTAGTGCTAGCAGAATTTTATAAAAGAATGTAAAGTGGGTTAAAAATATCTGCGAATCTGTTGCGAAGAATGCTGTAGTAAATTAAGAATTCATTGTTTGAAATTCCTGATATAATGCCTAAATAAAAGTCGAGGATAAAAAATGAAGTTGACGGGTGTATGGGATAAATTCCAAGCATTCGCAATGCATTGTATACATAACTGATGCAATAAGCTTAGCAGCAATAGCGATCGATCGGCGCGATAGCGGTTTGAAACCAAGTGATCCAGTGAAAAATCCAATTACAAATATCTTCGTGTTTCCCCACCAGAACAACCTTACTTTATTATTAATATTCCGCATTCCGTCGACATCGCCGGAAATTTATATTATTATTAAAAAAAGGAAAACTCAACTCCGTTTGAGAAGTCGTGGAACAGGGCCTCGGCCGGCGAGGCGATATGTCGAACGCTGTGAAATATATACGCCGCGCGGAAGATATGAAAACTTGGATTCACAATGAATCTGGAAAATCTTAAACTTGAATTAGAGTGTCACCGCCAGTCGTAGAAATAGAAAATTCCTCGCAGGCCGCTCAGATTCAGATAAGAGCTGAAACGGAACTGAAAACTTTCGCCCAAAAATGTATGCGCGCGCTTAATATGCAAAAGATTGTTTCGCTCGGGGACGGATGGGAATATTAAATCCAGACTGGTTGCTGGTTCAGATAATGTCTGCCTTCAAGAGAAACAAAGCTACGTGTGTTAGTTATACTTCACAAGGAGCAACATTATTAGAAAAAGAAAATTAAAATCAATAAAAATCTGATGTGGCAAACACACCATTTAATTTTTATTAATTTAAATACATCCTACATTTTTATATATCCGTACTTATGCTGGAAACTATGTTTCTTTCCATGTAACTATAGCTCTATTTACTATTTCCGAGGTATTTTCTTTTTAAAACGTTACTATTATTAATTTGAAATGATTATTTTTTTTGACAGTGACATTTCTCTGTCAGTTACATACATTTGAGATTTGAAACTGTGTAACCAACGAGTTGTGTTTAAAGCGTAGCCTCCGGGATTTAAATTATAGATATTTTTAATAATTTTATAAATTTATCTATAAAATATAAAGAAAAAGTATTTTTATAATAATATAAATCTTGAAAATGCTACATTTAAAGGTATTTTTCGAAGAAAAACTATTTTGAGCATCAAATAAAGTGCCATTTTCGGTTATCTGATATACACCAAAATCAAATGGCTTCTTTCCTTATTAAAATAAGCTAGAAATACAAGGTTTCAAAATTTTCTGAATGATATAGTATTTGCGTTAGAGCGTAAAAAGGACCTACACACACGCACACATAGGCATCATCGTGACAATGTTAAAATTGGTTTCTTGGGTAGCGGGAGGTAAAAATTAATAAAAAAATCTGATGTGGCCAGCACATTACCTTCCGTCTGTTATATGTATTTTGTACAAATTCCATGCAGAAAGCTTCTAGCAAAGGATTCTCCAGTAAAATTATAACAAAAACATTCTATGGCAATTGCACTTGACATTTTATTAGAATTTTCTTAATATAGTAGCTGTTTCCATGGTTATGGTATAGCTTACTGCTTTATGTAATTTAATTCCTTTATAATTTTTTAACTCGCATATTCATTAAATATAAAGTATAAAATGTAATCGATTTGTAGAGAGACTAAAATATTCTTTAATATTTTTAATAACATTAAATGTGAAAAAATGTTATTTAACAGCGTTTTTTCAAGAAAAACCGTTAAACCCTTCAAATGAGGGTACTTTCGGTTGACCAATTTTAAGTCTGCTTTATGGATGTAAGCAAGAGGAATACGTAATAATTGTATTATTTGGAATTCTAGTATAGGAGTTATCGCTGCCGGAATTATAGTCATACACACACACACACACACATCGTAAAAATAGTAAATCGTATTGTGTGGATACTAAAACGTACTTCTTTTACCAAAGACAGTACCTTCTTTACCTAAAGGTGACGGTAGGTAAAAAGCAAAACTTTTTGAAAAACCGGTAAAAAGTAAATTACAAATTTTTGAATTTATTGTCAAACTTATCAAAAAATCTTAGCTTCCAATGATGGTGGTTGTCATGATATTTTTACAATTTATTTCAAATTATATAAACTATTAACTTTTTGTTAATTATAAAAAAATAATTTTGTCTAGAGTTTTTGGGGGGTTTTAAAATTTATATTGCATATTTTTTGAAAAATACTGCGCTTTAATTGTTTAAATTTGGGGCTCCTATACACTGTCGTACACCTCTTTTGTAAGTATTGTCTAAAAAGTTTCAATAGGTTTCGCTAGAGGTACGTTAGAAGGATTGTTTTTGCCGTGTAAATGGTATATTTTTGCCTCAAAGCACTGCGTTGTTGTTCGGGCATATTGGCGTTAAGCTAGGTCTAACCAAAATAATATCTTCGTTTAAATTATGTAAATTGATATCAAGTAACTTTGGCTGGAAATTTTGTGTATAACCATCCAACACAACCAACGTACTGTCTAGAGATGCCTGCTTCCGAAATTGCTGCACACTACATTATTTTATCTGAAAACTTTGCTTTCACTTTAAATTCTATATTGAATATTTTTAGGCGTTACTTACAAGAAATATATACAAAAATCTGTACAAACTTCAAAATGAAAACATTTAAGGAAAAGGATTTTTCAAAGGGTAAACAAAATAAATTTTAAAACTCGCCATAGACTCATGGGACAAGTCAATTACTAAACTTCGTCGTCTAGAAGAAATCGGGCCACTAGCTCTATATTAAACATGAATGTTAAAACTTAAGCAATGTTAATTATTGTAGTAACAAGCAGATTCAATATACTTCCCTTAAACCACAGTATCGTCCATTAAATTTTTTTCCGAAAACTTATGTTATATATGTTAGTGAAAGAGCTAGATCGGGTTCTGCCTGTACACAACGAACTACAAGGACAAGCCCCTATTCTATCCTACATATAATATACTCGCAGAAATCTAAACCGTGTTCGTTCATTAAAACTTTAAATAAAGGAGATGTTATGTTGGAGACTCACTTCGTCAACATAATGAACCGTATGACGCTATAAAGAAACTAACAAATCCGCAACCTATGTTGTAACACTACAAAAATATTCTTTACGCGGGAATAACGAAATAAATTGAACGCACAATAAAGGCTGACACATTGTCAATAAAATTCATGAGAAAATACGGATATAAATTTGTTTACTTTTATTATCACTCAAGTACTCAAGATAAGGTGAGCATCTATTTCCTCACGTATTTCTAAATCAGAGTAAATATTTACAGTAAAAATATTTTATTCTTCAGAAATGTGATTGTATAAAGAATAAAAATTGCTTGTGAGGAGAAACATTGATTATGGATACATGTTTGTAAAAATTATTTTTCATGAAAGAAATATTTGTACAAAAAGTAATAAATAAATATATCATCACGGCATATTACCCCGTGCGGGCGTTTACCAGGCGTCACCTCACGAGCACTCAATGCTGGCGTATAGAGTGCACTACAGGGGTCAATTTTGTGCCATTAAAATTTGAAGTAATATTTGGCGTCGGTCGGGATCGAACCCGGGTCCTCAGATTCGCGACCAGACACTCAGGCACACGGCCAAGAGACCCCATACAAGTAATGAACTTAAAAAAAGTTCTTTGTCATATGAACTGTAATGTACATGTACAATTTGTTATTTTAATTATTACGTGAAACGCTTACACAATTGTTACTATTACACACTCCAGATATTTTGGTGTGTGGCCGCTAACTTCTAAACAGTGGAAAAGGGAGTGGGTCGTACTTTATACGGGAATTATGATATTTTTGACGGAAATCAGCAAATATATTCAATTCGCTAAAACTAGTAATAAGCGAGATATTTGTTGGTTTATTCATATATGGACAATCTGTGAACACATTTGAGCATAGATAACATCCAAATCTAACTGATTTATCAGGAAGCTCAAATCCGTAAGTTACTTGTTAGTTCGTAACATTTACATGAAATTCAAACTGAATACGGAGTTACTATAACTATTTACTCATTTGCCTTTCATTTGTGTTGTGGGGTATATTATACTCCAGTACAAAATATACAGTTCTAAATTCAAAATAAGACAAGCTAGCGACCTATAAATCCCAGTAGCTTAAGATTATATACAGGCTGGTGACCGCGACCCCAGAACATAGGACTTTAATATGTAATATCAGATTTTTGTAATATCCTGCTTCCCTAATTATTTTAGTTATAAAAGCTTCAAATAAAAGTTGTAGGGCATACAATTCTTCATCACCATTAAGCAAAATTCATTTTGTGTGCTTTGTAACGTCAAAAATTAGGTATTAAAATGTCGAATATCACCGCAAAAATAGCTATAGCAATGGAATTGAAACAAAAAATTAACAAATGTTTACGATTTATCTGTCAAGCTAGGTTAATTTAATTTCATTATTATTTGTAAAATCTGTTCAAATGAACAAATATCAATTTAAATTAACAGATAATTGTTAATTTAAAATAATATCTAATAAAAATAAATTACCCTAACGTGACAAATAAACCGTTAGACATTTGTTATTTATTTTGTCTCAAATGCATGGCTATTGCTATTTTTGAAGTGATTTTCGACATTTTCATACCTAATTTATGCCGTTACAAGGCATACAAATTTGATGTTGCTTATTGATTCAGATGAAAATTTTTATGCTCTACAACTTTTATTTGAAGCAATTTTATCTAAAATAATTAGGGCAGAAGGAAATTAAAACAGTATGATTTTACATGTTAAAGTCCTATGTTCTGGGGTCGCGGTCACCATCTTGTATGTATTGAGAATAGGCTCATTTTAAAATGTCTATGAAGTTTTAATTGGACGTCAGATCTTTTGGAAGTTATACCCCGGAACTCTACTAAATACTAAACTAACCTTTCGTGTATATCTATTTGGAAGGTAAATTACGATTTTTTTTAAATATTATTGAACGTTTTGGTATATATTTAGTAAAATTAGTGCAATAACATATAAAGAAGAATAGGGAATAGTGAAGGCTCCAAATGTTATGAGAAGAGTTTGGTGAAATTTCAAAAAGGGATATTTTATAGATAGTGAATATGGAGAGAATGAAGCAGGAGAAGTAAGAAAATACACAGAACTAGAAGAATTAAGAGAGGAATCAAAAAATAAAGAAAAATAATTAACTCAAAATCCCATACATTCTAACGACTCCGAAAATGATACAAAGAGGTATTTCTTCGAAACAACTACCTATCCCAAATTTTTGAAATTATTTTTCTCATTTTTATTTCATTTTGAAAAGGCCTACTAGTTTGCAAGCCTCACATACACTACGGACTGCATGAGAGCTAGCCAGAAGAATGGCATGAACCTCCTTCTAAGTAACGTAGGAATTGTAATAGATGCTACTTTTGTCCTTTTTGCTTGTATGCAATGTGTATGCTTGGAGTATAAATTCAGTTGCAAAAATTGTACCAACTCAGAGACACCATAATTTTATCACCTTTAAAAATAATGTATGAAATCCATTTTTATTTTGTTTAATCGATTCTTTTCTTATAATTTATTGTTAGTGTTATGTTAAATTACAGATTAAAAATGTTTACTCGCAATTATGTTTAATATCTTCATCAAGAAGAATTGCTATTTTGAATTAATGTTAATATTTTTTTAAACAGTCAACTTGAGTTTGAGGTATGACATAGTCAACCGTGTAATTTTTTCCACAACACTAACGAAGGGTTAATTTGTAGCCAATGATTAAAACCGTTGTCATCATACTTTAATTAAATTATTTTTTACAACTTGCTAAAAATTAACTATTCAGTTACAGAATATGTCCAAATATATAGAATTTGAATCTATTATTTTGAATATATTGAGCCAGAATGTTAACCTAGAATATGAGTACGAGTATAATTTTGTTGATAGTTCTTTAAGACGAATGATTCGAAATCAATTTCAAACAATCGTAAAGTTGACGTAATACGATGGGAGCAATTCGTATTCAAATTTTCAAATCAAGAGTATTTCTCTACGTATGAAAATATCCGTCTATAACCCGAAATTTTATGAAAAATTTTAAAGTCTGGCATGAAATCGCGATCTTGGATCGCAGCATTCCTCCCTTCTACATGTTGGAAGGAAACCTTTTTATTGCGTTATAAACTGCGTGTATATGTATTCGTGGTAACTTTGATTTCGAAGAAACAACAAAGTTTGGCGGTTTGCGCCGCACATAACGCGAATAAAAGACCAATAGACGATGGCAAGTTCGAGGGAGTCAACATAACAATTTCTGATAAAATGAAAAGTACCACACTGCCGACGAGATGGCGGCGACTTTGCAGATAAATTCCGAATTTCGGGAGCAAGGAAAAGGCACGGTCAAGTTTTCGACAAAGCACAGTTCGAAATATTAAACGTTGACAAAAAAAATTACATTGTTCTTTTGGCGCCTTGGAGAGCTGTGAAGAGAAGCGAGTTGCGGTTCGTCCCGGGCATGCTTACTTGAACTCGTCAGTAAGTCTGTAAGACATGCCCTACTTTTGACGCCCTACCTTAGACGCTGGAATTTGCAGCGGCCGGGAGTCGAACCCGGGACCTTATGATGAGAGGTAGATGTCCTGACCACTGGACCGCTGGAGACCTGTGTAGGGATAGGCGAGTGTAGCGCTTTAGAATGTATAGGTTGTGTCAAGATATATGCACATGGCCACCTGCGCCCTTCCAGCGGAATCTATCACAGCGATGATAAAAAGCAAAGAAATTATCACCTTATTTATAGTCGATACTAAGGGATTTGTTTTCTTTATTTACGACATTGACAGTTAATTTTGAGTATAAAATAAGTAATAATAATAATTCAAACTCCGATATATTAAATAAAACTCGGAAGTACCATGTTTTAATATATTATGAATATGTATATCTATAGTTAGGTTAACATAATGTGTTACAAAAATTCATTATATATATATATATATATATATATATATATATATATATATATATATATATATATATATCAGCAGGGTTCCTACAGCTTCTGCCGCATCCCGCATTTCGATCGCCACATATCTCTGTTTCGCCAGTCTTCTTCATCTATAGCTCGGTCAATCATATTTTGTTGGACTCCTTGTATCCACGATGTTGTGGGTCTTCCTCTTTTCCTTCTATTTGGTGGTGCATATTGCAGGGCTCTTTTTGGCCAACGGTCTTCTCCCATTCATTATATTCTCGCATTAAATATAAGCTCGTGATATGATTAATAATCGAAGATATTGCTCGTGAAACCGAAGCAGCACATTTCACTCGTCCTTCTGCATCTCGGTTTCATTCGAGAATATCATCGATGATAATCATATCACTTGTTATATTACGTATGAAAATAATCATCCTTTTAAAATTTTCCTAATCCCAACCTGGACAAATCGCCGGCTGGCTGTTTATTTTTGTGCTACTTGAAAACTGGAAAGCTTGACTAAGATACCCGTCTTCTCAAAGTAAGACTTTGTATCAAAAATATTATTTAAATGCAAATGGAAAGGGTGTTTTTTTTTTAAATTGTCAATTATTAATAGAATTCGAGCAAAAACGGAATTAAAACTTCTGTGTTGACTTCACCTTTGAGTTATGCAAACAATGTAAACAATAAAGATAGATCTCTTACCTATTAAACAAAAATAATTATAAAAGCAAAGTTTTCAAATAATTAATTTAGATACCTGATTTTCGTTTTTCTAGAATTTTTGTCGGAAATGTTTTGTCGATCTTGTATCCTGCGTCCTCCCGGAAGCAAAGATGAAACGAAACTACCCATCGTTTGGGCAAGTGTTAGAAGTGGGTTGCAGGGACTATTAATTCCAGGGTATTATTAATTCTTATGTTGCCGCACTGAGGCAGTAACGGCATGGGATATCGAACGTGACTTCTTGTCGTTTAAACTGTTTTCATTATCAAGTTTCACACTGGGTTTTGGAACTTTCCAGATAGAAGCTAGTAAAGCCCCTAATCAACCTTTGTTTTATATACCAAACGACCAGCGATTGTCGATTGCCAATACTTAGAGACAAAAATGATAATTAAAATTATAAAAAATGCATCGTCTCCAGCATCATCCGAACTTAGATATCCGTTTATTAATAAGGCAATGAATCTTTTATTGAATGCTATTGTTCTATTCCGTAAGATAATATCCTTTCCGAATTTCTAAGCTCTACAGGTGATCCATATCAATGGATGTTATCAATGCTAGTGATATGGATACAATAGATCAGTATCTAATTATCAAGCCACGTAATTATGGCGTCTATATATAATTAATTATTGCTTGAAGCCAGATACAGATTGCACTAATCAAGTGTGAAAGCTGGATATCAATAAAGCAATAATTATCGCTATATGTGCTCTGATTGCTGCAATTAGGTGCGACAAAGTGATGGAACTGAGGCATGGGGGACTTGGGACACTAAGTCACAAAACACTTAAGCACACACTGTAATGTTTTGGGGTAGAAACAGGAAAGATGAATCTCCAATTGAGTTGCTGAATCTCCCTTTCAGTTGATTTAGGGTAGAGGAGTCAAAAGATAATAATAAAACGGTAGGAAATTTTGGTAGGGCAGACTCAAGTCATTTACTTACAGGTATCTGTGCTGCACTGTATGTTAGGTTTTGTCTCACTTGTTAATCTGTTGTCGACAGACTTAATGATCACACAAGGTTGAAACTGAGGTAAATATATATCATTTTTTTTACCTCTCGCTAAGAGAGGTATTGCATTCATGCTAAAAATCGCATATCCAGATTTTATTGAATAAGCACGTTTTAAGGTCCTTACAATCCGATTTTAACATTTTTACGATGATGTCTGTGTGTGTGTGTGTGTGTGTGTGTGGATGTGTGTGTGTGTGTGTGTGTGTGTGTGGGATGTTGGAAGGACGGTTACTCAAAAACTATAAGACTTAAAATTTGTTTAACAACGTATTTCCCAATCGGACATTCCCGGGAAGATCTGAAAAGGTTTTGGTAACAATTGGACAACCGGAAGTAGAAGATTCTTGAAAAAAAATCTTCTAAATATTATTTTTTGAAAATTTTTCTTGATAATATTAAAGAAAAATAAATTCTCTTTCTGATACATAAGGTTTTGGTAACAATTGGACAACCGGAAGTAGAAGATTCTTGAAAAAAAATCTTCTAAATATTATTTTTTGAAAATTTTTCTTGATAATATTAAAGAAAAATAAATTCTCTTTCTGATACATTTAAATATTTTTATACATATTTTATAGATTTAGAGATAAAAGGAATATAATATATAAAATAATGTTGTAATTAATTTTACAACCGAAAGGATGCCATGAAAAATAGTTGATAATTTAAATTATTTGTAACTGACAGATAAATGTCAGTGTCAGAAATAATGAGTAATGAATTAAAAATGTACTTGGAGAATCCCTTAGTTCTTGATCTGTGACTATTATGGAGATGACAAGTCTAGGTTGAAGGACTTAAATTTGTTTCAAACATTATGGGACAATGTACACCAGTACTGTAGACTAGAGTAACTTTGAATTGCGAAAAAGCTATCAAATTCTTCTCAAGTAAGTTGTAAATATTGACAAAATTACACATCGATATAAGAATAATCGGAGTGCAATCTATCCGTCACTTTATTAAAAGGAATTAGTGTTATTTAGATATAACAAGTATGAAAAAATAAAATGTAAAAGAAGATATGTAAGAATAGATGCACAATCCAGATATATACATTTTAGACCGCCCAAAATTAATGTTTTTACTAGAAGAATATGAAGAGAAAGTAAACAAAGTTGTTCGAATTGAAAATTGCTGTTACCAGCCTAATATTTATATATGGTAAACTCTACTTTGTAATTTATTGTAACATAATTTATGGTAAATATCTTTATGTTGAGACATGCTATTATTGAATAATAAAGAAGTTTATACGTCATAGATTTATATGAATATATTATTTGTATTTATAAAAATATTCTTTGCTTTATGCATACAGCCAGGTAAAATATACGGCGAGAGGTTATGTGCTGGCCACATCAGATTTTTTTAATTACAAAGACTAATTTCCTTTTATTTTTAGCTTCTTTTTACCTTCCGTCACCTTTAGGTAAAGAAGGTATTGTCTTTGGTCAAAAAATTCAATGATGAGTTTTTAATGAATAAACATGTTTTAGGGTCCCTATAATACGATTTTACCATTTTTACGATGATGTCTGTATGTATGTATGTGTGTCTGTGTTTGTGTGTGTGTGTGTGTGTGTGTGTATTTGTGTGTGTGTGTGTGTGTGTGTGTGTGACAAAAGTTTCGGTTCCCATAACTGCAATACCACGATTCCAAAAATTATATTTTTTTTGTATTCCTCAAGTTTACATCCAGAAGAACAAGTGATTAGATTTTGGTTATAATTGGTGAACCGGAAGTAGCCTCATTTGAAGATTTAACAGTTAAATTTGATTTATTGGCATTTAACGTTATTATAACTTAAAGAATTCTCTATACGATTTGATTACATTTTATACTTCATATTCAATAGATACATAGTTAAAGAATTTTAAAGAAATTAAATTTTATAATTCAGCCAGCTATGCTAAACAAGGAAACTACCTATATTCATATAATTCAAATTGACAGATGTCAGTATCAATAAAAATATATTAATGTGGCAGAGAAGTAGATGTAGGGGAACACGCGGAAAGATACGGTAAGAAAATAGCTCTAGTGTTACAAGTTTCTAGAAAGATACAAGAAAGACGATTACATTGGTTTGAACATGTCATGAGAAGAAATGAAGAATTATATTCGAACAAGATTGAATAGTTTGCTAATAGGAGGTTGAAGAAACAAAAAAAGACCAAAATAAGATGGATGGACTGTATTGTAGAAGACTTGAGAGAAAAGAACCTGAATGAGAACGACACGCAAAAATAGCGACCCCTAACGAATGGGAAAAGCTAAAGAAGAAGAAGATGTCAGTGTCAAGTGCAATTTGAGTAGTTTGTTTATGAAATAATTTTACTGAAAATTTCGAATCTTTTGCAAGAAAAATTATGTATGGAATTTATACATTATATACAGGATTGACGAAAAGTATCGTGCTGGCCACAACAGATTTTTTGATTTAGTGTGATACAACATACATATAGATTTATTCGCACTATTTTCTACAAAAAAATAAAGACGATTGTATCGATTAGAGAAACGTATGCCACGAATGTATTTTTCATCAATTATAGGGAATTAGAATTTTAACGAAACCAATTTTGCTAAAATTTTCGAATTATTTTGACTTAGCCTACTTATACAAAACTCATACTGCTAGGAATTTATGCATATTTCTTTTAATAATTTAAACTAGAAACCAGTATGATATAAAATTATGTAGGTAACTTTAAGGTACTCACAAATAATTACTACCTTGCATTAAAATTTGATTATACCTTAAAGATTCACTTTTCGTTCTAGATATATAAAATACTATTATTTATCTATCATTTACGGCCGAATTCACCATTAATCCGCTGATTAATAATCAGTTGATTAAGGAATCAAGCTGATCTGTAGATCAACGTATGTTCTAATTCACCACCTTGATTTCTGAATCAAGGAATCATGATCAACTGATTCACAGTTTTGTTTTGGTTTTTGACAGTTAATGTAACTGTCATGCAGTTTTATTCGTAGTAATTGTACATTCCGTTAAAAAGGTATTAATATGTAAGTTTTTCATTTATTTATAAAATATATTTTATAATTTTGCCATATATAATATATTTTTATTTTGATATAGGTAGAAATTACACTGATTCCAATAAAGGGGTGTTTTAAATACCTATAGTAAAAATGAAAAATATAAAAGTATAGTTGAAAATAATAAAACCAATGCGGTTTTAAATAAAGATAAAGACGAAGGATGAGGCAAAGTTACAAATGGGTACAACAGCCAGAATCCTAACATAGCTATAAAGTCAAAATTAGGATTCAAAGATGTGATCAGTCCTTGATTCATGGAATATGACGAATCAGTTAATCATTGATTTTGATTAGTAGATTAGCTTGATTTTTAATGGTGACTTGGATTGATTTAGGATCAGCGTTGGTCGGTGAATCAACTCATGATTAAGGAATGGTGAATTCGGCCGATAATATGATTTATTTCCATATTAATAAAACATTATTCTTATTTAATTACAAAAAAACATTGAAAACTAGCAAATGTTTTGAAAGAAACTTTAATAAATAATTTTAAAGCATTTCTATAAACCACTGTAGGTAATTTTATCCCACTATATGAAGGGTCGCTTCGAGTCCACCTGCGAGTGAGGCACGTTTTCCTATTCTAATCAGAGATTGGTGTATTGACCTTTTAGAAAAGAAGAATTGGTCACTCTTGGGGTTGTATATAGTTTCAACCCAAAAATCTAATTGTAACTATGTCCAAAATGTACAGTGTAGCACTACCCATCACAGTATTCATTAAACTGCTCCCACATACAGAACGGTCTAACGTTTGATGTAGTAAAAACACTCCATTTATAATACGCTTAGGCTTCTTTAAAATGACTAGGCGAATTGTAAATAAAAAGATGAGTATTGGACTTAATTAGCTTGGATATTTCCCTGAATATATAATCTGCGACATTTATGTCTTCGAAAATGCCTATTCTAAAGGTTCAAGAGACTTAAACATGAATCTTCTGCTTACAAAGTGGTAACACTAAGTCTGTCATCTAGTAGTGCATCGTTTACTTGATTGATACTGTACAATATCCGTCATGTGAATAATTGAATTTATCTTTAGTATATAAAATGGTGGCTGCGCGTTTGGCTAGTGTGGTGAGCAAAGAAAGCATTTGGCAAGAAGCTAGGGCTGAGTGCCAACCGTCGTCCTCGTCCTCGTATGCTTGTATGTAAGGGTTGTAGCGGTAGCTAGTAACACTACCAATGCTGTAATACGTCACAAATAGAACAAGAACGCGCGTATCGATTCTAGCAGAACGCAAAATGCATTATGAACGGACGCTTAATTTTACTCTACTCGTTGTTCCAAGTTGTTTTGTTACCAGTTAAAGTTAAGTGACGTGGGTAATTGCTTGCTGGGATGGGTTAATTGTTTGTTATTTATTGGTGCACTATTTGTTTATGTTGCTACTAGTTACCGAAACAAAACAACCAACGCAGATCGAACTAAAAACATGAGGTAATTTCGGAAAGCAAGAAATATAAATTAACTTTTTAATAATTAATAGAAAATTTGTATTGTCGGCAAATGATGGAACATTTCTACAAGTTAAAATAAAAACGACATTTGTTTCATCCAGTTTATTAATTATAATTTTTTTAGAGTGCCTTTGTTTACAAACAAAATTATTGATATTTTCATGGTAAATATTGATATTGGTTTTTAATAAAATGGCACTTCTAACAGTATGTGGAAATCTATAACGATATTTCATTGCTCCAGATTATATTTTCTATTTTTACTAAGAATTTATGAACATTGCAAAACAAAGATTTAGCTAAGTAATTTTTAAATTAGGATAACCAATACTTAGATTTTAAATTAACCATTAGGCGCTGTTGATGCGAAAATGTAACACTATATAAACTTTTTTGTTTATTTAATAAATTACAAGAAATTAGTTCAAATTGGTTTTCTTCCGAAGAGATATAAATGGTATTTTAATTTTTGTTAAAAATATTTTCTATTATAGATTTACAAAATTTATGAAATTAGCAAATTTCAGAGAATCTGAAAAGCTTAAGTACTATTTTTGGCGCCTTTCGTGTTCTAGAGTCGGTAGTCATGCTTTCATAACTGACCTAACTGACAGATGAATAATTACATGTACCCTCAAAATGGTAAGTTGTTGGTAATATTTCAACGTATTACTTTTAATTATGGATATTTTACTTTCTCTAGGTGATAGGGCTGAGTTCCGGTGGAGTACATTGTATAACTGGTTTTCCTCCTCCATATTTATACAACTTGATACAATATATTAATTTCACAATCATAATCAGACCTTGAATCAGATAAATATACACTACACTAATCATTGGTTGTCAAAATATAAAATTTCAATTGTTAGTGGAAAGCGCAACCAACATAAATATAACTGACAAAAGAAAAACACCGTCATACATTTGACGTCGCACTTCAAATAAATTAATTGTAAAATTATCTCAATAGAAATAATAGTATAAAAAAACGTGTATCACACGGCCTGTTAACGCATTCGTCTTTTGTAAAACTCACCTGGCGGTTCGTTTTCCAAACTTGGAGTCGTACGTTAACAGATTGTCTTATGATACTTGTGTTTTAATGTACTAGTTTATAATTTGAATTAGATAGTTTTGCATCTATTTGTAAATAAATGCATGATTCGCAAAAACTTATGATTTTTCTTATACTAACAGATTTTGCTGTTGATGCAAAACGCAACATTATTATTTTTCAAAAAAATCAATTTTGCCTTAACTATTGTTTTTTAAACTAAATATTGTCTAAAATTAATATGAAATAATTGTCAGTTTATTGCTTGGTGATTAGTGGGTTAATTCATAAAAATCATAAACAAATAAGCATTACGATATTACAAACTCTTGATTCTTTTTGATATCAAACAGTCTTGCTTAGTTACCTCTGATATTATACCTTATATGGTACTGTTCAATCTACAACAAGTTTGTTTCGCAAAAATGCAAATTAGTATACAAGTTTCTCTCTCGGGTAGCTTGGTACCTATTAATCTTGTCATGTTATAAGGCGTCAGAATGATTTCGCGAAAAATTCGATAAGTGCAGCGGTAACTATGACGTTCTTGCTGGCAGCTAATTATCAGGAGAAAATGTGACAGGCCACCCGCAAGAAGAAGATAAGTTAATCAGGAATTTATGCGCAGTTATACTAATTAGAACGTTTAGTAAGCCTGATAATTAATTCAAAATTATACAGGAAAGTATGAATTTGTATCAAGTGGCATGAGGAACAAAAGTAAATAAATGAACCTGGAAATATATACATAACGTATATAAATTGAAATAAAAATAATTAAAAACACTATTTAGTATTGTTGTACAAAAGGAAAAACATAGCCAAATAAATGACATATGTATCTCCGGAAATATTTTAGAAATTGATATTTGGCTCAAAATTAAGAGATCTGACTTTGTATAAATAATTATAATAAATAAGGTGTTAACAATTACTCGAAATCTCATTCGAACAGCGTTTCTTCTTACAAACCGACGTTTCGCTTCACACTTGCACCTTGGTACGGGTCCGGTAAATGCTAAAGAAGAATGGTTACCCTGGGGTAGCCATAAAGAAGGCCACTCGCAATTCCCATGACAAGGGAGAGAAACATACCCTCAGCAGGAAATAATAACATTGGAATCTGACTAGAAAAAGTATTATGCCATACCGAACGTAAATGTTTTGGCGCCGAATTTAAATAAAATCGTAAGGAATAAACTCAATTTTGACATTTCATATAAGCCTGTTTGGACATTAGGCATGCTTTACAGCAAACTTAAGGACCCAATGGACAAGGAAGAAAAATTAAACGTGGTTCAGTGCGCCACTGACAACTGCAAAGCCATATATGTTGGGGCGACCAAACGTTATTCGAATATCCCTATGAGCGAACATCGCAGATCAACACAAAACAACACACCGAACAAGTGTGTTCTAGCTAAACATTCCAATACACTAAAAGACACATTTGGTTTCGATAATTTCAAGATTTTGGAATGTTTCTTGAAATGCTACATATAAGGGATGATTAAAATCGATATACAAGAACTAAATAGAGTATATTTTGTTGTATTGGAAAAGTACAAAAAGGAAAAACCAAATTTCAGGCCATATTGAGATTCAATTAAATTCTTTGGATTTTATTTAAATTCATACAACAATGCTACACAATCATTGGCGTACAAACGACCAATAGGAGTCAGTATCAATGAGGTCACCAAAGAATCCTTTCACAAAATATTTCCGGCTACTTTCCAATTTATTCTTCTGTTGATTTTGAGAAAAATGAATGTGTATGTGCTCTTTATGAATTTTGTACGAAGTGCAAAAACTGAATGTTTAGTACGAATGCATTTTGTGAACATGATATGTAACAATCTGTAAAAGTAAGTGTGATAATTCCCATATTATTTTGTAGGTATTATTTTCTTGTATTACTTGTTATAAGCCTCGAGGAAGGTGCAAGTATATATCGTAACGTAGTTGTTATAAGAATAAATGCTGTTTGACTAAGATTTAGAGTAATTGTTAAAACCTTATCTACATCAGGCGAGAAATTTCTCACAATTATAATAAATAATGTGTTAACAATTATTCGAAATTTTAGTCAAATAGCATTTATTCTTACTTACTAAAGTTTTGGTGCACCCTTACACCTTCTTCAGGGTAGTAAGATCTTACAAATTGTTACAATTCATGTACACAAAATACATTCGTACAAAACATTCAGTTAATTTATTAAAACATCGTACAAAAAATTCAAAGAGCATACACACATTAATTTGCAGGGTGCACCGAAACATTGGTAGAGTAAGGCTTGATTTACATTAGTGGTACAATGACGGTACGATGGCGGTACAATAACGATACAATGACGGTATGTCAATTTCAAGAGACATTTACATTAGACGGTACCACGACCGTACGAACATATAATATAACACAATATAATTTTGTCTTTTATGTATTATGGCGGTTTGTTGTGCATATGTAAAGTGTCTATCAAAAGTAGAAAATATCACGCAATGTTTAAAAAATTATCAAACAGAGACTTGTCTATAATTGCCCTTACTCTTGACGAAGAAGAAGAAAATGAAGAAAAGCCAGAAAATTGTACAAAACGATACTGTGATGATATATGATGTATATTTTATGTTTATGTCATAAGCAGAGAACTTATGTTCAATAATGTATGCAATAATTTCTCATGTCTAGCTCATTTTGACTACATTTTGGTTTAAATGAAAGACAAATATCAAAAAGTCAAAAACATGTCAGATGTCAGTCACGTACTAGCATATGTTTCCTTAACTCAGCTGATTTTGGAATGAACTTCAACGTGATGTGCACGTACTCTTCAAACGCAACCTTCCACCCTCCGTTGCATGCAAATACTACGCAGTCACTATGAAATAATATTTTTTCAATAGAAACAAAACTATACTGTACCGTGATAGTATCGCTAATGCAAATCAGTGAATATCAATGTGCCGTCATCGTACCGTCATTGTACTGTCATCGTACCGAGAACTTAGATGTCAATGGGTCCATTAAAATACATTGGAGCAAGAAGTTACGTACCGTCTTCCTACCGTTATTGTACTGTCATTGTACCGCTAATGTAAATTAAGCCTAAGAATAAATGCTAGTTGACGGAACTTTCGAGTAATAATTGTTAACATCTTATCCAGAGTCGAGAATTTACCCACTATAATAAATAATGATATAAATATTATAAGGAATGACCACTGGCTAAAACAATATCTTGGTTCTGGTCTTTTTAATCACAGAAATATGATACGATCCATCGATATTCAAATACAAGACGTTAACTTCCTCGAAAGACAAACACAGACCAGGATACTCGCGACATTATTTCCGACTGGCAAGACGGATTGGTAATAATATTCCTGGCTGGGATTTTATCGTACAGAAGATTATTAATCCGCCACTTGGTCTCGTGCATTGAATTTGCAAATATTGGAAATTCTAATACATTTCAATTTCTGTAGCTATTCTGCAAATACTGTTCGACTTATCGAACGGTGGAGCTGTGCAATATTTATAAGTAGGAATTGTGTTTATACAGTATTTTACTAAAAGAATTGAGAACTATCTAATAAAAAGTACAGTGGACTCACTTTTAAGCGGACAGCACTGGTTGCTGATTATATGTCTGGTAAAAGAGGTTTTTAAAGGTAAATTGAAATTTACACAGTGAAATTTTCATAGCCTAAATGTTCCGAAATTTCCTTAGCTTTGGTTTTAATTATAGCTCCGGACAAAAGAATGTTTTTATTTCGCGCCTTAATAAACTATTCATATGTAAGTTAATCTACATTAAGACCCTCTCTGTTGTGGATTAACGTGTGAATCAAAAATATTCAACAGTTCTGGCCTTTTTTACCTACTGTCACCTTTAGGTAAGGAAAGTATTGTCTTTGTGTGTTTGTTTTTGCGTCTGCGTGTGTATGTGACAATCGTTTCAGATCGTATAACTCCAATATCACAATTCCAAAATTTATAATTTTTCGTATTCCTCTATATTAGGGGTGGGGAACTTCCGGCCCGCGGGCCGTATAAGGCCCGTAGCACCATGCAGTCATCACATTATTGGTTTATTAATTAAATGTTTGATCAAATATAAAAGGCTAATTTTTAAGATGATACTTTTGTATGGCCCTCGAATGATGCTAAAAGTATCCAAATGGCCCTTGGCACCTGAAAGGTTCCCCACCCCTATGCAGGCGTGATTAGATTTTGGTTATAACTGGTCCACATCAGATTTTTATAATTTCATTTGTTTGAGATTTACCGATATTAAACTGGGCTACCAACATTGTGTTTTTCTTTATCGAAAAATATGTATTTAACAAATACCCCACTACGTAGTCGTGCGTATTGAAGTACTGTAATAAGAACAAATAAAAACGACTACTTCTCACTCAAGCCGAAATATGTAATATATCGTAAACACTTTAATCGCCGGTATAATGCTAATAATTTTAATTAACGTCCTATATAAGAGGTCATTTCTTAAAAATGGGATCCAAAATTAGTGTCCGTTTAATAGCTTGCCCTCTTAATAGAAATATGTTCATTAGGAAAATCAGTATAAAAATGCCGATTCCCGTAAAATTATGCGTAGTAAAAATGTCCGCTTCTTGGAGGTGTCGGTTAAATTGGTCCATTATTATGAACATTCAATTTTGGATTTATTTACTTCTTGCAAAAGAATTGGGGGAGATTTTCCCAAGGGGTCGACCCCCATTCCTGTACATGTGTGGGAACTTGCACAGGATATATGACTTGTCATGATACGAGTGAAATACTATCGTATTTGTCAGTAAGTTTATATGGTTTCTATCTAGGAAAATGTTCAATACTATACTGGACAGCTGGACAACATCGTTGCAGAACTTAATACATAAATTCTTAAAAGATATATAAGATCTAAGTGTTTCAAATATTTGTTTTGTTTATATTACGAGTAGTAGATATTTATAAAATAGTCATTTTTTTAGTTTATTTATTAGCATAGCAGGCAATTTTTATGCTATTTGAATATTGCAAATAATTTTCAAGTTGAATGTTGGTTGGATTCGACCCCGGGCCGTCAGAAAAACAGTCGGTCACATAAGGGTGTAAATATCAAAATGACTTAAATTCAATTAATACTTGGTGCTTAAGAATTATCTATTTCTCAATATTAATAAATGTCTAGTAGTAATCTATACCAGGAAACATAATTCAATCACTCTGGTAAGAATTTTTAAATAGAGAAAATACAATTAAAGATCTTGTTATTCTTTTTGACAAACAACTTACAATCTCTCCGCACATTTCAAACACAATAAATATGGCTATAAAAACATTAAGATTCATTACTAGAAATACCAGAGACTTCACAAATATCGATTCCGTAATAACAGTGTATGAAAGTTATGTAAGATCAAAACTTGAATATGGATCAGGTATATGGTAATATCTATGATAAAAAAATCTGAATTAGAAAAATTTCAAAGGAAATTCCTGAAATATATACATTTGAAGTCCTATAAGGCATATCCAAACCATGCGGTACAGACCACACCAACTAGTTAAAAAATCAATTTTCAGTCATTATACTGTAGAAGGATAAAAATACTATAATGTACTTGATCAAATTACTGCACAATATTAGCCGTGTACCTTCGGATTGGGATTAACAATCTAAATCATCAAAGTGATTATGATTAGGAAGAAGTACGTTTTTTGTTTCTTATTCGTTATCCCCACTTTCTCATTTTGTGATCACTAAACAACCTTCCCCTTTCCCTTCTGAATCATCCCTTTTGAGTGATCATACAGATTCATTTCAGAGCAAATTTAAAAATGGTTAACAACAATAGGTTTACGAGAGCATAAATTTATCACTGTGGGGTTTGTTGCATCAAAGGAAATATGATTTTCCTACAAAAGAATGTAATGACCCACCATACTTTAGAAAACAAAAAAAATATCTTCATAAAAGATTTGTTTTAAGTAAACATACTTCGTATGTTACTAAGAACATTTTTTTTACTTCTATGATCTATTTTTAATGTACTGACCCGAAAGCAGATTATTTATAAAATAAAATAAATTAGTTTGTATTGGTCTGCATATATTTGACGCTAGATGGTGTTCAGATTATTCAAGTTGTTTTCTTGATATAATTTTTAAATCATGATTCAAAAGGATCACACTTAAACTAATCAGGATTTACAAAATCACAATCACAGTCCGAAGGAACACGACTATCATAGACTGTCTATTAATAAAATGTTTTATTGTTCCGAGGATAAACTCTCGGTCTTCTATTACCTTCTACAATTCACCTTGTGAGACAAATTTCTTAAAAAAAAACTCCAATCTATGTGTAATAATTTCAACAATTTAGAATTAAAAATTGATATTTTTAATATTACATTGTCATACTTTGCACCACTCTTACATGCATTAATAATATTCAGTTTTTAACATTATAATAATTCTGATACCAAACTTAAAGTTTGCTATTCTATAATCAAATTTCTATATATTCTTTTTCTTGTATTTTGTCCTGTAATTGGTGCTATTTACTGTTGGGCAATAAACGATTATTATTATTCTTATTATTATATTACTAAATATAGTTTATAATTATTTAGTCAAGTTGGATAACGTTTATTTTTCATTTGGTTGCAAATAAAATAGTTGTATCTATTTTTTGGTATATTTTGACCGTTTCCATAAATTCTCAACCAACTATCATGGTTGCTTCCTCCCTCGTCGCGAAGTAATGATCTTCCTCTCCACAATATCGCTGTAGAACATCCCTGTACATCCCCAGCCGAGCTCTGGTAGTCCGCGCAGTCACATCCAGATCGACCGGGTTAATTACGATCCACGGCGGCTGGGCAACAACTGAGTAGAGATGGACAAGCGATAAATGACTAACGTGGACATTGACCAGCAAGCACATTCTACACTACGGGAAATTTAGATGAGAATGTTGATTGACTAATTATAACCAAAATCTGATCAGCTTGTCATATGTTTGTCAAAAGGAAGAATGAGTAAAAAATGGTTTTTTTAACCCAATACCGTAAAAAATAAAACAGTTACTTTGCTTGTCTACTGAATGTACAGTAATGAAAATAATTAACAGCTAGTAGATTGAAAATATGAAGACATCTCATTTTGACTATATCTCTAATTGGATCTTGTACTTAATTATCATAAATTATTTTAAAATCTATATATGTCGTGTAGCAGCAAAGAAAATTTATCTTAGGATAAATCAGAGTGTAAATAATAATTAGTGGTGACATAAAATATATAGATTTATTTGTCGTAAAATATTCGTAATAAACAATCCCAAACTCGCATTATTCGGCTGGTTAACATGAACAACAATAGTTTATCCTACCAATTTTTTTAAAGTATTTTTTTTTCAGATAATATATAAGGATTTTTGAATGTCTGAAATTATTTGTGAAGTCATAGTCCCGATTTGGTTATGTTTCTTAAACAATTCATTCTAGGGGCATCTGCATACATTTTCATTTATTTTTTTAAATATTCTTCCTCTTCTCAAATTAATTAGTAATGAATACAGAAATAAAGAAAAATATTTAAAATAAATATTATTTCAATCCATTTCATGAAATATTTTGACAATGTCATTAGGATGACAATAATAGTGTTGCTATACTTCTTAATTTGAATTCAAACAAAAACAACGAATAGTAAATCTAGTGTTAGACAACAATATAATTAATTGATGAAAGATCTCAAAAAATACATAATGGAACACAAATCCAAACAAATATTATAATCCGTAATCCCTGGATGCTCCAGACTCTCTCCTGCGAGCGCCAATAGCCTGGAAAAGACAAAAATAGATGAGTATACTCTCTCAGTGAGTACTTAGGATGCACGTAAATACGCAAGGCCTCAGCCCAACTTTGGGATTAGGATAGGATTAGGTACCAGTCCCAGCCGCATTGTAGACTCTTCCTCAGCCCGAGAGCGAGGGTACAGCTGAACCGCAGAACAGCTCTTTCTCAACACCGCAGCGTGAGAGCAACCAGTCCCAGCCACACTGTAGACTCTTCTTCAGCCCGCAAGCGAGGGTACAGCTAAACCACAAAATAGCTTTCTCAACACCGCAGCGTGAGAGCAACCAGTCCCATCCGCACTGTAGACTATTCCTCAGCTCGCAAGTGAGGGTACAGCTGAACCGCAGAACAGCTCTTTCTCAACACCGCAGCGTGAGAGCAACCAGTCCCAGCCGCACTGTAGATTCTTCCTCAGCCCGCAAGCGAGGGTACAGCTGAACCGCAGAACGGCTCTTTCTCAACACCGCAGCGTGAGAGCAACCACATATAGTAACAACACAAGCCTAACACTCACCGTTACACAAAAAGAAATAAATGCACCCTGATGTTGCCGCTTCAGCCACTATAGCACAACTGACCGATTATAAACTTGCAAAAACTGAATATGTTATTCAAGTATTGCGCCATTTATTATTGTGTTACAAGTTACATTGTCTTTATTTGAATACAAGCTTGCAAGGTGAATTTTACTATACGCCCTGGATTTTTATGAACTGGTTTTTCATTGTGCCAAAAGAAAAGGGTTTCGGTAGAAGCTAAATCTCGAAGATGACCCTTAAAATGCCACTCGAACAATTATCAACAGTCATTTAAAGTAGCCGAAAGAATTTTGATGAAATTTCTAACAATTTGTGTAGATTTGATAATTCGCTGAAAATGTAAACCAGCCGAATTATTATATCTCATATAATAATAAAAAATCTGTTGTGGTCAGTATATTACCTTCTGTATTTTGTACAAATTCCACACAGAAAGATTCTTGGAAAAGATTCTATACTTCCAGTACATTACCCTTTCCATAATTCTGTGTATTTTGTACAAATTCCATACAGATAGTTTAAAATGTTTAAGATGTTAAAATTTAACATCTTTTAATTTTTTTAACTGTATATCCATTGAATATAAAGTATATAATGGAATCAAACCGTATACATAAGAACATAAAATGTCAAGAAAAACTTTTAAAATCTTTAGATGTAAACTTGAGGAATACGAAAAAAAATATAAATAAATATATCATCACGGCATATTACCCACTGCTGGGTGTGCCAATCTGCTTTGTGCGTATATTGCAGTAATGATGAAATACTTGTACCGTGCGGCTGCTTACCAGACGTCACCTCACGGGTACTCAATGCTGGAATGGAGAGTACGCAACAGAGGTCAATTTAGTGCCATTAAAATTCATAATAATTTTTGGCGTCGATCGGGATCGAACCCGGCTCTTCAGATTCGCGACTAGACACTCAGGCACACAGCCCCTAGAAAAAAATATAATTTTTGGAATTATAGTATTGGAGTTATACGATCCGAAACGATCGTCACATATACACACACACACATACACACACACGCATACATACACACATATACACACATACATAGATACATACAGACTTCATAGTAAAAACGGTAAAATCGTATTCCAGACTCTACAGCGTACTTATTTCTTAAAAATTCACCATCGATTTTTTTGACCGAAGACAATATTTTCCTTACCTAGAGGTGACGGAAGGTAAAAATTCCCATTGTTCAATGAAACTCTACTTTTGTACAATGTGATGGTTTTGGCATTAACCAATGTTTACACATTTGCCATCTGAAATTCTCGTTCTGTGTTCCTGCAGTGTACCGTATCCATGTTCAGGTACCAAACTCAGCCCTTGCCCTTCTCGTTCAAATGTTGAACAGCAACCCTGAACTAAACACGTGGTCCCATGCTCACATGTACACATCAAACACGCATATCCACACGCGTACGAATGCGCACGCGAATGTGAATGCGAATACAAAGGTCCACAACACAACGCTCTGGCTCTCCCTGTCTCTCTCGCGGATCGAACACATTACGCTAAAACAAAACGACAAGAATACAAATGAGACGACTGCACACTAGGTAAACAAGGAGGTGCAACGTTTGAGAAGTGTTTTAATTCGAGGGTTTAGAGAATCAAATTGCGGAGAAGAATTATTTGTAAGTTTATATATTTCCGTACAGTGCTTTTCCCTACTCTATGGCAAACTCTTTTTTTTTTTAGCTATTTCATCATCTATTCAATAGATTCTATTGTACTTCAATTTCTATATTAGCACTAGATTGGTGCAAATAATACCTTACTGATAGGCAACAATGCGTAACTATGAATGGATAAACCTCGGAGTATTTTCCTGTAACTTCTGGTGTACCACAGGGATCACATCTAGAGCCTCTCCTTTTCTTAATCATTATTAAAAAATATTAAGAATTGTTTACCAATTCTAAATGTATTATGTAATGCTGATGACCTTAAAGAATACAATGCTGTCAAAACTGCATCCGACTATTCTGCCTTTCAGAAAGATCTTGACTAACTAATCTCTTAGCTCAAAAGGAATGATTTAACGCTCAATTTTGATAAATGCTCATATATTACTTTCTCACAAAATTTTGAATGAAAAATTATGGCATTTGTCAGTTATGGACATAATTAATAGCTGACATTTTGACACGGGCCCCCATATCTGCTTGTCAAGATTGTTAGATGAATACATGCTTAGAATAATTTAGCTAATGTACCAGATTTATTTTGTTGTACTTTATGTGCATTCCAAATATTTGTTAAATTTTATCTTCATCATTTGTAAATTAATTAGCACTGATTTCCATTTATTTTTACCTCCCGCTACCCTTAGTAAGGGATGAGGTATAGGGATCGTGCTAAAAATCGCATATCGGGATTTTTTTAAGGTCCCTACAATACAATTTTAACATTTTCACGATGATGTGTGTGTGAATGTATGTATATATGTGTGTGTGTGTGTGTGTGTGTGTGTGTGTGTGTGTGTGTGTGTGTGTGTGTATTGATCGTCTTTACGCTCTAACTCAAATACTATCATTCAGAAAGTTTTGAAACCATATATTTCTACCTTATTCTAATATAGAAAGACGCCATTAGATTTTGGTGGCAATCGGATAATCGGAAATGGCAGTTTACTTAGTGCTCAAGATAGTTTTTCTTCAAAAAATACCTTTAAATGTATATTTTTCGCAATTTGTTGTTATAAAAATTAAATATTATTCCATTTTCTACAGGTGTGCTTTAATACTTTTTCTATATTATTTATGGATAAATTTATAAAGTAATATAAAAATTATATCTCGGAGCTTATGCTTTAAACACATGGTTTCATAGTTTAGCTCAAATATATGTAACTGACAAATAAATGTCACTGTCAAAAAAATAATCATTTCAAATTAATAATAGTAACGTTTTAAAAGGAAAATTGTAAATAGAACAATAGTTTTATGGAAAGGAACTTAATATACATAATTTCTAGCATTAGTATGCAGGAATGTATTTAAATAAGGAAATAAATAAATATATTATCACGGCATATTATCCATTGCTGGGTGTGCTACTCTGATTTGTACACACATTTCGGGAATGATGATGACATATTTGTATTGTGCGGGCGTTTACCACAAGGGTTAATTTTATGCCATTTAAAATTCGAATTATTTGAAATCGTATTCCTCAGATTCGCGACCAGACATCAAACACGCGGCAACGAGACCCCATAGGTAAATGGCGGGAGGTATTGTGTTGATCACATCATATTTTTATTTTTGTTTTTTTACCACTGTTGTACGCAACTATATTATATAATTTTTTTATTTTTCGTATTGGCCTAGACTTTTTAATATGTAATGTTTAATTTTGTTATTGCTGCGTTGGTATTGGGTCTTGTCCTATTGTGTAGCCCTTCTTTGTAAATAAATAAAATAAAAATAAATAAAACTTGTCATATAAAATTTTAGCTCTTCTCCTTTCTTAAAATTTATCCCGAAATTGCATCATCCTAAATTCCTGTTTCAGGTATACCGTACACCGTCTTTCAGTACATGAGACGGTTCGCACGTCGTGTATCTATTAAGATGATATCAGTGTTTTATGGTCGCAATTTGTCAGGTGTGCCTACGCAGGTTGGACAAAGGAGCCCGCAAGACGCATTGTGTTCTACTGCGTTGGAGGAGAAGACGCATGATCGCACAAGTGATGTGGCGTGAGAGATGTGTTTATTGTTTTTCCAATACAGAAGTGAAAGAAAGCCGGTTTAATGGTTGCTCAAGGGGAGATAGGTTTGTTATAAAATTGGATATATGTATATGACTTATTCAAGACCTGATTGTTATTGTTGGTAACATTATTGACTACTAACTACTGTTAGCATTATTAAAGGTCAATAGATTTCATGTGGGCAGAATAATACAGCAAATTCATTTAATTTTATGGAAGTACGAAGTATCGTATGCACTATCTTATAGTGTTTTTCATTTATATTTAGTTTTGCACTCGATACTTAGTACAGCTAATGACCTCATGCTCGGCACTAATTGTTGTTACAACACACGCGTAGCGCAGCTTCTATCAAATAGAGAGGTTACGTAACAATAGATATCACTATTAGTGATGCCGTGGGATCTCGCGTATTCGAGATCTCGTCTCGAATTTTGAGACGAGACTATCATAAGTCTTTTTGTTAACACATATTAAATTGTTATATTTTACATCAAACAGTACTGATTTAATAACAGCTAATTCACATTATCTTCGCATATTCTACAACAAAACTACTGATAAAATACAAAACCAAATGCTTGTATCTTCTTAAATAATTTACGCTAAGATATCCATGTTGTTTGTTGTTGATAAATGGATAGTTATGGTAAATAAGAACACACATTCGCACTTTTTCCAGCGAACCTATAAACAATCTAATACATTTAAATGAGAAAACTCTGTTTTGGTTTCGTGGCGAGAAAACAAAGCAGATGAAATACCGGCAGTGGCAGTGGTATCTTGCAGCGTATACGTACGGCGTAATCGGACCTAATGGTCGCGAAGCCGAGATTCGTGTTAGGAATCTTCGATGTAGGAAGACGTTCTTTCCACTAACACACACTGCTTTATTGAATAGAGGAAGACGGAAAAAGAACGTCGCATGATTCGTTACTCAAATATAATAGCTATTTTTAAAATTCCATAATGCTATAGCACATTATTTTCGACAATTTCAATTTAATATTATTCTTGGCAAAACTATTTTTATTAGAAATATTTCATGAATATCTTACTGTTTTACTAACAAATATTTGTTTTGCTGAAATGATATGTTACAAAAATTATTATAATTAAGCGCAATGCGTAAAAATGTTTATTATAATAATAATGTAAATTAGGTATTAACTCGAAAGTTCAGTCAAACAGCATTTATTCTTACTATATCAACGTTTCGGTGCACTCTTGCACCTTCTTCAGGGTCTACAACAAAAATGTAATACATTCAAAATAACATGGACATTATCACACTTATAGTAAGATCTTACAAATTGTTACAATTCATGTACACAAAATACATTCGTACAAAACATTCAGTTAATTTATTAAATATCGTACAAAAAAGTCAAAAAGCATACACACATCCATTTGCTCTAAAAACGACACCCGAATAATACGGAAAATAGCCGGAAATTTCCTGTTTAAGGATTCTGGTGACATAATTGATACGTTTGTACACCAATAATAATGTAGCAATTTGTAGGAATTTTAATAAAATGTAAGGAAATTAATGAAACTCAGTTTGGCCTGAAATTTGCCTTTCCTTTTTTAACTTTTCCAATACACCAACATATACGCTGCTAAGACCTTGTTTTAATGTTTCTGCAATCATCCCTGATATGTAGAATTTCAAGACACATGTTTTGAGTAATTCTGTTCTTCTTCCAAAATCTAGATATTATCCAAATCGAATGTGCGTTTTTAGTGTATTGGAATGTTCAGCCAGAACACATTTGTTCGCCGAGTTGTTCTGTGTTGATCTGCAATGTTCTTTCATCCGAATTTTGGTATAATGTTTGGTCGTCTCAACGTATGTAGCCGTGACATATCGGCATTTACCATCGAACCACAGAATTATATGTTACACTGTACCATAACATTTAATAAAAATTAATTACCTGTAATTATAAAGTAATGAAACTTCTGAAAACCTGCCTCGTAAAATGTATACTCCATAATAATATATTATGAAGCAGTCTAAAAAAATGGATAATAAGGATTTCAAGATAAGATAAATGTGGAAAATGCAGTAATGAAATTTCCATTGTATTGCGTTAAAGTAATTATATATTTTTATCACGAAAATAGCTACGGTTACACCTTTTTATGAACTTGCAAGTTTTTAAACCATTTTAATTAAAACTACAAGAGAAATTATAAAAAATTAACAGCACAGTAATTAATTATTAAATGCTACCTCCGCAAGTTGAACGCGAAAAATAATGAAGAAAATTTTATTGTAAAGTTTCTTTGTAATATATTATACTTGTATTTTCAAGCGTCTATTATTAAAAGTAGATCTACACTAATACAAAGTTTTCTAAATGTGAAAAAAATTATGTACTTACCGCAAACTAAATAATATTACAAATATTTATTCAATTTACAGGTAAGTTGTACAAATGCTTACTTCAGCATGTTATACTGAAAAATTTAAGAAGTTTATATTAAAATAAAGGAAACAGTTTCAGAATTCTCCCAGAGTAATATTTGTGAAATTGTCGCGGTTTGAAGTCTTGTTATTAATGAAGCGACGGAACGCAAATACAAATCCATCAACTGTGGTGGAAAATCCAAAAACAACGACAGCAAAAAACGCCTCGCTTCCTGACTACATCTTCCCTTCCTCATCAGAATAAATTATGAAAGAACCACTCTTTGTTGCTTCTTACTTTCAGTTAAAGCAATTATTTTGATTTCTTTCTTTTCCTTCTGTCAGACGGCTATGTCAAATGTCACGACTTTTTCATCGCATTCACCTCGGAAATTTTATTTTCGATGGAGAAATGAAACTTTAATTGGAAGATTCCACGAGTAGAACTTTACATCTTGAACAAGATTACTAAAATAGTTTCAATCACGATTATCCTTGTCAAACTTAATTGCGCTAAGTGCTATTCCATTTTTATAATCCAATTTCCATTAAAATATACTAGATTATAGGTTGAAATCAGTTATATACGGAATACAATGTTTTTTGTTCTAAATAAATCATGTGGGGCTCCAATATTCGCGGTGTACTCAAAAAATATCGAGCTTTATTTTTCACCTTTCGTCACCTTTCGGTAAGGAAGGTATTGTCTTTGGTCAAAAAATTCAATGATGAGTTTTTAGTGAATAAGCATGTTTGGAATTTATACATAATACACAGGATTGACGCAAGATATTGTATTGGCCACAACATATTTTTCACGTAAATAAATGAAGTACCGTTGGTGCTGGCAGCCAGCTTGTGAGTCGGTAAATGCAGTGAACGCTCGTCGGATTTTCAATTTTTACGAAATGAAGGAACGATGGAGGCGAAGTCCAGGTGTAAACCATTCGAAAAATTCAACAGGCTTTCGTGGACGATGCCATGAGTATCTGGAACAACCATTTCAAAGATGACTACATGTTAGAGGACAGCGAATCACGTCCCGGTAGGACGTCAACAAGCTGAAATGGCACTGTTGTTGACCAAGTTAGGACCAAGCGGTTATGCAGGATCGTCGTATCACAGTCAGAGAACTTACTAACGAGATCGGGGTAATCATTAGATCGGTACATTCAATTTTGACCTAGGATCTCACACTTGGCAGCTCCATCACTTGTTATTAGTAGATTGGAATATGCCAGTTTAATTTGGTACCCATTTTATGCCATTTAAAGTGCTTATCTTGATCGTATTCATCGAAGGTTCCTAAAATATATGTCATTCAAGCTATATAATATATATCCTGATCGGAATATTGATCTAAATTCCCTTCTTGAGCGCTATTTTTTACCATCCTTACGTTCTAGGCGAGAGATCTCCTATGGTTACTTCTCCACAACAACATTAATGCACCATATTTACTCTCTCGTGTACCATTTCATGTACCCAGGATTGCTTCAAGACATGGTAGAACTTTCCATCTCCCTACTGCTCGTACTGATGTTTTGCACTGCTCATCAATCCATGTGATGTGCCTCAATGCCGATTTAATTTACAAAAATGTATGGGTTTAAATTTACTTTTTTGTACCTTATGAGCCTAGTATATTTAATTTTATTTTTATTATGTTTATTATTATTATTATTGATATTGTTATTACATTTTACCGTGTAATTGGAGTACTGTTGGGTAATAAAATTATTATTTATTATTATTATTACGATAATGCACCCACGTTCTTCGCATTTGATTCAAAATTTCTTTGTCAAACACATTTCTCTTATTCTTCAGGTTCTCTACTCTCCCGACATAGCTCCTGGTGATTTTTTGCTGTTCCCCAAATTGAAAATACCGCTGAACAGGACCCGATTTGAGTCAAAAAAAGCATTATGTAAAATGCGACAACACAGCTAAATATCATTTCATAAGAAGCCTTCCAGAAATGTTTTCAACAATGTCAGGACAGCAGGGAGAAATGTGTACATTACCAAGAAGACTACTTTGAAGGGGATTAGGCTTCTAGACCTCGAAATGAATAATTGTATTTTTAGTGTAGAAAAGATTTTCAGACAAATGCGAAACTCCACAGAGACTTGAATTAAAGCATGTTGTAGGCTTTATGATATATTTATTACAAGATCACTAATGTATACTAGATCGTAAACAATAACCCAATAATCATTCCCATAGATCACCCATCAATATCCCCTATGAAATTCCTCCACATAAATTGTGTTGTTCTCCCCCTCTGTCGGCTGGCCACAGCAGGCGTTCCGCCCTCGTATAGCAGGGCCCCAAAACACAATCGGCCGTTGTGTGTAGTGTGCTGTGCTGTACTGTGCTGTTCATTTGTCCGCTTCGTTGTCGCGGCCGCCTTGCCACGCTTCTAAATTGTTCGTGTCATCCAACTAATTGGAATTGATTGGAAGCACTTGCCCTCCGACAAAGACATGAAGAAGAGGAGTGGATAGTTTATGAGAAGAGAATATCAGGGGATTATCGGATGATATATTTTCGGTTACATTTAGCTACTCTATTAAAACAGCAACATATTTCTAAGAGTCTAATGTAACCAGAACCCCAATCGTTCTATTTATATTTTATATACAGTGGCGGACAAATGCATGAAAACTTCTTTTATTTTCACGATGTAGGTAATTTTAGTCAACATTTCTGTGGATAAATAATAATAACAAAATTAATAGTGTATCATATGAAAGAGAAACATACATTATTTAGAAATAAAACAAAATTAAGAAGACCATTTAAAACATTTTTTTTTCTATTCTTAAACAAACTTGGATGAATAATTCGGATTATTGTCCTGTTGAAAACGGCAACGCAAAGGCATTTCTTCTTCGGCAAATGGTAGTATTAACATTCTCTAGTATATCCTTATATGAAAAACTGTCTGTTCTATTCTTACAATTGGTCCAGCAGTACCAGAGTGAGAAAAACATCTCAACATCATGACGTTAATAATAATAATAATAATAATAATACTTTATTTCATAGACATGTGATACATGTATCGAAAATCGTCAAAAATTCTAGGAAATATTATTAAATACAGACAGAGAGGCTGAGATCTATATCCCGTTACTTCCTTCATGTTTAATAGTCGGTTTTTGGTATGTATAATTAAATCTTTTACACACTGGACGTCGAACATTGTCTCTCGTCAGTACCAAATATTTTAAACTTGCTTTTATCGCTCCAGAAGACAGTATTAAATTTTTCACTCGTCCACGATGAGTGTTCCTCAGCAAATGCAATTCGGGCCCTCCTGTTTTTCAATAATAGTAGGGATTTCTTCACGGCTACTCTACCCAGTAATCCTACATCTCATAGCCGGTTGTTTCACGATGCAATCACACTAATCTACATCAAATTGTTCCTAAATTTTAGAGCAAAATTCACTTGATGATAAAGTAAGATAACTGACAGACACCGAATGGTTTTTTTCAATTCTAGCTTTTATTTGAAATCTTCACTAAAGTGAATAAAAATCGCCATTAAAAGTTCAGAAATCGGCACTAAAGTAATCCATTATAGGACGAGTTTGAGATAAAACATAATTTTGAGTGTTCTCTACGACAACTTTAATGTCCCATATTGGCAACATTGAATGTCTTTCATTTTCGCAATTTTTCGATTTAAAATAAAATTTAATGTACACCTCGGCACTGAAGTTCCTTTTTATCATACATATGGTTTATTTTCCTCGGCCTTGCGGCCTCGGCAACTAAATTCCATATTCGTGATAAAAAAGTAGAACTACAGTACCTTTATACCTAAATAACTATTATATTGAGAAAAAGAATTAAAATCTTTGATAAGCCACTCATACTGATTTTAATTTTTTTTTGAAATATTGCACTACCTCGTACCATCGCAATGGAACTGTATTACTTTTTCTCATAATTCGTTCGAAAAATATTTATTTTTACTCATCTTATCATCAACTCAGTAAATATATGACAAAATACAGCTGAAAATACATGAAACGATTGAAATCATATTATTATTTTCCATACTTCTTTCCACCAAAAAAAAAAAAAAAACAAACTAGTATATGCCTGTTTTATTAAATCGTACAGCCAATATCGAAAGATTTCTTGTGAATTTATTTATCAATATACTGACTAGAAAATATGATTCAAATTTGCGAAAACTATAAATATATAAGAAAAATGAAATATTTAAAAGTTTTCATACTTTTTTCCGCCACTGTATTATTGGCATCATTTATTTTCTGCAGTTTCCTTATAACTGTATCCACAAATAAAATTTACTGCAATATATGTTCTTATTAGTTCAGTTTTACCTGTAATTAAATATTTTTGCCATATGATGTATGGTATGAGTGAAATTTCCGTGTTACCGTGTTGTTTATTACGAAATATACAAATATTAATTAAACGTTACATTTTGATCACAGGAAAACCTATTACACATCAAAAGAACCGATACGAAACAACAAATTTCATCTTGTGATCATTAATTATAT